>CM053623.1:199737735-199760602 GCA_028646595.1 Phalanger gymnotis
GCCATCTTGGCTCCGCCCCCCAGTTCTTCCACTTTTTGAAGGAAGAAATTATCATTTAGGTAAATCAAGAAATTATTAGCTATTCTACTTTGGGTAGGAAGAGTTCTAACAGATGTCCAGATGAGTGAAGTCCTATATTCCTTCTATATCATACCTATCTCCCATGCTTGTGATCTGTTTTCTGAACTCATCTGTCTATTTCCTCTTTTTAACATAGAATACTCTGATCTGTGCATTTTCTTTCTTCCTTTCATGTAAAAAAAATAATCATTAATTATAATGTAGTTGTGAGAATGAAAGAGGTTTTCAGGACCACGAAGACCAAAAGCAGCGCATTTATTTACCCCAAGACAATTCAGGAAGAGAAATTATGTAGATAGCAATCAACTTATTTCTTATCCATCTTTTTTCTTTGTTCTCATCTCATCTCTTTTCTTTATTCTTACTATCATTTGGATAGAAGCCCTCATTACTATCTGCCTGTACTATTGCAACAGGCTCTTGCTATGTCTCCCCACTACAATTTTCTCACTCGGCCAGTTCAACATTTGTGCTGCTGCCAACAAGAATCATAAATATAGAGTATGAAGGTCAGGTTGTCCAAACCCTTCATTTTACAGAGGAGGAAATTTAGGACCAGAGAGGTTAGAAGTGTAGCTGCTAGTAAGAGGCAGAGGAGGGATTCTAAAGCAAATCTTCTGACTTCAAAGACATAGTACTTTCTAATGCTTCCATAAACTACCCCCAAGAACAGTTGGGAGGAAAGCTCTTGCCAATCTCTCTCTCTCTCTCTCTCTCTCTCTCTCTGTCTCTCTCTCTCTCTCTGTCTGTCTGTCTCTCTCTCTCTTTCTCTATGCCCTACCACCACATTTTGGTTGTTTCAGTCATGTTTAACTGTCTGGGACACCCCCCATATGGCTTTTTCTTGGCAAAGATACTAGAGTGGTTTACCATTTCCTTCTCCAGCTCATTTTACAGATAAGGTAGTGAGGCAAATAGAGTTTAGTGACTTGCCCAGGATCACACAGCTAGTAAGCATCTGAGGGCATAATGATCTATTTATAAGTACAAAGTATGAATGTTGAAAATATGTCCCTCCCTCAGTATTTAACACTGTTACTCCCTTACTCCCCAACGTGTATTCCTCAATCTAGTGTCATTGCCCTCTTTACTGTTCCATCTCTCTGGTCCAAGCATTTTCTGTGGCTGTCCCCATGCCTGGAAAGCTCTCCATCCTCAAATTAGCTATTCAAAAAAGTGCTATTCAAAAATGGCTATCTAAAATGTTTAATGGATTGAATTCTTTTTAAAATTTTATTAAGGCCAAAACAAATTTATATATATGGAGAGAGAGAGAGAGAGAAAGAGAGGGAGAGACAGGGAGCTACCAATGAAGAGCACCCTTTACCAATGCTGATCATCACTGATTCTGCAACATATATTAAAAAGTTGCCTAGAAGAATGACAGGTTAAGTTACTTGTGAAAAGTGGCATAGTCAAAACAGATCAGAAGCTCTACTTTTACTGAAATCTTCCTAATTATGAAATCAGCTTTCTATCCTCTAGGTAACAATGCCTGTCATTTAGGGTTTTTCCACATTTCCCATTAATATATTCATATTATGTATACACACACACATACACACACATATATATACATATATGTCTGTATATACATATATGTATATACACACAAAAATAAAACACATATATATGTGCCTATATGTATATATATATATGTACATACACACATACATATATCCTATATATTTCTTCAGAAAATATGAACATTTCCTTAAATAACTGACAAAATATTAATGAGATTCTAAAGTAATAATGTCTGATAGAATAACAAGTTACAATGTAAGTAACATGGGAGTAGGGATTGTTTCATTCTTTGTATTTGCACATAGTAGGCATATAATAAATATTGATTGATTCAGTCCTTGGTCTTCCACTCAGAAAAGATCTCCATCTCCCTGTCTCATCGTTTGTTCCTCTAGCAATTCTTCCTCACCCTGGTCCATTAGTTTTAAGGTAACATCGCAGGTGTTTTCCTTTCTTTGGTCCTGCCTTCATCTCTCTTCCTTGGTAGGGTTAAGGGCTCTGAGGGATGGTCTGTACACTCTCCCAGAAAGATATAATCCATCTTTGAATTGCAATACCTGTACCACTTCCACTACACAAATGTATTTGTACCAGACACAGCTATGGCTATTTGAAGCTATTGGGGTAGTTCCTCTTCCTCATTATTCAAAATTACTCCAAAATATTTGTTCTTAAGGCTTATCTTTATACAGTTTTAATTTGCAAAGCAGTTTGAGCACAATACTAGACTTCACAAGATGGGAAGAAGGAAGGTCAGCAGGAAATGCATTTTCTGATGACAGGCTGCTTTTGGAACTTGATCAAAAGCTCAGTGAAACCCTCTGAACACTCTCAAGCATATAAAGAAAATAACAAGGGGATAACCAGCAAATTGTGAATCTTCTATCCCAGAAGCACCAAAGGTTTAATCTTGAGAAAAAAGGCTTATGATGGCCTTTCCTTACTTCATAACCATAAGTTTATTAAATAGGCACTAATTCCTAGTTTTCTTTATCACTGACCAATCAAATGTAGTAACATATTGATGTAATCATAATATAGTTCAGTGATTCTTAACCTGTTTTATCATGGAAACTTTTAACAATCTGGTGAAGCCTATGGACTCTTTCTCAGAATAATCTATTAAGTGAATAAAATAAAATACATGGGATTGTAAAGGAAACCAATTGTATTAAAATATAGTTCAAAAATGGATTTGATTATATATGTATATATACTATGCATGCATGAATACATATACAGATATATACATGTAGAACTAAATACATCATGCATATGTATATGTACAGAAACACATATGCATTTACACATAACCATGCATATTCACATATATGTTTGTATGTATGTGTACATGTATACACATATATGCATGTTCTCCCCCCTCAGAGTACTCATTTTTGGATACGAGTCCATCTGCCCTCATTTACCATGGGTAAAGTATGTGGATATAGATCACTATGGCATATGGTTCTCCATTGTTCCACGAGGGAGAAACAAAAAATGTTATCAGGTAACACAGACTCAACTGCAAGACCCATGGACTTGACATGTGTGATGTATGTGCCATTTTTTCTCCATATAGCCATTTTACCCCCATTTTCCCCCTTTTCCCTGTTCAAGAGACTGTGGTGTTTCTCATTCCCTCACCTAAAATCATCAAGAAAATCTGCTCATCTCTTGAGCTTCTAAGAGTGGTTAGCCTAAACCTTTGGGTTTGTCCTAAGAAAACAAATAAACCCCCTTAAAAAAATTCTCTTACATTTTAACCATATTTATCAGAGAAATAATAACTAAATGTGGAATCATAAGCTTGGAGAGAGATCCTGACAAACAGAATTTCTCCTCCTGTTCAATTTCCTTCCTCTTTAATTATGTTTTTTAATAATTTCATGTGCCGCTTCTTTGGAAGATATATTTACCAAATAAATGATCAGAAGTTTTCTCCAACACTTCCCTATCAGATTTTGGCTTTAATAATTACCGTTAGTGAATATGGGAAAGTAACTTTAATTTTCTTGACCTCAATTTCCCCATCTGTTAAAGGAAAGGCTTGAACTAAATGAATTCCATAGGACTTTACAATCTTTATATTTATGATTCTATGATCCTATCACAGTAATAGAACTATATAAAAGAAAATATCAATCTCAGTATTTCCTTCCAAAAGTCTCCTTACTCTTTTATTTACTAAGCAGTAGAAATGAATTGCTTCAATGATCCTTTACAATGTTCTATAGTTTATTATCTACTTTCTCAAAGCAAATGGAAATGCATGATATTTATTAATTCTTACTCTCCCAAATTTCTAAATTCCGGTGGCATGTCACATCTATTTCAAGAATGATACAACTGGGCAGATTTAATCAAATTTTTATTTTGTAAGAAAATATGGGGTCCCAGACCTCATGTGGTAAATCTGTGATTTCATGGGTGTGTGTAATCTCTTTTGTTTCTTCAAATCACAACCTCTCTAGGCTTAAATCCTGCAAAGAGGACATATCTAAAATATTGTCACTTCTTTTTTTTTTCTTTTAGGACTATAAGAGGATTAGTGTACAAAATCAATTGCTCATCTGTTATATCAAATTCTTCTGAATTGCTGGTTCACATTTTACTTTGAAAATCATAAAAATTTTCCTTAAGTCTTTCACCTATCTAGTATCTTTCAATTCACTGTTGATGCCACTCTTTCCTTCCCCTACCATTTATACTTCTTTCATATTTTCACACTCTCATCTGCACTATTATTTTTAGTTGTTCTTTTATTTTTCCCCTTTGTTTTGCATTTCATTGGCAATATTTACATTTTTTCCTAGAATATTTGTATCTACCATATATAAGTTTTTGGTTGTAGCCTCTTGGTAGACTTTTTCTTTGTTCCCTCATACCTAGGCTCCCCACATACAGTACTCAGGGATATTTATCTAGATACTCCCCTACCTATAATACTTTTTGTCTCTTCCTAAACACAGAATATGCACTACATTTGGGACCATCACCAGACATCTTGAGTTGTCTTGCTACTGGACTCCAATGACTCTAGAGGAGAGAGTGAGGCTGATGACTTTGCAGAGTTCTGCCTTGCTGAAATCCACTCACTTGCAAGTCAAGACATCTCCTTCCTGATGTCATTGGTCCTCTCTGGGAATGAAGGACCAACAACAAATATGTAGTTCCTATATCCAAAAATATGTTGCCAGAGAACAGGATTATGTGTGGATTTTAACCCTATTGTTATTGGAATGGTTTTCAAAAGTAGGTTCATTGAACCATATAATAGAATTGTAGAGTTAGAGTTTGAAGTCACTTTAGAAGTCATTTTGCAGATAAGAAAGCATTGACTCAGACAAATAAAGTGACAAACCACACTTGAAAAAATGAATATATCTGAGCTGGAATTTGAATCCAGGTCCCACTACTCTTAATATTGCATTCTTTCCATTGAACCAGTAGACAGGTTTGATTTGAACTTCACACATATTCTTCCAGTTTGAATAATAGGTAAAAGGCATATTCTTCAGAAGTCTATATGAAACATAAATGCCTCAGTTGGTTTTATAAAATATTGTGAAATGAAATTATAGTATCATATGACAGCTATTATCACTTCAGAGAAGGCATCATGATTTTGGAATGCCTTTCTTCTAAATAAACCTAGGTCAAGTAATAAAACATAAGGATCCTTTGAAATCCTTAAAGATGATTTTCAAAGTAAGGGTGCCCTGACATACTGGATCTTAAATTAGGCTAACAGAATTTGATTATTTAAAATACATATGCATTACATATATATATATATATATACATATATATATACATATGCATGTATGTATACGACACTTCTGGTGAACAGAGAATATTTTCATCATGTGAACTTCAATCCAAAATATAAATATGTAATAATCTATATTTTAAATGTGTATATGTTATATATTAATATTAAATATTAGTAATATAGGCTATATATGTGTGTGTTTGTATACAATGTAGATTATATATAATATACACTGTATACAATATATATTATCCCGCTCTAAAGACAGAGATAAGGTTTTGCTTTTTATTTTTAATCTTCAAGTGCTTAAGCACAGCACCTAATGTGAAAGAACTTAATAAATGTGCTTTAAATAAACGATTACTGTCTGTGTGACTGAAAGCAGAAGTTTTACTAAAAATTTTATGTTATCCACCCAGTCATTTATGGGAGAAAAATGAATGAATCAACCGTGGAGAGTTTCTCCAGTGGAGGGGGTAGGGGAGGAAGGGTTATTATTTGGGATTCAAAAAGAATGAATTGAAGAAAAATCTGGCAGAAGAGAGGCAAAAAGGCAACAGCATCAAAAGATCACATGATCATACGCCCAAGGCATCCTTCATTAAAGACAAGAGACATAGAGATAGCCAAAGAATCATTCACCTTCAACATATCAAATAAGGAAAGGCCTTAGAAAGAATAGTAGCTACAGAAACAGTAGTTGGTTTCAAAAATAGATTTTCTAAAGGAATATGTATGACTTCATTAACATTATTTAAATAAACCGAAAAATTCTAAACTTGAACTATGTACTTTTATTTAATGTTGTTGTAGAATTTTTATCTGAGTTTCTTCAATACTGTAAAATGTAAGTTGGACCTTATTTCAGGTAGAGGCTTTTCTGATTAACAGAAAACAAGATTCTGACCATTTAAGCCTTGCTCCAAGCAGCAATATTTGTTTAGTAATAATCAGCCTGTGATAAACTTTAGCTAAAATACTGAGAAGACTTTTATTTCTTTTTTTAATAAAAAGGTAGTTTGTATTCCAAACAGCAAAAGACAGATTGCTTTTAATCATGACCTTGTAAGAGAAAGTTCATACTGCATTTGATATTCTGAACTTGGAGCATCTTCCTAGAGTTCATCTAATTTTAATTAGCTAATGCTTCATAGAAATCGACTATTTTTTCTAAATAAATCTGATAAAAAACCTGTCATTATACATATATATATATGTATATGTAAATGTGAAGAGAGACTGGTTTGTACTGAATGAACTGAAGAGAGATCAAATTTGTGTTCACTCATGAGTTTTTATACATCCCATAAAGCTTACTGAATTAAAAAAAACTTTATTAAATAACCATAAGGGATAACATACTTCCTTTTCAAGCAGATGACATTACTGATTTCCACATGGGAAGTTCTCCAAATTGGGAAAACTTCCCCTGAGTGGTTTAATCATTAATCCCAAATCCACAGTATGCCTATTAATTACTTGAACTTCTCCCAAACCATATGACCAATCACTAATTTTATATTTAATGTGATTAAGAATTCAACTATGGGGAACTATTAGAGAGAAGCAATATTATTTATGTGTTACCTCTATGACTCAGGTCATTGTATAGCAATCCAGGAAATAAGAAATAGCCTCCAAAGTTTGTCTGGGCACATTTTGATAATTTGGAGGAGTTGGCAACCCAATAATAGCACCATGGATACTGATATATTTTCCAGATACTTAAAAATAATCATCCAGAAGCTAAGGACATTTAAACGACTATTCTAACAGATGATATTGGTATTCTTCCAAGGTTGGTAGTAATTTTACGAATTAGAAAACTGCAGGAGTTTACCAGATTAAAATCTACTGATCCATAGGAGGAAGAGTTCATAAAAGAAACAAATAACTACATATACATAAACATGATTTATTGTTTCTAGAAAATATTACTTTATCAATCTCCACAAATGCAGAAATATTTCTTTTTAATGTCACTTTATCCATCTTTAATTTATCTGTTGCTTTCAGAGAATCACAATTAAAAACATTAAAATTCTTCCTGGATCAAAAGATTGATCAATCAACAAATTAATACACATTAAATACTTACTATGTATCAGGCACTGGTGATACAAAGGCAAAAGTGAGTCCATCTTTATCCTCAAGGAATTGGTGTCATATGGGTAAGATATATGTTTATTGATAACAAAATGCAATATTACCTTGAGACTCATTAAAAATAATTGGGGGGAGAAAGGATATTAACAATTGAGGAGACACATTTCATACTAAGTAGAGAGCTGGTTATAAACCAGGAAGGACTGGGTTCAATTCTTCCCTCTAACACATGAAGGGTATGTGATAACTGAGCAAATCATTTGAAATCTTAAGTGTTCTGAAATAGTAGTATCTGATCCCCACCTATTATTTTTTTAGGGGTAGGACAAAATAAATCTCACAAGAAGGCTAAGAAGACTTGCTATCTCAATCAGAGATTTTATTACATTTCTTCCCCTCCCTCAAAACCATCCGTCTTCTAATCTTCCCCATTCCTCTAGAGCTCTCATTAGTTTATTTCTTCCCCTCACCTTGCCAAGCTACCTTTCTTCAGAGCTTCTGATTTTTGTTGAGGGTAATCCTATCCACAGCTAGGTGGTATAGTGCATAGAGTGGTTGACTTGGACTCAGGATGATGTGAGTTCAAATCTGACCTCACCAGATGGTTGTGTGACCATTGTTAAGAAACTCTGTTTTAATCTCTGCATCTGTAAAGTAGGGATAATAATAGCACCATTGGGGGGATCAACCGAGATGGCAAATAAAAAAGAGCTTAGCACAGTGTCTGGCATATAAATGCTATTCAGATATTATATATTTTTTTACAGTTATATAATTTTCCAGTCTTGCTTTTCAAGGTTCTTCATCTTGCAATCCCTCATGCCACACATCCATTCCATTACCAAGTGTTGTCATTTCTCCCTCCAAATATTTATCTTATCTAACCCTTCTCTCTATTCCCACAGCCACTACCCTAGTTTAGTCCAATCATCTATTGCCAAAGCCATTTAAATACCTTCTAGTCTCACTCGTTTGACTCATCTTTCCATGTTTCGATCAGTTTTCCTCCAGAGAAGTCTGAACAGGTCATTTGCCTACTCATTAAATTTTAGTGAATTTCTACTAATTCAGTGATCAAATGAAATTTAACCTTTATCTTATCATTTAAAAATATTTCTGGTAAGGTTTATTATCAATATAATTATTAGTATAGTAGTCAAGGAATATATTATTCATTAATAAGTAAATACATCATATGTGTACATATTAGGGATATATGATTTTCTTTTCATTGATGATGTTTATAATAAAAAGATAATTAGGGACCACTGTTTTAGGGAATTCTCTAAGACTCTAAGTTAGAGAGAACTTGTATCAGTGAGAGTTTTACCTCATCCACAATTTTCTTATATACTACTACTAGTACTACTGCTGCTACAAGTACAAAATCAACTACTACTACTACTACTACCACTACTACCACTAGTACTACTGCTATGACTACTTCACATTACTACCATACCTACTGTGTGCTATGCACCAAACTAAGCACTTTAAAATTATTATCTCGTTTGATCCTCACACTAACCCTGGGAGCTAGGTGCTTTTATTATTCCTATCTCACAGATGATGAATTCAGGCAATGAGAGGTTAAGTGACTTGCCCAGATTCATGCAGATAGAAAATATTGGAGGCTAAATTTGAACTCAAGTGTTCCTGATCCCAGGCCATCTACTGTGCCACCAAACTGACAGTGAAATTACAAGCCTTATCCTGAACCTTATGCCACCATCACTTACCTTATCCTTCTCTTCCATCTTTCCCTTTGGAATTCTGAAAAGCCTCTTAAAAGAGATCACTTAAGAAGTTTGAAGGAATATAAAGGTGCCAAGAGGCAAAGGTGGAGAGGGTGACCGTGTACACATGAAAAAAGAGTTTCTTCAAAATCATAAAGCCAGAAGATAGAAGTTAACACATGAGGAACAATGAGTAGAACAGTTTAGCTGAAAATCATAGTAAATGGTAAGGAATAAAATCTAATTGAACTGGAGATATAGGTCAGGGACAGACTGGGGAGGGCTTTACAAATGAAGGGAATTTTTATTTTATCTTATGGTCTTTAAAGAATCACTGAAGCTTCTTGATCAGGAGAATAACATGGTGAGCTTTAAAAATAGAAATTTTTGAGCTTTGTGGAGAATGTATTGGAATGGAGAGAGGCCAAATGCAGGGAGGTTATTTAAGAATCTCCTGTAATAAACAAAGCAAGAGGTGAGGAGGTCCCGGACTGTGGAGACTGTGGTGTACAATGAATTGAGAACAGAAAGAAAGCAAAAATGTTAAGGAGGTACAATTCATAAGACCGGGCAACTGGCTGGATAATGGGGATTGTACACTTTATGTCACATCAAATTTCTTTACAAATATGTCCACTTTAGTTTGACTTAATTCAGAAATAGTGAGCCTTTCAGAATCTTTGTAATGAACTTTCCACAACTTCACTTTGTGTGAGATGTGATGGAAAGAAAAATCCGATGAAGGCCAGAAGAACTAGGCTCAGTTTGTTTATTTCTAATGTAAAAAAAGGGGTGGAATGTCCTAAGGGAACATACTAGACCAAATGGTAAAAGAGGTACAAAAAGCTAATGAGGAGAAAAATGGCTTGAAAAGCAGAATTGGCCAAATGGAAAAAGAGGCACAAAAATCTACTGAAGGGGTAAAAACAAGCAAATGAAAATCCTTAAAAAGTAGAATTGGCCAAATGGAAAAGGAGGTACAAAAGTTCACTGAAGAAAATAATTCTTTTTTAAATTTTTTTAAGAAGTTAATTTATTTACTTATAGTTTTCAACATTCACTTCCATAAGTTTTAAATTTTCTCCTCTGTCTTCCACTCTCCTCCCCAAGAGGGCATGAAATGTGATATAAGCTCTATATATACATGAAGAAAATAATTCTTTAAAAATTAGAATTGAGTAAATGAAAGCTAACAACATTATGAGAAATCAAGAAACAATAAAGCAAAACCAAAAGAAAAAAATAGAAGACAATGTGAAATATTTCATTGGGTGAAAAACACAGCTGATCTAGAAAACAGATCCAGGAAAGATGATTTAAAAACTATTGGACTACCTAAAAGCCACGGTTAAACAAAACAAAACAAAACAAAAGAAACAAAAAAAAACATAGACATCATCTTTCCAAAAAAACTTATCATGGAAAATTGTCCTGATGTTCTGGAGCCAGATGGTAAAATAGAAATTGAAAGAATCTACCAATCATATCCTAAAAGAAATCCCCAAATTACAACTGTCAAGGATTTCATAGCCAAACTTCAGAACTCCCAAATCAAGGAGAAAATATTACAAGCAGCCAGTAAGAAATTATTTAAGTATCATGGAGTCATATACAGGATAACACAATTTTAGCAGTTTCTATGTTAAATGATCAGAGGGCTTGGAATATATTCCAGAAGGCAAAGGAGCTAAGATTAGAACCAAGAATTAGCCACCCATCAAAACTGAGTACAAACCTTCGGGGGGTGGGGGGAATGGCAATTCAATGAAATAGAGGACTTTCAAGCATTCCTGATGAGAAGACCAGAGGTGAGTAGAAAATTTGAATTTCAAATACAAGACTCGAAAGAAGAAATAAAATAAACAGCTCAGCAATACAAGGTTCAAAGACAGCTCCAAAGGACTCATGATGGAAAGAGGTCTCTACATCCAGAGAAAAAACTATGGAGTCTGAATGCTGATTGAGGCAAACTATTTGCTCTCTTTTTTTTCTCTTCTCTACCACTAGAAGGTTTGTATCCCCAAAGAGATTTTAAAAAGTTTGTTTCTTCTTTCTCATGATTCAATTCATTGGTCCTAATTCTTCTTTACAACTATTGTGTAAATAAGTTTAATGCAAAGATATATGTAGAACATATATCAGATTTCATACCATCTGGGGACAGAAGGGGAGAGAGGGGAAGAAAATCTGAAACTCAAAAACTTGTGTAACTGGGTGTTGTAAACTAAAAATTAAAAAAAATCTAATTTAAAAAAAGCAGGAGATGGAAATCACAAGGGACTTAATAAAGTTAAACTGTTGATATCCCTACATGGGAATATGATAATTGCAGCTCATAAGACCTTTCTTATTATTAAGTTAGTTAATAATAAGACAGAGGGCACAGGTGTGAGTGGAAAGCAAAGGGATACTGTCTAAGAAAAAAATAAAATTAAGGGATGAGGCAAAAATGTACTGAGAGAAAGAGAAAGGGAGAGATAAATTGGGGCAAGAAAAAGCTTTTATATTGGAGGAGAAGAGGGTGGAAGGTGAGGGGGAGGGAGTGAACCTTACTCTCACTAGAATTGGTTCAAAGAAGGAGTAACATACACACTCAATTGCTTATATAAATCTATCCTACTCTACAGGAAAGTAGGAGAGAAAAGATATAAGAGAGGGGTGGTGGTGATAGAAGGGAGGGCAGATTGGGGGAAGGGGGGTTGTCAGATGGAATCATTTTTGAGGAGAGACAGGGTGAAAGGAGAGGGAGAATAGAATAAATTCAAGGAACAATGTAGAAGGAAATACAGTTAGCAATAATTGTAAAAAGACTTTGAAAGAAGTTTCTCTGAGAAGGGACTCATTACTCAAATATATAGAGAACTGAGTCAAATTTGCAAAAATAAGAGCCATTCCCCAATTGATAATGATCCAAGATAGGAGCAGTTTTCCAATGAAATAATTAAAGCTATCTATAGCCATATGGAAAAAAATGCTCTAATGCCCTATTGATTGGAGAAATGCAAATTAAAACATATCTATCCAATAGGCTAATAGGACAGAGAAGGAAAATGAAAAATGGTGGATGATGGAGTTGTGAACTTATCCAACCATTCTGTAGAGCAATTTGGAATTATGCCAAAAAGGCTATAAAACTATGTGTACCCTTTGACCTAGCAATACCACTGGAAGGTCTGTATCACAAAAGAGATAAAAAAGCAGAGGGCCATATATGTACAAAAAATATTTGTAATGGCTCTTTTCTGGCAGCAAAGAATTGGAAACTGAGGGGATGCCCATCAGTCGGGGAATCATTGAACAAATTGTAGTGCATGATTTTGTTGGAATACCATTGTACTATGAGAAACAATGAGCAAGGTGCTCTCAGAAAACCTGGAAAGACTTACATGGGCTGATAAAAAATGAAATGTACTATGTAAAAAGTAACAGTAATATTGTAAGATGATCAGCTGCAAATGACTTAGCTATTCTCAGCAATTCAATGATCCAAGACAACTCTGAAGGATTTATGATGAAAATACTATCCATCCCCAGAGAAAGAACTGATGGTGTCTGAATCCAGATTGAAACATACTTTTTATTTTATTTTTTTGAAGATTTTTCATTAGTTTATGTTTTCTTTTACAACATGACTGATATAGAAATGTTTTGCAGGACTACACATGTCTAATCCATATTGAATTGCTTGCCTTCTCCATGAGGGTGTGTAGGGAGGGGAGAAGGGACTCAAAGGTACTCAAAGATTTAAAAATAAATGTTAAAAATTGGTTTTACATGTGATTAGGGAAAAATAAAATAATAAAAAATACAAAAAAAATCCTGACCTCAAGGATGCAAATTTGTGAAGGATATTGGTTAATTGCTGTCCCTAACTCATGTTCTAGGAAAGGAAAGCATAAAAGGCTAAGTCTTAGGTCATTGATTTCCTAGCATTATTTATTTTCTTTTTAATGTTCTTTTGTGTTTGTTTCTCAAATAACACACAGGAGACAGCTAAAGTTTAAATTTTTGAGTTCCAAATTCTGTCTCCCTCCAGCTCCTCTCCCTCTCTTTGATAAGGCAAGCAATATGATACAAATTCTTTTTCTTATCTTTTCCTTCCTTCTCTCTTTCTATCTCTCTCTTTCTGTCTCTCTTTTTCTCTGTCCCTTCCTTCCTTCCTTCCTTCCTTCCTTCCTTCCTTCCTTCCTTCCTTCCTTCCTTCCTTCCTTCCTTCCTTCCTTCTTTCCTTCCTTCTCTCCCTCCCTCCCTTCCTCCCCACTAAGGCTGGGAGGCTCTTGCTCTGGGGATGGGAAGCCATTGGTCCAAGACTCTCCAGACCAATGAAATAGCAATTAACAATCTTTTACCATGAGTAATGCACTACATGAAACCTGGGAATAAATATAGAAAAGCAAGACAGCCTCTGATTATAAGGAGCTCATATTCAAATAAGGGAAGACAAGAAATATAAGAATGTGGAGGGACAAAGAACAAACTTTGAATCCTGCCTCTGGAACTTACTGGCAGTGTGACTGTGGGAAAGTCACTTAATCTCTCTCTGGCTCAATTCTCTCATTTGTAGAATGGGGGTAGTAATAGCACATACTTCACAGGTTTGTTGTAAGGATCAAATGAAATAATATATTTATATTGCTTTGCAAACTTTAAAGTGCCATATAAATGCTAATTACACCTTTTGAGTGTAATGAAAGTGGCAAAACTTTCAGTAGAAGGTAAACTTTATTAATCACCAAGTAAGTCATACTGTTGGGGTAGTTAGTGGCACAGTGGGTAGAGCACCTGGCCTGTAGCTAGCAAGACTCATCTTGCTGAGTTCAAATCTGGTCTTAGATGTTTACTAGCTGTGTTTTTCTGAGCAAGTCAATTGACCTTGTTTTTTCTCACTTCCTCATCTATAAAATGAGCTGAGGAAGAAAATGGCAAACCACTCCCATATCTCTACCAAGAAAAACACATATCGGGTCATGAAGAGTTAGAAATGTCTAAACAACCACATAATAATCATAGCATCATTTCCATTGATAAAACACATATATTTCTCTTATTGAGCCATATTACAATGCCAAAGAATTTGGTAGTAAGAGTTTTTCTTTTTCTGCTCAGTAACTGTGGCTGTTGAGGCAGTTGGGGTGATAATAATTGAAGAGGTATTTTAAAGGTATTTTTAGTCCCATCTGCATGAAATTTTCAGGGATCAAGCTGCAATAAGAGTCTTTGGTCCAGAAGACATTATTATGCACAGAACCTGGGCTTGCCTATCCATTGGTAGTTACCCAGCCAGCAGTGGGTTTTGCAGTGGCAGGAATGATGGTCCTCTTCAATGTGAGGCTCACTCTCCTGAGTGGCTCTAAATCAGTCTGCCTCATACTGATGTTGATCAGCCAGCAATAAGTACCAATCCAAGCCCTTTCTGGGTCATTGTTTGAGTCTTGACTGGCTCTGAAAGAATGTCAATAGCAATTGTTTCTCTGTTAGCCAGAAACTCTTAGGGTCTTCCCCTCCGAGACTGATGTTTTTGCTAAGTAGAGAGGCCATTCTCTGCCTCATTTCTTATTAAGCCTTACTTATTTGATGGGCATTGCCTCAGTCAGAATGAGACCTCATAAAGACCTAAGCTTGAAAAGGCCAAGGTCTCCCACTGCGTCCTGGGCCATCTCCAGTTGTCTCGATCTATATGTAGCCACTGGACCCAGATGGCTCTGGAGGAGAAAGAATTTTCTTTAAGATAGAGAATGGGGTAGGGAGAAAGATGGAATTAAAAACAAATAAAAACAAACAACTTGCCCACGCTGCTTTACTCCAGCAAACCTGAGAAAAGGAAGAGAAGAGCAAACTGTTTGAATTGTGATTGGTTTACAAGTATGATAAAGGTTACATTTTGAAATAAGAACAGACTTTCTGGGAAAAAAAAAAGTACTGAATGAAGAATTTTTAGTATCATTGCAGGGAAGAAAATCAGACAAGGCTTCTGCTAGTTGTAGGCTAAATTTTTCTGATTTTTTTTTTAATTTTGGCTGAAAGAACACAAAAATCCTGACCCAGGATTTTAGTGAAGCAATATCCACTGGTGTCAAGCTGCATCCAGCAGAGTAGTACTTGGAAGTAACCAGTGTTCCCTATAAGAAAAGGTCACCAAGAGAGTCGGCATCTGAAATGTGAGTTGCCCCTCGGGCGATCAACACATACTTGTTAAGTGCTTACTAATGGGGCAGGCATTAATCTAATTGCAGAGAATATAATACAAATCATGGAACAAGGAGTTTATGTTGTATGTATGTGTGTATTATGTGCATATGCATGTGTATCTATGTATATGTCTATGTGTATATATACCCATATGTATATTGTATATATATATATGTGTGTGTGTGTGTGTGTGTGAATATGCACATGCATATATGTGTGTATGTGTCTGTATATGTATTGATAATCATTTAATATCAATTTACTAACTCCAATAAAGGCCAGAGCCTGAACTAATAATCAACCAGAAGAAGAAGCTGGACCTAAGCAACTTTGTTCTCTGAATTTACTCAGAGAATACCTCTGCCAAGGTCAACAAGGCCAGACGGGGCTGACTTGAGAGCATTCTTTCCTCTGTCTATGGCAGTTAAGGATGAGACCTTTAACCTGAGACGCTATCTTGAATAATGGGACTTTTTCTTATCTTAATATTTTATGGACATATACTATGTTATGACATGTTAATTGTAAGTTAACACAGAGATTCTGGGTTGCAATTTCAATTAACACTCTGTCAGCTCTCTTATCTTATTGCATTTACAACCTATCCAATTAAGAAATTCCTTTCTTATACTGTGATTAAACCTACACGGAAATCATAAATTTTGAGTGACACAGACATGTTGAGTTGGGGCTGTCCTGAAATGCATTTAAGCCTTCTCACTCTTTTTGTTCAGACAGTTAGATTTTATCTGGCTCCATACATGTATGTATGCTGATAGCTTTAAGGGAATAAACAATATGAATTTACATATCCCCTAGCTTGTTTGCCTCATTTCATCAAATTCTCAGGTTACCAGTATGTATATGTCCAACATAACATACATAGAGAATAAATGTAAAGAGAAATGATACAAATAAAGACAAAGTAGTTAAATACAAACTAGTTTGGGAGGGATATCAGTAACAATATTTTCATGGGGAGTAATAAGCAGGAAAGGGTTCATTTACAAAGTGGCATTTGAGATGTGTCTTGAAGGAAGAGTGGAATTCTATGCGACAGAAGTGCTTTGCAGGCATAGAGCATAGGTAGTACAATGACAAAAAACAGGAGGTTTTTTTTGCCATGTTTGAGAAACAAAGACAAGGCTAGATTGGTTGGGTCAAATACCATGGCAGGTTGAATCATGTACTGCGGTGATCAAAGGATAGTTTGGGGCCAGGTAGAAAAGGATTTGAAGCTAAAAAGAAAAGTTTATGAATTGTCCAAGAAGCAATAGGGAATCACCTGAGTTCGATGAGTGGAAAAATAATCAGATCTGAACTACAGGAAAATTACTTTGGACACAATATAGAAAATAGGATAGAAAGTAGGGCTTGAGACTGAAGATCAATTAGGAGGCCTTTCTAATAATCAATGCCTGGGGTCATCCATCTATAGCCTTAGGTAAATTGGGCCAGCTGCCTCTTGTTTTATGAAAACAAGGGGCTTCCATTTGGCCCTCCAGGCATGTTTTGGCAATCAGCTGTTCTCCACTTGAAGATGGTATAATGGCCACAATTAACATGATAGCTGTTGTGGGAAGATAAAAGGAAATGGATGCAAAAGATGTTGTGAAGGTGAAAGTAGTAAGAATTGGTAAACAATTAAAGAGCTGAAATAAGAAAGAGTAAAATTTAAGGATAAGATAAATTTAAGGTTATTTTATGAGCCCAGAAGATTGGAAGAATCATTGTGTATTTCACAGAAATGGGAAAGTTTGGAAGAAGGATGGGAATGAGGGTAAAGAAAATCAGTTCTGATTTGTTCATTTATGATTTGGACAGTTTATGATATCTAACAGACGAACAGTATAATTTAAAATGTTCAGCAGGCAATCGGTGACAGAGGACAAAAGTTGAAGGGAGAGATCACAGCTAGATGTATAGATCTGTGTTGTCTTCATAGAGATGCTAATTAAACGTGTAGGGGCTGACATACTTACCAAGGGAGAAAGTATAGCGAGAAAAGAAGAAGACCTAGGAGAGAACCATGGTGAGTGTCACCTTTTAGGAAATGCGATATGAATGATGATCCAGAAGAGGAGAATTAGAAGAGGTTGGCAAGCATACTTGCTGTCCTACTGGACAATCAGGAATGAGCAGTATCATGAAAACGTAGAGAAAAGAGAATATTCAGCAAGAGAGTATTGTCAAGCATAGATTTCCAAAGAGGGTTCAGTACCCTCGGGGGTACTGAAAAGATCTAGGGGGTGGTAATAGTCTCAGCGGCAATTAGAGAACATTGAATAAAAATCAGGAGGCAGTGGAAGCATGAGGAAAGAAGAGAAGAAAATTTTGAAAAACAATTCTGTTGGAGGCTCAGTAGATGATTATCATTTTCTGAGGATCATACTCTAAGTATGGGATGTCAATCACTAATAGATTGGGACACTAATCAATGAATTCTTTGATACAGATTTTTTAAAGGAAACCCATGTATCATAAATATACAAAATTTGCTTCAGCTAATTATTTGATAACTTCTTGTTTACCACTCACTACTCAAAGACATAGGAAATAGCTCTCTCTGAAAAAGTTACTCTTCAGCCATCCATCTATTCAGATCGCTACCAGAAAGAAAAGCTAACACCCTTTACAGACACTTTGAAGCCTTTTTAAGATTCTGACAGATAAGAGAGATCATCTTGTTCATATTAACACAATTCTGGACCATGCTTTTGAAAACTATCCTTAGGATGAAGAAACAAGTCCTCAGAGCTGAATGATACCTGATTAATTATCTCATCTAAACCTCTCATTTTACTAAAGAGACTTATGTCCTGAGAGGTTAGTTGACTTGACTAAAGCTGATCAAATCATTAGAGTAGAAGTGCGAGTAAATATTAGGGTCCCATCTTCCCATTTAGTACTCTTTCTACTACAAGATACTTTTGAAAACAAATTTAGCTTCCAAAAGGTCCAGGTGCATAGACCTAACTTCAGCCTTCGTAGCAAGTTGTATACAAGGGTGCTTGAACACCCTCATTCGTATTTGTTGGCAAATGTAGTATGACTTGCTTCTTCTTTATTTATTCATTCAGGATGTAGTAATAGGAAAACACTTTTCCTTATACCTCTATCACAATCTTACCTTAAGGGGCCCTATTGTTATACAAGCAAACTATTAATAAGTGCATAAATGTGCTTTCGTTTTGATAATTCTAAAAAGAAATATTTTTCCTTGTAACTAAAGTCCTCAGGAACAGATATATAAACAATTTACATTTTCAAACTTCAACTATCCACTATAAAAATATATCTTATCCCCTTCCTTCCTCTCCATTGCCAAGGCTTCTGAGATCGCATGCAGTGGGTATGATCCTAGGATTTTGTGTCCTTACCTCCATCATAATTTGATCCAAGAAAGTAAAACCAAGGTAGCACTTATTTCTAGGGTATTCTGAATGTGGAAACATGGTCCCCAAATCTTGTACAATTCCTCAATGTACAATATGTTTATTGGGTACAGGACAGGTTTTATTTGGCTTATTTTGCTACCCTATACTATGGGACTTCAGCATACATTTTAATGTCCTTCAAATAAGGCAGCGAGTGTATGTATACAAACAGGCACACAAACACACACATATATACATATGTGTGTGTGTGTGTGTGTATACACACAGAGACACATATATAACCCAGAAAATGCATGACATAAAGAATGCACTGATGTTGATAAACAAATACAGAAACAGAAAACACTAAAATATAGTAGGCAGCTACTGCATGTTTTTGATTATTGAGTGAATGTGTAGACCCATGAGACATTTTTGCAGGGTAAAGAAACTTTTTAGGAATGATAGACAAATAAGCCCCATTTTTTCATACCTACACCGTCTGACCATTTCTCAGAAGTATCATGGATTGTTAAATATGTCCCAGTTCCTCATGACATGATTTTAGTTCTCTAGAGGCAAGGTGACTTTGTTGATTAATCTCCTCTTCTTCCTCTGAAAATTGTGCTGTTAAGAAAATCTCCCCTAGAATGCCAGTGCCCAGCACTTAAACTCAGCAACTCTTGATATCTAGAACTATAGTATTTTGGGAATACAAGAATTCTCATACTCAGAATTATACTTGAGGTAACCCCTCAACATGCTCAGGATCTCTGGGTGATCTGAGTATCAGAAATATTCTCAAAAGAAGCAGACATGTAAAAGGTTTCTAGGAATTAATGAATAGCCCTATTTAGACTTCTAGAAATTATGTCAACTGTTTAGGTATCAAATGATAGGTTATTAAGATCTACTAATGAATGAAAACTTTTAAAAATTTTATAAAATTTTTATTATTATTTCATGCTAAAATATAATAATTTCATGCCCTAACTTCTATAATCCAATTCATAAAATTATGGATTTTCCTTACCTCTCAATTAGTATTAACCCCTAGTCTTCAGCAGATCCATAGGACTTTTAACTACAGTAACATGCCAATGAAGAAATTACAATAATATTATTAATAGTAACTTGAATTGATCTATTATTTTAAGATTTATATTTGTTATAAGATTATACCATGCCTTAACATACATGAAATATTTTATTCATCACAAAAATTTGTAAAGTAAGCAGGCCATATATGCTGATCTTTGATTTTCACAAATTAAGAAACTGAAACCTAAAGAGGTAAAGTGATTTGTAGAATGCCACAGAGCTAGTAATTTGTAAGTGTGAAGCTAAAATGCCTACTATTATCTTCTGAATGTGATTTCTTTGTGCAGGGCAGTGGTATTTAGAGATTCAAGAATATTGACTCCAAACTGATGCTAGGTGTACAGCCAAGTAAAATGAGAGGGATTAGGACCAGGCAGAGAAGGAGATTGCCCCAGCCCACATCTTCGAGTTAGCTTCCTATTTGAACTAATATTTTGCTAACTAGATTCTTTAGCCCTATTTCTTCTACTTGTTCAAGTGTTGCCAATGCCCTCAAATATATGCAGTCAAATATAAATCATTGTAGTAGAATATAGCCTACACACACACACACACACACACACACACACACACACAAACACACATATTATTAGCCCACATATATAGATACAGAAAATATAGATATGTTTCTATATATGTATATGTATATGTATATGTATCTATCTATCTATCTCTCTATCTGTCTGTTTCTCTGTCTATTAGCCTTTGCTTCTCAACAGTGCCTAGATCAGAGTGGATTTTTTTTTATTTTTTAAAGTTTGATTATTTTTAGTTTTAGTTTTTGACATTCATTTCCATAAGGTTTTGAGTTACAAATTTTCTTCCCATCTCTCCCCTCCCCTACTCCAAGATGACATGTATTCTGATTACCTCTTTCCCCAGCCTGCCCTCACTTCCATCACCTCCCCCATTCCCTTCCAGCTTACTTTCTTTTAGGGCAAGATAGAGTTCCATACTCCATTTCCTGTATATCTTATTTCCCAGTCACATGTAAAAACAATTTTTAACATCTGTTTTTACAATTTTGACTTCCAGATTTCCTCGCTTCTTCCCTGCTGACTCACCTTCACTGAGAAGGTAAGCATTTCAATATAGGTTATATATGTATCATAAGTTAAAACACTTTCATAATAGTCATGTTGTGAAAAAATATATTTCTCTTCATCCTATCCCCCCCTCATTTATTGTATTTTCTCCTTTGACCTTGTCACTTTACAAAAGTGTTTACTTCTGACTGACCCTCCCCCAATCTGCCCTATCTTCCATCATGCCTTCCTCTGATCTCTCCCCACCCCAACTCCACACACTTTCCTATAGGGTAAAATACTCAACTGAGTGTGTATCTTATTCCCTCCTTAAGCCAAATCCAATGAAAGTAAGGTTCACTCATTTCCTTTCACCTCCCGCCTCTTCCCTTCCATTATAATAGTTTTTCTTGACTATTATGTGAAATAATTTACCCCATTCTATCTCTCCTTTTCTCTCTCTCCCTATATATTCCTCTCTCACCCCTTAACTTAATTTAATTTTTTAGATATCATCCCTTCATATCCAACTCACCCTGTTCCCTCTGTCTATATATATACATATTCCCTTCAAATACCCTAATGCTGAGAAAGGTCTCATGAGTTACAAATATCATCTTTTCATGTAGGAATGTTAACAGTTTAACTTTAATATGTACCTTATGATTTCTCTTTCCAGTTTACCTTTTTCATGCTTTTCTTGATTTCATATTTTAAAGTCAAATTTTCTATTCAGCTGTGGTCTTTTCATCAAGAATGATAGAAAGTCCTTTATTTCATTGCATATCCATTTTTGCCCTGAAGTACTTTACTCAGTTTTGCTGGGTAAGTGATTCTTGGTTTTAATTCTAGTTCCTTTGACCTCCAGAATATCGTATTCCAAGCCCTTTGATCCCTTAAATTAGAAGATGCCAGATCTTGTTTTATCCTGACTGTGTTTCCAGAATACTCAGATTGTTTTTTTTTTTTTCTGGCTGCTTGAAATACTTTTTTTAATTTAATTTATTTAATATATTTAGTTTCAGCATTGATTTTCACAAGTTTGAATTATGAATTTTCTCCCGATTTCTACCCTCTTCCCCACCCCAAGATGGCATATATTCTAGTTGGTCTGTTCCCCAGTCAGCCCTCCCTTCTATCACTCCACTCCCCTCCCATCCCCTTTTCCCTTCCTTTCTTGTAGGGCAAGATAAATTTCTATGCCCCATTGCCTCTGTATCTTATTAACTAGTTGCATGCAAAAACTTTTTGTTTATTTTTGAACATCTGTTTTTTAAAACTTTGAGTTCCAAATTCTCTGTCCTCTTCCATCTCCACCCACCCTCCCTAAGAAGGCAAGCAATTCAACATAGACCACATGAGTATCATTATGTAAAACCCTTCCACAATACTCATGTTGTGAAAGACTAACTATATTTTGCTCCTTCCTAACCTATCTCCCTTTATTAAATTTTCTCCCTTGACCCTGTCCTTTTTCTAAAGTGTGTTTTTGATTACCTCCTCCCCCATCTTCCCTCCCTTCTTTCATAGCCCCTTTTTATCTTCTTCCTCTTTCTTTCCCATGGGGTAAGACACCAAATTGAGTGTGTATGGTATTGTCTCCTCAGGTCAAATCCGATGAGAGCAAGATTCACTCATTCCCCCTCACCTGCCTCCCCTTCCCTTCCTACAGAACTGCTTTTTCTTGCCACTTTTATGTGAGATAATTTATCACCTTCTATCTCTCCCTTTCTCCCTGTCACACTATATTCCTCTCATCCCTTAATTTGATTTTAATTATTTTAGATATCATCTCTTCATATTCAAATCACCCTGTGCCCTCTGTGTGTATGTATATATATACACACATACATATACACATATACACACACAGACACACACACATAAACATATACATATATGTATATATATACATACACATTTATATGTGTGTGTATATATATATATATA
>CM053623.1:199761102-199781381 GCA_028646595.1 Phalanger gymnotis
CCACTTTCCCTTTTGAGGTTTCAGATGTGGGTGTAGTGTCCATGCTCTCTTCTGAATTGGTATTTTGAACTTCCCTGTCTCCATAATATGAGTTAATCATCTTTGAAAGCTTCTTATAATTCTTTTTCATGGTGTTTATTTTTCCCTCCTGGTTTCTGAAGTGGATCTCTGTTTCTGAGGCTCAGGGGGCTCTGTCCCAAGTTTCCTGTGTTGGAATCTAGCTTTATATGCTATGGCCTTTGGTTTCATGGGTGTGGGGGAGGGGTGGTCTGCCTGCTGGGAGTCTCCTCTTCCCCAGAACTGCTCTACAGCAGGGGTGGTCTCAGCTCATGTCTGTGTTGGTATCTGCCATTTCCCCTGGCTATGCAAAGCCAAGTCTGGGGTCCTGGCCCATCTCCTGGCTAGGAGGAGTCTAAGAAGACAAGTTTCAAACCTTTAGACTGTGGGTTGGAGACCTCCAGGCTAGCTGCTCCCGTGGCTGCAGGCTCTATGCTCTGACCGACTATGGTCCTGGGCTGAGAGGCCTGGGGCTTGATCGCAGATGAAGCCGGTACTTCTGCCCTGGGCCTATTCCTGCTCTGGCATTTCATTCACCCAGCACTCTCCCAGACCCATAGGCTGGCCAGATTCCTCTGCTGTTCCTGGTTGTTTTTTTTCTGGTGCCCTTGCATTTGCCTGGTGTTGGAGGCCTCCGGGCTAGCTGCTCCCAGGGCTGCAGGGTCTGTGCTCCAACAAACTACTGTCCTGGACTGGGAGGCCTGTCGCTCCATCGTGGCCTAGCTGGTACTTGCTGTGACTGAAGTCTTTCATAAGGAAATTACTGTCTTTGTGAAAAAGAGTTTGCTTACAAGGAAAAAAGAGAAATATGATTTTAACCTCTTGTTGAACTAAATTAGTCAGATGTCTCTCTTCAACACAGAACATTTTCCAATAGTGATTAACATCTGATGCAAAGCCAAAAAATGAATTCATAAGGATTTTTTATCAGTATACACAATATAAAAAGCTAAAAGGTCCTAGTGGGAAATCTAATAGGTATCAGTATATTAAATTTCAATAAGAAAAAAATATTATGCCACAATTATCAGGCATAAATAGCCATTTTGCTTTTAGAAAAATAACAAAATAAGAAAGGAAATTTAGTGTAAGCAGTTGAAAAGTTCTGTAAAGGCAATAACTACATTTATTTTTAACAAACACAAAAGGGGACAAACCTAGAAATCTTTTTAGAAAATGTAGCAATTCTTACATTGTAACATAATGCATTGGTTCATAAATAAGGATCTGTATTAACTGTCATTGCAAAGATTAACTTTCATGTCATATTCTATTTATGATAAATAAAATATTTTCAAAGAAAAAATCAAATGTCTCAAGTAATATTTTAGACTTGAATTATTTGTCAGCCATTTTCTCTCATATACAAGGGGATGATTTCCCTATTCTGATTCATTTATAAGCCCATTGTTGTGGACAGAGTAATGGAAGAAACTGGAAGAGAAGTCCTATTGCAAACATAAACTTAATCTCCTTATCTTTAATCTTAATTGCCACCTTTACCCCGATATATAATGAGGTGCCACAGGAAGGCAAAAAACTTGTACTTCCAAGGTCATTTGCAAACTCAGAGGAACCAAATTCTAGTCTGAAGAATGGCTTTCTTTCTTGTTTTTTTTTTAATAATTTAAACACTGATTATAAATTGTGGTAGGTGCTAAAAAGGAAAATTGCATATTGAGAGGATAAAGGATTTTTGTTGACAAATATAGATTAGTATATTGGTGGAATAATATTTAATCATAAGCATATGCTCATTATCTATATCATGATTAACCCTTTATGAGGGCATGAATTGAGGGGCAGGAACCAAATTTCTCTGTCCCTCTAACCAGCTTATCCAACATTCTAAGCAACAGACACAGCTTGATTTTCTGTGTATAGAGGAAATTGTATATGATTATATGTTATATATATATATGTATGTATGTATATATGTAATGTGTATAGTATGCAATATATATGTATAAAATATACATATGAACATACACATATATGAGTATAGATATTCAAATCTGTATGTGCACAGATAATATTTCCACTTCATCTAGCTTCTTAGCACACACTACAACATTGAGAATGATGATTTTCAGGTGTACTTGAGAGGTGTTTCCATAGAAGTTCTAAGTACCTTTATGACATTCCCATTTTCACCTAGAAATCCTAGTTGAGATTGGGAAGATTATTGGTGTGCTTTTCCAAGCATTGCCAGCAATGAGACTTTAAAGACATGAAGTCACTCATTTTATGCAGGAGATCTTAGAAAAGTTGTGAGCTGCTCACTGTCATATATAATTATTGTCTGAGGCAAGATTAAAACCTAGGCCTTTCTGATTCCAAGTTCAGGGTTATATACACGAAACAACACTGAGTATCACACAGGAAACATTGTATCCAAGAGCTAGACTGATGTCCAGGACATAGAAAGAAAACAGAAATCTTTGAAAACACCCTTAATGTCGTATTGAGAACAAATTGGAAATCAATATGTCAGGGTGTGTTCCTTACTGAATTTTTGTTTGAGGCCATATTTTGTAGGAAACAATATAAGGCAAAGATTTAGAGTGTAAGAGTCATTGCTTTGAAGTTCTGGCTTTGAATTGTAATGCACAGAGAGCATCCAAATCTCTGATAATAAGAAAAATCAAGCCACTCTCTGAAGTACTGAGACAATGGTTTTTGACAGAGAACCTGTTATCTGTCGGCCTGGTGGTGAGAAAAGAAAAAGGAGTTAGTGATACATCCTGTTGATTGGTGAACTGCTTTAAGGTCCCCACAATCACTGAGAATCTGAAAGAAATAGTGCTGGCTGGGAGCTTAACCTAATGTATGACTGATACTCTGCAGGATTCCAGGAAGCAGTAACTTACTGGTGACTGCTGATATTTATTATATATTCTGTTTTGAGTTCTAGGACTGCAACCCATAGAAAACTATTAGGAATAGGGATAAAGACTGGTCCTCTAATATAATCGATACAGGAAACTATAGAATGAGGAAACTCTTACCAGTGGAGGCATGTGCTTTCTCTGCAATTTTTAGACTTGGAGAGCCACTTGCAGTACTGATAGGTGAAGGGATTTACCTAGCTTCATGTTCTCTCTGTGAATCAGCAGTAACCTTTAAGACTAGGGCTCAAGGGTGGCCCTCTAACCATATGCTACACCGTCTCTATGCTAAACCAAGAACTGCATGAAATCTTGTGGAGTTATGTCTAAAACTGTAAAACGACATGATGTGATGTGATATATATATATATATGTGTGGTATAATTAATATAACACAATTAACATGTAATACATTGTGATATATAATATGGTAATTTATGTTAGTAAAGTTGGATTCAGAAAGCAAACTTCATGACTACAAATATGTGTGTATACATACATGTCTACACACATACATATATGGGCAAATATACAGATGTGCATTATGTGTATAATGTGTGCAAGTGTGCATGTATAATTATACATATATATATACATATATATATATATTCACTTTATTTAGAAATAGCATCCAACCAAATCACAGAGATGTCCATGAGGTAACATTTTTTCTTCTTGTATTAGGATCTCAATTTCATTTTGCTTGTTTATGTGTTCTGCACATTTGTGTATTGGCATGAAAGAACATGGTTTTCATATCGATTATTTTTTAAATTTTTGTCTATTGTGGATTTCTGAGCATCCCTGCTGCTACCCGTCTTCCTTTGCAGTTGCCATGTTCAGTCACAACTAGCTCAGTTGATAAACATAGGTGGTATTCTTTCTACAATTCTAGAATAATTTTGAACATAAATTCAAAAGCAGGCAGCTTCCCAAGGTGAACGCAATGATGGGCAATACTCATTGTATATACAATTTCTTTTTTGTTTGTTTAAAGAGTCAGTCTCATTTATAGGCATATCTCATATAGTATAGGTCTGTATTTCTGGGGACATTTGTCCACTCAGTTTATGTTCTCATAAAAAGGAATTGTCCTTCCAAAATTAGTATATCTGTGCACTTTGGTTAAGGGATTCATTCCTTTCATTTAAAAAAAAAGATTGTCCTATTTTAGGAATAGCAATAGATAACATATAGTATTTTGAGGTTCATAAACATATAATATATATGATATGAAACACACATGGATACACACATACATGTACACAGACATGTGCACACATGCATGCAACAATTTCTATTTACAACAAGCCAGTGAAGTAGATAATATTATTATGTTTTAAGTTTCTTGCCCAGAGTCACACAGCAAGTAAATTAAGAAAGAGGATTCATATTCCTGCCTTCCTGAATCCAAACATAGTCCTCTTGCTACTACATCTCCTACTTCTTTCTCCGGTTTAATCGTCTAAAAATGTTTGACGGACATAAAAGCGTTTCAAATGTTCAAATCATTATACTCTTACACATCAGGGTGCTGATAAATGTTTAATAAGTGTCTCTCAAGGAAAAAAAAATACACACATGACAGACTTTTAAGTTTAATCTGTGCTATTAATATTTTCTCTACCACTTTCTTAAGTCTAAAAATAAAGAAATAAATCAAGTACTGATTTCTGAGGTGTAAATGTCATATTGAAAATTTAACAATCTGCTTGTACATTGCAATAAGAACAGGCTCCAGGGCAATCAGTATGAGACTGATAATCATACTTTTTTTACATGATTTTCACAATGAGTTACCTATTCTTGGTTTTTAAACTATTTTCTCAATTAACAAGTATATTCTTCAACTCCCTCTCAGCCCCTGTATGTAAAACAACAAACAAAGAAACAAAAAGACATGTAACAAATATGAATAATCAAACAAAACAAATTTTTCTATTGGCTATGTTCAAAGTAATGTTTATCATCTTGTTTCTTCAGTACATCGCTTCTCTTTCAGGTGATCGCTTCTCTTTCAGATGATTCATCATCTGCTGGCTGGTCATTACTTCGATCTGGTCATGATTTGCTCTTTCTTTTTTCATCAAATTTTATTTTTTTTAAATTATCAAATATTAATATTTCTTTCTTTCACAATCCCCCCAATGAGGGGTGGAGTGGGGCAAATGTTACCCTTGTAATACATGCACTCAAACAAAACTTCTTAAGTCTTTCAAAAATATTTGTCTTTCAAATGTTGTTATTGTATAAATTACCATCTAGTCCTGCTCACAAGATTCTGCATCAGTTTACATAGATCTTTCCAGGATTCTCTGCAACTATCCCTTTCTTCATTTCTTCTGACAAAATAGTATTCCCTCCTACTCCCCTCCATCTCCTTCAATCAATCAATATACATTTATTAAGTCCCTACTATGTGCCAGGCACTGTATCAAGACTATTAGGTCTTAAACTTTCATTCAGTCTGATGTTTTGACAAACACCAAAGTAAATAGGTATTGGTGAATCTCTCATTATATCAGGATAATTAGGTCCCTGTATAAAACAATATTGACAAATTGTAAATATGATTAAGGCAAAGAGTGGCCAATTTCACAGTTTATCTGCATCAATATAAAAAAAATAAAAGTATAGTCATTTATATTTTGAGAAAAGTTCTTTGAGATTTTAATTTGTGTTTCCTCCTATAGAACATAATAATAAGGAAGATTAATGTCATCTCTCAAATGACCTATAATTTATTCTTTTAAAACTGGAGAGCAATACAAAACACAAGATGGATGATTCAAATTTTACCACTGCCTTCTTTTCCTCAAGACGAATAGCCTGCCAGGTGAAAGTATGCACACTACTTCTAATCATTAATGTAAATTTCACATGCAGTGGGTAGCCTATTATGTTTTTCATTGCTTCCTCTTTAGGTTAGTATGTCAGCTAACTCAGCACTATAGAATTCTGGCATTAAAGTTTAGATCTTACGTTATGCTGAAATCATTGTGGAGCTCTGCCAAGCTGCCAATGGCATTAAGTTCAGCTTAATGCTGAGTGACCTAGTTTTCTAGGAATCAAGTGTATGTGCAAATTGTATATATGTAATATGTATTTGTTTTTCTTTAAAAAACTGAAGTTATTACCAAAAGGAAATTCTTGTATTCCCTACATTCATTGTATTTAAGCAGTGAAGAATGTAAGATAAAAAGGTACAATGAAATACATTGAAAATACTCTTGTTACATATTTGCCTAATTGAGTCAAAAGAATTTTACCCTTAGAAGTACTCTTTGGATATATATGCAGACTCTAGTTCTCTTAAAGGAGCATGGACAGAAGCAACACTCAGAGTGAATATTGAAATTATATTTCTAGATGAAAGTTATTCTGTTCAACACTGCAGATGTGTGAAAACATTATTTCATGATATACGTTTACATGTATATACACAATGCACATATGTATATATGTATTACATACACAATGCATGAATACATAAACGTGTATGCACACACATATATACATATATGCACATATACATATGCATACATATACATGCATGTATACATACACAATACATCCAAGTTGGTATGAAAGATCAGGCTAGGAATGACTACTTCTGGAGGGAGATCTCAAAGCAGTTGTCCAGATATCCAAATCTCTATAAACATGAAGTAGTGAGTGTGGCTTCTAATTCTTATTGTGTAATTAAAAGAGTCTGTGTACAAAGGCATTACTATTTTATTTCAATTTATTTTTATTTTTCATTTTCAACCTGGACCATTTCCCAAACTTATTTTCATATGCTTCTCCATTCCATGTTTCAGCGTTTCTTTCCTTTTCCCTTATCATTCTTGGATTTCATATCTTTTGGTTCAGCTTTGGCCTATTTCTATATATTTAGATCCACAGTTTGGTGATTTTTGTAAACCTAGATCCTTCTTTTCCATGGAGTTGGGGGTTTTGAAGCATAGAGAATGATGAGCAAAAGTTTTAAGGCAAGAAATCAGACTATGAGTTTGGGAAGCTAGGAATAGTCACTTGTTCTGAAGCATGGATTATGAAAAATGAAGTGATGTCAAATAAGGATAGAAATCTCATTTAAAGAAGGGGCTATGTATATGTTTCTACCTCCACCTATGCCTAGAATAATAGGTTTATATATTAGGCACTTAATAAACACTTATTTAATGAGAGTTCATAGGATCATATATTTTGAACTGGATTTGATGTTAGAGGACTAGGCAAATCTCCTTATCTTACAGGTGAAGAAACTGAGTTTGAGGGAATTTAAGTGACTTACTCAAAGTCACCCAAGCAAAGCTGAAATTTGAAAGCAGCTTCTTGGACTCTTGATCCAGCAATATTTTCAGTGCCATCAGAAGGATATAATATCCTTGATGTTGGCCTATGTAATTTGGAGCGTATCTGGTAGGTGATCACCGATGTTTTGTGAGTAGTTAAATGATATAACAGGATGATTCTTCTGGAAGAAACATGCCAAGTTGATTGGAAGGTATACACAACTGGGCTAGAGAGATAGGCTGGTAAAAAAGTTATTTTAGGAGTCTACTTAAGAAAATATGAAAGCTAAAATTAATGTGATAATGATATGAAAAGTTAATTAGGAATAGATCTGATTAATAAATAAAACAAGCTTGGTATAGTGGCCAGAAAATTGGCCCCAGACTCAGATGGCCTCAACTCAAAACATATCTCTGACAATTGTGACCATAGACAGACAAGTCATTTCACCTCCATAAGCCTAGGCTTCCTCATTCAAAAAATGATGAGATGAGATTAAATGGCTTCTCATGTCCTATCCAATTTTAGATCTATGATCCTAAAAGACAAAACCCATAGCACTGGTGAATTATTGGATTTGAAAGGGTAAGGGAGAAGGAGTCAAAGCTGACTCAGATGTCAAGCTTAGGTCACTAATTTACATTGGTGCTATTAAAATGAAGTTAGAAAGAGTAACAGGTTTTTTGGAAGAAGTATTTCATAGAGATATGCTGAGTGTGAGTAACTGGCAAGACTTTCAGGTGAATGCACTTGTATCTTAAACTATACACTCCGTGTATCATCTATCTGTCTGTCTGTCTATCTATCTATCTATCTATCTATCTATCTATCTATCTATCTATCTATTCATTTGTTTATTTATTTTGCATGCCTTATCTTCTTCTACTAGTTTGCCTGATCCACAGGGGAAGACTGAGTCCCTGTCTTACTCATCTTTGCATATAGGTCCCATAACACCTTTCAACTCAATGATTGATTCATTGTTGTTGTGATACTGATTTAGAATATTGACTAATTTATTTGGATAAATTAATTAAAAGTTTGAGAGTGCTATGAATTCAGTTTTAAAAGGTTCTATATGAATTAAAGATGTTCCTATTTTAAAATTCTTAAGAATGTTGAGAAGAATTAAATATTTCATCTATTATTTAAATTGTTTTTGAAAATGGAGCAAAAGACTTGCTGGATTATAGAAATAGAACAAATGAAAGACATATGACTGTAGGGTAAAAGAAAGATTAGTCTGTTTAGTTCTGGTACAGGCCTGGCAAGTGGGCAATCTTTCCCTTTTATTTTTCATGTATTTTGAAATATTGAGATATAATAATCACTAAAAGTCTCCCAAGGCCAATTTATCTCTATAAACACAGATAGTTTCTCAGCATTAAGAAAGTAATAAAAATGCTTATAGAGAAGAGTACATTGATTTCATGTTCATTCTTACCATTATCTGTCTTTCTCATATTTGAATGAGCATTTTAACTGCAACACAGTGACAGCTTTTGTGTCTCCAAATTAAATTAAAGAGTGTTAACCACCATGGTAAATTCTCCCACTTGCTGGAAATTTGGTCAAATTTAATTTTTTGAGACAATAACCTATACTTCTACCCTTGGACATTTGGGGCTTTGTAACCCATGGTCTGTCCAGAATTATTCTTCTCATACAGTGAATAGCTTTGATGTAATTATAATTAAATATGTTAAACATAACTTAATCACTCACATGTGGATATTATTTCACTAAACACAGACTTTAAAAGAAAAAGAGTGATGAATTAGGAATAGTTATAATATTATTTTGAACAATATATAGAGATAATTTAACCAACATAACATATAAGACTCAAAGTTTTTAGTAAATATTTTCAAGTGCATAAATTTAGTTCATCTACAGAATGTACATTTAATCAAAGAGCCACAACTAAGAGAGGGGAATGTGGAATTTTCCCATACTATACTGAAAACATTTTCAGCCCTTTAGGAGTATAGAGAAAATTATTTTAGCACCTATAGAGTAAGAATAATTTGCTAAAAATAGGAAATTCCTGGATGGCACCTCCTCTATTTGGAAGTAATACTACAAGAAAGTTCTTCTGACCTCACTCACTAGGAACAGGCGCATGGTGTCTTGGGGTCTTCCATCCCTGGCATAAAAATTGTCATTTATAACTGTCCTTAATCATATTTTTTTTTCCTTGACAAAAAAGAATCAGTGCTTTTCCAGGCCATTCCTCTTTCTCTGGACAAGACTTTGATCATATTGATGGAATCCTAATAGAGTCGCTGCCAGCCTGGACATTCTAACTTCACTTTAGTCCACTATGCCTACCAGCCCCAGCCCTGTCAATGTCCTAACTTAGGCCTCACTGCTCACTAGAACTACAGGTGTGTTCCCACAGAAATGGAAATGTAGCACTGTCCCACAGAAACCCTTTCCCATGAAATAGGCACAATCATACTATATTCATCCTGACCGGACAGGACCAAGATAGCTAGCCAATCAGAAGACACCACCACCAGGATGTAGAGCAGGATGACCACCTAACCATAGAAAGAACTGCCTGGGCAGTTCCACTGAGCTGGGGCCCATCCTCCAGTGCATAATCACTTAGCAAACTCCTCCTGCCTTTTTAATTTTAATCATATTCCTATATTCTGTGTAAATTTTGATTCTGTAATCAGTATCATATTCTTCATAAAACTGTGTGTCTTGCCTTACTAAAGTTACTAGTTCCTCTAGGGGACTTAGCCACCATCCAGACAGAGCATGGAACCTCAAAACTATAATAAATCTTTCCAACTGGTTTGGAGTTGACCTGAGTCTCTGTGATTCTTTAGATTCATCTCATCACAACTCTACCTGAACCTCATCAATATGAACACAGATTTAGATCTAGAAGGAACTGTCATTTTGGATCTAAAAAGATTCAGGTTCCACATAAGTAAGATGCCCAAAGTCACAGAAGTAGTGTCAAAAATGGGATTCAAATTCAGGTCCCCTGACTCCCAGATCAGTCTCCTAGAAAGAACCTGCACCATACATTATCTCAGTCAACAAATAAACACTTATTAAGTGCCTACTATGTTCCTGGCATGGGGCTAAGTCCTGAGGATACAAAGAGGAAGCAAAATGCTGTACCTTCCCTGAAGGTGTTTGCAATTTAATGGGGGAGATATCAATCAAACAAATATATTTAAACACATGATGTCCAAGGTAAATGAGCAATAAATAAGAGCAGTAAGGCACTAGAATTAGGAAGGATTAGGAAAGGCTTCCTGCAGGAGATGAAATTTTAGTGGAGACTTAAAGGAAGTTGGTGAGACCAATAGTTAGATATGAGGAAGGAGAGAATTCTAGGCATGGGACATAATCGGAGGGAATGCCTAGAGAGGAAAGCTGATTGTCTTGTTCATGGGACGGTAAGGTTATTGTCACTGGATTAAAGATTATGTGGTGAAGAATAAGGTAAAAAACTTAGGAAGCTAGGAGGGGTTTAAATTATAAAGGCTATCTTACACAACTAGGAAGATATTCCACAAATTGTCTTGAAATATATTACAATATCTAAATCTCTTATTGAAGTTTCTTAAAACTGAAAAGTGACCTTAAGACCCATCCAGAATACAACCCTATTGAGTACATAAATCTGATCTACAGCACTTCTGAAAAATGGTCATTAAAAGTCAGTTTGAGCACTTTCAGTTGCTAGTCTACATAGGAATGAGAATTAGTCAGAGTCAAGTCCACATCAATAACAGGATATCTCAGAGAAATAAGAACTACAGAAGACCTTCAGAAGGTAATTAAGCTGGCAAAGCTGCTTTCATTCTTTTTCAGTCATTGAGATTTGCCTTGGACTTGAAGGATTTGTACCAGTTTGCTCTCTGCTTAATCTTGTTTATTAACTGGGACTTTCCATTTTAACCATGTGAACTCAAGCCCTCCCAAATATCTTTTTATTAATATTTCTTCTGGATTTTCTAGAACTGCTAAGCTCATAGATTCTACTTGATCTTCTAATATCAATTCTTACTAATCAGCCTCTAGATCAATAAGAAGGACCTGAGGCAGAGAAATTTAGAGTCGCTTGCCCAGAGCCACAAAGTTAAACGATTGGCTAAGGTGGAAGCTAAAGGTCTATGGTCAGCCTTCCTACCTCCAACTTCACCATCTGTTCCACTTTGCTATGCTTGTTCCATTCTCAAAGTTCTTTCTTCAGGATTATACTGTACCCAACTAATCTCAAGTGCTAAAATGCCCCTGTATTTTCCTGAGTGTTCCAACATTAACACTTTTGGAACCTCCATTCCCATTCAGAAATGACATTAAAAAATGACCAAAATCTGCTCACAGGTACAGGGTGCCTTACTACCTACTATAGGCTCCATGAACTAAAACCTCCATTCTGTAAAAGAAAGAAGGTTCTAGCAGCCATCCTTTGTAGTCAAGTAAATAAAATGATGCACTGTGAGAAAAACTCAATTTCTAATGTTGATGTTTAGGCTCATCCATGTTCCCTGAACCATAGCTTATGGACATCCATAGATGAGAGGTTAATAATTGTGTGTGTGTGTGTGTGTGTGTGTGTGTGTTTGTGACATAGACCCATTATCCTGGTGCAGTCTATGGACCTCTTCTATGAATAATGATTTCTAAGACATAAAAATATATAAAAATTATAAAAGGAAACCAAATATATACATATATATACATATATATATTCATGCAGATTAGGTTAAGAAACCATAGGACAATGAAGTTCAGATCCTGCTCAGTCATTATTTCATGCTGAAATTTAGAGTCAGATCAATGATGCTCCAAAACTAGTCTGAAGAGAATTCATCAACGTGTTAGTAAACTTCCCTCCTGTTATAGAGAGTACTAGACCTGACATTTCGGCTACAGTCTAACAGGAGCTTGACCTAATGAGTCAATAAGAAATGGCAGCAACTAGACCTCATATCCGGTCTCAGTCTGTTATTCTTTGTACCTCCTCAGCAGTACAAACTGAGGAAAGGCTTATCTTGCATGTCTGTAGCATCCCTGTTGCTTTATAAATGCATAATTTAAGGAATGATCATATGAATGGGGAAAAAAATGATTAAGGTCTTAGCAATATGCCAAGCATTGGACTAAGTTTTGGAGGTACAAAGGGAAAAAAGCTGTTCTTAAAATGCTTAACCTCTTATTGGAGAAAACGTTAAAAAAAAGAAAAAACAGCTGGGGTCTTTTCTCTCAAGCTTGGTGCCAGATTCTGCTGCTTCAGTCACATCCCTGAAACATGATAGTGAAGGTTTGAGTCAACAGATTTGGCCCTATTGGGCATCAGGTGTCCAGGGCTGCATTCACTTCAGGTGGACTAGACATCATGGCCATCAATGACCCCTTCATTGACCTCAGCTATGTGGTTTATATGTTTCACTATGATTCCACCCATGGCAAGTTTGAGGGCACTGTTAAGGCTGAGAAATGGAAGCTGGTGACCAATGGAAAATCCATTACCATCTTCCAGGAGGGGGATCTCACCAATATTGAATGGGGAGATGCTGGAGCCAAGTATATTGTAGAATCCACTGGAATCTTTACCATCATGGAAAAGGCTGGAGCTCACTCAAAGGGTGGACCCAAGCAGGTCATCATCTCTGCCCCTTCTGCTGATGCCACAATAATCATGATGGGAGTGAACTATAAAAAATATGATAATTCCCTTAAGATTATCACTAATGCCTTTTGCACTACCAACTCCTTGGCCCCCTTGGCCATGGTCATTCTTGACAACTTTGGCATTGTGGAAGGACTCATGACTACAATCCATGCCATTACTGCTACCCAGAAGACAGTAGATGGAAACTTTGGTAAGCTGTGGTGTGATGGCCATGGTGGGGCCCAAAGCATCACCTGTGCTTCCACTAGCACTGCTAAGGCTATAGGCAAGCTCATAGCTGAACTAAATCAGAAGCTCACAGGCATGGCCTTCTGTGTTCCTATTCCCAATGTATCTGACCTGCTGCCTGGAGAAACCTCCAAATATGATGATATGAAGAAAGTGGGTAAGCAAGCCTCAGAGAGAGCATTGAAGGACATCTTGGGCTACACAGAGGACAAAGTTGTATGCTGTAACTTTAACACCAGCACCCACTCTTCTACCATTGATGCTGGTGTTGATATTGCCCTCAATAACCATTTTGTCAAGCTAATTTCTTGGTATGACGAGTACGGTTATAGCAAGAGTATAGTAAACCTCATGGTTTACATGGACTCCAAGGAGCAAAGCGGAAAGCCATGCACCTTCATCCTCAGCCAAAAAAAAGGAGATACACCACTGGGGAGTCTTCATTACTAACCTACGTTCCTATACTGAGGATCCATATACCATTCATATCCTTGTCCCAAAGCACCACTGTAGTAGGTGGGAGAAGCCTAGAGTCCTGTATTGTGTATGATTTATAGTCACCACATTCAGTGCAACAAAAGTAGCTAGAGGGCAGATGGAAAGACCCAGTAGTTAGATGCAAGGCAAATCCCAGGGGACATTATGTTACTTATATATTTATGATGACAGTGCTTGGAGATGGCACAGCTTAGAGCCAGAATATATTGCAAAGCCTAGAGGAACATAGGTAACAGTGGAGGGCAAATGGCAAGTCTTAAAGATCTTTTTTATCAGAGGAAATGCAATTATTGTCTTCCATTCCTTTCAAACCATGTGATTATTCAAGAAACCCAGGAAGTTGAAAGAGAAGGGAGATGGGGTGGCCTAATTGTTGGAAGCACCTCCTACCATTTGATAGTTTTAGATGTGTTCCTGAGATACCTCAGAGCTAAAAAATGTTAAAAAATGTTGATATGGGTGAAAAGAAAGAAGTTTAGGCAACCTAAATATTCAAGTTTGGCAACAATCCTCTGACACCAGGCCATTTTGTATTTTCTAAGACACTGCATGAAATTATGCATAGATCTTCTCTCTGTGAAACATCTGCCCATATGGAAGATTGATCAAAGAAACTCCATGGTATCTTTCTGGCCAGTCTTTTCCCCCTAACATCTCTGAATTTTAGAACACAATTTCTTAGAGAGAAAGAAAGAGATACAGACACAGAGACAGAGACACAGACAAAGACAGAGACAGACAGAGAGCCTTGGGTGGGGAAACAATTTGTGATATAAAAAATAATGTAATTGGTTGGTAAAATACAAAATGTGAGGCATGAATAAAGATAAAGTAATATTTGAATTATGAAATATAGATGGAATAATATAAAATAAACAATGCACTTAGTGAGACTAGTAATATAAGTGAAAACACCAAATGAAGAAATTGTTATAAATATATGTCAAAAATAATAAACCATTAATTTCATTTCAGAAGAGTATTGGCTATCAGATGTCTAAAATATGTTCAGTTGCATTCAAGTCCAAATAAAAACATTTTCATTTTTTGGGAGGGTAATATTTAGAGCACTTCGTCCCTTTCTTAGCACTTAATCATTAACAAGCATAGGTAAGAAAGATTCATCTTCCTTTATTACTATTTGTTCTTTCTCTTGAAAAGTACTGAGGTATTGAGCAGTAATGTCAAACTCAAACAGAAATGGGACTACCAAACCATACAGAAGGATCTCTATGGGACATATGTTGACTTAGAAAACCAGATGCATTTGTATATTTCTCTTTTAAAATTAAATTAACACATTAAAATCAGACAGGAACTACATTGTAATCTGGTTAAGGCAACATTTTGGAATGTTTGGAATGCTGGTCATGTCTGGTAGAAAAGACAGAAAACCAAGCCTTGGAGTCAGAAGAACTTGCATTCCAATTCTTCCTCTGACAAAAACTGGCTATATGATCTTTAACAACTGAAGTGAAGGAGGCAATTATCTAAGATTATAAATGGCAGAATGGTTTCTATTCTACACTGGTTATGATGGTTTTCTAACAATAAGTTCTGTACATCAGAGAAATCATGATTTTGGACACTGCATCATCATCATCAGGGGTGGGGAACCTGCAAGCTTGAGGCCACCTGTGGTCTTCTAGGTCCTTGGGTACAGCCTTTTGACTGAGTCCAAGTTTTACAGAACAAATCCTTTTATTAAGGAGACTTGTCCTGTGAAGTTTGGATTCAGTCAAAGGGCCACACTTGAGGACCTAGAGGACCACCTATGGCCCTGAGGCTGCCAGTTGCCCACCTCTGGTACAGCCATTTTGCTCAAAGAAATAAACTGTAGAAGTTAGACTGATCCCACAGTCTAAGTCTACCAGTGCTATGTTGGTTGTCCATTTAATGCAATTAATCTAATAAATCATCCACAAAATTTGTCGTACAAGGTTATACATCTGGGTTTTTTTTTTCCAAAACTATAAAAAAAGAGTTTGTCTCAGGAGATATTTTATCTAAATTGATAAAGAAATTAAGGTTTTGAAATATACTTTCAGTATGCATTGTTTCATATGTAGATTATCCTTAGCGATGTGCTAGGTGGAAGATGTTAATAAAATGATATATGGTTATTAATATTCATGAAACAATTTGTCTCAATCACTTTTAAAATGAAACATGATTTTTTATTGGACACATTCTTATTTCATTATTTTTTTTAAATTTAATATCCTCATAATGCCATTTTAATCCATACCATCTGGGATGAAATTTCATCAAATTGCATAAGTAGAATTAGGGAAATCCTCCTCTGAGTGAAAGATGTAGTTATTAAAATAGTTGTCTCAGAAAATGGATTGAAAATACTTCAACCAGACTTCAGCAGTTAGTTAATCTGTGCTTCCTGACATTGTATATAATGAGAAGGAAAGCAATTTAGAGTGTGATATGACTGTTTGGTAAATATTGTCTAAGTAGATTATACTCCATCATTTTTGGGTTGTAGAGTTTCTAAAATTGCTCTGGAGAATATATCTTGCATTAATTTGCAGTGGACAGAGCATATGGATGGCTATATTAAAAGGTAGTAAATATGCTTTGGGAACCAAGGAGGGCCTGATTTTGCAGCAAGGAGGCCACCAGGGCAGCCCCTCTGTGATGACAGCTGCTGTAGAAAGCATGGTGACAGACAGACCCTATATAATAGAGCAGAAGAATCATTGGACAACATGATACATTGATGAAATTTTTATCATGCAGATGCTAGAGAATATCCAGGTTGGTTAATGTCTTTTTTTCTTCTCTGGGATGTATAAAAAATCTTGTCATCTACCAGGAACATGATACAAGTGAAAATATGGAGGAAAAGAAAATTTTCAAGATTTGGAATCCCAAAAGTCCTTGATTCAAATGCTGCCTTTTGCATTTACTACTTGTATAACTTTGAGGAAATCATTTAGGGGGACGCTATGTGACACAGTGGATAGAATACTGTACCTGAAAGACTCCTCTTACTGAAATGAAATCTGTCCTCAGACACTTCTTAGCTTTGTGATCCTGGGGAAGTTCTTTAACCTGCTTTGCCTCAGTTTCCGCTTCAGTCAAATGAGCTGGAGAAAGAAATGTTAAATCACTCTAATATCTCTGCCAAGAAAACCCCAAATGGGATCATCACAAATTAGACATGACTGAACGACAAAAATCATTTAGTCTCTTGGATTCAGTCTCTTCATCCATTAAATGGGGTTCATAAAACTTATTATATTTATCCAGAATTGTTGTGGTCAAATAAGATGATGCATATAAAAAATTGAAAACTGCTAAGTCCTATACAAATACTAATCTCTCTAATGGTGTATTTAAAATTGATTTGGGATTAGATTTTTCTGTTTCCCACCTCATTTCACCCCCATGATTCCATTCTATAAGCAGAAAGTATGTCTTCCACTAAAGATGAGGAACAAATGGTATAATATGGTGGGATTTTTCCTGCTTTATGCTTGAACTGGAGGTCTTTGGGCTGTGGATATTTAATTGATGCTGTCAGCTTTTCAGTTACAAATACAGTTTTTCAAGTTCATTTCTATGAATGAGGAAACTTAGTTTAGTTGAAAGAATCCTGGAAGAAGTGAAGTACTCAAGATGCTGGAAGAGATAGATAGATAGATAGACAGACAGACAGACAGACAGACAGACAGATAGATAGATAGATAATCTTTAATATAGAAATGTTAGACTTTTGAGACTTTGTTTGAATATGAATGTTTATTGCAGAATTTTCTTTTTCATTTTGAGGGGATGTGAGGGGATGGTGAGAAAATGAATATTTGTTAAAATTTTAAAACTAAAACTATTAAAACATCATTATTTGATTTTAAAATTATTTTTATTTTAAAACTTTTTTTTAAAAGATTGAGTTCCAAATTCTTTCTCTAGCTCCTACTTTCCCCCAGCCACTGAGAAGGCAAATAATATGATGTCAATTATACATGTGAAATCATGCAAAACACATTTTTGTATTAATCATACACTAAAAAAAGTAAAAAAAGACAAGACAATTATATTTCAATTGCCACTCAGAATTCATCAGTTCTCTCCTTGGAGATGAATAGCTTTTTTTTTTTCATCATGAATACTTCATAGGAGTCTTGGATCAATGTATTGATTAGAGTAACGAAGAGTAGATCCAGAGCTGCCTCACTCTAGAAATTCTTTTATTTTCCCCCATGGGCATGGGTTTGGGGCTGGATACAACCTTTTTGAGCAGATTAAGGCTAGAGAAAATTTCCTCACCACACATATATAAGCAGAGGATCCCTGACGCCAGACTTGAAGACACTAATATGTTATTGAAGCCTTCAATTTTAAGATCCAGATGATGGAAAGTGAAGCTGGGATATATATGACAGGGGGTTGGTAGCTAAATTACTTGAATGAGTTAAAGAAGTAAAAACAGATAAAGAAACAAAAAAAATCCTACAAAACAAAAACATTTATTAAAAAGCTACTTTGTGCCAGTCACTGAGCTATGAAATAGAGATCCAAATACAAATATGAGACATTCCCTGTCCTCAAGGAGTTCACATTAAAATAGGGATTATATAACACACAATGGGAATGGGGGGGGGGGGTCAGGGAAGATAATTTTTGTGTAGGGAGAGATGGTGCATCAGCATGGAATCATTTTTCAGTAGAGTGTCTTCTTCCTGCTACTATTCATACTCCATATTTAACAGATTCTGTCAGTGTGGACAAATCCACATTACTCAGAAATCTTTAATTATTAATGAGTTGATATAGCCAAAACATTCCTCATATTGGATAGTGTTTTGTTGATGAGTCTCTGAATCCAAAAAAAAAAAAAGCTTTGACCTTTGATGATAAAAATACAACCAATCAAAAGGCCTATTTTCAAAGATTTTATTTTTTCTTTCTGTTTGAATATGAGGTCGCTACCACACCAAGATAAGACATCAACATTAAAGATTCATGGAAGAGTTAAAATAGTACACATATAATAGAAACTGTGTGAGAAAATTTGAGCAAGACTGAAATAGAGGGAGTGATTTTATGTGTCAAGAAGAGATTGTTCTAGTGCGTAAGCTGAGTGAGGAGGTGTATATGTCAAACAAAGTATGATTTGACAGAGAAATGAATGAGAAAATCTGGCATAGGAATGTGAAAAAATTGCTGTGTCAATATGATTGAATGTAAATGAATAAAGAAAAATCAGACAGCAGATAAATGAATAAAAGGAGATAGAGACAGGAGTTTTCAAGTTGAGATAAAGGTTAGAAATAATGGGATGAAAATGTCCTAGATTTAACTTAATTCACTAAATATGAATGTGTCTCAGTAGCACTTCTTTAATACTTTAATTGGAGTGTCCCTTGCTGCCATATTGGTCAAAATTCATCCATAATTTAATAGGCAATCTTTGAGAGTTACTAGGATTAACTAATTGGCCCATCCTGCGGTCAACTGAATCACGACCCTCCTTGAACTTGTTTAGTTGGGCAGATCCTCAAAAGACAATTTTCCAGTGCAACCTTAGACCCCCACTCAGAGGGCATTCTAAGCATGGGCTCCAGTGATATAGTCTTTGAGAACCCAGGCTCACCTCAGCACAGAAATGAAGCATTGCACTAGGGCTTTAGTATAACACTGAGTAGTAGGGAGTTATGGGGAGGTTAAGAGAGAAGGTCAAGTTGTGGAATTCCAATGTGGAATCTCCCTCCACTAGCACAAAATCAACAAGGAGAATAGGAGAATGAAAGGATACATTCATGTCTCATCAGAGTTCCTAGTCTACTTAGGGAGTGGAGAGTTACATAACCAGTAGGATAAAGAATACAAATGTGTATGAGGTAATGTTTGGTGATTGGTGAAGAACTGAGAGAATGAAGAAAAAGGAAGCATTTGCTTTTCTCTCTTTTGGACTATATTTAATTTTATTTTTCCTTGCTTCACACACCAGACTCTTTAATATATAAACTTCTTCAAAGCAGAAACTACACATTTTGTTTCTCCCCAAAATCCTGCATAAAGGCTCAGTGGAATCACTGGAGTGGTAAAGAGAAATTCAAACTTGGATTCAAGGAGACCTAGGATCAAATCTTACCCCACAAACATTGGGAGCTTTCTGACCTCAGTAGTCTCTTCACATCTCTGAATCTATTTATTTGGCTAGAAAATTAAGATTGTCTCCCCATCTTATCCAGGCTAGAAGTGCAGAAACTACTCATGAGCTCAATATCAGAGAAGATTGAGCATAGGATCTTTTAACCTGCTGTTTCCAACCTGAGCTAGTTCACCCCTCCTTAGGAAACTTAGTGCCCCCACTCCCAGACACTCACCGTATTAATGCCCAACTTTGTACCAATGTCTGATTGACTTAGACTTCTGTGGCTCAGAACTTCTGGGCTCACTCAATTCTCCAGATAGTGCTTCACAAATGACACTAAAAATTATGTCCATTGTTATTATTATTTATTATTACTATGTCATTCTTTTTTCAACAATGTTCAGATAAAAATGTCAAAATGTCTCTCCAAAAAAAGTAGTTATATGACTGTTATTTTTCATATGTAATATTTGCTTAACATTTATTTTTAATATTATTTCAATAAATATGACAATTTATGCAAATA
>CM053623.1:199781881-199811002 GCA_028646595.1 Phalanger gymnotis
AAAAAAAAATCTTAATAAAAATACTACCAAATCTTTGTTCACAGATTTTTTTTTCTGTTTAGCTTAGTTGCTTATTGTTGTTGTTTTTTTAATTATCATTGTCATTGTCATGATAGTGGTAATCCCCTTCCTTTTTCTCCTCTTCCTTCTCCTCCTCTTTTTCTCCTCTTCCTTCTCCTCCTCCTCCTTCTCTTCTTCTTCTTCTTCTTCTTCTTCTTCTTCTTCTTCTTCTTCTTCTTCTTCTTCTTCTTCTTCTCTTCTCTTTCACATCTTCCTTCTCCTCCTTTTCTTCTTCCTCCTCCTCTTCCTTCTCCCTTTTCTTTCTAAAAAACTAAAACAATTTAACAGTATTTTTTTTCAGAAATCTAATTACCCCCCCATTTTCACACTTGTTAAATATTGTTTATTTTGTTCTCATGAAAATCAAAAGAGAGAGACTGTTCTTTATTTTATTCACTTTAGCTATAAACTTCAAATAGAAAGATTGGCGCACATTTTATGCATATGTATGTCAACCTAGATTTCTTTCAAAACAAGTGATCTAAAGCTACACTATCATGTTGTTTAGAAAACAGCTCTCTCTCCTTTCCAGTGTACCTCTAATTTTATCACATATTTATAAATTATGTGAAAAAGAAAGCAATATTACATGACATAGGTACTTGAAAGCATTGTGCTTTAAGGCACATGAGGCAGGTTGGAGGAAGCCAGTGTTACAGAGTACATGTAGCCTAATTTGAGGTAAGTGATGGTTATTGGCACAATTGGCGTATGTTATGAAAGAACCTCTAGCAATTTTCTCTATTTGACTTGAATAACTCTGTTCTCTCAGTAATTTTGTGTCTGGTATTTTATAAATTTTTCCAACTTTTAGATGTGGGACAGGTTGTAGGGAAATAAGTATTAGGCTTAGAAATGAGCTCCTGGGTATGAATCCTGGCTCTGACATTCGCCAGTTGTGTAACTAAATATAGGGTAAACTATTTTATGACTATAAGCCTCAGTTACTTCTCCTGTTAAATATGAATAAAAATATGTGCAATATCTACTGCTCATGGTTGTTGTGAAGAAAGTACTATGTAAATATTCAGTTACTACATAAATGTTAAAAATGTGAAGTATCATGATGAAAAGAGAGCTTTCATTCAGATCAGCATACCTGGATTCAAGCCCTTCTTCTGACATGCACCATGTGAACCTGCGCCAGTCACTTAACCACTTAAAGCTCTAGCTAGAAGTGTCAAACTCAAAGCCCAACCTGTGTTTAGCTCAAACCAGATTGAAATGTAATTGGAAAATGTTTAACAATATAAATAAATATACAATATAATATGCATAATGCTAAATTTTGATTTTCTAAGTCTAAAAGTTGCCATTTCCATTTGGCTTTGTTGCCATTCTCAACAGCTCTTTAAGATGGTAAGTTGCAGAGAAGAGGACCAACCTGCATAGGTAGAAGGAATTTCCTCACCTGGGAGGTCTTTATATCAATGATATCAGAACTGTGGCCCTTATCCTTATTATGTTGATGTTTTTATACCTTGTAACAGCAGATTGAAGACAAATAGTTATCTTCAAATGGTATCATCCTAGGGCAAATAATCATTCCCTCAGTAAGATAAAATTGACATTTTATATAATCTGTGTGTCTTTTTCTGTCCCATTCCTTGTTTCATTAACCATCTAATTTACAATTCTATCACCCATATATTATATGTATAAATACCTTTATACATATATATATGTAGATAAATAGCTCTTTATCTCTATCTATGTACCTATTTAATCTGTCCATCTCTATCTATCCTTTTCATTTCCTAACCATTCTTTCTACCTTACGTCTCTCATGCATTTAATATGTGGTCAATTCTTCTGTCATATTAATCCTTTCCATTCATATTTCTGGTAATGTCATTCCTATCTCCAAATCTTCAATGGCTCCCCACTTCCCACTTAGCCATAAAGGATAAACTATATAGCTTAACATTGAAGGTTCTGTATAATCAGAAGCTAGCCTACTTCTCCTGTTTCTTTTTTGCACTAATCTCACACTATTGTATAAAACATTATGTACTCACGCTTAATAGACTTTATGCACTAGTAGAAAAAGATTACACTGAATTTCTGGATTTCATACCATGGCATCCTGCCTGTGTTATTTTTCTCATTTTCTTTATTATGACACTTTGTCTTCCTTCTCCTATCTCCATCTATCATAAGCAACTGTTTTTCACAGGGACTAGAGTACTGTACCTGAAGTCATGAAATCTGAGTTCAAATCCAGTCTCAGACATATACTAGTTATGTGACCCTGGACAAATTACAGAACCTCTATTTGTCTCTGTTTCTTCAACTGAAAAATTTATTTAAAAACTGTACCTACCTCAGAAGGGGTAAAGATCAAATAAAATATTTGTAAGGCACTTAACAAAGTGTCTGGAACATAGTAATGACTTAATAAATGTTTATTTCCTCTCCTTTCCCTTCCAGATTTTAAATACTACCCATCTTCTTAGAGGCAGCTCAAATACCTCTTCTTCTATGGAGCCATCCCTCATTCCTAGGCCAATAGGAACCTCTCCCTTTTCTCAACTCAATCCTCATAGAAATCCATTTGTACATTTATCCTATTCGAAGTTTTTGTCATATTTATTTGTACATGTAGATTATCTATTAGATTACAATATTTGTGGGGATTGGAACAAACCATGCCTTAGTCATCTTTATATCTCCATCGGTACTTAGCATAGTACGTAATTCCATGCTCAATAAACATTATTCAACTGCATTGAAAAGAAATGAATTGAAATAAACCTCTATGCCCCCCTTCACATTTTTATACAGTTGAAATATGGTTAAAATGATTCTCAGGACTAGTATTGAAAGGTAAAAGGAATCATAAACCACATGGCCTGAAGGCATTGGCATGAAAGGAAGGAGCAGCCATCTCAATTGCATTGCCTTTGAGATAGTGATGGTGCTCAAGAATTATGATTTTATGCATCTGAGCTTCAAGTATTTGCATTTCCTACTTCAGCTCACAATTGGCAAGTTTTATTACCTGAAAAATCCCAAGATCATAAATTTAGAGCTAGAAGGGGCCCTAGTCTAATGTCCTCATTTTATAGATGAGAGAAATGAGACCTGAAGATGGTAAGTGCTTTGTCCACAGGTACCAAGGAGGCAGAATACAGATTTGCACCTATTATCTATTACTTTTAATCTAGTTAACATTCTGCTATAGCAGATAACTGCTTAAGTCATCATTCATTTGCATTGCACACTAAAAATCTGTGCTTTGGGCTGAAAGACTCTTCTTTCCACTGCATGTGTTGGTCTGAGAAATGGGAATTTATCATCAATGTGTGTATGTGTCTGCATGTGTGTGCACATGCTTTGTTAGCATGATCTCTTTTGATCAGTCATAAATATCACTGAAGAGGACCCATTGTATTCTGAAGTTTGCTATAAACAGAGCATAGAGATATACTGTATATATAGTATATATGTGTGTGTATATATATGGACTACATATACATATACATATATCTATGTATGTATAATCCATTTCTATTTTGGTTTTCCCTAATAGGATCAAATATTTTTGAACATATATCTCCTTATTTTATATTTTGCTATTTCATCATTATGGAAGTATCATTGACTGATACTTTCTCTATGGAGAATTTCTCAAGAAAATTTTCAAATTAAATTTTAATATTAATATTTAATAATATTTAATATTTAAATTCAAACTGTTTAATGTCCTTCTAGATTTCCTCCTGTCTTTCTACCTTTCTGAACACTTCTGTCTTTGCTGATCTCTCTCTCTCTCTCTCTCTCTTCCTCTCTCGCTCTCTCTTTCTCTCCTTGACACTTTATTCTTTGGTATACCCAACTTACATGTCTTCAAACATCGGCCCAGATATAATACTTCCAAATCTATCTACTGCCCTGACTATTCTTCAGATTCAAATATTCCACTGCCTCCTGGATCTCTTCCCCATAACAGCAATGATTTCAATTGCTGTTTTTCAAATTTATAAAGCAAATTGAGATGTTATCACATTTTCTTTTCACGATGATCCCATGAATTCATTCTTACTGTTATTATTATTATTATTATTCAGTTGAGAAAACTGATGGTGAGAAGAGTTATTTGACTTGCCCAGGCCCAACCACCTCATAAATTTCTAAAGCAAGATTTAAACTTAGGTCTTTCTGACTCCAAGTCTAACACTGTAGTCATTTCACCTTCTAGGTGGTCTCATGGCACTTCCAACTTACTGTGTCCCAAAATGAACTTATTACCTCTCCCTGTTATGATATAATGATAATGATAATATTATTAGCAATAAGAAGAAGAAGAAGAAGAAGAAGAAGAAGAAGAAGAAGAAAAAGAAGAAGAAGGAGACGAAGAAGAAGGAGAAGAAGACAAAGAAGAAACAATTATATAGTGCTTGCTATGTGCCAGGCACTGTGCTAAAGACTTTATGATTATTATCTCATTTGATACTCACAACAGCCCTGGGAGGTAAGTTTTATTTTTTATCCCCATTTTACAGATGAGGAAACTGAAGCAGAGGTTGACTTGACCAGGGTCACACAACTAGTGAATTTTTGAGACAAGGTTTGAACTCAGGTCTTCCTGACCAGGTCTAGTGCTATAATCACTGCACCACGTAGATGGGTACTTGGTACTTCAAATTTACTGTTTCCTACAATAAACTTATGTCTCCCTAGTATGGTATAGTCAAACAAGAATTGAATTTAGTATCAGGAGACTTGAATTTGAAGCTCAGCTCTCTTTCTTCAAAATTACAGGAATTAGAAGAAGTCGCTTTGCTTTCCTGGGTTATGGTTTAACCATATCTAAAATGAAGGACTAAATTTATGATCAAATGATCTGTTTCAGACTTCTCTATTTCTTATTTAGATCTACTTGCTTCTGATTTCTTCTGGAACTTTCACAGACTTTGATCTCCTCTAACATACTAAAAAATATTCCTTTTCTTTCCATTCTTTCTCATTTCACAAATTTTACCATGTAATAAATCTTGCTGATTCTACGTCTACAATTTCTCTTGAATGCCTCTCATGTGGTACTACCTCTACCTGGACCATGGCCTAATAACCACTCAATTAGACTGTTCTATCAAGTCATCCTATGTCAATACTCCACTTTTTCTGTCTATACTACCACCAGACAAAATTCTTCATGCATATATGACCATATACTTTTTTCTTCAAATCAATTCAACAGATTACTATTGACATTCAGATAAAATCCACATTTATTAGCTTGAATTATGAATCTCTTTGGAATTTACTACCAATTTAATACCTTTTGAGCACTATCTCAGACTATTTATTCCTCCACATATACTCTCTGTTTAAGCCAAGAGGTATCATTTGACCAGTCTTTGTATTGTCTCTGAAATTTCTTTCCCAGCTCTGTGCCTTCCTCTTCAGATCTGACTCAAAGTGCATACATATGTATGTAGTAGTTAAATATGAGGTGGTTTGAAAAATAGGGTCCTAGCACTTGGAGGGAACAGGGGATAGCATTATGCAGAAGACTGAGATGGAACTATATCTGAAAGGATTAAGATTCTAGGAGGTGGAGGTGAGAGAATGCTGTTTTCTTATTTTTCCTTCATTCTTCAAGATGGCTATGGCATAAGGGAGGTGATGCCATGACATGTGAGTGAATTGAATTGAAATGAGGGAGGGCTGTGCAAAGTCATCAACCTCAAACTCTCTGGAGGCACCTGGGTCCAGCAGCAAGATAAAGATCAGGAGAACTGGAGATTGCCCTGGATGCAGTAAGAGACCTTGGCATTTTTAAGCTAAGGTCTTTAAAAGGTCTCAGTTTGACTGAGGCTATTCCCTTTCAGTGATTAAGACTAGGTAAGAAATGAGTCAGAGAATGGCCATTTTTTACCTACTCAAAATTAATAATAATGATGAATCTGGGAGGGAAGTTATTCCAAGAATGAAAAAGCATGGAAACTGGGGGTGGAGTGTCATGAATGAAAAATGGGAAAAAAGATCACTTTGACTAGACCATGAAGTATAGACAGAAGTGTAAGTAATATCCAGTGAGGCTAGAGAGGTAGCATGGGATTAGCTTTTGGCAAACCTTAAAAATTAAATGCAAGAGTTTACATTTCAGTCTGGTAGAAATAAGAGGCCATTGGAGATGCATGATTAGAGTAGGCATATGATCAGATCCCTACTTAAGGAAAATGAATGTGGCAGTGGTGTGTGAACGAACTTGAGTGTGCAGACATGGGGCATGGAGGCCATATAGGAAGCTATTACATTAATCTAGGCAAGAAGTTATTTGGGCATGAAAAAGTGTCAATTAGTCAATCAGTCAATCCATAAACATTTATTGTGTCTGCTATGTGCCAGGAGCTGCGATAAATGCTGTCGACATAAATAGAAGTAAAACAAACAAAAAAGACAGTTCCTGCCTTCAAAGAACTTACAATCTAGTGGGAGAATACAAGAAACAAAAGGAAGATGAAAAGTTGGGAGTGAGGGGATGAGAGTAAGGAGAATGTACCTGGCATGAGGGCATGAAGGAGAAGTCCTAAGGAATACAAAAACAGTGTAACTGGCGGGAAACTCCAAGATTGTACTGAGCTCATTTTTAAATAGATGCCCTGGGACTGACTCATGGCCCTACCCTGCGGCCAGAGAAGCCAATGTGAGGGGCACAGATACCCCTCAGATGTGAATACCAAGATACCCCTTAGATGTGAGTACCAAGAAGAATAAATCTTACAGGATAATAAGATTTTTTAATAGTGATCTTCCAATAAAAAGAAGGCATGATGGAGAAGTTCAAAGTTGATGTAGCCAAATTCAAAAGATTTGTGAAGGTAAAAACAACTAAGTGTGACAGCCAATATTATGATCGATTTTGCCTTTTTATTAGATAAGTGGTTACATGAAAGATTTAAGTGTCATTTAAGTGAATGGTTGCTCATACAAATATCATCCACTGAGTGGGTGTCTTGTCTTGGGAGTGGATGGTTGCGTAGGAACATAGTGCATTGGTTGATGGCTCAAGAACTAGAGTGGGACATAAGGGAAGTTTATTTTCCCTCAAAACAATTACCCCTAGTACTCAGAGAGATTTTGTGTGTGTGTGTGCATGTATGTGTGTGTGTTAGTAGTGAGTATTTAGGGCCTGGCCTCATTTGAAGAGTGATATAGAAATATATGGTTGGCTGTTAGCCAGTAATTATCCCACATCTCATTTCATGTCAGCATAACATCCAATGCATTTTGGGTGTTGTTTTTGAGTATGTGCCTGTATGTGCTCATGCATAGAGGTGATTAGCATTTAGCTCTGTGACTTCAGCAGTTGTGATGTTAATGGATACATAAGATTTTAACAGGAGGGTTGAAAAGATCTTCCTTTTCAAACATTCCATAAACATTTGTACTTGTCTCATGCAATGATCAAGTTTTATTTTCTAGAATAGTTATTTATGTGTACTTCATAGCCCTTTCCTGGATTATTACTTAGTTGAGAGAAGGGGCCAGTGTGATGGGACCAGTATTCTTTGTCTCTCCACAACAAGTATCATTTACCCTTAAAAGACAACGAGGGTAGCTAGGTGGTGTAGCGGATAGAGCTCTGAGCCTGAAGTCTGGAAGACCTAAGTTCAAATCCAGCCTCAGACGTTTACGAACTTTGTGACCCTGGACAAGTCATTTAACCCTGCTTGCCTCTGTTTCCTAATCTGTAAAAGGAGCCTAAGAATAAAATGGCACTCAAGTATCTTTGCCAAGAGATCCCAGAATGGGATAACAAAGAGTCAGAAATGACTGACACAACTAAGCAACCAAAAGGCAAGAAGGCTGTCCCTACAACTTGTCTCCTTGTTCTCTTGCTTCAGTTTCCTGTTTACCTAAGGACGTAAACATTTTTTCACCTCTCTAGAGATGGAGACCTTCCAACTTGGCACATTTCTGCAGACCAGATGAGTCACATGACCCAACCTTTGTCAACCACACATGTTTTCTTATGGAATAGAGGATAAGGAGGCCCTAAGAAGCTAAGCACTAATATGTTCATATTTAACACTTTTGCTGTTTTAGGACAAAATAAACCTTTTGTCAATGGTTCAGTGACTAGCAAATGACTCATTTTGACCTAATGTCAACCCTGAACCAGGTCTTAGAATTACTTCTGCCCCTAATGCCCTGTCAATATCCTATTTGTGATTTTCTTCTGGTGCTATTTATATATTTGGAGATAGTGCCTGAAGAATATTTTTTTTGTTTGCATTGTTGTTGTTTTTCTGATTTGGACCAGGTCAATGGGACACAATTCATAGCATCATAGTGTCATAGATTTAAATCTTGAAGTGAACTAGAAGCCATCGTTAAAACAACTTTTCTCATTTTGGGGGATTAAGGACCAAAACATTAATGTAAATTCATTATTACCACATTTTCCCTTTGAAAGGAAAGGCCACCTGGTGTCATGGAAAGAATAATGGATCTGAAGTCAGAAGATATGAGTTCCATTTCCAGTTCTGTTACTCCCTCCTTGTGTGGCCTGGCCTAACCCATAGTATCTCTCTGAGCCTGCTTCCTCATCAAAAACACGATGGTTTAGGCTGGTGGAGTAGGTGCTGTTGGAGAACCATTCTAGGCAGGTATATGGCAGATCCAACCCGTAGAGAGCAGATTATTAAATTTCCAGTGTGGACATTTACAAAGAAAGCAGCCAATGCTCTAAATCAGTGCTTAGTTTATTGTGTTGTTGACTATGTTGAGTTAAAAAAGTGATAGGGGAAATGTTAATAGTGCAGATTAAGCTTAAAAGTGAGTCCTGTGTTTTCATAGAGCCAGTTGTTAAACATTTACCAGTACAACCCTGCTTCTGTTTCTAATCTTATAAATTATTAAACAATTGTACTGCCACAGTATCTGTATATATTCACCAACTTTAATAAGAACAAAGGAAATTCACTCTCCAATTACATCTTGGTAGAATTGTGAAAAAAAGTCTAATTGTCAAGGATTGTGTCTAATTCTGTGTATTGAGGCTATGAGTCACCATAGATATTGTGATAATTGTTTTTAATGGAAAGGTTTACTTCTTTTATTTACTCTTTTAAGTGTTTACCTTATTAAGTCAAACAAAGGACCACAATTTGTAAAAGGTCATTTTGGTTGTTGTTAAGTCATTTCAGTTGTGTCCAATTCTTTGTGACCTGTTTTGGAGTTTTCTTGGCAAAGATATTGGAGCAGTTTGATATTTCCTTCTCCAGCTCATTTTACAGATGAGGAAATTGAGGGAAACAGCATTAAGTGAGTTGCCTTGGGTCACACAGCTAGTATCTGGGGCCAGATTTGAACTCAGGTTTTCCTGTTTCCAAGTGCAGCACTCTAACTGCTGTGCCACCTAGCTATGCCCTAGGGCAACAGAGTTTAGGTGACTTATCCAAAGTCACATAGCTAATAAATGTCTGAGATCAGATTTGAATTCAGGTCTTCCTAAATCTAGGCTCACTGATCTAGCTGCCCCACGTTAATGTAGCATATTATGATTTATCAAGTTTTCAACTCATAACAACCCTGAGAAGTTCAATTCAATTCGATAAACATTTATTAAGAGTCTATTATGGTCAAGCCCTATGCTAAGTGCTGAAGTTAATAGTCAGGGTAGTATTAGTCCCATTTCATTGAGGCTCAGAGTTTAAAGAAACTTCCTTATAGTCACAAAGGAAGAATCAGGACTCTATTTCGTACCTAGGCTCTCTGAGTCCATAATCAGTTGTACAGCACTTAACTTACCTTTGAATAATTGAAATAGTGTTTAAAATAGTTTTGGACAGTTCCGTAAAGCAAGTCATTGTTGAGACAATCCATCAGACTAAGCTCCTTGAGAGCATAGACTGACTTTTGCCTTTCTTTGTATCCCTGTTACCTATGTCTGGAACATAGTAGGCATTTAATAAATGCTAGTAACGTAATCAACAGGTCATTTTCCAAGCAAAGCACCTGAAAGACATATGTTTTTCATAATGATTGGTTTCCTGCAATGTGTAGTCTCAGTGTCTCACAAATAGTTGGATTATATTATCAAGGGATTTGGAGATAACGGTCCAATTTCATCATTTTATATTTACCCAATAGAGAGAGCTTTGTCTAGGTATGTTATCAATTTTCACAGTGAAGCCCCAGGTATTTGCAATTCCATGCTTCCTTTGGTGATTGTGTTTGATCCAATGGGGAAGCCTTCAGGTAGGAATACTATTTATGTAGATTGAAAGAGAGTTGTTACATCTATCTCCAAGTCTGCTATTCTGTAGGTGACAGCTTTTCATTTCCTTAGTATGTATGTGGGGTGGGACAGTGAAGAGGGAGGTATAGGCTGGTCAACATAAATTTATACAGTTAGTATCTTGACTAGAGCTTCCTCCAGGAAAATCTCTGCTTTCTTCCTGGCTCATGTCAATCAACTCTAATCAAATGAGGTAATCACACAAGATGATTTGCATAAAATTTTTACTTTTGACTAAAGAAGTTAAATCAAAGGAATAAAATCATATATATATATATATATATATATATATATATATATATATATATATATATATATATATATATGTGTGTATATATATGAATGACTACCACCAAGGTTTTGAATCTCTCACTTCTTTCAAAGCTAGGCAGCTTTTACTTAAGCTATCAACAGATCTCCAATGCTTAGAATTCTTTGGCACAATTCAGATGCCTAAACTCAATGTTCCAGTCAGTAGATCCTACAAGTAGTGAGCAAGCTATCCAACTTACCCCATTCCAGTAGGTCAGATTCCAGTCATTTGCAGAAATTTGTGATCCAGATGGCACAACGGATAGAGCACTGCTGTCAAGAAGACTGACTATGGAGTTCAAATCTAGCTTTGTGACCTTGGGCAAGTCACTTAACCTCTGGTTGCTACAATTTCCTAAACTGTAAAATAGCAATTATGCTAGTACATCCTACCAGGTGCCTGGTGCTTGGTGCCTGGCATGTAAGATATGCTATGTACATATTATTATCACTAACTATTACTATTATCTTCTTCCTCCACCTCATTATGATTGTTATCATCATTATCTCCAGGGCAGTATGTTTGTTCACTGACTCTGCATCAAAAAGCACCTGACAGTAATAGGGATTCCAATCCTAACTCTCTTACCCACCGACATTCCTAGATTTCACCTCCACTCTGGCTAAACTTCCATACTCTATTGCCTCTTTTGAGGCTATTAATCTTTCCCAAACCAGCTTCACCCTTACTGTTCACTCCCAGGAAAGTGGAAAAGGGACAAAATTGAGACGTCTACATCCCAACCATTTTCCCCCTGCTCTTTTACCTCTCTTGACCTACTCTGGAAAATAGGGCACACCTGCAGGGCTTACATTTATTTTTTTTCCAACCCAAAGCTACTCTTCAGTAATCTGAATATTATCCTTAGGGAGTAACAATTCATGTACCCCTTTACAATTACTATCTCTATTATTCTCTCTATCCCTCCCTCCATTTATCTATATCTATCACATATACATACATACCCACATACATATATATTTTATATATGCTTATATGAAATGGGGGAAGCTGGTGACCAAGTACATGATGCTTGGCTAATATAATCCCCATGCAGAATAGACTGGGGAGACTCCTCATGGTGGCTAATGGAAGGGCCCTACTACTCAATATGGAATGTTCTTAGACATCCTATAACTGGTCCTGGTTTGTTAACCCATGGTAAAGAATGACCTTATGGATTGAGTGTGGAGACAGAAAAAGAATATATTCCCAAAGGCAATAATCAGTCTCCTCTCTGTGTCTTCTTCATTTGAGAGAAAGACATAATATTAACCTGTAGATTGCATCAGCTAATCTCTACATGCCTGCTTACCTCTACTTTCCTCACCCTCCACTTTTTCCCAGTCACATCTATATCTATATATTTCTATGTACATGCAGATTATCTTCCAGAAAGTAATGTAAACTCTTCAAGAAATTGTTTCATTTTTATCCTCGTGTGCCTCGAGTCCGTGAGGCATAAACCCAGCAAGTCCTCCATGCAAGTGTTATTTCTGATATATACTGACTGAGGACCCTGACAAAGTCATTTAATATCTCAGTGCTCTAGGCAACCCTTTAAGACTATTAGTTGCATAGAAAGTGGTGATCTTCATTGATAAAGGGACATTCATCGCCTGGGAGTTCCCTATACAAAGGATATCAAAGATCTCTAATCTTTCTCCATTTATTGGCACATAGGAATTGTTTAACAATACTGGGTACTTCAATTGATGCCATTAAAAGCATACTCTAATTTTCACTATTTGTGCAAGTGTACCATAAATGCAAATAATTACAAGTAGCTATTATAATTTTACTTTAAAATAAAAGTTTTCATCCTATAAGCTTTATTTTCTTTGTTTATAAATAAAAAAACTACATTTTTGCAGGGCACATCTTGGTCCTTTTAAAATTCTGATCCTTCCAGTTAATAAATGCCTATTGATTGCTTAATTGTTTGATACAATTGAGAACATTGAGCCCATCTTTCCTATTTATTTCTCCCCTGCACTATTGGAAGTAAATTGAGGATGGCATTACATAGAGATAAGGAAACTTAGGCCTTGGGGTTTAAATATCTTGTCCCAAATCACATTATATATAATATGGCAAAGTCTAGATTCAAATCCAGGTACTCTGAGGCCCAGATGAGTGTTCTTTCAATTACAGCATGCTGATGGCTCAATCCTATAATTGCAATGACTCTACAAATATTTCATGAATGAACATTAGCTTAACTTTGATGCTTCATATACTTCAAAAAAATTACCCACTCGTGAAGAGTATCTCACAACCTAAATCCCCTCCCAAAATCAATCTTACCTCTTTCTTATTAAAAAATATTTTAAAAAAAATCTTTGTTGAATGGAATTGAATTAAATTAATTCAAAATAACTGAGATTTTTCCATTTTCTGTTTTGTAAAAACTTCAAGGGTGTTTGACTTAAGTTGGTCATTATGTTTGCTTCCACCTGGTTCCCTTTATTCTTGTCTCTGCTGGGATCAAGGAGGTCATTACTCTGGTACTCCAGTCTTTGTGATGGTGAATACTGAACTGAAGGATGAGAAGTGATTTATAGCTCGATTACTTTCTTCTAGGTAGCTTATATTATCTTCTCCAAAGTCTCTTTCATTTGAAATTTTCTGCTTTTCATCTCAACCCAAAGGTGAATATTTTGGAGAGCTGAGAAAAATCAATTCTGAAGCTTTTTTAAAAAAACTTACGTGAGGATAAAAATGCATTTTTCTACTCTTTCAAAAAGACTTCTGGCATTTCTTTGCACTCACATTACACAAGAGTAGGTGAAGTTACAATCCTCAAACTTGGCAGGATGACAACCCTCATTAGACTAGGAAAACAACATGAATTTGAAGAAAAAATTAAGTAATTTGAAAGTTAGAATTATATATACATAGCAGTCTAAGGAAGCTAGCAAAACAATCCATACTTTAGATTTTAAAGGTTAAAGTAACATTTTCTTGAGATTTCCAATGATATTCATGTCCATTTAAAAAAAAATTCCCCTAGTTGAAGTCACTAAAGATTATACTTCTGGATATAACCCTAACATCAGAAATATTAAATTCAAATCACCTCTGACATTTTAAACAATCATGAAGTGTTTAAGGGTCTCCTGTGTGTCCAATACTAGGTTAAGTGCTTAGGGATATAACGAAAAAAAAATAGATACAGTCCTTCTCCTCAAGGAGTCTCCTTTTATTCTGGGAGAAAATACATACACCTACAAGTATATACAAATACAGACACAAATACAAGATAATCGAGAGTGGGAGGCACTGACTTTTTATATTGTCTGGGCCCTGGGGTGACTTCAGCATATTTTCCCAGACTTATTTTTTGTACTTCTCTTTCACACAATTTCCATGTTAATCAAAGAGTGCTACTTTGGACTTTCCAAAGTTGCCATTCTATTTCCTTTTTGGGGCCTTTTCTAGGTTATTTTGTGTGTCTGGAATGCCTTCTTGATTCTCATCTACTTTACAGAAGTTCTAGTTTTCTCCAAGGATTTAACTTAGGTCCAACATCCTACTTCCCTAATTCCTGATATTGACAGTGCTCGTTACCTTGTAAAGTTACATTATATTTTATGTATATGTTTAAATGGTATGTCCTCTTAATATCTTATTAGATTATCTTTTCCTGGGAAGTGTTTTGGGGTTGTTTTTTTCTGTTTTTTTTCTATTTAGAACTGTGCCTTCTGCATAACAGGTGTTTACTGGATGTTGTTCGATTCGGTCGAGTTGATGTCCCTCTACCTTTCTTTCTGCTATATTATAAACCCAATTTAGAGGGCATAATAGTCACCGGTTTGCTGCCCCAGGGCAATAACTTTTATAGAACATTTATTATGTGCCAAATGCTGTGTTAAACATTTTACAATTATCTCTTTTGATCCTTACAACAACTCAGGGGGATACATGTTATTTTATCTGCATTTTACATACAGATAACTAAGGCAGAGGCTAAGAGCCTTTCTCAGGGTCACGTAGCTAGTAAGTGTCTGAGATTGGATTTGAATTCAGGTCTTGCTGACTTCCAGGTCCTTTGCTGTAGTTGCTGTGATACTGTGAATGTACTATGATATCATTACTGGAAATTATTAAATTTATTTGAAATCTATTAATTTAGTTGGATGGCAGATTTAAATTGCAATGATAAAACCTACCCACTTGTTAGAAGGAAATCACTTCCAAACCAAGTGTCTTTTTTCTAAGGAAAGGAATTTAATGAAGAAAGATTGCAGGGCACATCCAGAATGTTTGGTCTCCTAGGAGGAGAAACATTCAATGTCCTTCCCATTTCCCGAATGAAAATCACTTTTACCCCAGAACTGGTTTACAACTCTTATTATGCTGGTGTGAGTGACTTCTTTTCCCTTGATATTGCCCTACTAGCCCTTGTATTGAAAGGAAAAATTTCTTCTCCACTACAAGCTGTGTCACCTTGGGCAAACCATATCATTTCACCTTTTGTGTCCTCAACTATAAAGTTAAGGTTTGTATTATAGGATCTCCATAATCTAGTTTAGAATTTCATAGGCTATGATTATTATGTAGATAGCAAAAGATAAGACTACAGAATCATTAATTTAGAATTCGAACTGACCTTGAAGTCAATACAGCCAACATGCCACTCTACATACATATTTTGCAGTTGAGAAACTAGGGTCTAGGTAGAGGCAAAGTGGCTTATCCCAAGGATACAATGTAGTAAGTAAAAGAGACAGGATTCAAACCCAGGTCCTTTTTCCTGAAATTATTTTTCAGAGCCTGGAATTTGCTCTCAGCTAGTAGGACTTGACCAAGTTTTATAGTCTGTCTATTCTGCCTAAGGAAGGCATTCAGCTTTATTACCTCATTCAATTCCACAAAGTTTTCTTTTGCTATCAATGTACAAAGTGATATTCTAGGCTGCTGAGTTTATTAACTTGGGATTATACACACACATATACATAATTATATATTATAAAATTGTATGTTCATATATCCTATGAATATAGTCATATAATATATGGGTTATATATTGGTATTGATTAATTATGTATACATATATGCATAAAACTATTTCAATATAATAGCTTTTCTATGTAATGTTGTATATTTTATTTAGTCACTTAAGACTTCTGATAAGGGGTCCATAGGGTTCAGAAGACTGACAAAGGGGCCTATGATACAAACAATGATAAAGCACCTGTCTAGGGATACAAAATTAAAAAAAAATAAATTCTCCCTATCCTCAAAAAGCTTACATTCAACATATTGACTATTTCCAATATTTTAATTAAGATATTTAAATATCTTTTAAGCTAGAATTCATTTGATGATTTTTGCTAGTTTTTGCAGTTGGCATTGTTCTTGATACATAAGGTTTTTAGGTCCAATGATTCCCCATTAACTTCAATGTCATTTCTTTGTCTGACTTTGCCACTTTTAGCTCTCAATATAGCTACATTGAACTGCCTGAATCACAACTCATCTACGTTCTGTGTCTATCTCACTGACCCATAAGTCTGACATTTGAAAGCAATGACAAGTCTTATTAAAACCTGATGCAACGAGGGTATCATTTGTCCATCTCTTTATTTTTTGCGATTCTATTTTCAATTTCAATTTATTCACTATGGGCCATATGATGCGCTACCATAGGGAACAAGGAAAAGGGAAGAAAATCTATGGAAATCTACTTCAGGAAAGCAAGAGGGCAATTTACTACACAGCATGCCCTCCAATATGCACAAACAAGAACTTGTCATAGCCATCTGTAGTTGTGTTTACACAATGATACATGCCAGCCAGAAACCAGAGGAAGTCTTGCTGAATTAATGGATGTGTTGAAGCAGAGTATGTGTTTGCGAAGAAGGCAATGACTGTAGCATATACACACAAGTTGATTAGCAAGTGTGAAGAAACTTGGAATTGAAACTTTTGTTTCTGAATATATGTACATACATAAATATATCTATATATGTATATGCATCTCTCTCTATATATATGTGTGTGTGTGTGTATGTGTGTGTCTAATTTTTTAATATATCAAGAAGATATAGAGGGATCATTGCTGGCAGCAGGAAATATAGCTCAGTGGTAAAATGAATGCTTTGTATATCTTGGGTTTGATCCCTGGAAACTCTAATTTTTCAATCCTTGTGCAACTGCCCAAAATAAATGCTCAGTAAATAATTATAGAATGGATTAATGACATCCTTGCAAAAAAAAAAATGTTCAGGAATAGCCATGCCCTGTTTTATGGCTGTATTATTGAGTTTGATTCAGTGTGTTTGTTACTGATTGAGAGTTGAATTTGCCTGAGGCAGTACATACTGTAGCTTTCAGTAGCAAAAGATCTTAGGCCATATGGGCATCATATTCTAATAGGAGTGATTTAAAGTTAACATGTGTAGGCTGAGAGGTAGACAACCTTTGTGACTAGAGAGTCAGAAGGTCAGGAAGTTCTAGGTTGAATCTTGACTGACATATAATAGCTATGAGATACTAGCCACATGAAACTCCCAGTGCCTCCAGGCAACAATCCAAGAACCTCAACAGCAAACCAGTACTGGGCTGCATTGGTAGAGGTAGCTAAGTCACTAAGTGTTCCTTAAACTTATCAAATCACAGGTCCAATAATCAAGAAACATGTATGAAGTGCCTACTATGCATAACTGTTTTATGTGCTGGGGATACAAAAAGGGCAAAAGATAATACCTGCCCTGAAGGAGCTTATCATCTAATAGGAGAGATAATATTCAAACAAATACATACAAAGTGAGCTATATACAGGATAAATATGACATAATTAAAAAGAGGAATAGCACTGGAATTAAGAGGGATAAAGAATGTCTTCTGTGGGATTTTTGTGGGGACTTCTCAGAAGTCAGGGAGGTAAGTAAAGTATGGGAACAGGCATCTTGTTTGTGTAACTGCCAGAAAAACATTAGAGTACATATTGGGGAGTAAAGTATAAGAAGATTGGAAAGGTAGAAAGGGGCTAGCTTATGATAGGTATTGAATAGAAAACAACATTTCATTTTTTTTTTCCTGAAAGCAATAGGGAGCCACTTGAGTTTATTCAGTATGGGGATGACATGAAAATACCTGTGTTTTAGGAAAATCACTTATATAACTGAATGTAGGTTATGCCTGAGTGGGTAGACACTTGAGGCAGGCAGATCCACCAGTATGATATTGTAGTAGTCAAAAAATGAGGTGATAAGGGCCTATACCAGGTTCCTGTCAGTATTAAAGAAGGAGGTGTATTTGAAAGATGTTGCAAAGGTAAAATCAATAAACCTTGGAAAGAGCTTGGATAATGGAGATGACTCTTCGTTTGTGAACCTAAGGGACTGGAATGATAGTGTTTCCCTCTACAGTAATAGGTAAGGTAGGAGTTGGGGAATGTTTAGGGTGAAATACTGTGAGTTGTGTTTTGGATGTATTGAGTTTAATATGTCTACTGGACATCTCAATCAAGATATCTGAAAGGCAATTACAGATGTGAGACTGGATATCAGTACAGAAGGAAAGGTAATTTAGGAGTCATTAACACAAAGGTCCAATCCCTTCTTGTTTGCCCAAAGGAAGAACAGCATTTACACTAAATAATTTTCTTGGAATTCCATTTTTTTGTCTGTGGGACAGCAGGAAAAATTTCAATATGGCTTATTAAAGATATTAACATCTATCTAATGTACTATAAGCATTAGTGATCTTTATAGGGCTTCTAAGCACTTTGTACCTAAATGAAATCTGAAGCACTTTTGTAGCAAACAATATAATTGATAGCCAAACATTTTTTCATACTTGATCAGTTAGCAACAAAGCAGTGAAACTTCACAGTAAAATTCTCCCATTTAGCATTTTCCCACATTATGTTAATTTTTGAACTCTTCTAGAAGTTTAATTGTGTTAACACAATAGAAAAGGTATAAGGTTTTCCATCCTGCTTCTGTTTCAAAAAAAGTGATAATGGAACAGATCAGCAACTTTCAGGAAATTATTTTCCAGCACACCAGAATGGGTCAGTTCGTTGGTAGCAATAATAAATGCCACACACCACCCTCAAGTCAGAGATCTCTGTAGCATAAATAGTCAGGCATATCTTTTTCATTTTATGATGTTTTTCTTCACTCTAGCTCACACCCAGAAAGATGGGAAACACACTCAACTAGGATGGTCCGTATTTCCCAACTTACAAGTACTGCGGACACAAAATGCAACAAAACTTTTAAAACAGAGAAGCAACACTATCTGATTCTAGCAAAGCCAAAAAGTCAATACTCTCTGTGCTTCAACAAAGATAATGAAGTCATTTGTAATCAGAGGATCACAGATTTAGCGTCTGAAGGGACCTTAAAAAGCATCAAATCTAACCCTCTCATTTTACAAAAGAGAAAAGTGAGGCCAAAGTACGTTATGTCTTAACATATATATGTCCCCCACATAACTACCCATCTCCCTTCCTCACACACAGATTAAGTTTTTGAGGCAGAATTTGAATCAAGTTCTTTGTCTTTTAAATTCTGTCATAATTTCCTCTATGCTACTATGTTTTCTATATATACTATGTTGCTGCAGGGGAAGTATGGTGGCACAGTGGAAAGGGAGCTGAACGTGGAGTCAGGTTGATGAGTTCAAATCTGGTTTCAGGCAATTAGTAGCTGCGTGACTCTGGGCTAGTCTTAAAAAGGAAATGGCAAGCCGATCAGAGAAATACAAATCAAAGCAACTCTTAGATAACACATCTCTCCTACCAGTTTGGCTAACATGACAAAACAGGAAAATGATAAATGCTAGAGAGGATATGGGAAAATTGGAACACTGTCAAATGGTTGGTGGAGTTGTGAGCTGATCCAGCCATTCTGGAGAGCAATTTGGAACTATGCTCAAAGGGCTATGAAAATGTACATACGCTTTGACCCAGAAATCCCACTTCTAGGACTAAATCCAAAAGAGATCATACAGGTGGGAAAGAAACCTGTAATTAAGAAAAAAAATATTTATAGAAGCTCTTTTCGCTGGTAAAGAAGTGGAAATCAAGGGGATGCCTATCAATTGGGGAATGGCTAAACAAATTGTGGTATGTGAAGGTAATGCAATACTATTGTTCCATAAGAAATGAGGAGCAGATGGACTTCACTATAACCTGGAATAACTAATACAAACTGATGCTGAGTAAGGGGAGTAGAACCAGCAGATCATTGTAAACAATTACAGACACATGGTGTCCGTAAGTACTAACTTTGATAGACTGGACTACTGTCATCAATGCAAAGTTCAAAGACAGCTCCAAAAAACTCATTATGGAAAAAGCCATGCACATCCAGAGAAATAATTATGGAGTCTGAATGCAAATCGAGGGAAACTTTTTCCTCTCTCTCTTTTTTTGGTTTCATTTCTCCTTTCTCATGATTTATTCCATTGGTTATAATTCTTCATTACAGCTGGAATATTACATAAATAAATTCAATGTGAAGGAATATGTAGAGCCTACATTGGATTACATGCCATCTTGTGGGGTTACTAGGAAGAGTGAGAGGGAGAAAAAATTTGGAACCCACAAACTTGTGGAACTGAATGTTGTAACTAAAAAAAAATCAATTAAAATAATTTTAGAAAATTTAAAAATGTTAGAGGTCTGTCAATTGGTAAATGAGATTCAAATATACAGATATTTCTCAGCCATACATTGGACCTTTACAAAAACTGGCAATATGACAAGAAATAAAAAGAAAAAAAAAGAAAGGAAACAGAAGAAAAATGAGGAAAGAAAAGAAGACAAAAAAGAACATATAAACAAATGAAAACAAGCAGGTTTATTGTATACATTTTACTGTTCAGAACACAATTACATTCTAAGCAATAAAAAATTTGATGACATGATTGCAATTTAAATACATACTAAATAATTGAATTCTAAAGAATTAATAAGTCAAAGTATGAATCAAATTTATGATATATAACCTTACAAGTGAAATCAATATCAATGGCAAGACAACATGCCAAAACTTCTGAATTGGAATTAAAGCAGTCTTGAGGGGGTAAGTTATATTTCTAAATACTTTCTGCAGCAAAAGAGCAAAGCAAAGAGATCAATATGGAATTAACCTAGAAAGCAACAAAATGTAAAACCTAAACTATGTACAAAATTGAAATTATGAAAATCAAAATGTGATAAAATCAAAAACAAAATTGTAATTGGTGGTGAAAACTAGAAGCTTCCTTTAAAAAAGTAGATTAACCATTATGTAGTATTGTTTTAAATTGAAGAGATAAAAACTGAAGTGTAAATATAAAAAGGAAAATCTACAACAAATGAAACAGAAAAAAAAATTGACCCTATTTCCCTCTCTCTATTTGAACAAAAGCAATAATGACAATGGCATAAATGACATAAAAGAGAAATCACAGAATAGCAACGTTAACACAAAAAGAAACAATTTGAGTAACTCAACCTCAGAGAATCCTCAGCCTTTTTTGTATAACATAGCAATAGCAGCGGCAAGAATGCAGTGACAGCAGTAGTAGCAGTAGCAGCAAAAACAAAACTAAGCAGATAGAGAGAAAAAAGAGATTAAGACTGACGGAACATCATCAATATTTGGCAATCCATCTCCAAAGATATATACTAACATAATTTGAACACAATTGCCAAGCACTCACTGCCGAAGTAAAAGCAGACCTAACTAGTTACAATGATATCGAGCATAGCTGGACTGTCTCAGTATAAAAATAAAAACCATGCAATATAATCTATATCAATTTACACCTTGATTGCCATGTCAGTTAAACTACCAAAGGGTTCTTTTAGGGGAACAGAGAAATATTATCTTGAGAGAAAAAAAAAAGAATAAAAATTTCAAAAGAATACTGTTTCTCTAGATCTCTAATTATACTTCAAAGTACTAATTATTAAAACTAGTTCTTATCAAAAATAGAAAAGTTGATTAGATAAATAATTTCCAGAAGCAAACAAATATATTAGCATAGTAGATCAAAACCTCTGGATGCCAACTAATGTTTGAGAGAAGAAACAGAACAAAAGAGAAAAACCACCCAAAAAGTGAAAATATTATGCTTCTTTCTGCATCCAGACATTTCTCTGGATGTGGATAGCATTTCCTTTCATGAATTTCTTGGAATTGTCTTAAACCAGGCCTGCACAACCTGTGGCCCTATGATGCTTATGGCTGCTTACTGCACGGCAAAGGATTTCCTCGACACACAAAAGATATTTTCCTCTACAATTTTTGTGGCAGCCTGAAATCCTTTGGCACGCTGCCAGCAGCTGAAGGAACAGCCACTGACTGCACGTTGGGCAAGCCTTTGCTAATGACTCATTACTCAACAAGAAAAATAAAAGATGGTTCAGATAATGCTAAAACACTACCAAACCTTCACAGCGGAGTGCACCCCAGTTTTATCGAGACCTTATTTTGTAACTATGATTTTTGCTTCTCCTCAAATAAAAATACTTTTGCTATAAGTCAATGGCATATATTGAACAGCTGGTGGTAGTACAATGGATAGACTATCTTCCCTGGAGTCAAGAAGAATCATCCTCTATATTAGTTTAAATCTGGTCTTAGACACTTAATTGCTGTGTAACCTTGAGCAAGTCACTTAACCCTGTTTATCTCAGTTTCCTCATCTATAAAATGAGCTGGAGAAGGAAATGGAAAACTACACCAGCATTTTTACCAAGTAAACACCAAAAGGGTCAAAAAGAGTTGGACACAACTGCAAACATCTCAACAACAATGGTATATACTGGCTTATTGGATATGTGAAACACACAGGCAGCAGGTATGGAACTACAATAAGAGGAGGACTCATCCACAATGTTACCCCAAGTTACCTTCTTGGGACCTGACCCTCAAGTGTAGGTACAACTTAAGGGAACAGCTCCCTCATCACACTATATGAAAAGCTATTTTTAAAAGTTTGCTTGCTTTTAAGTATATAAAAAGTCAGCATAATAATACTCTAACTGTATTTCTTGGCTATGTCTCACACTTTCCTATCTTCTATGCTTGGTACATTTTGCATTTGAATATTCTCAACACTTTTCTTTCTTTTCTTCTTCTTTTTTGTGAGGTGATCACTCCAACTGGCACTAACTCTCAGACAAATTCCTTTGCTACTGAATGGTTTGCTTTTTTATCTTTTCATCCATTCCCACTGAATATAACTAACTTAGTCAATCAGAAGTTGAGTCCACTATGTTGTCAGTTGCCTTTACCCAACAGTCAAAACTCTGCACAGTAATCATTTCAAGTGGAATATGAGTTGGAGGAGAGTTTCCTCCTTTATATACATAATGAGTTTTACTGCTTTCTATAATAGTCCTTTGTTTTTTTTTTTAATTTCGACTTTTTAATATTATAGGAAACCTCTTAATACGTCTTCTATACTTAATACTGCCTTTGTATTTTTTGCTCATCTTTTCAGGACCAAGTTTCATCATTATGATTAGGCAGTATTCATTTCCACTTTTATAATTTTACTTTCTGTTTTCATTGCCTTCAGATGATATATTTCATTAGATTTTATCAAACAGTCTATAGCACTTAAGATGAAAAATTCCTTCATTATAAGGACATACCTAATGTGAAGGATCATTTAAATTTGCTGTTTTTCTGAATTTCATTTTTAAAATATTTACCCCTTGAAGGAATTTTGACAACCTGATAATATTATGTGTATATATCTTTTCTCATTTTTATCTCTGGTATCAACAGTGTTGAATTTTGGCACGCTCTATTTTTTAAATGGATGAGTAAATTTCTAGGAAGAAGAGGTTGTGTGAGTTCTATCACTTCCTATTCATAGAATCAAAGGGGTCATTGCTTATCTTGTTCTGCACATTGCAGACCTGAGCTAAGTATGAATTCCTTTGAAGTCAGTAGGGGCTGAGCTCTTAGAATAGCTCTTCTTGGTACTGAGGAAGAGAAGTGGTTTTTTTTCCATCAATAGTATTTTTGTCTTTTTAAATTCATTATGGTATATTTAAAAAAAAAACTAAGAAATTGATTATGTTCAGTTGTGGAGGATCTAATATAGTGAAAAAATTACAAAACCCTACAATTTATACAAAAATAAAACAAGTTTCTTTTTTCCTCACAGAGAGGAGATTATTCTATTCTGTACTTCTTGATTTAAGTCCTTTGCCCTATAGAATATTAAGCAAAATAGACATTAATTGTAAATATCCAGACAACAGTTAAAATATTGAGAGGGATAAGAAATGGACCAAAATGATATCAATTAATTACTTGGACCTCAGTTTGCTCCTCTGTAAAAAGAGAGAGTTGAATCTGTGAGATTCTTTCCAATTTTAAAACTATTCAGAGTTAATAGGAATCAGTCTGAAGTTAATGTGACTGGCCATGACTTTGCATCCTTTCTACAGTGAGCTCTATCTGTTAACACTACATCTTGGATCAATGAAGCATTTGCCCAAGCTTTGTCCAGGGTGGTCACCACAGCCAGTGTCCTTCCACAAGGTATCCTTTTCTAAGGGTACCGTCCACTTTCGGCCACCACCATTCCTGTCTCCTAATGTGGATAACAATCTGTACTATCATTATCTGCCAACCCATTGCCTTTAATGAATTTTGCCCCAGGTGAAAGAATGCCTAGTTATAGCTTTAGTTTTCTCTACTCTGAGCACAATCCTCTGATTTTGGGGGGAAACACAAAACAAGACAAAAGATTTAGGTTCTCATCTTTATATTAAATGAATCTAGAATGGGAGGTATGGTCATGTGTCTCTACATGTACATACCTGAATGGGTTAAGAGTTCTAAAATATTTATAGCAGTTCTCTGTGGTCAAATAACTGGAAATAGGGGGGATGATCAATTGGAGAATGGCTGAATAAGTTTAATATTTGATCATGATGGAATATTACTATGCAATAAGAAATCATGAACACATTGACTTTAGAAAAAATGGATAGACTTGCATGAAATAATGAAGAGTAAAATAAACAGAACCAAGAGAACATCATATATAGTAACAGCAATATTATTTTAAAAACAACTCTGTGTTTAAGTTATTTTGACTATTTTAAACCACCAAATTAGCTACAAAGTACATGAGAAGAAAGATCCAATATACATCCAGAGAAAGAATTGATAAATAGAAGCATGTAGATGATGATTTTACACATACATGTAACTAGAAACATATACCCATACATATATTTGCCTCCAATGGTAGCCATCTCTAGGGAAGGGGTAAGGGAGGGAAAAAAAATAATGTAAAAAAAAATGATGACTTTATAATATATTTGAAAGAAAAACAAACTGTAAGTAATAGAATTATAGTTTCATGTGCAATCATCTTTATTCTACTATTTTATAGAGATGGTTGTTTTATTTCATAAATTAAAAATAAAATAATATCTATTTTATATATATATATGTATATAGCCTGTAAATGAATTTTTAAGTATAAAAAGAAACATCTAAGTCACTGAGCCTTTTAAAAATCTATTCACTTATTCTGCATATTTTAAGTAGAAAATATGGTAATTTTCACAACTTCAATACAATGGATATTATAGGAACTCAGCTTTGAAGAAATATTTTCTCTAATCTCCAAACAACCTTTATCAGATTATAAAAGAACTTTCAAACTGATGAGAAAAATAGATCACAGAGAGACATCTAAAAATAAAACTACTAGGATAAATCAAATTAGTCATTTGTGGCTATATTACAGACACCATTGGGGAAAAGGGATCAACCTGCCAAACATGAAAGCATCCTACAGCAGCCTTGTGCTGTTGGAGCCAGATTCTCACTCACTATGTTACAGTAGAGACCAAATTTGTCCTTGTAAAATGAAGAATATAATTTAACCAGATTTATAATAATTACTCAAATGATTTGAGCAGCTAATTCACTTTTTTGAATTATGCAGTTAACCACCTCCATGTTCCTCATCTAATTTACTGGGGAAATACCTAGATATTGATACTCTTAAAGTTTTCAATTAAAATTTTAGATCCAATATCTTTTAATACTGCAGATATTTTTATATCTTTTACAAATATACATATATGTAGACCAATAGATAGAGGCATAAGTATGCTTAATAGGTAGATTTCTACATAGGCTGTATCTAATTATTTATGTAGCTTACCTGGCTATACCTAATCAGCTCAAGAAAAATTTATTTATTAAGATACAATTATAGGGGACATAGGCAATATGATGGAGAGAAGCTAGGAAGTTTCCTGAGATCTTTCCAGTTTCCCTTGGAAGCAATGTTAAGTCAACATGTTAAATTAATGTTAAATCAATCCTTTAAACATGTTCCAGAGTGACTAAACCCACAACAAAGATAGAGTGAAAGAATTTTATACCTTAAGACAACTTAGAAGAACTTCAGGAAAGGTCTGTCTCACTTGGGTAAAAGGGGTGTGCAGCCTAGTGAAGATAGTGTCAGGGCAAGGCAATGAGAGGTTCTTAACCACAGTACTGATCAGGCATCAAAGCCCATCAATCCTGGCTAAGTAGGCTAGTGGCACAGAAGGCCAGCTGTGAGCCCTGAAGCTCCACAGAGAAGGCAAATTGTCGGCTCCAGAACCCAGCCATAAAACGTATGTCTAGGCTGGGCCACCCCAGCATAGTGGGCAAGCTGCCATCACCCGAGGCCCTGGAGTGGAAAGCCTGTGACCGGGAACCCCAGCAAAGAAGTTTGGAACAGTGCCCTTTGTGCCTAAGGAGAACAGTTGAATGTTAAAAAAGAAAATTACAAAAAAAGAGGCCTGACCATAGAAAGCTACTATGGATACAAGGAATATCAAAACAAACTCAGGACAACAATGTCAAAATGCCTGCATGTGAAAACTCAAAGGGGCATATAAATTGGTCTCAAGCCCCAAAAAGTTTACTTAGGAGAGCTCAAAGACAATTTTAAAAATCAAGTAACAGAAATAGAAGAAAAATTGGGAGGAGATGAGTTTTGTAGGAGAATTATGAAAAAAAGTCAAATGCTGGGAAAAGGAAACACAAAAATTGCCTGAAGAAAACAACTCCTAAAAAAATAGAATTGACCAAATAGAAAAAAAATCCACTGAAGAAAATAATTTCTTTAAAAATAGAATTGGAGGTTGGAACCAAGATAGCACAGTAAAAGCAGGGACTCACCCGAGCTCTCCCTCAAACCCCTCCAAATACCTTTAAAATGACTATAAACATATTCTAGAGAAGCAGGAACCACAAAAAGACAGAGTGAAACAAATTTCTAGCCAAAGACAAACTGGAAGGGTTTGTTGCACCAAGATGAGAATGGAGCAGCACAGTCCAGGCTGTCCTAGAGCAGACCTAACTATAGCAAACTCAGAGTAGGCCTTGGGTCTACTTAATCACTGGTAGCAGTAAGAGTTTCCTGACTTCTCAGTCCACAGATGGCAAGGAAAACCTAGAAGGTCATCAGGAAATGTCTGGCAGATCTGGGTGAGGGAGGAGCATAGTTCAGAAGAGTCCATGCCATCACAGATCAGGCCAAAACAAACCAGGAGCAAGAGTTAGGTGTGATTGAATCAGTGGTGGCAGTGGCAGTGCCAGGAGCTTCTGGACCTTTAAGACCACAGACAGTAAGGAGGTAAAACAATGGTGAAGTGATTGCAGGGGTTTCTTTGCTAGCGCTGAGGCAGGACTTTGTTGGTTTGCCTATACTCAGATCTGAGTTGCTGTTCTAGGTGGCAGTTCCAGGGTGAAGAAAATCACTATTATAAGAGAGCTTGTACCAGCAGCAGAGAGGGTACCCTCCTCACTGGGCCGGGGCAGAAAAGAGTGCTTGTGGTCATTCACAGGCCAGAACACAGACCAGGAGAGAAGTAAACACCTCTCCTTAGATCATACCTCCTTGGAAGAACTGAAAACTTACAGGAGCCTAGAAGTATTTCTGAAAACAGCTGCACAAAACCCCTGAAGCATGGGACAGTTCGTCCTCCACCCTGGAAGCAGAGCCTTTCTTTAGCAAGAAGTAAAAGTCAAGGAAAAAGTTGAGAAAATGAGCAAGCAACAGAAAAATCTTCTGACTATAGAAACTTACTTGGTGACAAGGAAGAACAAAAGACATAATCAGAAGAAGACAACAAAGACAAAACTCCTACATCCAAAACCTCCAAGAAAAATAGGAATTAGTCTTGGGATATGGAGGAGCTCAAGAAGGATTTTGAAAATCAGATAAGAGAGGTAGAATAATTGGGCAAAGAAATGAGAGTGATGCAAGAAAATCACAAAAAAAAGTCAACAGTTTGGTAGGGAGACATAAAAAAAAACTACTGAAGAAAATAACACTTTAAAAAACAGAGTAGCACAAATGGTAAAAGAGATCCAAAAAGCTAGTGAGAAGAAGAATACCTTAAAAAGCAGAACTCACCAAATGGAAAAAAAAGAGGTCCAAAAGCTCACTTGAAGAAAATAATTCCTTAAAAATTGAAATGGAGCAAGTGGAAGCTAATGCTTTTTCTGAGAAATTAAGAAAAAAAATAAACAAAATTTAAAAAAAAATGAAAAAATAGAAGACAATGTGAATTATGTAACTGTAGTAAAAGCAAACCTGGAAAACTGGTCCAGGTGAGAGACTTTAAAATTTACTGGACCACCTGAAAGCCTTAACCAAAAAACAACCTAGACATTGTTTTTTTTTTTTTCAAGAAAATTATCAAGGAAAACTGTCCTGATATTAAAGAACCAGAGGGTGAAATAGAAATAGAAAGAATCCACCAATCACCTCTGGAAAGAGATCCCAAAATGAAAACTGCCAGAAATGCTGTAACCAAATTCCACACTTCCCAGATCAAGGAGAAATTATTGCAAGCAACCACATAGAAAAGCTTCAAGTATGGGGGAGCCACAATCAGGATAACACAAAGTTTAGCAACTTCTACATTAAAGGATTAGAGGGCTTAGAATATGATATTCTGGAAGGTAAAGGAGATAGGATTACAACCAAGAATCAACTACCTAGCAAAACAGAGCATAATTCTTTAGGGTAAAAAATGGACATTCAAACAGATGGAGTAATTTCAAACATTCTTGAGAGCTGAATAGAAAATTTGAAGATGGGTAGTGTAAAAGGAGAGAGAATGGAACAAACAGGAGGAAGAATAAGATGGAGGGAAATAAAGTTAGTCTTTCACATGATTGTTATAGAATTGTTTTTCATGACTAAATGTATAACCTATAGTAAATTGCTCACTTTCTCAATGAGGGGTTGGGGAAGGAGGAAGGGAGAGAATTTGGAACTCAAAGTTTTAAAAATGAATATTAGAACTGTTTGTACACTGTGTTGTTAAGCAAAATTGTCTCATTAGCATGGCTTTTGTTTCTTTTGAGTGGAAGTACTTTCAGCTGTTAAGTGCTAAGCCCCAGGCCCAAGGCCCTGTCAGGTGTGAAACCTGTGTGGGTGTGGATTGGTGACTTAGGAGGGGCCAGCTCGGGAACCAATGGTTTCTGGTCATTGAGGC
>CM053623.1:199811502-199828884 GCA_028646595.1 Phalanger gymnotis
AAAACTGAGTGTCATGCTCCAAGGCAAAATATAGATTTTCAATAAAATAGAGGACTTTCAAGCTTTCTCAATGAAAAAGACCAGAACTGAATAGAAAATTTGACTTTCAAGCACAAGAATCAAGAGAAGCATGAAAAGGTAAACAAGAAAGAAAAATCATAAGGTGTTTACTAAAGCTGAAATGTTTTGTTTACATTCCTACATGGAAAGATATTGTGTATCATTCATGAGACCTCAGTATTAGAGGAGCTGAAGGGAATATATATATATATGCAATATATGTGTATGTATATATCTATATATATCTATATATACATATATATGCAGTATATATATGCAATATATATGCAGTATATATATGCAATACATACATATATGTGTATATATACATATATATATATATAGATATAGATATATCTATATATATATAGACAAAGGGCACAGGGTGAGTTGAATATGAAGGGATGATAACTAAAAAAATTCAAATAAAGGGATGAGAGAGGAATATATTGAGAGAGGTAGAAAGGGAGAGATATAGTGGGGTAAATTATCTCACATAAAAGTGGAAAGAAAAAGCACTTCTTTTGAAGGGAAGAGGGGGCAGGTGAGGGTGGTGAGTGAATCTTGCTCTCATCAGAATTGACCTGAGGAAGGAATAGCATACACACTCAATTGAGTATGTTTCTCCATAGGAAAGAAGGAGGAAGGAGATAAAAAAGTGGGGATGATAGAATGGAGGGAAGATGGGGGAGGAGGTAATCAAAAGCAAACATTTTTGAAAAGGGACAGGGTCAAGGGAGAAAATTGAATAAAGGCGGATAGGATAGGAAGGAGCAAATATATAGTTAGTCTTTTACAACATTAGTATTGTGGAAGGGTTTTGCATAATGATACACATGTGGCCTATGTTGAATTGCTTGCCTTCTCAGGAAGGGTGTGTCGGGAGGGAAGAGGGGAGGAAATTTGGAACTCAAAGTTTTAAAAGAAGATGCTAAAAAAAATTTTGCCTGCAACTAAGAAATAAGCTACACAGGCAATGGGGCACAGAAATCTGTCTTGCCCTACAAAAAAGTAAGGGAAAAGGATATGTGGGGGAGTGGGGTGACAGAAGGGAGGGTTGACTGGGGAATGGGGCAATCAGAATCTATGCCATCTTGGTGTGGGAGGTGGATAGAAATGGAGAGAACATTTGTAATTCAAACTCTTGTGGAATTCAGTGCTGAAAACTAAAAATATTAAATAAATAAATAGAAAGAAAAAAGTGGCATGTTCAGGACTTCACTGTCAGTAAATCTCAGAGTCAGGATAGCTAGAGTAGTGGGCCTGGAGTCAGGTTGGGTAGGGAGAATATGAACCTAAAATATAGCTAATGAACTAGGGCAGATACATTTGAGAGCCTTAGAAGTCATGATGATTTTGAATATACATTCAATAAACTTCTTGAGAGTATAGACTAGCCCATGATTTTTCTCCAAATTTCTGATACCAAGTAGAGGGGTACTTACTAAGAGTAAGTTCTTAATAATTAAAAAACGTGTTGATTGATTAATTGAACAAATGATAAAATATGCAAGATGATGTTGACAGGAATTGTAAGGGCAGATGTGTATGGATGATAATGCATAGTAGAAATGAAAGTCAAAAGGGAGAAGGGGAGGTGAGATAGTGGAGTAAGGAAGAAACATGGCTGAGTTCTTCTAAATTCCCCTCCAAACAACTATAAAATCACACCTCAAAATGAATTCTGGAGTGACAGGGCCAAAAAAAAGACGGAGTGAAACAATTTTCCATCCTAAGAGAACTCAAAATATCAGCAGGAAACATCTGGCTTACTGAGGTAAAGGGGAAGTAAAGTCCAGTGAAGGCAGCATCTAAGCAAGCCAGCAATAGGCCATGATGTTACAAGCTAGTAGCAGGGCCAAGAGCTCCAAGACAGGCCAGAAGCTAGGCCCTACGACCCTGGCACAGGCCAACAATGATCAGGACAGGTCACCAGAGAGGCTGTGTGCCCAGCTCAGACCAACAAAAAGGCTGCAAGTCACCAGACCAAGAATGTTGAGGCAGTGCTCCCTTTACCCTAGGAGCAGAGCTTATCTTCAAAATAGTGTTAAAAGTCACAAAATAGGCTGGGAAATGGGGGGAAGGGGCTATGTTCATAGAAAGTTACTATGGTGACAGGGAAAACCAAAACAAACTTGGAATCAGAAAAAGAGGTCTAAACTGATATGCATGAAGCCTCAAAAGCAAACATGAATTGCTCACAGGCCCAGAAAGAATTCCATGAAAAGCTCAAGATTATTTTAAAAAGTAAATAAGAGAGGTAGAAGAGAATCATGAAAAAGAGTCATCAATTCGGTAAAAGAAGCACAAACAATGGAGGGGGAAAGATATACAAAAATTTGCTGAAGAAAACAATTCTGTAAAAAGTAGAATTGGCCAAATAGAAAAGAGATATAAAAGCTCACTGAAGAAAATAATTCATGATAAACTAGAATCAGGTAAGTAGCAACTAATGACTATATGAGACATTGTGAAAAAATAAAACAAAATAAAAATAATGAAAACTATCATGAAAATGTGAAACATTTCATTGGAAATAACCACTGGCTTACAAAATAGTTTCAGGAAAGATAATTTAAGAATTATTGGACTACCTGAATGCATGATGGCAAAATGGGGTGGAGTGTGTGTATCACATTTCAAGTAATTATCAAGGAAAACTTTCTCTGACATCCCAGAATCCAAGGGTAAAATAGAAATGGAAAGAATCCACTGATCACGTACTGAAAGATATTTCAAAATGAGAACTTCCAGGAATATTGTAACCAAAATTCAGACCTCCCACATGAAGAAGGACATAATGTAAGCAGCCAGAAAGAAATAATTCAAATATCATGAAGCCAGTCAGGATTACACAGAATTTAGTAGCTTTCACATTAAAGAAACAGAAGACTTGAATTATGATATTTCAGAAGGCAAAAAATGTCCCAATATAAAAACAATTTAAGATTACAACCATGATTCATCTACCTAGTGAAGCTGAATATAATCCTTCAGAGGAAAAATACTCAAAGAAATAGATTATTTTCAAGTATTCCTGATGAAAAGACTAGAGCTGAACAGAAAATTTGGTTTTCAAATGCAGGACTCAAGTGAAGTAGGAATATATAAACAGGAAAGATAAATCATTTGGCATTCGATAAGGTTCAAATGTTTATATTCCTACATTGTAAGATGATACGTGTAACCTTAAGAATGTCATCACTATTAGGGCAGTTAGAAGAGACAGAGACATAGACAGAGAGTGTAGGTGTGAGCTGATTAGATTGGAATGTAAAAAAAAAAATTAGAGGGTGAGAAAGAGGTTTGCACTGGGAGAAGAAGGAAGGGTATGGTATAATGGGGTAAATTATTTGAATGAAGAGGTGTCAAAGATGTATTACAAAGAAGGGAAAGATGGGAGGAGCAGGGCCATGTGTAAACCTTACTATCACTAGAATTGGCTCAAAGAGGGAATAACATACAAATCAGTTGGGTATAGAAATCTATCCTATCCTGTATGGATGTAGGAGGGAAGAAGGATAAGGGAAGGCGGTGTAGTGATAGAAAGGAGGGTGGATTGGGAAGATAGTGGTCACAAGCAAAACACTAGTGAGGAGGGATAGAGTGAAAGGAGAGAAAAAGAGAGAATGGTAAACAGGTGAAAAATAGGACAAGGGGAAATAAACAGTTAGTAATCACATCTATGAATGTGAATGGGGTGAGTTCACTCACAAAATGAAAATGGATAGCAAAGTAGATTAAAAATCAGAACCCTAAAGTATGTTGTTACAAGAAAAACATTTGAAACACAGAGACACACACAGAGTAAAGGGAAGGGGTTGGAACAGAATCTATTATGCTTCAGCTGAAGTTGTTGATTAAACAAAATAAAAAAAATGGGTAGAAATCATGATCTCTGACAAAGCAAACACAAAATTAGATCTTATTAAAGGAGACAAGGAAGGAAACTCCATCTTGCTAATAGGTACCATCGACAATGAAGAAATATCAATACTAAACAGAGACAGAGAGAGAGACAGCATTATTGGTACAAAGACTTTAATAGCAGCTCTTCTTTGTGATAGCAAAGATTTTACAATGTAGTGGATAAATGGAGGGGATCTATATCAATTGGGGAATGGCTGAACAATTTATGGCATATGATTTTAATGGAATACTATTGTGTTGTAAGAAAGGACAAGCTGAATCATTTTAGAAAAACCTGTAAAGACTTACATTAACTGATACAAAGTGAAGGGAGCAATTCTAAGAGAACATTTGACATGGTAAGAACAATATTATGTGATGATCAAATATAAATGACTTAGATCTTCTCAATAATTCAATGATTTAAGCCAATTCTGAAGGATTTATAATGAAAAATGCTATCCACCTTTAGAGAAAGAACTGATGGAGTCTGAACTCAGGTCAAACCATACTATTTTTCACTTTCTTTTTTTGTGTTTTCTTCCACAACATTACTAATATAGAAATATATTTCTCATGATTATACATGTTTAATCTTTATTAAATCGCTTACTATCTAAAGGTCTGGGGAGGGAGGGAGAGAATTTGGAACACAAAATATTTTTAAAAGCTGTTTAAAATTGTTTTTATATGTAATTGTGAATGAAAATATAAGAAAAACAAAACAATTAGCATAACTTCACCATAAAAATGAAATCAGTGAGAGTCAACATTGCCTCATTTAGGAAAGGTACAGGTATTTAGATCTCAGCTTCGCACTCTCTTTCAATGTTAGTTAATCCTTTGTGTGATCCAGAGTGCAGCATGTGGGAGAGTGGAGAACATGAGGATCTATGAAGTGTGGAGTAGTTCCCTAGTAGAGGACTGGATTTACTTCCTTCCTCTCTATATGAAAGTTTTTAATGTGTTGTTTGATACTCTATGCCTGTGAAAAGTAGGCAGAAACTGGTGCGGCATGACAGCTGTCATGAGACAGCTAGATGGCATAGTGAGATTTGGGCTTAGAGTCAGGTTGACCTCTTTCCAAAGAAAATGGAAAAAAACAAAACAAACCAAAAGGAAAGCAGTTCATTAAAGAGTGTGTGTGTGTGTGTGTGTGTGTGTGTATTTTAATGCATTCAGGAAAAAATGACGACTGGAAAGTATCAATCAAGACAACTGTAGGAGTTGCATGTTGAATATATATTTTAAAAAAGAAAGGCAGGCTTTATATGATATAAATTGGTAGATTCATACACAATCTTCCTTTTCTATTCTGCTATGTATACAGACAAGCTAATTTTATTTGTTTGGTTTAACAATTATTATTTTAGAAAAAGAAAAGCAGATGGTTCAGAATAAATCACAGAAAATGGGGAGAATAGGTAATGCCTTGTTAAATTTGAAATATCCCCTCTTTTAAAAATTAACTCTATTTAAAAATTCACATTCTTTAAGCTTTCTCTTTTTTTTGTTTCTTTGTAGAGGGAAATGTTCATGTTTGTTGGTATTTCTCAAGTTCCTAGTAATAAAAAAGGTGAATGAGCTAATGAATGAATAAATGAATTCCTCTCACTCATAAATACTTCCCCCAATGGGACATTTCTATGACAAGCAAGCTAGGAGTAAAACAGATTATGTCTCACTGGTAGTTGACGAAAGTAGACTTATGAGGTCAGACATTAGAGAGCTGTTTTCACTGTATATTTTAAAAATCATTATTCTGAGCCTAGGAAATTAATCAGAATGCAAAAGGAGTAGTGTCCACTGATGAGAGTGTGGACAGAGTAGTGCCATCTTCTGGATTACAGATAAAGTTGAGGAGTAGGGAGAGTGTTGAAGGAAACATCAAAGGCACAGGGAGTTGGCTCAAAGAGAGGAATGGTGTTTCTGCTTTGCAAAAACAGACTGTAAATTCCAGACTTCTAATTCACCAGGCAGGGGAGGAGGCTGAGTGTAGGGAGCAAAACAAGATACTGACCTGGGAAAACTTTTAGATTAACTTTGTATGTAATTTAACTAAAAGTTAATGACACATTTAAACAGTCTGGAGACAGAAGAGTGCATGCAACATTTATATGCTATCCCAGATAACTTTTACTTACATAATCACTCATATTACTTTTGGCATTCTTTTTCTGTTTTTCAATTACTATAGTCACATAAAGCCATGTTGGCAGCTTCATGGGCTCAGTGTTTAAGCAGCTTCAAATAGCCGTGCATGTTTCTTTTTTGTCCTTACCCAGATGGTCTCACAATCCATGGATATTTGGGGGCTTGGCTTTTGCTTTTAAAGACAAGGTATCGTTTTAGCTTTCGTGATTCTCTGGAAACCTTATTTCACTCCTTATATTCTTAAAAAGAATAGTCCCATGCTAAGGTTTAACTTTTGACTATCTTAGAAGCATCTAATTCTAAGTTTGAACCCCACCCCCACCCCACCCCTTTCCCATGCACTTAGAATAATGTCATTAGGCAGAGCAGTAGACATAGTGTTGGACCTGGAGTCAAGAAGATCTGAGTTTATCATGCAAAGTGAAATGAGCAGAACCAGGACAATATTGGACACAGTAAAAGCAAAATTGTAAGGATGATAATCTGTGAAAGATTTAGCTACTCTGACCAAGATTATGATCCAAGACAATTTAAAGGATCCGTGATTTGAAATGCTATCCACTCCCAAAGAGAGAATTGATGATCTATGAATGAAGCTTGAAGAATCCCCTTTTACTCCATTTTTATTGTTTTAGATTTTCTTTTGTAACAGCCAATATGGTAATATATCTTGCATGACTTCATATATATATATATATATATATATATATATATATATATATATATATATATAATTACTAACAAATTACCTTCTCAAGGAGCATGAGGGGAGGGAGGGAAGGAGAGAATTTGAAAATCAAAATATTAAAAATGATTGTTAAAAACTTTTAAAACATGTAATTGGAAGATATTTTGCAAAAATATGTATTAAAAAGAATAATAAAAAGAAGACCTGAGTTCAAAGCCTGTTTTACATACTTAGTAGCTGTATGGCCCTAGGGAGATTACTTAACTTTTCTCATCCTTAGTGTAAGGCCAATATGTAAGTGAAAGATCTTTCCTACCCATTCAATAGGCCTCAGGTGAGACCAACAAATGGAGGCCTGATTAGAGGCAGGCCCACACCCTTTCACTAACAAACTGTGAGGCCCCAGGCCCCAGGACCCACATGTTTTTTGCTAAGTAGGCTCTGAGTCCTCACAGCCCTGAACTGGGTATAAGAGCTCTGAGCCCCCAAAGACAAAATGCCAATCTCAGCGTTTTGTCTTTGGACACACATTCATGGAAAGAGTGTTAGTGACAAGACTCTGGGTAAGCCATTGAAGCAGCTCCTCATCCTGCACCCAGCTTTGAAAACCCATATGTTGGTGCTTCTCTATGGTAACTATGTATTGCTATGGATAGACTGAATTGTGTTTATTTGCTCAGTGTATATAATTTCTGCTTATAGTTTCTGTTTGTATTTGCTCTGAAGTTCAGGGTGCTGATATTTTCTTTTGAACTAAGTGAATGAAATATGTATGTTTAATTAAAGTAATATTGTTAACCCTTAAAGTTGCTTTCCTTAGAAAAGCAGATCAAAGGACCTGTGCTAGCAGCCTTCCTGTGTTCTGGTGTTATTGGTCTTTCACCTCCACAGTAGCAGCAAGCAGCATTATTGTTACACTCAGTTTCTCATCTTAAAATGAAGAGATTGGAAGACAACTACATATAACTGTACATTGAATGAGGGATTCTAGTTTCAAGAATTTAGTTACTTATGAAAATTCTGTGCTTCTATACATTTAAAGAATGCAGTTTCATCCAGCCCCAATTTCTTTCCCCAAAACATAACCTTGCAATTTTTTCCTGGTTAGCGTAACAGGAAACACAGCTAAGAAATGTAAGATAGAGTAATGAGCTGAAGCCAGGGAAACTTATCCTCCTGTGTTCAAATCTGGCCTTAAACGCTTACTACCTTTGTCAACATGGGCAAGTCACTTTACCCTGTTTCCCTCAGTTCTTCATTTTTAAAATGAGCTGGAGAAAGAAATAGCAAACCACTGGAGTATCTTTGCCCTCTGCCCGCCCTCCCCCCCCAAACAAAACAAAACCACCACAAAAAAATCACGAACAAAATACCCTCCCAAAAGGAGGTCACAGAGTCAGACGTAACTGAAAAATGACAACGAGACTGATTGAAGAGAGCTGATTGAATCAACCATATGAAAATGGTGTGTTTCCAGAATGGCATGATAATATACAATGCAAGTAACCATCTCCCTGGTTTGGTAGTTGTTCTGTGGTTACTTCTGGTCTGTTAAGCACTTGAGGAGAAGAAAGATTGTTGGTTAAACATTTAGCTAGAATTCTCAAAAATTCAAAAGACACCCGTTAAACACAGTGCGATTCTTAGCTCTGATCATTTCTGGACTGGCTGACATTATAGATGGACGATAAACTGCTGTGGGCCTCCAGGTAGGGGAAGGGAACTCAAGGGCCTCTCTTACACAAAACTGGCATGAAGTAGGGAGTGCCTGGCCCTGCTATTCCTTTTTTCTTATCTATATCTCTTTCTCCCTTTTTTAGTGAATTAGATTAGGGATAGTTATGTTCTTGTGAGCTATATGAGGTCAGGAGAATGAGCAACCAGAAGGTCAGAGAATAGACTTCATGCTAGCTTTTCTGTCCAGCTAGAATAGCAGGGAGGTATTGCAGAGCCCACCAGTAACTGAGACACGTCCCCATTCATGGATTAGGACACATTTTGGGAGTGCACCTGGTGGGATGAATCTTATGTAGAAACTTTCATTATGTTTGACTTCTCATTCTCCCCAGGGATTTAGATCTTATATTCCTTCAATATAATGGAAGAATGTTTTTCCCAGGTGTTGAGGGAGGGGAAACTGTTCAGTCCTTCCTATTAAACATTCCTTTGTAAAACCTAATTCATGATAAATGGTTAAATTAAAGTGGAACTGTACTTACTGATGCATAGCAATAGGAAGTATACATCAAAGTGGTGGCATATGCCTAAAACTTTAGAAAAGAGATGTGACCAATTTCTTTGGGTATTGTGGTACACTGAGGAAGTGATGTAGCCAAGCTTGCTCTAAAACAAGTAAATTGAGAGTCCTCTTATCTTAGTATGTGAATGCAATACATTGAAGTGAACCTTGAAAATAAAGACTTTACATAACATCAATGTGTGGTAAAGATGTGACTTAGAATAGGGGTATCTTGCATTCTAAAAGTAAAGGATATTCTTCAGTCGTTAGGGAGTTAATGACCATTAGTCTCAGTTATGCAAGGATATCTAGGGAAATAAGTCATTTGTTTTATAAGAATGACAACTCCAAAGCAGGAAGGGGAAAAAAAAGAAGTGGGTGCTATTTCATGACTTCACTCTATAAGCATATAAATAAAAACTAACTAACCACTTAACGGCTGCTGCTCTTTGCTTTAGGAGTAATTTAGCAATAATTGCATCTACACTCTGCTTCTTTCTTTTAAAAGCTCTGTCTCTAAAATTAATGAACCTTCTACTCTCCATTGTACAGAGAGGTTGCAGTGGGGCTAGCATAAGTGTTCATTGGTTCAACTAGCATAGGTATTTGGCTTTAGCAGCAATCTCCCATTACTGATTTTGATGCACAGGGCTTCAACAAGTCCTTTCTCAACCTTGTCCATTGTGATCTCATTGTAATCATGCATTCTTCTACACCTGCTGGTCATTTTCATCTGACCTTTGGAATAATAGCCATTTGACAATTGCCTTTTTTTTTCAAATTATCTCTATCTTTCTGGAAATAAAATAGTCATTAGGTCTACATTCCCCCTTTTCTATATAAAATAGCTCTGAACTGTGTAGATATCACTAAGAACTTCCGATTAGGTTAGTTATTGAATTGCTAAGTAAATTAATTACATCACCCGTGTATGCCTCTATTTCTACATGAAGAATCTCAACCCTATTTACTTCATTAAAGTATTGTTAAGTATTAATAAGAAAATAATGTGACATTTTCCTTTAAGAAACTCAATTCCACAGTCAATTAATGATGCTCTATAAGACACTACTTTAAGTTGGGAGATTCATCAATCACCAAAACAGGAAATTATTATATGATATATTTTTTCACCAACTTATTGCATTCTTTTCTGTTTGATTATAGACATCAATTAGCCTTTCAGCATCCAGTTGTTTCCCTCCCCAGTCATTCCATCCCATTTCTAAAGCACATTTCTTCATACAGTACATTGGACTCATATTTTGGCAATAGATATTGGATCATAAATTACTCAGATACAAAGAGCTTACATTTATCAAATGTTTAATGTCTTATACAGCACTTCCTTCACATTGTTTCTGCCAGATAGGTGTGCAAATGTTAATATGTTTTATAGATGAAAAAGGCGAGACTCAGAAAGACTGAGTGATTTGCATAAGGACATTCCATCTTTCAATCAATAAGAATTTATTAAGGACTTACTATATTCCAGTCACTATGCTAGCACTGGTTATATAAAAACAAAAACTCTCTATGCTCTCAAGGAGCTCATTTGATGATGGAGACATCAGGAAAACAACTATATGCAACCAAACTATATGCAAGATAACTTAGAAATTACAGAGCAAAGGCTCTAGAATTAAGTGGGTTTAGAATGTTTTTCTGTAGATACTGAGATGTTCACTGAGATCTGAAAGAAGCTGGAGAAGCCAGGAAGTGATGAAGGGGAAGAACATTCTAGAAATGGGGACAGCCAGTGAAAATGCCTGGAGTCAGGAGACGGAGTGCCTTGTCACACAGACTTCCACTGGCATGTAAAAGTAATTCTTCACAAATTATTTTAGTCTTATAAATTCTCACCTGCACTTACGTCTTCATGTGATGTTTTATTATGAGCTACATGTTACCTGGGCTTCTTGAAGGCTATACTAATGACATTCAAGTTCTTGATGGCCCCGAAATGTTTTGAAAAATAAAACATAAGAAAACAAAGCTTTAAATGCAGGCCAACTTATAGGCTGTGTTTTTGTCACCTAAGGATATAATGAGCTAATTTAAGAAGACTTCAACAGGTAGGACATATACTGGCAAATTTTTTTTAGCTGTAGCAAAGTTTACAGATTGTCTACCAGGTTGTAGAGGGATTTCTGAAACACCATTTGCCAGTGATGGGAAAGAACACCCACAGCAGCAAAAATATAGATCCCTACATTTTTGAAGTATAAAATTACAAAACCTCCCTGGAAATAATTGGGATATAAATCAACAAAACTGCAAATAGGGAATTTACTAATTTGTTAATAATTCTTTAAGTAACACATTCATAAATTTACTTATTAGAAGTTATTTGCACCTAATTCTAGTGATTCACATGAGTCAAATGATACTAATAGAAGGGACAGGGACTGTACTTGTCATTGTCTTCGTGTAGGGAACACCTGACTGCAAGGGTTGAAGACAGAGGACTCCCTCTCTATTACAGCTGGACAACTTATTATCTTTGAGACTACCTAAATCACTGAGAGTCCATGTAACTTGTCTAGGGTCACACAGGCAGTATGATACACAGTGTTAGAGGCAGGCTTGGAACTCAGGTCTTTATGATTCAGAGGTTAGAACTCTATCCACTCTTCAACCTGTATCTCACAGTGAGAAGGATTGCCAAAGCTGAAGACTATAGGGGTATATGTTGTGTTTCCCTCACATTTACAATTGAAGGCAAAAGATATAGAAGAGAACATTTGTTTTGGGAAGTACATAGTTTTCTATGAAGCTAGTATCTAAGAAGAAGTTTTATACTTCAGGATCATAAGAATAATATTAATAGTAAACATTATGTAGTGCCATATGTGCTAATGTGATGAGCATTTCTCAATTATTAATTCATTTAATCCTCACAAGAACGCTGGGAGGTAAGTACTATTATTATGACCATTTTACAGATGAGGAAACTGAGGCAAATGGTTTAAGTGACTTGATCAGCTAGGAAGTGTCTAAGGCCTGATTTAAACTTAGGTTTTCCCAATTCCAGATCTGGCTTCATGACTCTTGACCTGGCACTCTATCTACTGGACCACCTGGCTGCCCAACAAATTAAAATATAGGGATGAAAGACTCCTGGCCACTGATGGAGTATACTTAATGTAGCATGTATGTTAAAGGGCCTTGAATTTCTAATCAAAATAGTTTTATTTTTTAAAGAGGGAAGGAGTAGGTCGACTTTGTTTATCCACTAAGCTAGACACTATAAGAAGCAACTACAATAAAGGAAGAAAAATGAGAGTTGATAGGTTTGGAAAATCACATTTGGAAAAAAAAGAAAGTAGACAACCATAAACGCTTAAACCTCAATTGTCTATATAAAGATATGCAAAATTAGGAAATGAATAAGAAGATTTAGAGGTTCTAATTCTGGGAAGCACATTTGACTCCCTATGAATAGACCTACCCAGCATCTTTGTGAGACCCAAATAAAGACACCAGAAATAATGAATGAAGTAGATGTGTGATTAATTTGTACCTGAGCTAAAAAGGAGGGTGTGAACCCAGGACCCCATGACTCCAAGACCAGGATTCTTTTATCATACTATGCTAACAACATACTATGCTAATAACAAACAACAAAAATAGATATTCTTGGTATATTTTTTATTTTTTTCTTCCTCTGAATAAATTCTGTCTTCTATATTTCTCCATTTCCTTAGCAAATTGACTCCCATAATTATCTTTTCCTAATGAACTCGACAAAATACAGGTTCGAACTCATGCTTTACTTAACTTTCACTCTTCTATGTACCCTAACCAAATATGTAATACATATGTGTGCATAGACATAAACATTGCATACGCATGTTTGAATGTTTGTGAATATAATATGTTTGGAATATTTATATGTATTTTCTGAGATCGATCTTGATTTAAAAAATTAGAAGAAGACATGGTATCTCTTTTTGGTGAAAGAGACATTCTTTATGACTGGAGAGAGATGGAAAGAAAAATCAATTAATAATATTAATAGAAAAGTTTATCTTGTATCCATTAGCAGAGAGAGAGAGAGAGAGAGAGAGAGAGAGAGAGAGAGAGAGAGAGAAACACCTTACTAAAAATTAGAATTCTACATTTAAAATGAGTCACTTTAAGGCATAGTAAGCTTTCTTATGTGGGAGCTAATTGGCACAGTATATAGACCACTAGTCCTGGAATTGAGAATCCCTGAGTTCAAATCCAGCCTTAGACACATACTAGTTGTATGGCCCAAGACTAGTCACTTAACTTTTATCTACCTCATTTTCCTAAACTGTAAAATGGGGATATTAATAGTAATATTTTTAAAGTGTTTAACACAGTTCTTGGCACATAATAGCTAATTAATAAATGCTTCTTTCCTCTTTATTGCCCTTCCTTCCTTCTTTCTTTTCTTCTTTTCATCCCTTCTTCCTTCTTTCTTTAAATACTAGATTAACAAAAATAATAGATATTGTCTATAGGATTCATACTCTGGGTAAGACTAGATCAGAGTAATTTCATCTTTTTTTGTGTCATGGTCCCCTCTGGCAGTATGGTTAAGACCTATGAACTCCTTCTAAAAATAATATTTTTAAATTCATAAAAACAAAATATATAGGATTACAAAGGAAACCAAAGGCTAAATGAGGAAAAAAATAATGGAGCCTAAATTAAGAACCCCAGTTAGTCATTAGATGGCATGTATGATCCCTCTTAATTTTCTATGATTCTTTGATCCATGGCCTAATGAGCTTTTTGAATTCAGAATTATACACTTTAATTTTAATCCTTAGTTCATTATATGATGCCCCAATCCACAAGCAGAACTGGCTGCTGTTATTGTTAATTCATGTACTCAGCCAACCACAGCAGTGATCTAATGAGAAATGTGATTCCACTTGTATAATCAGCTTTTGAGCACTTGATAAGTTTGTAACTAACCTGACTCTTGTCAGTTTCCAGGAAACTCTTGGTACTGTTGAAACCTTTCACACACACACACACACACACACACACACACAGACACACACACACACACACACATATTGTCACAGAAGGAGAGAGGACACTGTTACTCTGTCTCCAGGAAACTTCACATACGTCAGTTTTCATATTGAAAATATGTCTTTATATCCATTCTCTTAGTCAAATATTATCATAGCTATTGTAAAATTTCAGTATAAATTAATCTTCCATTACTGGTTCAATATGAAATAAGCTTACACTCATATTTTCTTTCCCAGTGGCTTGAATTATCATAGTGAGAATTTCTTTTTCTTTTTTTTTTGGCAGCTTTACCATTAGCAACTTGGATGGTTATATTAAGCTATGACCTAACATAATACATGATTTATACTACAAATAATTATACTATCTTTCATAAATCGCAGAAGAGCTCTCAATATTGTTATTCAAGCTTAAGTTTTGAAATAAGCTTACTTTTCATTGAATGTATTTTGCTTGACCCCTTATGATAAAATTTTATGGGAATATAGGGTAAAGTTTTACATGATGAGCAGCATTGAATGAGTTGCAATTTACATCATGTGAAGAAAACTCTACAGCTTTGTTTTTTTATATTTGAGATATTTGAAGAATTTTTGGTTAAGTCAGATGTTGGTGGGGTACAAATTTTTTAAAGTTAGCAGCTAAATGATTGACATTAGCAAGGCACTGGAAGATACTTGTACTGGTTTTTTATCTTGGACATTGCAAATCTTATTTGCCAGGTAAATATGAATATTCCAATCCTGAGCAATTCCTTGCAATTAAAATCACCAATGTTCTTATAAAATAAGAAACATATCAAACAGGATATTCAATTTCCTCTTGCTTCATGTTTTCCAATCTCAAATGCTGTCATCTGTATATTCAATTTTCTCTTGAAGACCCGGTGTTACATCATAGGCTTTTTTCTTCTTCTGATAAATCCCTGCAAATTAAAAAAAAATCTATGATTTTAGAAATTGAAACTTCTGAACTTATTATGTGATCATGTTCACAATGGCAAACCACCCCCCAAAAGTCAGCCTAGAAGTAACAGTTTGATAGGACCAGAGTTCCTGCATTCCAACATTAGTTTTCTTCCCAGAATACAACAATTTTCCTTGGGACTTGATTAGTTCCTTCCATCATTGACGCAGATGCCTCCTCACCTAAGGGCAAAAAAAATCCCACCTACTTGGAGTCGGTCTACTTACCCTTCCCCTCCTTGGTGGACTACCTTTCCCGGCTAACTAGATACATTTCATATAGCAACTAGAAGGCTTTATCCAAAGAATCTAAGTGCCATCACTTCCTTGTTGCATATACTTGATGTTTTAGGGGAAAAGAAACTTCACTTTGTTCAGTGACTTGTGATGACCTTACTTTGTCTCAACATCAAACCTGATGTAACAAAGTATTGGTGTCAGGCCTACTCCTAGTACAGTCAATATACAATGATCTAATTGCCATAATTTTGCAATAGGTCTGGGATTTCAAGGAAAAAAGGCTTCTAAGAAAGTTAATAAATTATAGTATAATATAAAAAAACAAAGCAAAGCAAGGAAATGTGTGCATTCTCCCTCCTTGTCCTTCCAATCTTGGTCTGTTTCTTGCAAATGAAGTAACAAAATAATCACTCTTAGTAAACCAATTCTACATAAATATATTCTAACTATGAATGACTTACTTATTCAGGAACTGTTTAGTTCTACAGTGAGGTAGTAAAAGCTAGTCTTTTATAATTATGCAAGCCTAGAATGAGTAGACTCCATTTATCATTGAATAGCCCAGTTGGATAGTCCTATACACAGATGTTCTGCTTAACCATAAGGCTGTCCTCAAAGATAATCATTAATTATTTTTTTTCTTTCTCTATCTTCATACATACACACTACTGTTATTTCTGGATGACTGAGTCCAGCCTAAGCAAACTGAATCTGGTTGTTTCATTATTCAGGGGAAATCATCCAAATAAAAGTGCTGGGCAATGAAATATCTTCTTAAGAAACTACAAAGCAGGGGCGGAGTCAAGATGGCAGCTGGAAAGCAGGGACTGGCATGAGCTCCCTGCCAAGTCCCTCCAAAAACCTATAAGAATGGCTCTGAATCAATTCTAGAGCTGTAGGACACACAAAATAGGAGAGGTAAGCAGGGCTCCAGCCCAGGATAGCCTGGATGGTAGCTGGGCTCATGAGGTCTTTTGTGCATGGAGCTGGGAGCGAAGCAGAGCAGAGCAGAGCCCAGGGTGGGCGGCTCAGACCAGCCAGACCAGGAGCTGGGTGGAGTGTGCCCTAGCACCCTGAATCAGTGAGCTGTGGCAGTTACCAGACTTCTCAACCCACAGACACCAAAGACAACAGAGAAGAACTGCAGAGCCCACAAAGTGGTGGAGGGAAGCAGGGCTCTAGCCCAGGGCAGGCTGGATGGTCTCTGGGTAAGGTCTATCCTGCATGGAGCTGGGAGTGGAGCAGAGTGGAGCAGAGCTCAGCATGGGCGATGCGGACCAACCGGACCAGGAGCCGGGCAGAGTATGCCCTAATGCCCTGAATCAGTGAACTGCAGCAGTTACCAGACTTCTCAACCCACAAACACTAAAGACAACAGAGGTTAGTGGGAAAAGCTGCTGGGGACAGAGAGTTTGCCATTCGGCCACTGCCCCAGGGATAGCGGAGGTGGGGCAGATGCAGAACTACAGCTGCAGTTGCTTCTGGCCCCAGACCCACGTGGTGGGAGGAATTCAGTGGCAGATCAGAGCAAGAGTGCAGAGCCTGTTGAAGATCTAAGTCTGGTCCAGTTTGGGGGTTCCTGGGGAAGGAGGAGTGCTGGCGTGGCAGCACATCCACCCAAGCTTGGAACATAGAACTCTTTAGTCTACAAGCAGTCATAGTCCTCTGAAAAACTCAAGGGTTAAGTAAGTTGGCTGGGAACATGGCCAGGCAGTGTAAACCCACCCAGATTCAGTCTCAGACTTTGGAATCTTTCTTTGGTAGCAAAGAAGACCAAAACATACAGTCAGAAGAAGTCAACAAAGTCAAAGAGCCTACATCAAAAGCCTCCAAGAAAAACATGAACTGGTCTCGGGTGATGGAAGAGCTCAAAAAGGATTTGGAAAAGCAAGTTAGAGAAGTAGAGGAAAAATTGGGGAGAGAAATGAGAAGGATGTGAGAAAACTATGAAAAACAAGTCAATGACTTGCTAAAGGAGACCCAAGAAATGCTGAAAAATATACTGAAGAAAACAACACCTTAAAAAATAGACTAACTTGGGGGCAGAGCCAAGATGGCGGCTGGAAAGCAGTGACTGGCGTGAGCTCCCCACCAAGTCCCTCCAAAAACCT
>CM053623.1:199829384-199845791 GCA_028646595.1 Phalanger gymnotis
AAGCAATTCAACATAGGCCACATGTATATCATTATGTAAAACCCTTCCACAATAGTCATGTTGTTTAAGACTAACTATATTTTGCTCCTTCTTATCCTATCCCCCTTTATTCAGATTTCTCCCTTGACCCTGTCCCTTTTCAAAAGTGTTTGCTTTTTATTACCTCCTCACCCTATCTGCCCTCCCTTCTATCATCCCCCCCCCTTTTATATATCCTTCCTCTTTCTTTCCTGTGGGGTGAGATACCCAACTGGGTATGTATGTTATTCCCTCCTTCAGGTCAAATCCGATGAGAGCAAGATTCACTCATTCCCCCTCACCTGGCCCCCTTCCCTCCCAATAGAACTGCTTTTTGAATCCTTTTTGAGCTCTTCCATGGCCTGAGACCAGTTCATGTTTTTCTTGGAGACTTTTGATGTAGGCTCTTTGACTTTGTTGACTTCTTCTGGCTGTTTGTTTTGGTCTTCTTTGTCACCAAAGAAAGATTCCAAAGTCTGAGTCTGAATTTGAGTCCATTTTCATTGCCTGTTCATGTTCCTAGCCAACTACTTGACCCTAGAGCTTTCAATCAGGGTATGACTGCTTGTAGAGTAGAGACTACTTTGTCCCAAGCTTGAGGGTCTGGACTGTTGTTTTCAGAGCTATTTCTACACAGCAAGCTCTGCCAGACCAGTGTTCCTCCTCCCACAGTCTGGTAACTGCCACAGCTCACTGATTCAGGGCACTAGGGCCTGTTGTGCCTGGCTCCAGTTCTGGTTGGCCCAAGACCCCACTGGGCTCTGCTCTGCTCTGCTCCCAGCTCTGTGCAATAGACCTTACCCTGTGACCATTCAGGCTGTCCTTGCCTGGAGCCCTGCTTCTCCCTGCTATTTTGTGGGTTCTGCAGGTCTAGAATTTGTTTAGAGCCATTTCTTACAGGTATTTGGAGGCACCTGGCGGGGAGCTCATGCAAATGTCTGCTTTCCAGGCACCATCTTGGCTCCCCTCCCCCAATGCCACTATCTTCAGTCCTGAATTTTTCAACCATAATTGTATGAGATAATCTTAGCATATCTTAGATTCTAGTCCTTCCTTTCCCTCCCCTTGCCTTGCTTTGTCTTCCTTTCCCTTCCCTTTTTTGTCTTCCCTTCTTTGCCTTGCCTTCCCTTCTTCCCTCTTTAAGATACGGAATTTCTTGCAATGACTCCTTCCACAGTATTATCCTTCCACTTAACCACTTTTTTATCTCTTTACTTTGATGTATTTCTGCACAAAACACTTTGTGTAAATTATGTGTGTATGTATGTATTTTTGTATGTGTTCAACCTTTCTTTATCCGCTTCAAAGAATAAAGTTCCTCTATTGCCCACACATTCACTTCTTAGTATATAGTATCACACATTCCTAATTATGAGAAATAGTAAGCTTCACCTCCTTTCCTATCTTGTATAGAGTAGATATAGTATTACTTTTACTCCCCCTCTTTTTCTTTTCTATAAACTCTCAAAAAAATAATCAAGCCACCCACAAGAACTTATTTAACCTTATTAACTTGCTCAAAACTATGTGCTGGATTCTTACAAAAAAAAAAGCAAAGAGGATATATTCTGTACTGGCCAGTGAATTTAACCTTGATTGCTCATAATATTTCAGATTTCATTATTAGAAATATGGCTTGTAAGCACAGATACACAGAAAGAACAGCATTGATGACTATGATTCAGCATTGGCAGACTAGCCCTAATGCCTTCTGAGGCAAATATCAAATGTGAAAATATATATAAATAGTTTTGCAATTCTGAAAGTGCTCTAATTATGCTTTCTATTATTGTTATTGTTAGATTCGTAGATGATGTAAATTCCATGGGTGTAAACGGTCTACAATTTAACACTGCATAATATAAAGCCTCTCACGAGTCTATTCTTGTGGACAAAACAGAGTGAAATGAACTAAATAACAGCACAAGTAAGTGGATACAGAGATCTTTGAACAATGTGACCCAAAGATTGATGGATGGATGTCAACTTGAGGGGAGATTTCTAATGCAGAGCCACATTCTGTCCCTGACTTTGTTCTTTTCCACATTTTTTATTAATTATTTAAACAAAGGGATAGATGGTTTGTCTATCAGATTTTCTGATTAGAGGAAACTTGATGATGGGGTCAGCTAATACACTGGATGACAGAATCAGGATATAAAAAATATTGAAAGGAATTAAAAATCAAATCCACAAACATGAAATTTGGTAGCAATACATGGAAAGTCCTTTAGTAAGGTTCATAACATAAACTTCATATGAGCAGGATTGGGAAGAAGGGAATAGTCAACAGTATATGTGGCTAAACAAACCTCACTTTTTGTATCTCCAGTGAAACTTAATCATCTTCAAATTATATATGTATATATATACGTGTGTGTGTGTGTGTGTGTGTGTATCCAATGCTTCCTTAAAAGAGGCATAATATTCAGAACAAAGGAGGCAATTGTCCACAACATCACTGGTAAAATTATTTCCATAGCATTCTGTTCTATTTTGGTGACATATTTCCAGGTGGACATTAATAAATTGCCTTGATGAGGCAAACCAGGATGTTGAGAAGTCTGGATGCAATGCCACTCAGGAATAAGGGGAAGCTGCTTCCTTTCAGTTATGCTCAGTTTTGATAATGCAAATGTCCACAAATGGAAGAATGTCATGATGGAAGTAATTCAATTTTAAGGGGAGAAAAAGATCAAATTTCCATTCAATTTCATAAAAGTGAATATATTAAAAGAATAAAGAGGTCATACATTATTAAGGAAAAGTAAAAAGGTACCATGATTGATCTATGTATCAACTTTCTCTTTTCTATAAATTCTTTATAATGAGGACCAGAAAATTTTGCTGATCAGTTGCAGGGAAATAGTTGTCTTTGTTAAGAAAGTGCTAGAAGATACCGTTCTTTGTTATTATGATAATTTTAGGGACTATTTTTAACATAAATAATTTTAATTTAGGAATTTTATTTTTCATCTGCTTAACTGACCAAGTAGACAAAACCTTATTCAGTCTATCATCCAGGCTTTACAAGAAGAGAACTTATCTCAGTTAAACTGATGTGAAGGACTCAAATCCTGCCCATTATTTGCAACAGCACACAAATCTCTTAAGTTCCCTGGTCCTCAATTCCCTCATCTGTAAAAGGACAAATTAGGTATCAAGGCTCTGAGATCCCTTATGATACAAATTGATGATATTATGATTTAGTTACATTGTTTTGAATGAGTTGTGAGTTGTTTTGTTTTGTTTTTGATTTGCTACAATGTATGGACCTCATTTTTAAAATAACTAAGAAATAATTCTGGTGGTGGCATTTCTCCTCTTGATGCCCAACAAATGTATCTCCTTAAATAGCTGAAATTAGAAGCTGAGTAATAAATTGGACTTGATTATCACACTGAAGGTCTATTACCAGGTTTGTTGGTCATACAGGAAGAATCTGAATATTTCTCTGGAATTTTCACAGACCCAGACCATATTTTCTTTCATGAGTCAACCAAATCTAGTTGGCAGGCTCTTTTCTTTCAAACTGACTAGCTTATTTCCTTTCAGTGATAAATGTCAGTATATAATTAGTAACAAAGCATGTCAAGCCATAAAAATAATGAGTTTGTGAGCAGTTGAAAGTTATTCAGATCAATTAATTTCAGTAAGCAACAAGTGCCTAATATGTGCTAGGCAGTGGGGAAGCCAAAGCCGAAAAAAAGAGAAAATCTCTAACTTTAAATAGATTACATTTTACTGGAGTTTGAATATAAAGACTCTCTTTCAATTTCACTAAAATAATTTCTTTCAAAAGTTAGGAGATCCCATCTGATTAGGAAAATTTCTTTCTTCAGAATAGTCAATTTCCCATCAAAGAATGTGATTTTCCTCACTATGAAGGTGATTTTTGTCACTCTCACACTTTGCTCACAGCTTTTTCTATATGTCTCACAAAGCTAAAATTGTTTAATTAAATTTGTATGCATAGCCAATGAACTAACAAGAGAAATACCATGCAATGTAGCAGAATTACATTTGTGATTAACATTTTTTGGAGTGATGAAGCTAAGCTTCTTCCTACTGACTGTATTTTTTAACTTCATGTTGCAATGTTGGTATACAGCATGACATCAAAGGATTATGATCTATTAATTATGGGGTGTGAATATAGATTATATCCCAAGTAGGTTTATAGATATTCTTAAATTTTATGTTTAAAACAACCATACTTACCTTTAGTCCCCAAACTCCTCTCTCTTTCTCCCTCCCTCTGCTATGTAAGAACTCAACAATGGTACCTTCTGAAAAAAAGATGGAAGAAGTTTCAACTCTTGAGTGGAAGATTTAATTCCTTATCAGAGTGCCCAGAGCAGTACCTATGTTGATGTCATTGTGAATAATGCTCTTCTTTCTTCCTCCCCAGCATATTTAATCTTTGTCCCACAGATCACTCTTCACAGGAATACAGGGAACAGTGCTTAATGTATAAGCATCCTAGGGCCCCCACCTCTTTTCATTTAGAGTGGGCCACCATAAGTAAAGATGATCAGGTACATATGTGTTGTAATCTGCAATACAGACCTCTTTATTTTTTTTGCTCACCCTCATGCCTCTTCCAACCTTCATTATTACTGTTGAGGGAACTACAATCTTCCCAGTTCACCCAAATTTATAACTTCAGTGACATCTTCAATTCTTCATTCTTCTTCACCACCACCCCCACATACCCAACGGTTGCCAAATATTTTCATTTATTGTCTCACAGCATCTCATGTATTGGTGACTTTTTCTATACTCACAAAGCTACTAATCTGAACTAGAATTTTACTATCTCTCTTCTCACATGTGACAATAGGTTTCCTTTTGACAATTTTCTCTTATGTCCAGTCAGTCCTCTACAGATCTTCCAAAATGATATTCCTAAAGCTCAGATCTTCTCTACTTCACAAATACCAGTGATTCCTAATGATTTTAATGTCAAATACTTTGTTTTGTTTATGGATTGGATCTCTGCTGCTTATGCTAATTTTGGCCTAACAATTAACACCTAGAAAACACAGGTGCTCCATCAGCCATCACCACACTATCCATATGTGGAACCATAGTTTACAGCAAGTGGAAAAGTCTTGAATGCTGTGGATAAGTTCACTTACTTTGGTACTGTACTTTCCAAGGATTTACATATTGACAATGAGGTTGACATTGCTAGAGCTAGCTCAGTGTTTGGAAGACTCTGAAGGAAAGTGTGGGAGAGAAGAGGTATTTGGCTGACTACCAGACTGAAGGTCTACAGAGCCATTATGCTGACCTCAATTTTGTATGCCTGTGAAACCTGGACAGTATGGTAGCACCATGCTAGGAAACAGAATCACTTCCATTTGAAGTGTCTTAGGAAGATTCTGAACATCGCCTTCCAGGAAAACATACCAGACACTAAGGTCCTTTCTCAAACTAAACTGACAAGCATTCAAACTCTACTTCAGAGAGTGTAATTTTGATGGGCTGGCCACATTATTTGAATGTAAAATGTATGCTTGACAAAAAGACTATTTTATGGAGAACTCACATAGGGCAAACATTCGCATGATGATCAGAAGAAGTGATACAAGGATATTCTCAAGGTCTTTCTTAAGAACTTTGAAACTGATTGCTCGACAGGAGAGGCACTGGCACAGGACTCCTTCTCATGGCATTTCCATACCAGAGAAGGTGCTGTGCTCGCTCTATAAGCAAAGCAGAATTAAAGTAGCTCAGAAGAAATGCAGGATGCACAATCCACCCGAAATATTCACATGGCTATTTGTGCCCAAGTTGTGGTAGAGCATTCCAAACTCATATTGGTCAGATCAGCTGCAATCAGACACACTGTAAATTGACTCTACCATAGTGATGTCATTTTGGGCCTCTTCAAGAACGAAGAACAACCAACCAACCAACCAGCCAACCAGGATCAAATACGATTTATCTCTTTTTTCAGTTCTTTTAGTCATGTCTGACTCCTCACGACTCCATTTGGCATTTTCTTGGCAAAGATACTGGAGTGATTTGCCATTCCCTTCTCCAGCTCATTTTACAGCTGGGTAAATTGAGATAAAAAAGGTTAAGTTACTTGCCTAGGATCAAAGAGTTAGTAATTATCTGAAGCTAGATTTTAACTCAGGTCTTCCTGACTCCAGGCCTGGTGGTCTCTCCCCTGGGCCATGTAGCTGACCTCATTTATCTTTATATCATCTTTTCAAATTTATATTTTTACATATAATGCATATGATCATTAGTGAACTGCATATGATGGTTAGCATAATGAGTATGGTTAGTAGTATACTGTATATAATTATTAATATGGCACATGGCTTTATTTAAGTAAATACTTACATAGAGACAACATATTCAATTTTTTTAATTGATAGTCATTCACAATCAAAAAAGTTTATATGATGTCATAACTATCTTTCTTTCTTCTGGCTGAACTATGAAGAAGGCCATCTCCATTTTATTTTGTTTTATTACTACCTTCTTCACTTATCAATATCCTCTCCCTATCATGAGGTCTACCTAGAATCGTTTTTTGCAACAAAGAAAACAAATCAAAAGAGAAACCATGCCTGGCAGCGTATTACACATTCCACATCTTTTGTCTACTACCTTTCTACTTCTAAGAAGGAAATGCTTTTCACCATCTGTTTTCTAGAATCGAGATTCCCCATTCCATTTTGAACCTCAGTTCAGATATCTTCTACTAAGTAAACACTCATTTTACACAACAGAATATTATTTTTCCCTCTCTTTATTTGTTGTCAAGGCAAGTGAGTAAATCCAATTCATCTTTACATCTTTTATTCAAATCCTCAAAGATGGGCATTTTATTCTTCCATTTCTAAAATTCATCCTTTGTTATAACAAAATTCTACCCTTTCTTTCACGTATTTTTCCTCACTTCATACCACCATTCAACTGGTATTTCTATCCAAATGAAAAACTTTCTTGAACTTTTTGATATTACAATGGCTGGCATTTTATTTTTCTGACTAATGTCTTCTAAAAAGCATGGAAATTTTGTTCTATGTTTGACAAAGACTATCTATAGTTCAGTGTTGTGAATGTTTATGATGCAAAATAACAGTAAGAATAACCCCCAGATATAATATATACATTATTATTAAATGTGTCAATCATTGTCTGATTTTTATTTTTTTAATTAAAAAATGAATGCACATTATTGCACATAAGAACATGTATAGTTCTGGCATTTGCACATCTAAATAAATAACAGAGAGAAAGTGGATTCCTTTTACATTCATGATATGGATAAGAGGAAGTAATATAGAGTCAAAGACAAGTGAATGCTTTGAAATAGGTTGCTTTTTTGAGGCTGACATTTTAATAATACTTCTTTGGAGTTGCATTGTCCCCATTTTGAATGCAATTCCCAGAAAGTAGAGATTATTATCCTAATTAGAGCTGTTAAAGCTAAGAAGGGGGAAAATGCGTGAGCAAGCTCTTTCTTTCATTTCTACTAAAAATGCTCTCCAAATTCAGGAAGATAAGTCAACAAAAATGCTCATGCCCAAGAAAAAATTAGTTCACTTGTAGATAACATGGGTCCTCTATTCATCTTGGATGATACAAGTCCATAAAACAACTCCCTTTCAATCTCTATCCTTTCTTTGTTTCCAGGACATTTCCATTCTTAAGTCCAGTATGTTAAAATTGAGTGTCTGGCCTAGGATTTTATCTTTCTCAATAAATACAAATCTTTGGCCCAGATAGAGTAAAGAGAAGAGATAATATTGTTGATGATTTATTTATTTATCCATTTATTTATTTGTCTATTTATTTGTTTGTTTGTTTATTTAGTTAGTTAGTTAAAGGCACCTAAGATTTTGTTTATATAAGGAACTCCCAGGGAGGAAATTGTGTCTACTAATGCAGGTCTGTAACTGTTGTGAAATCTATTGTCTTAGAAAGTTGCCTGTGGCACTTTGAGGTTGTGCTAATGAATAGGTGCATATGTATGTATATGTATGTGATACTTACCTCTGAGGTTACTATGCCACATTACCTCTATAATTAATAATAACATTGAAATTTGAGAGGTATAACAAAGGTGCTTATTTTTATGTTCAAAATACAACAAGGCTACTATAACAAAAACTTATTTTATAAGGGACTTTTTTCACTTTCAAATATCAGTGAGCTGATGGATAAAACATTATTGATGACACACTGCCTACTTCTCAGCTCCCTTTTTTGTGTTGTCTTCCACCATTAGAATGTAAGTGCCTTGAGAGTATGGACTGTCTTTCCTTCTGCTTGTATTTGTATTCTCAGCATTTAGCACAGTGCCTAGCAAGTAGGAGATAGCTAATAAATGCTTGTAAATTTGAATTGACTTTTTATTACAATGTATTTAGTATCTCTGAAACATTACAGCCACCTCAAAATTCTTCATGTAAATCAACATTACCTAAGATGAACCTACTTTTATTTTCTTTGAACTCATTCATTAAATTTCCTTTCTTTGTGACTAGAATGATTGTCAACAGAGTAGGACCCAAATCAATAAGCATTTATCAAAGGTTTATTGTGTGTAAGGTGTTGAACTAAGTGCTGGCCTTAAAAGAATATGACCAAAAATAATTTTTGAGGTACTTAAAGAACCCAACACTTAATACCTTAAAAAAATAACAGGAGGATCCTAGAGGACACAAGCTCAGCCCAGATAGTCCCTCCAGTAGTATTCGGTACACAACCCTAATGAAAAGTCTGAAGTCAGTTAGTAGTTTGGAAGATGGAGGAAATAAAAGAATATTGATATTAAAAGCTATTGAAATGGAAGCTTAAGACAGAAACACTGAAAAGGAGAATGATTGCAAAATATCTACAACAGAGCTTAGACACAAATACAAATGGAATTCCTGGAAGAAATGAAGCAAGAGTTATTTACAATTGTTAAATTTTTTTCAATAAATAAAATAAGAGTGATAAAAAAATTTAAATGATATTATAGAAAAGGTAGAAAACCTCATCCAAACAATAAACTCTCTGAATATTAGAAGGGGCTAAAGAAAAGACAATTACTCCAAGAGAAAAGAAATGTAAAAAGAAAGTAAAATGACTAGAAAAATAGAAAAAGATGCAAGCTACCTCATAATAGAAATGACCAGTTGGGGAAAAGATTGAAACAATATAATTGAAAAACCACTGAGCTACCTAAAAGCCATGACCATAATAATAATAATAATAATAATAATAATAACAAAAACAACAACCTAGATATTATATTATAAGAATCATACGTTCTGAGGAAGTTTTTTGGAGGTGGAGTCAAGATGGTGGAGTAAAGGCAGGGACTCACCTGAACTCTCTCCCAAATTCCTTGAAAGACCTTTATTAATGACTCTAAACAAATTCCAAAATGGCAGAATACATAAAAAGACAGAGCGAAACAATTTTCCAGCCTAAGACAACTTAGAAGGTTGACAGGAAAGGTTTATTAAACCAGAGTGAGAGAGGAGTGCAATGCAGTTCAGGCTATGCCAGCTGAGACTGAGCCCCAGCAAACCAGGAATAGACCCCAGGGCAACTGAATCAATGGTAGAAGTGGCACTTTCCAGACCTCTCAACCCACAGATAGTAAGAGGATTGGACAATAGGTTAGAAGGAGATTTGCTGTGGTCCCTTTGCTGGCACCAGGTGCAGGATTCTTTGGCATTGCCTTTACTTGTATCTGGGTTACAATCCTATGTCTTAGTACCAATGCAGGGAGCAGCACTAGCACAACAGAGCTTGTGGCCACAGGGGAGAAGGGATCCAGGTCACAGTTCCCGGGTCGAAAAGAGTATTTCGAGTCACTCTCAAAACAGTGCACAGTACAGGAGGGTAGTAAATGCACCTCTCCCTAGATAATATCACCTTGAAAGAGCCAAAAACTTTTGGGTCACAGAATTACCTCTGCAAACAGCTGCAAATAAAACTTGAAGCTTGGCACAGTGCCCCTCTATTTTGGAAACAGAGATCCACATTAGCAGAGAGTTAAAAGTTGAGCAACAGGCTGGAAAATAAACAAACAACAGAAAAAACCTCTGACCATATATGATTATTATGGTGATAAGGAAGATCAAAATACACACTCAGAAGATAATAAAGTCAAAGCTCCTACATCCAAAGCCTCCGAGAAAAAAAATATGAACTGGTTTCATAGAAGAGTTCAAAAATGATTTTGAAAATCAAGTAAGAGAAATAGAGGAAAAATTTGGAAGATAAATGAGTGATGCAATAAAATCACAAAAAATCAAGACAACAGCTTCGTAAGGACACACACACAAAAAAAAAATCCTGAAAAAATAATACCTTGAGAAATTGATTTGGCCAAAGGGTAAAAGAGATTCAAAAAGCAAATGAGGAGAAAAATGCCTTAAAAAGCAGAAGTGGCCAAATAGAAAAGGGTACAGAAATTCACTGAAGTAAAAAAAAATCTTCTTAAAAAGTAGAATTGGCCAAGTGGAAAAGGAGGTACAAAACCTTATTAAAGAAAATGGTTCCTTAAAAATTAGAATTTAGAAAATGGAAGTATAAACTCACCTATATATCGCACACATGCATATACATACACATATATATGCACATGTACATATACACATATATTTGCATAAGACATACACATACACATATATGCATGTGTGTGTTTCTATACGCATACCTATACCCATACCTATACAGATCTGTATGTGTGTATGTATATGTATGCATATGGGCATATGTGTGTAAATGTGTATATATGTATGTATATGCATATACATGTGTGCGTGTATATATAATGTATATATGCAAATATGTGTACACATATAGAAATAGAGAAGAGAGAAAACGAGAGTTGGGGGGTCAGTTGTAGGGGTGCCATACAATATAATCCTATGGGGAAAGATTTTTAACTTTCATGAAACGGAAAACATCCAAGATCCCTGATATAAAGAGCAGTTCTGAGTAATAGCTTTGAAGTACAAATATAGAAGTCAAGATAAAAATGAAAAAAGGTCCAAATAAGCAAGCAATCTGGATACATTATTTATATTCTCATATAAGGATGGCATGCATGTCCCCCCTGGAACTTCATAATCATTATGAATGAATGAGAAAGGGTGTGGTGGTGGAGCCAAGATGGCAGAGTAGAAGCAAGGACCTGCTTGAGCTCTCCCCCTAAACCCCTCAATGTACCTGTAAAAAATTACTATAAACAAATTCTAGAGCAGCAGAAGTCACAAAATGAAAGAGCAAACCAGATTTCCAGCCCAAGATAATCTAGAAGCCAACAGGAAGGGTTTATGACCCCCTAGCTCAGAAAGGAGTGAAGATGCACTGGCACTGAAGGGGCCGGCACAGGACTCAGGGCACTGAATCACTGGCAGCTGCTTGCAGTTTCAAGACTTCTCAACCCACAAATGCCAAAGACAGCTTTGAAGATCAGTGGAAAAGGTCTCTCACCTGGGTGAAAGAGGAGGTACTTCTGGAGCTCTCAGCCTACAGATGGTGGGACAATTGAGCTACTGATCTAGGTCACAGTTCTGGGTGGTGGTTCTGGGGCAAGGAGGAGCTCTGGTATGGCAGAGCTTGTGGAGGCTGTAGAGAGGGAATCTTCCTCACAGTTCTAAGGCAGAAAAGAGTGATTATGGTTGCTCACAGACCAGAGCACAAGCTGCGTGAGGAATAAACACAGCTTCTATGATGATACCACTTTGGAAAAACTGAAAATTTACAGGTCCCGATAAATATCTCTGAAAACAGCTGCACAAACCCCTGAAACTTGGTGCAGTACACCCTCCACATAACAAAGAGCTCAAAAGTCAATTAATTGGGTGGGAAAATGAGCAAATAGGGGAAAAGAAGAATAAGACTATAGAAGATTACTTTCATGGTGAAAAGGTATTTTCTCATGTCCTTGGTGATGATGAAGATCAGAGCATACAACCAGAGGTAGACAACAAAGTCAAAACTCTTATATCCAAAGCCTTGAAAAAAATTGGAAATTGTCTCAGGCATGGAAGAGCTCAAAAAGGATTTGGAAAATCAAGTAAGAGAAGTAGAGGAAAAAATGGGAAGAGAAATGAGTGATGCAAGAAAAGCATGTCAACAGCTTGTTAAGGGAGTCCCAAAAAATGCTGAAGAAAATAGCACCTTTAAAAATAGACTAACCCAAATGGTAAAAGAGCTTCAAAAAGCCGATGAGGAGAAGAATGCCTTGAAAAGCAGAATCAGCCAAAATGGAAAAGGAGGTCCAAAAGCTTACTGAATAAAATAATTCCTTAAAAAAATTGGAATGGAGCAAATGGAATATAATGACTTTATGAGAAATCAAGAAATTATAAAACAAAACCAAAAGAATGGAAAAAAATGAAGACAATGTGAAATATCTCATTGGAAAAACTTCTGACTTTTAAAATAGACCCAGGAGAGATAATTTAAAATTATTGCATTACCTGAAAATGATGATAAAAAAGATAGAACCTAGACATATCTTTCAAAAAATTATCAAGGAAAACTACCCTGATATGCTAGAACCAGAAGGTAAAATAGTCATTGAAAGAGTGCACTGATCATCTCCTGAAAGAGATCCAAAAAGGAAAACTCCTAGGAATATTGTAGACAAATTCCAGAGTTCCCAGGTCAAGGAGAAAATATCACAAGCAGCCAAAAAGAAGCACTTCAAGTATTGTGGAAACACAATGAGGATGACACATGATTTAGCAGCTTTGAGCATTAAGTGATCAGAGGGGCTTGGAATATGTTATTCTGGAGGTCAAAGGAGTTAAGATTAAAACCAAGAATCACCTACCCAGCAAAACTTAGTTTTCTCAGCTTTATTTATTAACTCAAAGTTTTCTTAATTTCAGTTTCATTAATCTTTCCTTTGATTTTCTGAATTTCTAATTTGGTTTTTGATTGGGGATTTTACTCTCTTCCTTTTCTAGCTATCTTTAGTTGCATGCCCAATTCATCAGTCTCTTCTTTCTCTATTTTATTCATATAAGCATTTAGATCTATAAAATTTCCCCTAAGATCTGCTTTGGCTGCATCTCATTCCTTTTGGTATGTTGTCTCATTTTTGTCATTATCTTTCCTGAAATTATTGATTGATTCTATGGTTTGTTGTTTTACCCACTCATTCTCTAGAATTAGATTATTTAGTTTCCAATTAATGTGTAGTTTATCTTTACATAGCCCTTTTTCATCCATAATTTGATTGCCTCGTAATCTGAAAAGGATATATTCAATATTTCTGCCTTTCTACATTGGATTGCGAAATTTTTATGCCTTAATACAAGGTCAGCTTTTGTGTAGGTGCCATGTACCAGTTAGTAAATGATACCTGTTTTCTAAGCATTATATACATTGCTTTCTATCCTCATTCATTTTTGTCCAGAAATGTATCATATCTAACTTTTCTAAAATTCTATTCCCCTCCTTAACTGCTTTCTTGTTTATTTTGTGGCTAGATTTATCCAGGTCCTATTTGAGGTTTTCTTGGCGAAGATACTGGAATGGTTTGCCAGTTCCTTCTTTAGCTCATTTTACAGATGAGGAAATTGAGGTAAACAGGGTTAAGTGATTTATACTAGGTCACTTAGCTAGTAAGTGCATGAGGCCAGATTTGAACTCTGAAAGATGACTTTTCCTGATTACAAATCTAGCACTCTATCCACTACACTACTTAGCTATCTCAACTCATAGCCATCTAGTTTTCTATATGTTATCTCTGCCATTAAGCTATATATTCATTGAGGAATTGTTGTTCTGTTGTTTCAGTTATGTCAGACTCTTTGTGACCCCATTTTGTATTTTCTTGGCAAAGATACCAGAGCAGATTTCCATTTCCTCCTCTGGTGGTTCCATTTTGTCAGGCAATAAGAGGTTAAGTGACTTGCCCAGGATCACACACAGCTAGGAAATGTCTGAGGCTGAATTTGAATTCAGGACTTCCTGAATCCAGGCCTATTGCTCTATGTCCTGAACCACTAGCTCTCTCTCTTGAAAGCTAGAACTGTTTCTATTTTGTTTTGTATAGATACCACTTAGCACAGTGCTTGATAAGTAGTAAAGTATTAGTAAATGTTATTAAGTGATTGATTAAACTCTTTTAAACTTTCTCTCTCTGGATTTTCCTCCTACCCTTATTTGTAGCCTATGTATCCAATATTCTTATATTGTCCCTTCCCATTTCAAAGCAATAGTGACCTGAAAACCAAATATTAAGGTATTGATTATTGTTACCTTTCCAGAAGGTTATTTGCATTTTAAAAGAGAACACAACAGGAAAGAGTAATGTTTAATGTTAATGGGCTTCAAGTTCATTCTGCCACAAGAGGATTGGTCAAGAGGCAGGGAGTACTGGTGGAAAACTGTAGTCTGGGGCAGCTAGGTGGCCCATTGAGTAGAGTACCAGCCCTGGAATCAGGAGGACCTGAATTCAAATATGGTCTCACGCACTTGGCACACTTATTAGCTGTGTGATCTTGGGCGAGTCACTTGACCACAATTTTCCTGTCTTCCCCCTTCCAAAAAAGAAAAAAGAAAACTATTTGATTCAAATTCTGCCTCAGGATTGGGGATGTATAACTCTGGATAAATCACTTACTGTCTCTGAGCCTCAGTTTTTTCATGTGAATTTCATGTGAAATGATGATAATTGTACCATCTTCTCACAGGGCATGAGAATGTGGAAATCAAATAAGATTATATATTTAAAGTGCTTCACACTTTATGCTTCCGAAGTGTTATGAATATAAGGGTGTGTCCCACTTGACTTCATTTACTCAGAGTGAATGATAACTCCCTTTCATGTTTAGGTGGATCATTTAGAACTTTATAAAAGACATAAAACTTTAAGTAGGTTCATTTTCACCTTATAAAGGTTGTGAAGCTTTGAGTATCTCATTTACATATGAAAAGGCAAGGAAAGCAGCTAAAACTCAGCCAAGACAAAGAACCTGGAATTAGCTGGAAGGGTATTAGATTGTTTTCACTCCTTCTCCAGTCCACTTATTTGTGTTGAATAGTGGGAAAGACTTAGAAAATTAAAGACTAGAAAAGTAAGCCTGGAGTTTTGGCTGATTATTAGGCAGATGGTCATTACTTGGTTCTTGCTTGGCCTACAAAAATGAAGTTTTAGAAAATGTAATGTATAGGTATCAAAACTTGGATCAAGGGTTTTCACAGAAGAGTTCCAGACCAATAAGGGAATTACCTTGCTGAGATGACCTTGTGTCAAAGAGGTGACAGTCCTCATAGCTGAGAACCAAAGCAAGCTAAACTCCTTCCAGGCACACTTCTGCCAATCCTAGGGTAATTGATTCTGTTCTTTTTGGAAAAGTTTAGCAGCATATCAGCCAAAGATTGAGGCCAATTCAAATAGAGCCATGAAGGATGTGCATTAAAGGAAGAACCCAGCTTTTTGTGAGATGCATGGAAGATTCAAGGAGCTGGAAAAGCGAGATCTCAAAAAGCCACATGGAGATAGGGGAGAAGAAGCAGAAGCATAAGAAGTTACTACAAGGGGGAGACCAGGATTTCTGTATTGTTCATTCATTTCAGTCACATCTGACTCTTCACGATTTCAACTGAGGTTTTTATGGCAAAGATACTGGAGTTGTTTGCTATTTCCTTCTCCAGCTCATTATACAGATGAGGAAACTGAGGCCAACAGGGTTAAGTGACTTGCTTAGAGTCCCATTGCTAGGAAGTATCTGAGGCCAGATTTGAATTCATGAAAATGAATCTTCCTGACTTCAGGCCAGTACTCTATCCATTGGACTACCTAGCTGCCCTAGCTGCCTTATAGCAATAGTCAGTATTCATTTATTAAGTGCCTAGTATGTGCCAGATACTCTGCTAAATCCTGGGGAAACAAGTACAGAGAGACAGTCCATGCCTTCAAAGACTTTACGATCTAATGGGGAAAGACAAAATGCAAAAGGGGGGGGGGTAAGGTACCTGACTAGGAGACGTAATAGAGAAGTCAATCAGAGAGGTTTCAAAGTAATGCAGCTAGGTGAGAAGTAAGGAGATTCTGAGCTGTGGCTCTCTACTTAATGGGTGGTTTGCAGTTCATAGCACCATCACCCAAACAGAGAAGCAGAGGGTAGCACTTGATATGGCATACCTAAGCTGCTGAGATCTTATAGGACGCTAAGATTACCCTAATAAGGAGATAGCACTGTCAAGACTCCAAGAGTGAGAGTTCGTAGAGCATAAAAAATATTGAGTGTGATTACTATTGTGACAGAAGCTATGCTGTGGAAACCTGCCCATATTAGGGGCACTAAGGCACTAATTCTGCGCATCCTTGCACTCTGAGCTAAATAAGGGAAGCCTGAGGTCCTACAGCTGGGAACCAAGAAAGTCTATTTA
>CM053623.1:199846291-199878005 GCA_028646595.1 Phalanger gymnotis
GGGTGAGGGAACTTTGAATATAAATGTGAACATTTTAGTCACTTTCTGTAATTTGAAATTGCTTTATAAAGGTTAGACCAATTAAAAACTCAAAAAATAGTATATTAGTGTGTCTACATTACTGCAAGGCTTCTATCATTGATTATTCCTAACTTTTCTAATATTCGCCAACTTGCAAATATGAGATTAAACCTCACAATTATTTTGACCTGCATTTGTCTTCGAATGAGTGTTTTAAAGCTATGTTTCATAAAATAGTTAATAGTATTCGATTCTTGTTTTGAGAGGTATATCTTCATATAAATTGCACTATTAGTTTTATCCAATTTTGGAAGTTCTACATATACCTTGTCAGCAATAGGCATGATAAAAGGAAAAGTATTATAAAGTCAAGAAACAAAGCTAAAGAAATTTTTAAAAGTTAGCATTTATATCAGCTTTTTTGTGGTGGTGGTTTTGAAAACTTGAGGGGATATCCATCATTTGGAGAGTTGTTATTGTTTGTCCTCCGTTCTCAAAGAGGACCAATTATATCAGGAGAGTGATGTCTTGACTTGCAAGTGAATTGGATTTAATTGAGGCAGAGCTCTGCAAAGTCATCAACTTCACTCTCTCCTCCAGAGTCATGTGAGTCCAGTGGCAAGATAGAGGTCAGGATGACTGGAGTTGGCCCTGGATACAGTGGGAGACGTTGGCCTTTTTTCATTTCTGGAATAACTGAACAAGTAATGACATATGAATGTGATAGAATACTATTGTGCTACTATAAGAAATAATAAAACAGATGGCTTAAGAAAAATCTGTGAAGATTTATATGAACAGAGACAAAGCAAAGTGAGCTGACACAACAATTTATACAATAACAACAGTATTGTAAAGATAATCAACTGTGAAAGACTTAGTGATTCTGATTAATACAATGATCTGCAACAATTCAAATGGACTCACAATGAAAAATGCTGTCCACTACCTGAAAAGGAACTGATGAGCTCAGAGGACAGATTGAAGAATGCTTTTTCTTTCTTTCTTCTTTTCAGGACATAGCTAATGCAAAAATATTTTTTGCATAGCTTTATATGTGATGAGTATTGTATTTCTTGTCTTCTCAAAAGGCTGAGGAAGGTTGAAGGAGGGAGAGAATTGGGAACTAAAAATAAAATAAAAATTTTAAATAGAACAGTTAGGAATGACATAATCACTTTTATCTCTGGGGTGGGTAAAGGGTCAGGAAAAACATTGTGGTGATAGGAGTTGAAGGAATAAAAACATTATAACAGGCAGCATTGAAAAGAGAATATTTTCTAACCATGTGAGACATTCTACTGATCAAATCAGTAAAGTAGAAGAGTGTAGGGTAAGATCACGGAATAATACAGAAAGATTAGATAGAAAGACAGATAGATAAATAGATAGATAGATGCTGGGTCCACATGGAGAGTCATACCCTTATATGTGGGTGCTCTGTCTAAAGGAATATAAATTTTGATTGTTTATATTTCTCAAACAGCTTGGGGGCTAGACTTTTTTCTTCCCTACTTATAAATTCTATCTTCTTTTCCTCAAAAACTGGGAAAATTAACTCTTTTGTCTCATGTAGTTTTCATTTATGATTTCTTGAAATATAGCTCAGAGAAACCAGACTTTGGTAAATCCCATTGGGATTCAAATGGAGTTACTTCATTATGCCTTTAAACCCAAATCACTCTGGCTCTCATTGATTGGCCAATAATGAGTCCCAGTCCAAGCTTTGCTTGTTCATTATTTAGGTTTTAAAGGCTCAGGTATAAATAGCAATTGTTTCTGTTCTGGCCAAAAACTGTTAGGGTCTTTCCCTCCAAGACTGATTATTTGTGAAGGCAAACTAGGCCATCAGACAAACTGAGACCTGGGGAAGAACTTGGCTTAAAAAGGCCAAGGTCTCCAACTGCCTCTGGAGCCTTGTCCAGCCATCCTGACCTATATTTTGTTGCTGGACTCACATGAGTCCGGAGGAGAGAGTGAGGCTGATGATTTTGCAGAGTACTGATTCATTTGAATACAGTTCACTTGCAAGTCAAGACATTACCCTCCTAATATCATTGGACCTCTTTGGAATGAAGGACTTACAACAACAACAAACAGATAGATGAATGGATGGATTTTTTTTTCAGTATTACATTGTACATCCAGGGGAATAGTACAAAATAAATGGAAGGGAATGTCGGATTCAGACTAGAAAGGATCTTAAATGCCAACCTACAAAATGCAGATTTACTGTTATAGAATAGCTACTGAAAGAGTTTAAGCAGGAGAATAACATGATCAGTCCTATTGCATAAGAAGATTATTTTGGTGATAGAGTATATAGGAAAAGGGAGAAAGAGGAAGATCAAGAAACAAGTTAGCTATCATGTTTGTCTAAGTAAGAGTAATATAAACTTGAATTAGGGTATTGTCAACGTGATTAGAAAGGAGATGAGAGAAATATTGTGGATATTGAACAAGCCTTGCCAAATGATTGGAAATAGAAGATAAAGGAATCAGAAAACTAAATAGTGAATCAATTTTAGAACTTAGATCACTGGTAGGATGGTGGTATTCTCAACTTAAATAGGACATTTGAAAGGAGAGGCAGGTTTGAGAGGAAAGATGATAGACTCAATGTATGAATATCATTATTGATAAATGAGCTATTAGATTATTATGTATGTGCCAATACTCCATACTACTTTTCTTTCCTATGGCTTATAGAAGCCTAATTTATGAGGACTCCATCTTGATTTACCTTGATTGATTTCAAGTCAATTATATTCAGTTAAATTTATTTCATTAAGCAGTTATCAAATACATACAAAGTATTCCGAGAATACATATTTTAAAAATTGCTTGCCCTCAAAAGGCTAATATTCTGATGGAGAAGGAGGAGTTATAGAAGTAATAATTTGAAGGTCACTGACAAATAGTCTGGATAAGCTTTTCTTAACTCCTTCCTCCATTTGATTATATTAATTTGTTTTCTTTTAAAGACAAATTACTACCATATTCTACAATCAATTCAAAATGGACATATAAAGGATTTGAATATAAAAACAATACAATTAAAATAAGTAATCAAGCAGCAACAGCAGAACCAAGAGCCCAAACAGGAGCAATAGAACCAACAACCCAAGCAACCTTAGCAGCAGCAGAACCTAGAGCCCAAACAGCAGCAGCAGCAGCAAGAGAATCAATAGCCCAAGATGCAGCAGCCCAACCAAAAGCCCAAGCAGCAGCAGCAGAACCAGCTGTCTCACCCCAAAGGCAACACTTGAGGAGGAGGAGGAGGAGGAGGGGGAGGCAGTGGGAAATTCTCAGGAGCCTCTGCAATCCCCTCTTCTTCCTCCTCCTTTGGTAAGCTGGCAAATGTTCTCAACTTTCTCTTCTACCTTACCCTCATCGCTGGGGCTGGCTTCTCTAGCTAGTGTGTCCATTACATTTTGGAGGAAATGCATCAAATCCAGGCCCAGAATGAGGGTTTCACCAGTCAGAGAGGGGAGCTGGGGCAGGGCTTGCAAAGCATCAGGCACAAGGTGCAATCTCTACGATCAACATTTGTGCATTTGAGTCTATCTTGAAAAACTCCCAACCTAAGCAAGAACTAACAGAGAAAGCAATACAGCAGCGGAGAATGAGATTAATCCTATCAGCGAAGTTCTACAAAAATTGCAGAACAAGATCTTGATGGACATTTTGGATGGCACCCATGAGGTCAAGGATGCCAGGGAAATGATTTGAACTCCCTGGAGCACACTGTGGAAGAGAGATTCACAGAGTTTACCGAGTACATGAGAACATTGTAATATTCACTGATGTCCAGAAAAGGAGCCAGGTGAAAGCCATGATCTCTTTGTTGGAGGAGAGAGATTGGTACAAAGCTGACTTGAGGCACTGAGGGGTGTGGTGGATGGACTTCAGACCTCAGTGAAATCCAGAGAAAATGATACTGAGTCCTTGAAAAATTCCCTAGAGACCATGGAGTCTGATGTCTATACCAAAGTCAAAGATTGGTGAGCTTGAAACAGGAGCAAGAAAAGTTCAAGGGAGCTGCTAACAATGAATATCTTACATTGAAATCCCTGAAGCAGAAGATTCTTCAGGCTGAAGCCTCCCTGTTGCATCTCCCCAACAAGATAAAGAGATTGGAAGAAGATGCAGGCCAGGTCAAAGGAAACTCCACCCAACAAGATGAGAATGACATTTTCAAAAACAGATGTCTTAGACTTTCTTCAGAGAAGGTGTGATGATTTTGATTCCAGGTTAAAGGACTTGGAAGGCTGCCTCCAGGCCATCCACATGGCATCTTCTCAGTAGATAAAAACCCTGGAATCCCTTCTTTCCAAGAACGAAGATCAGAAACTTCAGCTGGCCACCCTGCAGGAGCACTTCAGAGGTATCATGGCTTCCCATGGGTTGCTGGATGAGGATAAAGATGGCTTCAAAAGTAACATGAGAACCCTGGGGGAGTCTCACGTCTCCTTACACAATGATGTGGAGGAACTGAAGAGAAGTGTAAGCGAGTTTCCCAGTGCTGTGGACTCCCTCAAGAAGGTGCAGAAACAAGCCCACACCCCCCTTGAAAATGCCCAGGTGGTCACTTCTCTTTCCTCCTAACTATCTAGAAAAACTGGCATCCTTGGATGACTTAAAATACTCCTTAAACCAACTGGAATCATACATAAAAATGGTTAGGACTGCTGTGGGCATCCTGGTAACCTACTCAGTGAAAATTGAAACCAATGAGAATAATTTAGAGTCCACAAAATGTTTATTGGACAACCTGAGGAGTGATCTAGATTGAATGTGAAAGATGGGAAAATTTATGAAAAAGTCTAAATCAGCTATTGATGCTGGTGTGGAATTTCAAAGTCCCCCCACCCCATTTCTCACTGCCAAAAAAAAAATTCATCCCTCTTTATAAGGAGCAATAGACACTCATAGAAGTGCCCAGGCATTCTCTGATGCTCCCTTGCCTACCCAATTAATTTATTTCTCTGTGTAAAGAGGGCTATGGTTGACTCATTATTTTGTATTGACTTTTAGCTTTCTCCTTGAAGGGCTCCCATCTTCAGGAATCTGAGGTTCCTTCTAAAAAGATGTTTTGAACATCACAGAAGGCTGAGAATGATTTCAGGTGACAATGAATAGGAACAGATCAGCGTTGGTCATGTTTGCCACCATTTTTATTCAAGTATTAAAAAACAATGAAAATTAAAATTGTCATTAAGGAAAATAAATTTTGTTTGTGTTTTTTTATGGGAGCTGGGAGGGCCCAAGTTTTCCATGAGATGTTAGTCATTTATAGTTTTCCACCTTTAAACTGGCTGGAAACCAGAAATGTCAGCACAATTAGGGGAAAAATATACCAATTCCTAGCTTTGTTTTTGTTTTAACTACTTTACCATAGTGCCCACCCAATAGGTGCTTTCTTACATTTTCTCGTTCATCCCTATTCTTCCCACTCCCATTCTATACATCCTCTAGTGATATCCAAGGTAACTATGCAAGACTCAGAAGGCTGCAACTACCAAGATGGGGCATCCACGTGGAGTAATCCTGAGTCCATCTGTGCCAAATCTTCTAGTTGGGTCATTAGACAACTCTTAGATTTAACACTCTAGAACAGGGGTTTGACATATTCTTGACTCATACCCTAGGAGCAGCACCATGGGATACATCCCTCAGGTATGCAGACGAAATGTCTATAACCTATTTTCTAAGGTTTTTTTTTTTCAAATGATAGTCATGGGGATCTGCTAACATTAGATTCCTTTCTGTCAATGGGGGAAAAATATGAACTGCATTTCATGTCATTGTTCACTTGGTCCCTGTTCTTGAACTGCCCTGTTCCTGATGGTCTGTCCTGTCCTTTAAAGCCATTTCCTCCATTTGGAGTAATTTCAGGTGTTCCTTTAGTTGACTGTGAAATGAACTGTATGGCTTCTTTACAGTATTTTTAATTCTTAATAAACACTTTGGAGCATTGTAAAATAAATAAGTGTATCATTTATATTTCATAACTATAGCAAACAATTATAAAAGATAAAATAGATAATTTGATTATATCAAATTGAAAAATTTATACACATAAAATAATGCATCTGAGATAAAAAGAGAAGTAATAAAATGTGGGATAAAATGCTTGACATGGAGTCAGGAAGACCTGAGTTCAAATTCAATCTAATCCATTAGCTATGTGTACCTTGGAAAATTGCTTAACCTCTGTCTGTCTCAGTTTCCTCAATTATAAAATGAGAATCATAATTGCATCTACCTCACAAGATAGTTTTGAGGATCAGATAAGATTTTATTTGGAAACACTTAGCACATTTACTGGCATATAGTAGGTGATTCATAAATGCTTCCCTTCCCTTTTATCAAATAAGTATTTTAGTATATACAGATACCTGACTTAGAAGACTAAAAGCCATTCCTCAGTAGAAAAGTTGTTGAAAGTTATGAGCAATTCTCAAAAGAATAATTAGAAAATATGAAATATCATATCATTGAATGTCCTATGTTATTAATAATAACAAAAATGCATAATAAAAAATCCCTTCAGCTTTACCTCATGCAAAGAAAATTGATGGTGATGCCAAAGATGGGAATACTCAATGATAGTGGTTGTAGGAGGATAAGAACATTAGTGAATTGTTAGTGGTGTTGTTAATTAGTACAAAAGATGCACACTGATAATTAAATGGCTAAACCAATTATGGCACAAGAACATAAAGGGATATCATTGTGTTATAAGAAACAGTAACTATGACAAATACAAAGAATCAGGAAAAGATTTACATGAACTATTGTAGAGTGAAGTAAGCGGAGCCAAGAAAACAACACAGAGAGGCAGAGACACAGAGAGACAGAAACAGAAAGAAAGAAAAACAATGATTGAAAGATGAAGAAAAAGAAAGGCAGGCAGGCAGGCAGGAAGGAAGGAAGGAAGGCAGAGAGGGAGGGAGGCAAGAAGGCAGGAAGGCAGGCATGAAGGCAGGAAGGCAGGCATGAAGGCAGGATGGCCTGCATGAAGGAAGGAAGGAAGGAAGGAAGGAAGGAAGGAAGGAAGGAAGGAAGGAAGGAAGGAAGGAAGGGAAGAAAGAAGGAAGAAAAAAGGAAAGAAAGAAGGAAGGAAAGAAAGAAAAGAGAAAAGCCAACTTTGACTCCAAGGCTATGAATTTGAGCAACCAGAATTATGGTGGTGCCATCAATAAAAATGGGGAAATATAATTGGTTGATTTCAAGCATGTTGAGTTTGATATGCCTATGCCATCAATAGAAATGGGGAAACATAATTAGGTGATTTCATGCATGTTGAGTTTAAGATGCCTATGGGATATGAGTTTGAGATGTCTATGGGTACAGGAGCAAGGTTGAATTTAGGCTGAATATACAGATGTGGGAGTTACCTGCCTAGAAGTTATCATTGAATCCGTTTAGCTGATGTGGTGATCAAGATTGAGAAAGCGAAGACAGAATAGAAGAGGTCACAGGACTGAGACCTACAGAACTCCCAAACTTTGACTAAGAAGAAATAGTAAAACATGTACTTGGAGAATTGAAGTGATGTGGTGTCCCATAAGTCAACAAGGAGAAAGTATACAGGATAATGGGTAAAACAATGTAAATAGATACGAAAACTGCAGAGAAGGATCAAAACTGAGACAAGGACATTGGATTTAGTGGTAAAGCTAGCATTCATGTGTAACTTTGGTAAGAAGTAATAGTAAAAATGTTGGAGCTGGAAGCCAGATTGAAAGGGACTGATAAGCGAGTCAGATGTGGAGTTAATGAATGAAAATAATTCATTCTAGGAATTTGTCTGTAATAAGTACTTGTAGAAGTATCAGATAAGAGCATACAAGAATTTCAGGGTCACATAATGGTACCTAAAAGATGGGGCATACCTAGTTGTTTGTAGGTGATGGGAAAAGAGTGAATCAACAAGGAAAGGTTTACAATGAGAGAGAGAAAATGAATAGAAAAAGGTCCTGAAAAATACGGGCATGGATAGCACATGAATGAAACAGTGAATAGATCATTGAATTTGGAGTCAGAAAGTCATTCAGTCACGTCCAACTCTTTGTGACCCCATTTGGAATTTTCTTGGCCAAGATACTGAAGTGGTTTGCCATTTCCTTTTCCAGTTCATTTTACAAATGAGGAAAGTGAGGCAAAGATGGTTAAGAGGCTTGCTGAAGGTAACACAGCTGGCAAGTATCTGGGGCCACATTTGAATTCAATGAGACTTCCTGATTCCAGACCTGGCACTCTATATACTGCACCACCTAGCTGCCTAGGAGTTGCAAGGACTTGAGTGCAAAGATATCTCAGACTAGCTGTGTGACTAGACAAATAATTTAAGTTCTATCTGCCTCCTTTTCTTCAACTATATCATGGGCATAATGGCAGTTCCCTCCCAGAGTCCCTGTAAAGATCATATAAGATAACCTATGGAATACACTTTGTAAATGTTGAAGTGCTATATAAATGCTAGTTGTTGTTGGTGGTGCCACTAAAATTGTTGTCGTATTGATACTTCCCATTAGTGATAAAAATTAGAGCCGTATTAATTTTCATTTTACTATTACACTATCATTTAAAATCAAATTAAGGTGACAGTACAGGTCAAGAGGGTAGGAATTATCATCTGGCACTCATTTACTTTTAATTATTAGCCATTAAAATGGACAATTATGGCACTTGTAAACTCATATTTAATACCATGGCCACTTTCAAAAGGTTAACCATGGAAGAAAAAGGTGACACAATAAGGTTGTGCATGGATAGAATAGCTCAATTTATGCTGAGTGTTTCTGAGAAACCATCTACAAAGATAACGAATTTAGGAGAGGCTTCTTTGATAAAGTGATTTTCTATCCTTTAGTAGATATTTGTCATCATCTCCTATATTTAAGAAATAGCAGGAGAGTGATAGTTTCTGATCATTGACAATTGAATTCAAAGTTATGATTTTATCCCAAGATATAGCTAAATGTGGTTATGGCACAATTCCTTCAGGTTAGAAAATAGAGCTAAAATCTATAAGGACTAAGGCAAAGAACATCATTATTTTATAAATGGCTTCAGATATAGGACTCTATAATATTACCATGCATAATTAGATATATCATGGAGCTAATTAATTCCAGTTATTACCTTGGATTTATTTGGCAAGAATGTGCCTCAGAGAAAGTGAATCTCACATCCCCAAAACCACTCCTCTAATTTCCTCCTGAATCAATCATTATTTTGCTCATCCTACCCTCATATTATTATTCACCCCTGTAAGAGAGGAAGGCAGAATTGAGTCTACTGCCCTTTATTGATTTCTAGGCTAGTGAAAACTTTTGTTATAGGCTCATATATTTGTACATGGAGGGACATTAGAAGAAATCTAATCCAATCCTTTCATGTTAAAGGCCAAGAAATAGAGGCAGAAGGTGACTTGCCTAAGGTCAAATGGGTAGACAGTGGAAGAACTAGAACAGGTATTTGAACTATGGTCCTCTTGACTCAAAAAAAATCTAAAATTTTGACTACACCAGACTGCATCTTTCAACAGTCCATTCTGTCTTCATCCAACATAACTTAATGACTTCATTCATAGGACAAACCCTCTCACCAGTATGACTTTCTGTCAGAGAGCAGGTTACTTATTAGACCCTGATATGTAGCAAAGGTTAAATCTTATAATCTTAACAGTTCTTGGAAAATGGATGTGGGGGAGTACATGTTAGGTGATGAGAAGTCCAAACTCAGAAGCTGATAAGCAAGCACAAAATGGAAAGCCTGGGTCAGTAAATCAGAGAAAAGATAAAAAAGTAAACTGGAATAATAATTTCAAAATTATTCAAAATGTGGATAAGTCATGGGCAAAGTCAAGAGCAAAGAAGGAAAAAAATTATGTTATAACTTTAATATATATCTAAAAGAATTAGAAAGATGTACACAATAAATTTGCAGTTTCATGTGCAAAGATCTATTTTATTATACTATTGTGCAAATGCTTGTTTTATTCCATAAATTAAAAATAAAATAAATAAAAATTTTAAAAAGATCTATGCTGGCCCTTGCTTCTTTTGGGACTTAAAAAGTACTTGATTTAACCAAATCTCTTAAGTTGATAGACACTGTCAAGAAAACCTATGTCTTCATTGACCTAGCCATCATCACGGTCATAGATTATTAAAGATATAAGTGACTCAATCTAACATAGTCCATCTTAATCTATGTCAGAGTCAGCCAGTTAACATACATTTATTAAGTGCTTCCTGCATTCAAGACTATTGTCACACAATGAATACCAGAGATGAAGGTCAAACTTTGGTTTTCTTAATCTTGAGTTTCCTTTTTAGTAGTTTTAACTACACTATTCTTGAGTTGGACTCAGTTGTAGGATACAAACAGGCAAAGAGTAAGAGATAATACTGGAAAGGCTAGGTGGTTGCTACAATATAGTTTTGATTCCCAATTAGCTAACCCAGAAGATTAAGGAGTTTAGATTTTAATTGGTAAGTGATAGAGAGCAATAAAAGAATTTATGTAAAGAGAACGAAGTAATGAAAGAAATAATGAGGTAGAACACTTTTAGGAAGATCACTGGGCTTGGAATCAGAAATCCTGGGATGAACTTTCAGCTCTGCCCGTTAATATCCATGTGATCATAGATCACAGGATCAGTGATTTACTTGTACGCATAGTGTGTACTCTTCCAGCTGAATGTAAGTTCCTTGAGGACACAGCATGCTTCATTTTGCGTTTGTATCTTAGAACTTAAATATCTTGCATATAGTAGGTATTTAGTAGGTGTTTGCTGAGTTAAAAATCCCTGACTGATTAGTCATTTGACCTCTGAATAATGATGAATTTACTACCTTCCAAAGCTATCTATTCAATTTCACACTGCTCTTATTGTTATGAAAAGGCCTAAGAGGTGATGTAGTTCAATTTCCTGGTTTTACATACAAGGAAGCTGAGGCAAAGATAGGTTAAGGAATAGCCTGAAATTATATATATAATGGCAAAGCCAGAATTCAAATGTAAAATCACCTGAAATATCGTGTTTATTAAACTGTAAAATGCTGCCTATCATTTGATGCCTCTGAGTCTTGGCTTAACCAACTACAAAACAAGAACAGTATTTGAATTTTTTCATTTAGAAATTTTAAATTTCTGGGTTTTTTTTCCCTATGTATGTTTTAAAGGATTGAGGAATAATGTAAAGGACACTAGATTTACAGTCAAGAGACTACGAATTGGTTTGCCAGTCTTCCTCTGCTGCTGGCTGCACCAGTATCTGTAGGCACAGCCATTGACCTTCTCTGATGGTTTGCGAATGGAAGTTATGATTACTAAGAGGCAAAATGGAATTTATCAAGACAAGTCATTCCTGAATAATTTCATTTAATTTTTGATAGAGTAATTAGAGTTTTTGCAGTCTAAGTACTTTCTAACTTTCCAATCTTCTTACACATTAGTCTCCTCAGCAAACACTATGGTCCAGCTATATTCTCCTTTTTTCATTCTTAATACACAAAGCTCCATTTTTTTTCCTGAACTTCTGAACTGGATTTCCCTCATTCCTAAAATATTTTTTTCTTCTTTGCTTCTGCTTCTTAGATTCCTTGGATTCTTTCAACACTCAGCTCAAATACCAACTTCTGAAGGAATTTATTTCTGCAACAAAGATTAGGAGCGAAGCAGAAAATTTGGAAAGAATTTTTACAACCAGAGTATCTGACAAAGGCCTCATCTCTAAAATATATAGGGAACTGGGTCAAATTTATAAGAATACAAGTCATTCCTCAATTGGGAAATGGTCAAAGGATGTGAACAGGTAGTTTTCAGAGGAAGAAATTAAAGATATCTATAGTCATATGAAAAAATGCTCTAAATCTCTGTTGATTAGAGAAATGAAAATCACAACAACTTTTAGGTACCACATCTCTCCTGTTAGATTGGCTAACATTTCAAAACAGGAAAATGGTAAATGCTGGAGAAGATGTGGGAAAATTAGAATGCCACTGTATTGTTGGAGGAGTTGTGAACTGATCCAACCATTCTGGAGAGCAATTTGGAACTATGTCCAAAGGGCTATAAAAATGTGCATACCCTTTGATCCAGCAATACCACTTCTAGGGCTATATCCCAAAGAAATCATACAAGGGGGAAAAGGACCCATATGTACAAAAACATTTAAATCACGTCTATTTGTAGCAGCAAATAATTGGAAACCAAAGGGATGCCCATCGATTGGGGAATGGCTAAACAAATTGTGGTATATGAATGTAATGGAATACTTTGTGCTATAAGAAACAAGAAGCAGATGGACTTCATAAGAACCTGGAGAAATCTATATGATCTGATGATGAGTGAAGGGAGCAGAACCAGAAAAACATTATACACAAATGCAGACACATTTCTTCTGTAATGACTAACTTTGATAGACTTGGCTCTTCTCAGCAATGCAGCATTCTAAGACAGCTCCAAAATACTCATGATTGAAAAAGGTATCCACCTCCAGAGAAAGAATTAGAGAGTATGAATGCAAATCGAAGCAAACTATTTGCTCTCTATTTTATTTTATTTTATTTTTGGTTTTGTTTCATCTTTCTCATGGTTCATTTCATTGATTATAATTCTTTACAACTTGATTATTGGGAAAATAAGTTTAACATGAAGGTATATATAGAACTTAGATCACATGCCATCTTGGGGGGGCAAAGGGGAGGAGAGGAGTGGGGACAAAATCTGAAACTCAAAAACTTGTGGAACTGAGTGTTGTAAACTAAAAAAAAATTAATTAACTAAAAAAAAGAAAAGGGGCTAAAGGAGAGAATGGACATTTAGGAAAAAAGCTTTAACAAGAAAGTCCTATATCTATATACTGAATCCCACAATGGAACAGGAAGCCATCACATACCTGCTAAGTCATTGTTCAGACAGTATAGAATAGAGTTAAGATTAGGCCACCTAGATGAGGGTTACAGAGCATTTCATACTATATCCATCTCTTTCCATCTAAAATTGCATTCCTACTGAGGCAAAATGAAGTGAGTAGAACCAGGAAAATATTGTACATATCAGAAACATTATGTGATTATCAGCTATGAATGACTCAGATCTTCTTTGCCACACGATGATCCAAGACAAGTACACAGGACTCATGAAGGAAAATGCTACCTATATCCAGCAAAAGAACTGTTGGACTCTGAATTCAGATAAAAGCATATTTTTTAAGTTACTTTATATTTTTTTTTCTGTTGATCTATTTCTTCTTCCACAAGTGTGACTAATTTGGAAATATGTTTTACATAATAGCACATGTATCAAACTGCCTACCATTTTCAGAAGAGGGGAGGGGAAGGAGAGAGGGAGAAAAAATTGGAACTCAAAATCTTGTAAAAATGAATGGTAAAAATTTTCTTGATGTGTAATTGGTAAAAAATAAAATACTATTAAAATTTTAAAATAAAAAAATAAATAAAATAAATAAAATTGCATTTTTAGAATCATAAAAGTTGGAAAGGGGTCAAGAATGGGGGGAAATAAAAATAAAACCTCCTGTAATTTTGTATTTCTATGCAGAGCTTCGCAAATTTTAATAGTGTTATTAAAATTATTTTTTGGAGAAGCTTTCCAAGTGAGGTTGGTTAACAGGTGAAGTTGAGTAGGCAAGGGAGATTCAGTATTCTGCTCTTGTCTGATCTGGAAAGGAGAAGAAAAGAAAGAATAATAATAGAAGTAATAGCAAAGAACTTAGAAATTAAGCAGATTAATTTAAAGGAGAATTGGGAGGAAAGACTATAGTCATATTGGTATAAGCAAAACAAATTTCAAAAACTAAATGCTAACTTAAATGGAAGATGTACTTAGTGGAAAAAAATTAAAGTACATAAGCTTACCAAATATAATTTTAGATGTCAATGGATTAAATTCCCTAATAAAAAGTAAGATAAACTGAAGAATGGATAAGGAAACAAAAATTCAACAATTTTACAAATATATAAAACATTAAAGCACATAGACACACACAGAATGAAATTAGATAGAACATAATCCATTATGGTTCAAACATATCTTGAAAGGCAGGGATGGCAAAAAATTTGGAGAAAATAAATAAAAATTTCTTACAGGCACCAAAAACAATTAAAATAACTACATTAAATGTATATGTGCAAACTAATTGGTCATTTAATATCTTAAATGAAGAAATTAGATGAAGTGCAGAAAGATATTTATAGTAATGTCATAATAAAAGAAGACTTGACATTCCAATTTCAGAGCTATATAAATTGAACAGAAAAAGAACCAACAAGGAAATGTTGAAATGAACAAACTATTTCATGAACTAGATTTGGCTAATTTATAGATACTTCCTAATAGTAATATTTTAAAATGAATATACTTCTAAGCACCTGAAAAAGCTTTTACCAAATCTGATCACGGGCTACGGAAAATGGACTTAATTCTTGGATAACTGAAAAAATGAATGAATAGAAGAATAAATACTTGAAATCATAAATAATTATGTTAAAGACAATAATAAAAATGAAACAGTATACCAAACCTGTTACACATCTAAATATGTCCATGAATGAAATTATACCTCTCTCAAGAGTTACTTTAACAAAATAAACAATGAGATGATCAATGAATTGAGTATATGATTATAAAGTCTAGAAAATAAATCATTAATCCTAAAATGTAGCAAATCTTGAAAAATTGAAAATATTTAAAAAAAACATTGAGTTGGATCTTCAAAAGATCAACAGAGTCAAAATCCCATTAATCAATTTGACTGAGTGAGGAAATTAAATTACTTTTTTTTAAAATCACATGAAACTTCACAATCAGAAAAGATTTTTTTTAATTATCAAAAACTACTACAAACTGCTATTATGTGTCAGTAAACCTGAAGATTCAAAGGAATTAATGAATTCCTATACAAATATAAAATATACAAAAAGAAATGTAGATATTAATCAACCCAAACTGAGAAAAAGATACCAAACAATCCATATATGACCTGCCAATGGGATAGTTGAGATGTAGGAAGGTGGGATAACCAAGAGGTTTTAAAACTGGATTACATAAAATATTTAAATAACAATTTACAATTTGGTCTACAAAATTCTTCTAAAAATAAAGACAAAAAGCAGTTTACAAAACTCATTTTATAATAAAAAGATGGTCCTGACACCCAGAGTAGGAGGAGAAGCACAGGGATAAATGTACAGAGTAATCTCACCTATAAATGTCATAACATTAGATGAAATTCTTCCAAGGATATTACAATAGAATAGCTGAAAATAATGCACTATGAACAAATAAAATTTGTTCCTGCAATGCAAGATTCATTCATCATCAGGAAAATAGTGGTCAAAACAAAATTTCCAAGCACCAAATACATCGAAAATATTTTAATAGGTATAGAAAATGCTTTTGACCAAATGCTCATTTAACTTAAAATCATATAGTAAAAAAAGAACTGACAGTTTTAATTGAGAAACACTAGATATTTTCTCAGTACAAATAAGGTAGAAGCAAGAATGACTTTTTCTTTCCACAATTACTTGGTATAGTTCTAGAAATGATAGTTTTGTCAATAAACCCAAAGATTAAAATGAAAAATAAAGTCTATATGACCAGGAAAGAAACAAAGCAAGAAGAGAACTAATGGCATCAACAAAGTAGCAAGATATAAACTAAATCTATAAAAAATTACTACCATTTTTATATGGTATTGTCAAAAACCAGGAAGAAGTAATAACCAGATAAATTCTACTCACTGTAACCATAAGATGCACAAAATATCTTGAAGTTAAGCAACCAAGAAATAGAGAAACACTCAATTCATGTCAATGTAACTAGAAAACACTCTTTATAGAAATAAAGGTAGTCTTAGATACATAAGTAAAGGAATATTCACTGCTCATAGTTAGACCATGGAAATATTTGTCAGTCTTTCTATCTATTTTAATGTTGATTTAATGCTATACTAATCAAATTATGGAGGGGATAGTTTATAGCACTAGACAAAGTAATTTTAAATGTTTTTAGAAAAACAAATGCTCCAAAATATCAAAGAATATAATGAGAAATGGTACAAATAAAATGTACATTTATATAATCCAGGAGTAGTCATCAAAACTTTGGTACTAGTTAAAAAACAGAAGTAATGGTGATGATGATGATAATAATAATTGATAGCTAATGTTTATAGAGCACTTACTATGTTCCTGGCACTGAGCAACAACCATGAGAGCTTATCATTCCAATTTTACACTTGAGTAAACCAAGGCAAAGAGAGGTTAAGTGACTTGCTCAGGATCATGCAACCAATGAAGTGTCTGAGACTGGATTTGAAGAGAGGATAGCATGAGTCCTGGAGTCAGGATGGCTTGAGTTCAAATCTAGTCTCAGACACTCATTAGTTGTATGTATGAAATTGAAGCAAATGACAATAATACCTCTTTTTCGACAAAACCTAAGAACATTAATTGCTTCAAAAGGCTTCCCTTTTGAAAAATTACTGTAAAAATTAGCTAACAGTATGGTAAGAATTAGATGTGTCCATCATCTTACATCACATACCACAGTGACAAGGGTGGAGGGGGGAGCTAATTAACAAATAATGGATTGAGAAGACTATAAACCATAAAGTAGGGAATTTTTCTACACAAAATTTGAAATTTTTTGCATAAATAAAATCAATTAAGAAGTTAGAAGAGTGGGAGGGAAACATTTCTACCAAATATCACTGAGAAAAATTGATATTCCAAATATTCAGGGAATTCGTACAAATATATAATAGATGTCATTCCCCAATCAATCAATAAACATTTATTAACTGCCTACAGTATGCCAAGCACTTTGCTAAGCACTGGGGATACAAAAAGAGGCAAAATAATAGTCCCTGTCCTCAAGGAGCTTACAGTCTAATGGGGGAGACAACATATAGTAAGTATGTACAAAGCAAGCTATGTGCATAAGAATTGTAAGTTACGAATGGTCACATAAACATGCTTCAAATAAATAATTACAAGAAGAATGCAAATTAAATAAGTCTGATATTTGAATTCATATCATGCAAATTGTCAAGAATAACAAGCTGAGAACATCCAGGTCTGGCTACAGTAAGACAAGCTCATTGATGCACTGCATTTGGAATCGTAAAGTGGTCCAACTCTTCCAGTTTCGATTTTGGCATTATGCAAGAAAAGTGACTAAACAGACCATATTTTTTGGCTTGCAATTTCACAACAAAGACACCAACATACATCTTATAATTTATCAAAATATCCGTATCAGCACTCTTTTTAGTAGCAAAGAACTAGAAACGACATTCCCAGTAATCGCTACAAAATCTGTGATATATTAGAATGGAGGATTTCTGTGCAGTAAGAAATGGTAAATAGAAGGAATTCCAGGAAATGAGGGAGGATTTAAATGAAATGAAGCAGACAAAAGTAAGCAGAACCAAGAGAATAATATATAATGATTAAAATTATAAAGTTGAACTCTGATTAAGGGGACAGTCATTAGAACAACTAATGAAACATATCTCCTTTCTCTTGGCAGAGATGTAGAGTCTACTAGGAAACATATTCTATATTGTGTCAGATATGGCCACTTTATCAGATATTTTTTTCCCTTGTCACAAGGGAGGGTCTAGTTTGAAAAAAGTGAGGGTATTGGTATTCAAATGACATGAATATAAAAGCAAAAGTCGTTGATAAAACATTAACAAAGAAATAAAAAGTGAAAATTCCACACTATTAGTTATCTCTGTCTCAATCTGTGATTATTTGAAAACTTTACCAGCTCTAAATTGTATTATCTACTATATATATACACCATATGATCTTCTAATTTATTTTTTATCAAAATGTAACCACAAACATAAAAGAGCATTCTAAAGCAAATAAAATAGTTTGTCTAGTGGATACAGTGGGAGACTGTGTTCAAATCCCGTCTCTGACTCTTAAGACCTGTGTGTCCTTGAGTAAATGACTGGGATTTATCTAGGGAATCACAAACTTGTTTCAGTCCATCATGGTGGAAGGAAACTCCACACCAGGGATTCCCCATGTAGATGTAATCAAAGTTCCTCTTTGCAGAGCTAGTTAATTGTCATAGATGGAGTGCCAACCAAGTTTTCCTGAATCTAAATTCCATGTCGCCAGATTGATAGCATATAGACTTAAAAATAGAAGGTATCTTTGAGGCTATCTAGTCCAATTCCTTCATTTTATAGATAAGATCCAGAGATCTTAAGTGATTTTCCCAACTGACAGAGAAGTAGAATTTGAATTTTGGTCATCTGAATATAAAGCCTGTACTTTTATGCTTTATGTTATGCAGAAAAATTATAAAAGTGTGGGAGAAAACCTAAGAGCTTTTGTCCATATGAAGACAAGCTTTCTACTTGACTGATTTAAAACAAAACAAAACAACAAAAAACACCAACTAATGTTATAATTTGTTTGGAAACTAGCTATATTCAACCTTGGAAACAAGAATTTTTTAAACTAATCCCACTGCTCAGTTATATTGAAACAAGTCTTGCTGATTTTATTATTTTTCACAAATGTTTCCAATCTATATAATAAAAGAAAGTAGGGCTTCCTTTGGAAACATAGAGGATCAACATCTTACAAAAAGATAAACACTAATATTGAACATGAATGTCGAAAATGTGTTTCCTGGCCCTAAATATTTAACATCTGCATGCCTGTAACAACAATGCTACTTGCCACTACTGTGGCTGTGTAAGGCCAATAACACTAGCACACAGAAAGGCTACTAGCACAGGGTCTTTGATCTGCTTTTCTAAGGAAAGCAACTTTAAGGGATTCACAATCTCCCTTTAATTAGACATACATACATCATTCACTTTGTTCAGGGGGAAAAGCCAGCACTCTACACTTCAGGGAGAACATAAACAGAAATTACAAGCAGAAATTATATAAACATAGCAAATAAACACCAATCAACAGAAAGGCTTCACACATAGCAATACATATATACATGTGACTCAAATTCATGTGACCTAGGCCTTCTCATGACTTAAGCAAGTCATCGAAGACTCCCAATTCAATCAAAGACTTGATTGAAACAAAGGCAAGTCCCACGCTGCTTGCCACCACATTCCACCCGTAGGTTGCAGTAAGAACAGCGTCTTTAATCATTACCAAGTATCCAAATAAAGTCCTCTTTCATCTTGACTGAAGGTTGACTTCCAAATCCCATGGCTCTTCTTTTGTAAGTTAACTGCTCTCAGTTCTCACCTGGATTCACATGTAGGCAGCTCTCCACTCCTGCACCAGGTCCCAGCTCATGGGAATTGCTCCACTCCAAATTCTGCCTGACAGCAGGTTCCAAGCGTTCCTGACTTCAGCTTCTATTTCTGGGGTAAAGGAGCTTAACAGTGCAGCGACACATACCACCAACATCAGTATCTCAATTCACCTCCAAAGTCCAGAGCTTCTATGTTTACAGCTTAGTTCACTTTAACAGTTCTCAAAAGGGGCTTAAGCTAAGCCTCCTTCCTATGGGCGGGTCTCTGCCCTACAGTTCCACTCACCTCCACTTGCCTTCAAAGTTTGGAGGCTCCTTCAGCAAGTCTGTCATCAAAGTTCTCCTTATTCTCAGAGATCTCCTCTCTGCTCTAGAGGTCTCCTCCCAGCTCTTTTAGGTTTCCTCTCAGCTCAATGCCCAGAGCTTATTCTTCTTTTCCTCTTCTCTTCTCAACACCTGCAGGCTCTCAACATTGGCTCTCTCTCGGTCTTCTTCTCAATGCTGGCAGCTCTCTCAATGTCTTCTCTTCAACACCCTCTGGATGTCTGCTTCTCTCATACTCTGTGCTCTCCTTATAAATAGTTCTAGCTGCATCTGATTAGTTAGTACTCAGGTGTCTGATTAGCTGAATTTATGCACATCTGATTGGCAGGAACTCAGGTCTCTGATTGGCTAAAACTCAACACACATTCGATCCAGCAAAATTCCACTTTGCTTGCCATAATAATGCCAAATAGATGATTTTCAGCATATTATTGCTAAAATAAACCAGTTAAAAATATCTTGGTAACATTTTTTTGGTATCATTCCTTCTTTTCCTGGCCAATGAAGGATATATTCCCCTCCTAGTTCATCGTAAAATATTTGAGTTTGGGTGACTCAAATCATAACCTCTTCCTTACATTCCAGGGAGAAAAAAAAATGTGTGTGTGTGTGTGTGTGTGTGTGTGTGTGTGTGTGAAATATATATACATATATATACATACATAAGTATATGTGTACATGTACATGCATACACATGTGTGTATACATACACGCATATGTATGTGTGTTTATATTACATGTAAATATTTAATCAAAATTATATGTGCAGATTTATATACACACATATATGCTTATTTCAATAAATCAATTTTCTGAAATCTCATAAGAACTCTCTCTACCCTTGCACACACATCATACTCCTTAAGGAATAATTATCAGAATTACCCTGATTCAGAAATGAGAGAGTATCCCAACCCAGAGATGGAGAGAGTAGTGAAATAAGTCTCAGTCTCTGAGCCAAGGTATACATCTAGGTTATTATTGACTTTAATTATCACTTGCACAAACTGTCATATTCTTTTTTGCACCTGAGAACCACTCCAACAACGTGTGAAATTCTTCCCTGCCTTAGAACTCCTCCCTTCCTCCACCAAAGAACTGAATTACTTGCAATTTGATCTTGAAATCTATGTATCTACTGATTAGTATAACCAGGGAGAAAATTCATTTTTTTTTCCATTCAGAAATGAGCTTGGAGAAAGTGATACTAGGGACATCTAATAATGTGCTTCCTGTAAGTAACCATCCACAAAAGTCAAATATGCTTTCATTTTAAACTTACAAAGCATTTCCCTTGCTTGATATTTCTGTCATTTTTTTTCTTTTAAAATATGACCATTTTTGTTTTTGTGTTGGAATGAAACCTAAACATTAAAAAGTACCATTTAAAATTACAACCTTTAATTTTCTTTTATGTGCCCATACCCAAAACCTGCTTCTTCTTTCTGTCAGAGGCTTGAAGTTAAAATCTGAGGGGGGTTTCGAATAGGCTCAATTTATTTCATCTTCCCCAGGTCCAACCCATACATTCCCAATTTCTTTACCACTTAAACTAAAATTGAGGCACATACCATGGAAAGGTATGATCTATTCAGCCCCAAATCAGTTTACCATAGTTCAGTTCTCAATATTACCTCAGGATTTTAGCAACAACTGTGGCTTCCATACTCAAACTACTGTCAATTTCCTTAGTAGCGTAATACTCTGATTTTTAGCCCAAGCAGAGATTTACAATTTCTTTTAAAGACAAAGAGCTGAAGGAGAAGGAAACTCCCACGTTTCCCTAGTGAGTACAGGAGGTTCTGAGGGCCTTCTACCTCTGATTGTATATGTGTTAATATGTAAGGCTCTAAGGCACATTAATGCACCCATCGGTATCAACTAAAATGAAAGTAAAGGTTTGAAAGAAATAGTTTTGTTGTTTAGTATATTTCCATTAAAATACATTTAATGGAGCTATTTATTTCAAAAAAGTCAATGATATATGACACCAGATTTTCTCATTTACATTCATTTTTACTGAAAGCGTTAGTAATTTTCCTCTGGCATGGTGCTTTCATTATTAAGCCTAAGAGCTATGATTGACTTATTACCACATTAAAAAGATGGAATTTGTTGTCCCAATACCAGGTAGTTGGTGATATGACAAAAATGTATGAATATAAGATTGCCACTTACAGCTGTCCAATGCAACAGTTCTCATACGTGCATATGTGTCTGCAATATTTTAGATCTTGTGGATCTTGAAATTATGAAAGGTATGAAAATGACAAAGTATATCAAATCAGAAAGAACAATAACCAAGAAATTAGTTTCACTTTGACTGTCTTATTGCAGGCGATGTTGGGAATGGAAAAATTTGTCATGTTTTTCTTTTTTTTTTATAAATGGTAGGCAAGACTTGGTCTGAGGAAGTGGGAGATTTCTAAAGCTTTTCTTCTTACAGAAAATAATGTGTTTTCTCTCTCAGAGGTCAGTGAATTTGAGTTGAGGTGTTACCAGATACCAACAAAAGAGTAAACATTTTGTAGCTTCTTTTGTAACCACTGAACTCACCTATATTTAATGACATTGCTATTTTTTATAAAAAGTCACACTTTTTAATGATCTTTTTATATTCAATAATAAAAAAGAAATCTGTCATACTTTATTTCCCTTTTTTTTCTATACCAAAACTTCTCAACTTTTATTATAACCAGTTAATCAACAGGCATCTGTTAATTGCTTACTAAATTCTATAGATTGTGGTGAGAACAGGGAAGGAATACAAAGAAAGGCAAAGATAGAATGACTGCTCTTAAGGAGCTCACATTCTAATGGCCAAGACAATATGCAAGTAACTGTACATATTGGACTTCAATATCTCTGGAGGAAAGAGTGAGTCTGATGACTTTGTGAAGCTCTGCCTCATGTAAATCCAATTTATGTGCATGTCAAGATATCACCCTCGTGATGTCTAGGTTCTCTTTGAAAACAAAATACAAACAATAACAACTGTACATATAAGACAATAACAATGTTTAAAAAGTGTGACTCAGAGGAAATGGACTGAGAGGTAGGGTAGGAGTGGTGATGTAAGGAAAAACCTCCTTCAGAAAGATGAGATTTAAGAAGAGTTTGAAGGAAACAAGGAAAGATAGAAGCTTGAGCTAAGCTCACAGAACATTCCTGGCATAAGAAACAGCCAATACAAAGGTGTGGTGTAAGAAAATATATTGCCTTGTTTGTGGAACAGCAACAAGACCAGTGTCTCTGGATTGTAGAATATATGGGGGGAGTAAAGTATAAAATGACTGGAATAATTGCGCTATAAATATACTCACATTGTCTAGGAATAAACAATACTTGTTGGGAAGCCAGGAAGGTTTTAATTACATTTATTCCTTCTGAATAAATGGGTACATCCCCTGAAGAGTAAAGGAGTATACAAAGACTCAGACACATGCCAGTCCTTTTATTGATTCCCCATTCAAATCTTCCGCCTGACTCTTCATTGGCTGGATACAACCCCCTGACTGCCTATATCCTGCTCTCCTCAAGTGGCTCATCAAGCATGTGTACAGTCTTCTAACCTTTCACCAGACCAGAAGCCACCTAGATCACAGCTCTGATTAGAACCAGGCACTCGACTTACATTCTGCTAAAGGGATGGAGGGGGGAGAGATACTGAGATACTTACAGCTCTGTGAAGAGAAAACTGTTCCCATCATTTCTCAAAATTGGAAGGGGGTTAGGACACAAAGGGCTTTAGTTGTTCTGACGTTCTATCACATAAGAGTATAAGTGAATTTCTGACCAAAGTTTAAGGGGAAAAAAAAACTAAGTGCTTGGCTAAAACTGAGCCAAGGAGAACAATTTTATTTTAAATAAGAATACTGAGTGCAAGAATAGTACATTCTCGTAATTTAGGTGGTGTCTTTTCTATTTTTCAAAATTAAATCCAACTCTGTCCTTTTATTTGAAAATAAATTTTACTTTTAGAAACTGACTTATAATTGAGTAACTTACAGCCTTTAGAGTTTGTAGACCTTTCTTCACTATATTGGAACAGGGCCCTTGTAACTGCAGGTACTCCTGCTGCCTCACATTCAATCCTAAACATGCAAATATTATCAGTGTTATGGCACTTTAGGGGACCTGGAGACTTGCCATTTGTGCTATTATGATCAGAACCAGAAGTCAATTTCCTTCAACCCATATTTTTAAGCTGGAGAGCATTAGCCTGGGGCAGTCAAAATGACAAGTACTAAGAATATGGAGCAGAATGAATATCCAGCAAAGAAGTAGAACACGATATGACTGCAATAAAAAAAAAACCTAGCTAAAAACTTCTCACAATGATTTAAATGGTGAGCTACCTTCAAGCTTAAAAAAATGGAGGAAAGGAGAAGTGGATTAGATCTTTGATGCCATGTTATATTTTGAAAGAATGAAGACTACTCCAGGACTTCATTTGCTCTTAAAATACTTTCAGATTTTGTACAGGGGAAATAAAAATGGTGTGACATTGTCAGCTGAGCTTTTGAAGATTTAGGGTGTGCTGCCTTGAAGATTTAGATCAGACCTATACAAGTTGGCAGTAGGTATGGGCCAAAATTAAAATAGGCTAAACTTCTTTGGGCCCAGATAGACTTTTAGCAGGTCATTTTCCAAGTAAAGGTAGCTAGAGACAGCATGACGATGGTTGGTGGCCACAGGTTACATGACAAACTAGAGAGAATGCACACTGGTGAACTCTCCCCCCCAATCCTTTGACTGGTGGCAAGTGGCCCATGGGAGGCATATCGTGCAGGCCTGATTCAGATAATGGCAGAAATTGATAGCCAAGCATTACATTCTGTGCTGTAGTTTGGCTTTTGAAGGACTCTCCTTTTAGACATGACTTATTAGGATGATATTCGGTGTCCTTCTCCTCCCATCAATTATACTGTCTGAGCCCCATTTGGGAGCTAGGCTTAGGGTTATAGTTTGGATAGGGTTTCCAGAAGAAGGAGCCCAAAGGTACCTAACCAATCCAAATTGTTTCTAAACACCAAAAATACCTGCTCTTCTTACTCCACAAATATTTCCTAATGGATTTTCTCCCTTTGGCATATCCTTGATGACTGTGTGGGCTGACTTTAATCTCTTATTTCACAAAGATTTAATTTTCATGTGCTGCCAAATCAACAGCTCTTTTAGTCTGCTTGATAATCACTGACTATAAACAATCCAGTAGCACAAGAAGTCATTTCATTTTGATTGTCAATCAGTTCCCCAAAACAGACTGACCTTTGCAATGTGATGTTTTCTACAGCACAGATATAGGCATTTTTCTGCCTTTAGCAATTCAAATTGGTAATGCAGGCAAAATCATACTCTAGTGGACACACAAGACCTCCCAATTGTTTTATTGCAGTGGGATTCTTTTACCATGATTGCATTGCTGGAAATCATTTTCTTAGGACTTGGAGGTGAAATAGAACTGACCCCTAGCTCTTCTGTGCTGAATTAGCAAGTGAGGGAAAAGCAAAAGGTGAACTGAACTCTGTAAGGGAAAATAGGAAATGTCACATAGAACTTCAGACCAACCTTTTCATGTTCTAAATCTTGAGCCATTTTATGCATTGTTTTGTTTTAGTGAGTAGTTTAAGAATTTACGTATATTCTTTTGGGATAGTGATTGGTAGGCCTGCCACAAAACCTTGTACATAAGGAACTAAACTAGGTACATATAAGATTAAATCATGCTTTTTCATCAAGAGAGACTCAGAAGAGGAAGAAGATGGAAGGATGAGAAGTAGGCATCACTTGAGCCTTACTCTCATTGGAATTGGATCAAAGAGTATATAACATAGACAACCAGTGGGATGTGTAAATCTATCATATCCCACTGGAAATTAAGAAGGTAAGGGCCTAACTAAAGGTTAGGGGGACCAAGAGAAGGGAGAAACTGATAGAAGGCAGACTGGGGAGGTGGTGGTCAGAAGCACAACACTGGTGAGAATGGAAAGAGTGAAAGGAGAGAGAGAAAGAAGGATAAACAGGAGGAAAAATAGAATAGAGGGAAATACATAGTAATCACAACTGTGAATGTGAATAGGATGAGCTCTCCCATAAAATGGAAGTGGATAGCAGAGTGGATTAAAAAACATAATCCTACATTATGTTTTTTACAAGAAGCAAACAGACACACACAGAATAAAGGTAAGGGGCTGGAGAATAATGAATTATGAAGCTGAAGAAAAAAAAAAGCAGGAATTTCTGCCATGATCTCAGACAGAGCAAACACAAAAATAGATCTAAGAGAGATAAGGCAGGAAATTACATATTGCTAAAAGGTACCACAGATAGTGAAGAAATATCAGTACTAAACATGTGTGTACCAACTGGCATAGCATCCACATTCTTTTTTAAATAATAATTTTTTTTCAACTACATGTAAAGAAAGTTGTCAAAATTCACTTTTGATTGATTTTAAGTCCCAAACTTTTTTTTCCCTCCCTCTCTCCCTCCCTCCCTCTCTTCCCCTCTCCCCAAGATGGCAAAGAATCTGATGTAAGTTATACATTTACAATCATATTTAATATATGTCCACATTAGTCATGCTGTAAAAGAAGAATTAGAACAAAAGAGAAAAACAAGAGAAAGAAAAAACAAAACAAAAAAGGTGAAAAAAGTATGGTTCAATCTTCATTCAAACTTCATAATTCTTTCTCTGTATGTGCATAATATTTTCTATCAGGAGTCTTTTCGAGTTGTCTTAGACCATCTATTGCTGAGAAGAGCCAAGTCTATCACATCACAATGTTCTCCTAGTTCTGCTTACTTCACTCAATATCAGTTCATGTAAGTCTGTCTAGGTTGTTTTTTTTTTCTGAAATCCCCCTGCTCATCATTTCTTATAGCACAATAGTATTCTGTTGCATTCATATACAACAACCTATTCAGTCATTCCTCAATTGATGGGCAAAGGACAAGTTAAATGAGTTACAGGAGGAAATAGACAGCAAAACTATACTTTTGTCTCTCAGAACTAGAAAAATCTAACCACAAAATAAATGAGAAAAAATTAAGGAGGTGAATAGAAATTTAGAAAAGTTAGATATGACACATCCCTGGAGAAAACTGAATGGGCATAGAAACCATACATGACACCTATACAAAAACTGACTATATAGTAGGGCATAAAAAAATCAAAATTAAATATAGAAAAATTATTAAATGCATCCATTTCAGAACATAATGCAATAAAAATAATATTCAATAAGGGGCAGTGGAAAGCGAGATTAAAAATCAATTGAAAAGTAAATGATCTAATCCTAATGAATAAAGTGAAAGAAGAAATCATAGAAACAAGCAATAATTTCATTGAAGAGAATGACAATAATGGGACAACACACAAGAATTTATAGGCTTCAACCAAAGCAGTATTTAGGAGAAAATTTATTTCTTTAAACTCTTACATCAACAAAATAGAGAAAGAGCAGATTAATGAATTGGACATGCAACTAAAAAGAACTAGAAAAAAACAAATTAAAATTCCCAAGTGAACACCAAGTTAGAAATCTTGAAAAATCAAAGATGAAATTAGTCAAATTGAAAGTAAGAGAATTATTGAGCTAATAAATAAAACTAGCAACTGGGTTTGGGGGAGGGGGATCAATAAGATAGATAAACCACTGGTTAATTTGATTTTAAAAAAGAAAGAAGAAAACCAAATCTCCAATGTCAAAAATGAAAAAAGGTGAATTTGCCACTAATTAAGAGGAAATTATTAATTAGTTTGCTCCATTACATACCAATAAGTGCAACAATCTAAGTGAAATTGATGAACATTTATGAAAATATAAATTGCCCAGATTTATAGAAAAGGAAATAGTATACTTAAATAACTCCATCTTAGAAAATTCACTCCCTAAGAAAAAATCCCCAGGGACATATGGGTTCACAGATGAATGTTACCAAGCATTTAAAGAATAATTCATTCCAATACTATATAAACTATTTGGGAAAATAGTCAAAGAAGGGGCCCTACATACTTTCATTTATGACACAAATATAGTACTAATACCTAAATGAGGAAAAGCTAAAACAGAGTAAGAAAACTATGACCAATTTCCATAACAAACATTGATGCAAAAAAATAAAAATTAGATAAAATACTAGCAAGGAGATTGCAGCAGTATATCACAAGAATTATACACTATGATCAAGTAATTTGGTATTTGTAATAGTCAAAATAACTTATTTGCACCAGGAATTTAGGGCTGGTTCAGTATTAAAGAAACTATCAGTGTAATCGACCATAACAATAGCAAAACCAACAGAAATCATAAGATTATATTAATAGATGCAGAGAAAGCTTTTGAGAAAATATAGTACCCAGTCCTATTAAAAACAGTAAGGAGCATAGGAATAAATGGAGTTTTCCTCTAAATGATAACTGTATCTATCTAAAACCATCAGCAAACATTATTTGTAATGTGGATATGATAGAAGCCTTGCCAATAAGATCAGGGTAAAGCAAAGATGCCCATTATCACCACTATTATTCAATATTGTACTCGAAATGTCAGCTATAGTAATAAGAGAAGAAAAAGAAATTGAAAGGATTAGAATAGGCAATGAGGAAACAAAATTCTTACTCTTTGCAGATGATATGATGGTATATGTAGAGAATTTTAAATAATCAACCAAAAAACTGCTTGAAATAATTAACAACTTTATCAGTTGTTGTATAAAAAATAAACCTACATAAATCATCAACATTTTTTACATATTACAAAAAATCCCAGAAGCAAGACATAGAAGGAGAAATCCTATTTAAAATAAATGTAGACAATATAAAATATTTGGGAATCTACCAGCTAAGAAAAACCCAGGAACTATCTGAAAAGAATTACAAAACACTTTTTACACAAATAAAGTCAGACCTAAATAATTGGAAAAATATCGGTAGCTCATGGGTAGGCTGAGCCAATGTAAAAAAAATGACAATTCTGCCTAAATTATTTTACTTATTCAGTAACATACTAATTAAATTATTTAAATTATTTATAGTGCTAGAAAAAATGGCGAAACTCATCTGGAAGAAGAAAAGGTCAAGAATATCAAAGTAACTAGTGAAAAAAAATGCAAAGGAATGTTACCTTCCTGTACCAAATCTCAAACTATATTTTAAAATGGCAATCATCAAAAAAATCTAGTACAACCTAAGAAATAGAATAATGGATCAGTGCAATAGATTAGGTACAAAAGACATAGTAGTCAATGATAATAGTAACCTAGTGTCTGATAAACCCAAAGACCCCAGTTTCTTGGAGAAGAACTATTTGACAAAAACTGCTGGGAAAACTGGAAAACAATATGGCAGAAACTAGGCATAGGCCAACATCTTACACTCTATACCAAGATAAACTCAAAATGAGTATATGATTTTGACATAAAGGGTCATGCCATAAGCAAATTAGGAGAGCAAGCAATAGTTTGCCTCTTAGATCTATTGAGAAAGGAAGAATTTATGACAAAACAATATATAGAAAGCATTACCAAATGTAAAATTCATAATTCTGATTATATTAAATTTAAAAGGTTTTGCACAAATAAAATCAATGCAACCAAGATGAGGAGAGCAGAAACCTGAGAAACAATTTTATAGCAAGTATCTCTCATAAAGGTTTCATTTCTCAAATATATAAAGAACCGAGTCAATTTAAAAGAATACAAGACGTTCCCCAATTGATAAATTGTCAAAAGATATGAACAGGCAGTTTTCAGATGAAGAAATCAAAGCTATCTATAGTGATATGAAGGAATGCTCTAAATCACTGTTGATTAGGGAAATGCTAATAAAACAACTGTGAAGTACCACCTCACACCTATTAGATTGTTTAATAGGACAGAATTGGTTAATATGACAGAAAAGAAAAATGATAAATGTTGGAGAGTATGTGGAAAAACTGGGACACTAATGTACTGTTGGTGGAGTTGTAAACTAATCCAGCTGTTCTGGAGAGCAATTTGGAACTATGCCCAAAGGCTGTAAAACTATGCATACCCTTTGATCTAGCAATACCATTATTAGATCCATATTTCAAAGAGGTCACAAAAAAGAGAAAAGGACTTACACATACAAATATGTATGCATGTGTGTGTGTGTGTGTGTGTGTGTGTTTGTGTGTAAAGTGGTGGGGTGGGAGAGAGAGAGAGAGAGAGATGGAGGGAGGCTTTTTGTGGTGGCCAAGAAACAGGAGAGGGCTTAACAAGTTTCGGTATGTGAATGTAATGAAATACTATTGTGCTATAAGCAATGATGAGTAGACAGATTTCAGAAAATCTTGGAAAGGCTTACATGAACTGAAGCAAAGTGAAGTGAGAAGAACCAGTAAAACATTGTAAACAGTATTGCGCAACGATCAACTATGAACAGCTTAGTTGTTCTCAGCAATACAATGACCCGAGACAATCCCAAAGGTCTGATGATGGAAAATGCTATTCACATATAGAGAAAGAAATGATGGAGTCTGAATACAGATTCAGATATAGTATTTTCACTTCCTTAATTTTTTTGTATTTCTTTTCTTTTGGCCTATTTCTTCTTTCACAACACGACTAATATGGAAATATGTTTTACGTGATTGTACATATATAAACTATATCCAATTGCTTACTATTTTAGGAAGAGAAGGAAGGGAGGTAATTTTGAACTCAATTTTTTAAATGTATTTTAATTTACAATAAGAGCAATGTTTTTTTAAGAATAACTTTGAGCAAATAAGTTATTTTGACTATTATAAATAACCAAATTAACAATAAAGGACATATATAAAGATCCAGAGAAAAAAACTGCCAAATAGATGTATGTACAGAATAATTTTAAATATAAACCTATTTGTGTCTAATGGTAGCCATCTCTAAGACATGGGCAGAGGGAATAAAAAAAAATTACATGATCATTTCACTGCGTATTTGAAAGCTATAGCAAGTTGTACATAGTATATTTGCAATTTCATTTATAATCATCTTATTGTATTGTCATAGAAATACTTGTTTTGTTCCACAAATTAAAAATAAAGTACAAAAAAATGGTTACCTATCAAAAAATTAACAATGAATAGTCTTTATGTATAATTGGAAAAATAAAATATTATTTTAAAAAAGAGAAATATGAGGCCTCGACCAGGGAAATCTCCCATTACCAAAGTAATCCTATGGTTTAGGAGCATGCTCCTCCCATCTCTGAATGGGTCTACTTTAACCATCTCCACATTGAGACATGGTGACTCTAAGTTAAAATGTTCTATTAGTAGTAGGATTCCTCCCCAAATGAATGTTTCTCATAAACCTAGGAACTTCTGGGGGGGGGGGTACCACAATTTTTCTCTAATTTTCAGAAGTTCTTTAAATCCCTCTCAGAGTAACTGATAATAGAATCACAGATTTCAAACAAAATGGGACCTCAGAGATATTTTATTCCAAACCTCTTATTTTACTGATAATAAAACTGAGGCCCTGTGTTGTTAAGCAAAATTGTCTCATTAGCATGGCTTTTGTTTCTTTTGAGTGGAAGTACTTTCAGCTGTTAAGTGCTAAGCCCCAGGCCCAGGGCCCTGTCAGGTGTGAAACCTGTGTGGGTGTGGATTGGTGACTTAGGAGGGGCCAGCTTGGGAACCAATGGTCTCTGGTCATTGAGGCAGGGCTTGAGAACCCCGGAAGCTCGGCTGCGAGGAGGGGTGAGCCGGGAGACAACTTCAGCGGCGGCAGCGGCGGCGGAAGGTGTGGAAGCCAGAAGGTGCGGAAGGCAGAAGCTGCGGAGGCAGGAAGCTGCGGAAGCGGGCGGGCCTTACCCGAGTGCGAGCAGGAACGTGAGGCCAGTGAACATGATTTGGCTAAATACTCTCTTGCTTTTCTGTGGCCTCCTAGTTGCCCTTGTGAAATGGGCTTTCTGGGCCTGGAGTCTTTTTGTCAAGATGTTGGAATGGGGAGGCTGGTTCAAGTTTTTGCTGCGGTGAGGCCTAAATAAATTTCTTGTTGTTTTCTCCTTAGAGAATCTCTCATACCTTGCGATTTCGGACCATTCAAACATATA
>CM053623.1:199878505-199902509 GCA_028646595.1 Phalanger gymnotis
AGGTAATGGAATACTATTGTGCTATAAGAAATGGGGATGATACCAGTTTCATAACAACCAGGAAAAACCTACACGACATAATGCTGAGTGAACAGAGCAGAGCCAGGAGAACATACACAACCACAGATACATAGATTCTGTGATGACTAACCCTGACAGACTTTTCTCTTCTCAGTAACACAATGTGCAGAGATGGCTCCAAAGGATTCACACGATGGAGAGTGCTATCTACATCCAGAGTAAGAACTATGAAGTATGAATGCAGATAGAGACACACTTCATGCTTGCCTTTTTCTCTCCCCCTTTTTTTCCTCTCTTTTGTATTTGTTTTTGTGTTGTGTTTTTTTGGTTCTGTTTCTTCTTTCTCATGATTCATTCTATTGGTCATAATTCTTCTCCACACCTTGACTAATGTGTAAATTAATTCAATGAGAAGTTATACATGGAAGTTATATGGGATTCCATATCATCTTGGGGAGGGTGGGGAGGAAGAGAAGAAAATCTGGAACTCAAAATTATGTAGAACCGTGTGTTGCAAACTAAAAAACAGAAAATTTGGAGTGTTCCCTAATGAATATTGATGCAAAAATTTTAAATAAAATATTAACAAAGAAAAAAATGTACATTACCCTAGAGAGAAGTAGGAGGAAAAGGGAATAAGAGGAGTATGGGGAACTCATAGAAAAAAAGAGTGAATTAAGGAAGGCAGTAGTCAGAAGGGAAAGAGACTTTTAAGGAAGGATAAGACAGAAAGAGAGAGAGAGAGAGAGAGAGAGAGAGAGAGAGAGAGAGAGAGAGAGAGAGAGGGAGAGAGAGAGAGAGAGAAGGTTAAATAGGAAGAAAAAATAGAAAGGAGAGAAATATACAGTAATCATAACTGTGAATGGAATATACTCACCCATAAATAGAAGCAGATAACAGAATGGATTAAAAACCAAAATCTGACAGTATGTTGAGAGATCGAATAAAAATATGGGGCTAGAGAAGAATCATTTATGTTTCAGCTCAAGCAAAAATAGAAAGGGTAGCAATCATGATCTCAGACAAAACAAAAGCAAAAATAGACCTGATTAAAAGAGATAAGTAGGGAAACTATTTTTGCTAAAAGGTACCATAGCCAATGAAGTAATATCAGTACTAAATATATATGTACCAAGTGGTTTAGCATCAAAATTTGTAAAGGAAATGTTAAATGAGCTACAGGAGGAAACCATGAAACTATACTAGTAGGGGACTTCAAGTTTCCCCTATCAAAACTAGATAAATCAAACAAAAAAATTATCAATAAGAAGTTAAGGAAATGAATAGAATTTTAGAAAAGTTATCTATGATAGATTTCTGGATGAAATCGAATAGGAATAGAAGGAAGTTTATCTTTTTCTTAGCTGTACACAGCACCTTCACAAAAGTGACTATGTATTAGATCATAAAAACCTCATAAATAAATGCAGAAAAGCATAAGTATTTAATGTATCTTTTTCAGATCATACTTTAAAAAATATCACTTTCAATAAAGGGTGATGCATACGTAAATCCAAAATTATCTAACCAAATCTAATAATAAAAAAATGAGTGAATCAAAGAATAAATCATAGGAATAATCAATAACTTCATTCAAGGGAATGACAACAATGAGGCAACATTCCAAAATTTGTAGGATGCAGTCAAAGCAGTACTTAGGGAAAATCATATCTCTAAATGCTTACATCAACAAAATAGAAAAAAGAGCAGATCGATGAATTGGGCATGCAATTAAAAAAAAGAACTAGAAAAAGAACAAATTAAGAATTTCCAATTGAGCACCAAATTGGAAATCCTGAAAACCAAAGATAAGATTAATAAAATTGAAACTAAGAAAACTGTTAAGCTAATAAATAAAATTAGGAACCGGTTTAATGAAAAAAACAAGATAGATAAAATATTGGTTAATTTGATTTTTAAAAAATGAAAGACGAAAACCAATTTCCCAGCATCAAAAATGAAAAGTGTTAATTCACTACCAACTGAGAGAAAATTCACCATTAGGAAATATTTTGCCCAATTATATGCCAATAAATCCAAAAATCCAAGTGAAATCAATGGATATTTATGAAAATTTGAATTACCTAGATTAACAAAAGAGAAAGTAGAATACTTAAATAATCCCATTTTAGGAAAAGAAATTAAATAGGCCAGTTCACCAGTCCTCAGGCGAATATACCCTATGTGCTAGAATCCTGATTATGGCTCTTAGGGACAATGGAAGTCACTAGAGTTAATGAGATAATTAGAGGGGAAATATAAGAAAGAAAAAGGCCTCAAACAGAACCCTGTAATTCCTAGCTTCAGAAGGCAGGATGAATACTCAATGACGTAGGCATCATCAAAATCACAGAGATGATTATTAAAGTAACTGTTAAAGTTATCAAACTGTATTAAGTTATTAATAATATATATTTATAATATATAAAACACCATCTTCTGGATTTGGGGGATCTGCCCTCATGTTCCCTCCAAATATCATGAGGAATTTTTCATAGTTTTTTTTCCTCTCTCATTCAGGGGCACACGCATCTCCCAACACCTCTAGAATATAGATGCCCAAATAGCTTCTCTGAATGAACTGAAGGATTTGTCCGAGGTGGTATTCACATGGATGCAAACTTAACCATGGTAGAGGTCCCATCGTAGTCAAGATGTTGGGGGAAATCATTTCTTTAGATGTGCAGTCTTCTAGCACCACCTCCCCAAATCTGCCAATTCTTACTGGCTGTACAAGACCATCAAATCAAGGAAACAGCACCAGCATGTTTTATTTCATGTACATTACTCACCAACAGAACATGCATGTAACATCACCAGATTAATACTGGAAAAATCATCCAGCTTGCAACCCAATCTTACATCAAATCTTTTATGGACCAGGGACAGCTACATGGCACAGTGTACAGATCACTGGCCCTGGAGTCAAGAGGACCTTACGTCAAACTTAGGCCTCACACATTTGACTCTTACTAGCTGTGTGACCCTGGGTAAGTCACTTAATCCTGATTGCCTTTCAAAAAAATAAATAAATGAGGCTTTTATGGACCAACACATCATCATATTACTTGAAATATATTACAAGAGTATAATAAAATATTTGACTCTCATTCACCTGTTATTCCAGTAGTGATCAGTTTATTGCATTCAGCACATTGTCTTTTGAATTTTACTTCTTGTTTAATTAGCCAAAGTATCTCATCATGTTTTATTTGATCAAAATGTATATTACATATTACCTTCAAAATGATTCACCTGTTTTTTTTAAATTTCTTTGTTTCTGTAACCTCTGCATTTTTCCCATTTTCCAATCATAATATAGCGAAGGGGAATTGAATTGGTTGACAAAATGCCAATGAGGGAGAATTAGTATGATAATTTTCATATGATTTCTTTACTCAGATTCCTTACCTAAAAAAAAAGAATGAAGAGAAATTCCTTGGCCATTAATTAATTTAGATGGCAGGTCCATCATCATTTTGAAGTTCAAAAGTAGAAGTTTCAAATGAATAAAATTCTAAAACCTGGGAATCTATTAAAAAGAATTATCTCCCTCCCAACTAAATTATAAGTTATGGTCTATGTATTTCTCAATCACCAGGTCAGTTTGATCTGTACAAATTGAGTCTAAAAATCTACTTTGGGGCCTAAGTTTATATCAAAATTAATGAAATTAGTTGAATGATTGGTTGGTCTCTAGCCACCCAGATTGATATATTTATGACAGAAAATTATGCCATCTTTTGTCTCAATTCTTACCTAGTCCTTAATCACTGAATGGGTTTTATGTTAAAGAAACTGAGTCCTGGGAAAATCTTAATTTAGAAAGGTCAAGGTCATCCACTGTATCTTGGACTATCATCAGTCATCTTGTGTCTTGCCACTATATTTTGATAAATCTGGGAGACAGAGTGAGGCTGATGATTTTATGCTGTTCTGCTTTACTTAAATCTAAGTCAAAATATTGCCCTACTGATACCATTGATAAACAGCAATCAACAGCAACAGCACTTTATTTTGTCCTGAAATCTCACTTTTTACAAGAGGAGTTCCTTATTCCCTTAATGCTAGTGCCTTCCCTAGGTTGATTATCTCCAATTTATCCCATCTATATCACGTTTATTTATAGTTGTTTGCATGTTGCTTTCCCCATTAGACTATGAGCCCTTTGAGTACTAGAACAGATCTGTTTTTTTCCTTTGTTTTTATTTTCCCTTGCCTTGTGTGCCCAGGGCTTAGCATGATGCCTGGTAGAAAGTGCTTAATAAAGATTAGGTACATAAAAAATGCTAATTGACTGACGGTTGCCCATACCCTTGTTGTGACTGTTGACACAAAAGCTGTTTTAACTATTTTAAACTAATTAGCTTAAAATTATCATTAGATTTTGAATGTGAGGTAGTAATTTAGGGATCCAAGTTCTATATGATACCAAATTACCAGTTTGATTTATTTTAAGCTTCTCAGGTACAGAGTGCATCAATTGCTTCACATAATTTGACAAGCTTGGAATCAAAAACCCTTTAAGATTAATTTTGACTAATTTATCTGAAAGGACTACAAGCCAGGATTGTTCTGATCTGCCTAATGGTAAAGCTAGACTCATTGGTTTTTTTTTTTTTTTTGCTGAAAAGAGAATGTCCAGTTGTGCTTGCCCTAACAGAAACAATATTAACAATAACTTACCTCAACATAGTTCTTTAGACCCTAAAAATTATTTTACACACATTGTTTCACTTGACCCTCATGATAGCCTTATGTAGTAGGCAGTACTACTGATTCTATTTTAAAGATGGCGCTGTCAACATTCAATGGAGCAGCAATGGCACAATGGATAGTGCACCAGGCCTGGAGTCAGGAAAACTAATTCTGATGAGTTCAAATCCAGCCTCAGACATTTACTAGCTCTGTGACCCTGATCAATTTACTTAGCCCTGTTTATCTCAGTTTCTTCATCTACTGAATGAGCTAGAGAACAAAATGGCAAATGACTGCAATATCTTTGTCAAGAAAAACCCAAATGGGGTCATGAAGAGTTGGACACAACTAAAAAAATGACTGAACAAATCAATATTCAGAGAATTAAAGCGATTTACCCAGCTGCAAAGCCAAGAAAATTACAGAGGCAGAACTTTAATCCATTTTATTTCTCCAGATCCAGTGCCCCACTCCCTAACCATTCATTAATTATCATTATGTAATGACTAAAGTTATTCTGAGTTTGTTTTTGTTTTTGTTGATAATGAGTAAGACTAAAGAATGAGGTTATCTCTCATAACAATACATTTTTAGTTTTCATTTCATATTGAAAGTTTTCTAATATTAGTCTATGATTCATTTCTTCTCAGAACTGCTAAAAGTAAGAAAGAACTTCTAGCATACATAAGATTTATAAATCACTTTGAGGCCTGCAAAGCACTTTATATATACACTTTACAAAGATCGGGTGGCATGGTAAGCTTTAATAGCTTTGAGCTTTAGTAGTTTAAAATGGCACTAAGACTTTCACAACACCCTGCATTATAACATTTGATCCTTACAACAGCTCTGTAAGAGCAGTTTTATTATCCCCATTTCACAGATAAGAACACTGAGACTGAAAGAGATTAAGTGACTTGTCCTATGTCACACAGAAAGTAAGCATCTCTGACAGAATTTCAACTCAGTTCTTTCCAAAATCAAGTCTATCTCTCTAGTTTTTTGTGTTACCTAGCTACCATCATCATCATCATCATCATCATCATCATCATGGATGGCTAAGTGTTTTAATGTGTAGAGTACTGGCCCTGGAGTCAGGAGGACCTGGGTTCAAATCTGATATCAGACACTTACAAGCTGTGTGGTCTTGGGCAAGTCATTTAACCCTGTTTGCCTCAGTTTCCTCATCTTTAACAGGAGCTGGAGAAGGAAATGGCAAACCACACCAGCATCCATGCCAAGAAAACCCACAGTGGGGTCACAAAGGGTCAGACATGACTGAAATAACTAAACCAATACACACAAAGTAATTTAAAATATAATCATCAAAGGTAGTGACATTTATGAAAATTATTACTTTGGCAGAGGTAACCTATGAATATGTATGTAAGTAATGTAGAACAGTCGATAGAATTATGGAATTTGCCTCAGCAATATTTAGCTTCAGGTCCCATTTCTAATTTTTACTAGATGTATGTCTTTGGACTAGTCGCTTAATCTGTATTTGCCTGAGGCAACTACCTCGGACTTATATATTAAATCATAGATGGATGGAGGTCTGCTTTTGTGGAAGGAATTATCATAAGGAGAATACTCAACACTATGGAAATCACCTATTCTTTCCAAATTTTCCTCTCGAGTCAAATACCACCCTCTCTCATGCTCAACTATGTCAAATGTAACATTAGTTTACACCCATAGAAAATTTGAAACAAACTTTCTATTGAATTTCTATTAATTTGCCTTGAAAGAGAAAACAACTTGAAAGTCACTTTGACCTAAGTAAGAAAATAAGGCTTCAGGCTTTGTATTGCTTACATAGTAGCAAGGACTTGGCCAGTTTGGTGATACTGTGAATAGAGTTTTGAGTTTGAAGTCAGTACGTTGTTAGGCACATAGTATATAATACAGGAGGATAGAGGATAGATAAATGAATAGATACGTAGTTACGTAGATACATAGATGTAGATAGACATAGAAATAGATGTATAGTTGCTTTTGTTGACAACTTCTTGGTTGAATTTGAGTTACATAAGCTCATTGGCATCACAATATCCTCCATAGCCAAACTCTAATGTTTGTTTGTTAACTTGATTTGTTACCAATATCCATTTCTCAAAAGTCTCTGGGCACACTTATAAAATTCAGATAAATACCTATAAACCTGCAAAAGAAAGGTAACTCAATCCTAGATTCCAATTCTCCTTACAAAGGAAGAACAAAGAGATTCTCCATTACTCAGTAGTTCGATTACGGGGATCATCTATCCATATCTTTTTCCACTGGGCAATTGGATAGAAAGACCTATCTCCATCCATCCAGGAGTTAGTAAAAGAACAGGGAAGACAATTCTCAAATAGTCTAACCTCTAAACAGGTTCAGAAAAGACAGAGATAATGCACTTGATTCTTGTATTTTAGAGAGACATGAGTTTTGATGCTGAGTAATTTCTCACAAGTAAGTCCATAGAGATATACTTAGAGTTTTTTTTTCTGCTTTTTTTTGGTGATTTTTTTTTTGTCATACTGCACCTTTAGGTGTTTCTATTGTTACTCTTGGAGTTATTCAGAAATGCATTTCCTTTTAGCAAGTTCTAATGGCTGTCACTATGATTTAAAGCTTTCTCCTGAATCCCTCAGGTAGGGTATGGCTGCCTAAATTACTTTGGACCTAATTTTAGATAAACTGCCATAGCTGGTGTTGAATAAATGCATGAGTAAGCAAAGTAAACCAAAGCAGATAGTTAACATTTGTGACTGGTGTTATCTTTTCAGAGCATTTGAATAGAAGTGGTTGGGGTTTGTTAATTAGGTTCTCCCCCATACACACCCCCTACCTACCTACACACACACTCACACAAAAATCCTCTTGAGAAACATTACGTTACATTCATCATCTCTCTAAAAGTCTTGTCACTATATTCCCCCAAGCTAAAAAAATGACTGAACACAGATCAATTCCAGATGCATTTCCCTCTAAGACACCACCTCATCCTTTAGCACAATAATACCCAAGTATGAGGTGATAGCTCCTTATTAAAATACATTTAGGCCAACAGTGTTATTCAGCAGAAAAGCCCCATGATGTAAATGATGCTGTCCATATAAAATTAAATTTCATTGCAAGAAGGCACTCTTAGATTGTACACATCAGTTATACAACTGGATGGGAATTTAAAAAAATAAACCTCCCGGCCTCATTAAAAAAGGACAAGCCTGTAGCATTTGTCAAAAGGCAGATTTATGAAACTCTATCATGTACAACAATAACAAAATGTTCTGTGGTTTCACTGGGTGCATTTTAAAAGTAGAGACAGAATGGCATCAAATGAATAGTGTCCTGGGCTCAAAGTTTGAAAGATCTAGATTTGATTCCCTCTCACCTCTATATTTATGAGCTGTAAGACCCTAGGAAAGTCATTTAACCTCAAGGCATCTCAAAAGTTCCTAAGATTTATCTATGAAATTGTAAAATGGGGATAATCTTTGTCAGTCTAGTGAATACCCACATCAGAAGTCTCCTCTTCTAAGAACATTAATTCTTCAAGTATTCATTTACTTAAGTATCCAATTAAAATGTATAATATATAATGAAGTAAGAAAGAAGACATAAAAGCACTGCCACTTGCAATTAAATTTAAACTTCAGGAAAAAGTGTGAAATTATCAACTTTAGCCCCAAAACATCCTCCTGCTTTCTTACAATACATTTACCGCAAAGACCAATTTGCTGAGGATTTTCTATGCTCAAGGAGCTATGATGAGTTTTAGATTACTTATTTTTTTTAGTATTTTACTTATAGTCACAATATGTAAAACAATATAGCTACATTATTGTATTTCATCCCCTAACTTTATATATATATGTATATATATATATACATCACATATTGGTTTATGTATATGCATATAGATACATACATACTTATATGCCAGGGAATATGTATGTGTATATGAGCATATATATGTATATACATATGTGTGAGTATGTGTGTATTTATGTGTGTATATATACATACATATATATGCAAATTTTCTATCAATTGTCAATTTCTTTTACATGGATAATTCAATGCCTGCCTGTTGAAAAGTCTTAGGGACAAATGTTACAAGTGCTTCTAAGGAACTGAATACTAATTGGAATGCTAATTAACCTCTGATGGAAATCAATAGAGTGAGCCTAAATGCTAAATGAGATCAAGGAAGAAAGCTATAAGAAAATAGACAAATCAATAAAGTGATGAAAGATGACTAAATGCAAAAGTTATAACTATCTATCCTGAACCCTAAGGAAGTCAAGCTTTTAAGAAGAAAAAGTAATAAATGCTTTATTAATTTACAAAAACAACTCTACTATATGGAAAATTGAATACTTACAACTTAATCCTATATTCATAATTACAAAAATACTTTTATTGCTATTAGAATCATCTGAAATTCTTTCAAGTTTTTTGTAGCTCTTATTCAATCTACTAAAGACTTAGGCTCTTAAGACACATTGGACAATTTTCAATCTGTATTTGGTTCTATCAGAGCTATAAAAAGGAATTTTCTGTTCAGGGCAAATGGTGACAAGTGTGCCTTTGGTTGAGCCCTAGCTAAAGCAATATTAGATATGGACATATTGTTTGAATTCTTAGTAATATAGAATTTGTAAAAAGCCTTATTCCATAACCGATGATGTAACAACAATGTTGGTAGCAGCTACTGTGTCTGTGTAAGACCAACAACAAGAGCACACAGAAGGGCTGCCAACACAGGGTCTTTGATCTGCTTTTCTAAGAAAAGCAACTTTAAGGGCTTAACAATATCAATTTAATTAAACATACATATATTATTCACTTAGTTCAGGGTGAAAAGATCAGCCCCCTGAACTTCAGGGCAAATACAAAGAGAAATTACAAGCATACATTATAAACAGAGCAAATAATGCAAACCAATTTATCCACAGAAATACGTAGCTATCATAGGAGCAACAACATCTATCCATCTGGGTTATCAAAGCCAGTTCGCTTTTTTTAACAGCTTGCCCAGAGTCTTGTCATTCTTGCAATGAGTGTAACCCCAAAAGTAAATCACTAACCTTCCAATACATATACTCAGCTCAGGGTTCTGGGAGCTTGAGGCTCACCATCCATGGTGTGGGAAAGCAGCACATCATATGTAAATCAAGGAGTCTCCACCACCCCAGTGCTAAGAAGCATTCCTAGACAAAAGATCCCATTTTACCTGCCCCATTCAAACAAAGGCCAGACTCATTAAAGGCATTTGATAGCAAAAAATCCTGCCCTGATCACCACTGATGACTAGCTTATATTTTGACCCATGGCTATACAAGATATTAACAATAAAAAAGAAAATTACAACAAATTTCAAATTATTTCAAAGTTGGCATGCAGTGTCCTTACCCACATCATAAGAAAAACCAATTGGGGAACAAAAATGGCAGCTGGAAAGCAGGGACTTGCTTAAGCTCTCCCCCAAATCCTTCCAAACACCTACAAAAATGGCTCTGAGCAAATTCTAGACCTTCAGAACCCACAAAATAGCACAGGGAAACAGGTCTCCAGCCCAGGAGAGCCTAGACGGTCACTGGGAAGGGTCTATTGCATGGTGCTAGGAGCAGAGTACAACTCAGTGTGGGCCACACCAGGACAGACCAGACAAGAAGTCAGCCTGCAGAATAGGCCCTAGGGCCATGAATCATTGAATTGTGGCAGTAACCAGACTTCTAAACCCACAAACGCCAAAGACCACAGAGAAGGTTAGTGGGAAACTGCGGGATAGTGCTGAGACCAGTCTGGCCACCAGCCCAAGGGGTGGAGGAAGTGCTGCAGAGGTGACACTTGCAGCAGCAGGAAGCTCCTGAGGCTGCTTCTAGAGCTCCAGTGTCAGCTGCTTCCCAAGTCCCTGGCTCACAAAATGGGAGGAATCTGGCAGCAGATGAAAGCATGAGTACAAGGAACACTCTGCAGGCACAAAGGAAGATTCTCTTGCTTTGCCCTACTTGGATCTGGACAGTGGCCCTGGTTGGCGGTTCTTGGGGGAGGAGGAGCACAGCAGTGACAGAGCCTGGGGTGACGGTGGAGTAGAAGTAGCTCCAAAAACAGCAGTGCTTGGACCTTAAAGCTTGGGACAAAGTACTCTCTACTCTACAAGCAGTCATGCACTGACAAAAAGCTCGAGGATCAAGTAGTTGGCTGGGAACATGAACAGGTAGCAAAAACATACTCAGACTCAAACTATAGATTCTTTTTCTGGTGACAAAGAAGATCAAAACATACAGTCAACAAAGTCAAAAGCCTCCAAGTAAAACATGAAATGCTCTCATGTCATGGAAGGGATCAAAAAGCATTTGGAAAAGCAAGTAAGAAAAGTAGACAAAAAATGGGAAGAGAAATGAGAATGATGCAATAAAATCATGAAAAACAAGTCAATGACTTGATAAAGGAGACCCAAAAATACTGAAGAAAATAACATCTTAAAGAATAGACTAACCCAAATGTCAAAAGAGCTCCAAAAAGCCAGTGAGGAGAAGAATGCCTTAAAAGGCAGAATTACCCAAATGGAAAAGGAGGTCCAAAAGACCACTGAAGAAATTACCACCATAAAAATCAGATTGGAACAAGTGGAAGTTGGTGACTTTATGAGAAATAAAGATATTATAAAACAGAACCAAAAGAATGAAAAAATGGAAGACAATGTGAAATATCTCATTGGAAAAACCACTGACCTGGAGAATCAATCCAGGTGAGATCATATAAAATTACTGGACTACCTGAAAGCCATGATCAAAAAAAAAAAAGCCTAGACATCATCTTTCAAGAAATTATCAAGGAGAACCGCGATGATATTCTAGAGCCAGAGGGTACAATAGAAATTGAAAGAATCCACCAATCACCTCTTGAAAAAGATCCCAAAAAGAAAACTAATAGGAATATTGTTGCCAAATTACAGAGTTTCCAGTTCAAGGGGAAAATACTGCAAGCAGACAGAAAGAAACAATTTGAGTATTGTGGAAACACAATCAGAATAACACAAGATCTCACAGCTTCTACATTAAGGGATCAAAGGGCTTGGGATATGAAAGGAGCTAGGATTAAAACTATCACCTATGCATCAACACTGAGTATAATGCTCCAAGGCAACATATGGAATTTCAATAAAATAAAGGACTTTCAATATTTCTCAGTGAAAAGACCAGAGCTGAATAGAAAATCTGATCTGCAAATACAAGAACCAAGAGAAGCATGAAAAGCTAACCAAGAAAGAGAAATCATAAGGGACTTACTAAAGTTGAACTGTTTTGTCTACATTCCTACATGGAAAGATGATATGTGTAATTTGTGAGACCTTTTTCAGTATTAGGGTAGTTGAAGGGAATATATATATAGACAGAGGGCACAGGATGACTTGAATATGAAGGGATGATATCAAAAAAAATGAAATAAATTTAAGGGATGAGAGAGGAATATACTGAGAGATGGAGAAAGGGAGAGATAGAATGGGGTAAATTATCTCACATAAAAGTGGCAAGAAAAAGTAGTTCTGTGAGAAGGGAAGAGGGGGCAGGTGAGGGGGAATGAGTGAATTTTGCTCTATCAGATTCAACTTAAGGAGGGAATAACATACACACTCAATTGGGTATCTTACTACAGAGGAAAGTAAGGGGAAGGGGATAAAAAGGGAAGGGCAGGCAGATGGGGGGGGAGGTAATAAAAAGCAAACACTTTCAAAAAGGGACAGAGTCAAGGAAGAAAATTGAATAAAGGGGGACAGGATAGGATGGAAGGAAATATAGTTAGCCTTTCACATCATGAGTATTGTGGAAGTGTTTTACATAATAATACATGTATGACCTTTGTTGAATTGTTTGCCTTCCTAGTGGGGGTAGGTGGTAAGGGAAAAGGGGAGAGAATTTGGAGCACAAAGTTTTAAAAGCAGATGCTCAAAAATACTTGTTTTTGCATGCATCTGGGTAACAGGATATGTATAGGGAATGGGGCATAGAAATCTATCCTGCCCTACAAGAAAGTAAGGGGAAAGGGGATGGGTGCAGTGGGGTGACAGAAGGGAGGGCTGACTGGGGAATGAGGCAATCAGAATACATGCCATCTTGGAATGGGGAGAGGATAGAAATGGGGAGAAAATTTGTAACACAAAATCTTGTGGAAATCAATGTTGAAAACTAAAATATTAAACAAAAATGAAAAATCTAAAAAAAAAGACAAACCGATTGAGTCAATATTAACTATACTGCTGTTTAGTCAGATCAGGAGTTCTAATGGTTGTTCAGTCATTTTTCAGTAATGTCCAACTCTTTGTTGTATCTTTTGGGGTTTTCTTGGCAAACATATGGGTGTGGTTTGCCATTTTCTTCTCCAGTCCATTTTATAGGTGGGGAAACTGAGGTAAAAAAGCTTAAGTGGCTTGTCTGGGGCCTTACAGTTAGTAAGTATCTGAGGCCAGATTTAAATTCAAGGAGAAGAGACTTTTTGACTCCAGGCCAAGTATACTACCCACTATGCATTAATGTTTGTTAAGCTTGTTGCCGGTGAAGTGTATCTGATAATGTTAGCTGTGTATTTATGTTATACTTTAAGATTTACAACAGCATTTTCTTATTTGAGTCTCATGACAACCTACACAGGTAAGCATTATAATCTCCATTTCACTAAGAAGGAAATTAAGTCTCAAAGAATTTAACTGACTTGACCATATTCATTCTTCCAGTGGTGTTAAAAGCAGGCTTTCCACCCAGGTCTTCCTGCCTCTAGATCCAACACTACTCATTATAGGATCCTTCCTCCCAGATGAATGACTGTAGTTTCAACTGATTAGACTAGGATATCACTAAAGGTCTATTCTATTTACATAGTTCTCACATTAATTCCTGCTGTTCTTTTTTATTCCACCCACTATATTATGCATATATCTCACCTCTGCTTGTTCCCTCAGTATTCACTAATTCTATGTCTCTTCATTGCAATCCTTTGCTGATCCTCTTAAAATAAGTGTGGCCACTTCTATAAGTGCCCCATTCATTCATGTGATGGCATCTTCCAGTGAAGACTGGCTTCTCTCACTCACAAACATCATTCCACTGACAGCTTCAGGTACTATAGACTGACTACATGAGTCTTTATCATAGAAGGAACAGGCAGACAGAATCTTCCACTCTGTCACTCACAGCTTTATGACTCATAGCTGAGAGAGAAGGATTATACCCATAAAGAAGAGAGTGACTTGGTACAGTGGACATGCTGAGGAGCAGAGAAGAATGGGTGGGCAAGAAAAGTGACTCATGACCAAGGCCGTAGCCAGGTTCCTATGGAAAAGATTTCGTATTCGTGTGCACTCTAATCTGTATTTTGAACTCCAAAAACACATATGTGCAGCCATTTGGGGAGTTCAAATTACAATTACCTAGCCAATGTTTCTGTCATATCACAGTGTGCTGCATGGTATTTTCCTGTAGTATGCAAATATTTGAAATGGATAAAACACTGAAGTTTTTTTTTTTTCCTGCAGACTAGAAGTAAGTATTTCCAAGAGCAAACTTCATTATGTAGAATCTTTTCTGCCAAGCAATTTTGCACATAATGTGTAAGTATAGGAATTTTGTTCACTATGATTCTGCAACTAAACATGGGAAAAATACTATCATTATAGAAGAAGCCTATTTATGTGGAAGACAAAGAAATATTTCCCAAATAAATGAAATGAGCAGATTTGCATTTCAGATGTTTCTGAGGAAGCAAAGACCTACTTAGTGCACGTGTTTGCGTGCTTATGTGGTTTTGACTGCCCATTGGCCATCTGCACATTTTTAGTATTTAGAGACTGTCTTAATAAGTAACTCAGTCTTACAGAACGATATTCTGAATTCCCACCCCTCTCCAATCTATACCAACATATAGTCCAATATCCCCAGAAGGAACTGGTTGCTCTAAGGGGAAATAAGATACAGCCTCAGAAGCAAAGAGCATTTCCACTGAGGTGCCAGTGTACATGGTAATTTTCCAGGCTACACATATTTCCTACATGTCACCTCTGCTGTGATTGCAGCCAATGAAGAGTCATCCATAGGGAATATGGGTCCAGGGCAATAGTGTGAATGTAGGGGATGGGGATGGGGAGAGGAGTTCTTGTCACTTATGTTGCTATGATCTCTAAGTATCTAGTAATAATAATAATGATAATATAGCTATAATGTATATAATACTTTAAGGTTAGCAAAGAGCTTATTATCTCAACTGATCTTTACGGGTATGTGCTATTACTATCTCCATTTTACAGATGACGAAAATGAGGCTGTCAGGTAACTTTCCCAGGGTCACATGTCTAAATAATGTCTCAGGCTAGATTTGAACTTGGCCTTTCTAAATCCAGGTCTTGTCTATCTATAGCTCTACCTTGCTGCCTCTGTCATCTACATCCTCTGGTTTCATAAAAGAAACAAATCAAGACAGAATAATGAGCTGTTCTGAGTGAATGCTGATTTATGAAATACCAGCTCTGGAAGAGCTCTGAGGGATCCCACATATGAGGTAGACACCAATTAATACAGATCTCATTGGGAACCAAATTTATGCTTCTGCTGAGCTTATCTTTTGACCCTTCAATAGCTCATCATTTTAATCCTTTACACGTGAGACATTCCAGGACTTGCAGCCTTGCACCATCCCTACAAAAATATTGATTCTAAAAACATGGGCTTTTATTGAGAGAGAAGGTTCAGCTATAAAAAGCCCTGTAAAATTTCTAAATGCAATCCAATTCATTCTCTTTCTGCTCAATTCTGGACAAATGTTATTTGTAGTTTCTGTCCAAGATATACACACTAATGTACAAACTTTATGGACTAAACACATAAAAGCATAACATAGTGGATGTTAGGCAGTCTTCATCCACTCAATTTCTCTTGGGCCATGAGTACTGAATAGAGGGCCAACTTCTTCCAAAGGACTGTGGACCTCATTTAGAAGACTTGGCAACATTCAAAAGCTATGGTGCCATCAGAACAATTTAGTTTGCAAACAGGGACATCTGCAGAACCTCCTCTTCTATAAGGGAAACCTTCCTCAATCTCGAGTCCTTTGTCAAACATGTCATGCTATAAGAAAAAGGCAAACATTTTTGGTGAGTATATTTGTCTTTATTTTATTCCTTTCTAGGTAATATTAGTCAAAATTTCATCAAAGTTGCTTCATTTCTTAAACCATTTGAGGAATATCACAAAACTTTGATATCTATGAGAAGTGCCTTTTTGGAGTACCCACTGAAATTTGACATTTTTCTCTACTCCATCAGATTTTTTTTTGATTTGTTTGGATTTTATATCCAACCATCTACAAGCACAATAGAATATTATATTCTCTATACCTGTCATTCCATCATGTGGCTATAAAGCTGTATTCTGCAGTATACCACTATTTGCAAAAGCATACTTATGTCATTTTCATTGGTACAATGGATAGCATGCTGGGCCTGGAGTCAAGAAGTTCTTATTTCAAATCCAGCCTCAGACACTTAATTGCTATATAACACTAGGAAAATCACTTAACCTCTGCCTGCCTGTCTCTTCAACTGTAAAATGAATGTGATAATAGCACCCAACTCCCAGGGTCATTCAGAAAGCAAAATGAAATAATACTTTTATTATTTCATAGAGCACAGTGCATTTTCATGCCAGCATAGTGCCTGACACATAGTAGGTACTTAATATTTCCTTTTCTTCCCTTGATTAGTGTTGCCTCACTACCCATCTACGCTATTCTCATAAAGATATTTTAGAGATCAGAAAATATATTTATTCATATATTCTTAATGATATTTATCTAGAGTTCTTTTTCTTTCTTTTATCTGTCCTGGTTTAGCTATTAGAAATATGTTACCTTGGTAAAGAGCTTGTTTTCTTAGTTTTGATAATAATAGATACTAATTGTTTTTTAAAATTAAGGGTTTTATTTTTTTTTTTGTAAATTCATGCAGAAGAAGAAGTGTTTTTCTTTGGTAGTTCTTTTATAGTCACTTCAATTTCATTTCCTGACATTATGTTATTCAAGATATCTATAGGGTGCCAAGTTAATTTGAATATTTTATATTTTGGTAGATAATATTCTATTTTTTAATTTATCTGGACATGTAGGTTCAAAGGATTTTGATTCTTTGTTTTAATTTGATTATATTTATATTTTATTTTCTAAGTATAATTCTCTTCTTTTTTATTGTTTATGCTGAACATTTATCTTTTTGGTTTTTACAATGAAATATATTTCAGTTTTGTATTTTGGGTTTATGCTTTTCTTTTATTGATTCTTTTTTATTTTATCTACATTTCCCTTCAACTTAAAAGATTTACTCCTCTGTTCAATTTTAAGGTTATTTTTTTAATTTTTATTTAATTTGTTGGCTTTCTAGTTTTCTAAATAGCCTATTCAGTTTATTAATCCTTTCTTTTTTCTATTTTGTTAATGTGTTACTTTAAGAATAACAATTTTCTTCTGAGGATATTTGCTTTATCCTACAAATTCTCATATGTCTTTACATCAGTATCATTGTCTTTTACCCAGCCATTGAATGCTGCTTTGATCTGTTCTCTCATTGCTTAGAATAGGGTTTAGTAAACTATGGCACACAAGATAAAAAGGACCCACTGCCAATTTTTGTATGGACCACAACCAAGTTAAGAATAGCTTTTACATTTTTAAATAAAGTTTTATTTGAAAGCATAAAAACCATTCTTAGCTTATGGGCTGTACAATAAACAAAGAAGTGATAAGACAGATTTGGCTCACAGGCCATCATTTGCCAATCCCAAAACTAAAATTTTATAGTCTAGTATCCGTTTAGGGATATATGTTTTGTATGTACTCCTTTTATCCATTTTGTAATTGTATTTTTTTGTACAAAGGAGACATTTAGAATCTCTGCCTCTTTACATTTATGTGCAATTTCTCTATACAGTAATGCATGTATATGTTTTTCAAGGCTCTATATGTTAATGAGATGCATGTATGTTCTTTTACATATTCCATCAAGAAGAAACCAAAATTCCCTTATCTCAAAATTCTCCACCGGTTTGTTCAGTTTTCTACTTTGCCTTTTATTTATCTTTTTTTTTTAATAATTGTCAAGCTATGGAAGAAAATAATTAAAATATTCTATGATTATTTTTACTCTATGTCATTATTACAATTTGGCTGATTTTCAATTATTTATTTAGATTCTATAAAATTTGGTGCACAAAAACTTAATATTGATTATGATTAAGTATTGAGTATGATTAAGCATAATGTGATTTCCTTGTGTAATTTTATTGCTATTGTCTTTATGTGTGTTTAGCTTGGTAACATAATTGCAATTCCTGCCTTTTTAAACTTAAATTGATTACAATTTGATAACAAATTTTGTTCCATCCTCTCATTCTGATTTCATGTGTCTACTTCTTGCATGTGTTTCTTTTGCTAATTTTTTTTATTTATTTTCCCCAAGTACAAGTAAAAACAATTTTAATATTCATTTTTTGAAATTTTGAGTTCCAAATGCTTTTGTTTGCTGCCTCCCAACTCATCTCATTGAGAGGCAAACAATTAGATACAGGTTTTACATGTGTAGTCATGCAAAATATGTTTCCATAATAATCATATTGTAAAAGAAAAGAAAGACCAAAAAAAAAAGAAAAACCTCAAGAAAAATAAAGTTTAAAAAGTATGTATCAATTTGTTGTCAGATACCATCAGTTCTTTCTCAGGGGATGAATAACATTTTTCATCATAAATCTCTCAGAGGTATCTTGGATCATTATATTGCTGAGAATAGATAAGTCATTCACAGTTGATCATCTTATAATATTGCTGTTACTGTGTACAATGTTCTCTTGATTCTACTCTTTTCCCTTTGTATCAGTTCTTATAAGTCTTTTCAGATTTTTATGAGAACATCCTGCTTATCATGTCTTATAGTACAATAGATTTCCATCAAAATCATATTGCCCAATTTTTTAGCCCTTCCCTAATTGATGAATATCCCCTTAATTTCAAATTTTTGTCACCAGAAAAGAGCTGCTATATATATTTTTATACAGACAGGTCCTTTTCCTTTTTGTTTTGTCTCTTTTAGGATACAGACCTAGTAGTCTATTGCTAAGTCAAAGGGTATATATGGTTTGATAGCCATTTGGTCTTATTTGCAAATTGTTCTACAGAATATTTGAATCTGTTCACAACTCAACCAAAAATGCATGAATATCTTTTATTTCCCAGATCTCCTCCAACATTTGTCATTTTCCTTTTCTGTCCTATTAGCCAATCTAATAGGAGTGACGTAGTACCTCAGAATTGTTTTAATTTAAATTTCTTCAATCAATAGTGAGAGCATTTTTATATGGCTATAAATAAGTTTGATTACTTTATCTGAAAACTGACTGTTGCTATCTTTTAATCATTTATCAATTGAGGAAAGGCTCTTATTTTTATAAATTTGATTCGGTTCCCTATATATTTGAGAAATGAAGCCTTTATCAGAGAAACTTACTTCAATTCTTTTTCACAGTTATGATTGCTAACTGTATTTCCCTCCATCCTATTTCCCTTCATTTATTCTATTCTCTCCTTCCTTTCACCCTATCCCTCATCACAAGTGTTTCACTTTTGACTACCAGATCCCCTAATCAGTCTTCCTTTTTATCATACAACCCCTTCCCCTTCTCTTATCCCATTCCCCTCCCACTTTCCTGTAGGGCAAGATAGATTTCTATACCCAGTTGGGTGTGCATGTTATTCCATCTTTGAGCCAATTCCAATGATAGTAAGGCTCATGTACTATCTCCCACTTCCCACATTTCCCACTCCACTTTGAAAGCTTTCTTTTGCCTCTTTTATGTGATAATATTTACTCAATTCTACCTCTTCCTTTACCTTTCTGCCAGTGCATTCCTCTTTCTTATCCTTTCACTTCATTTCATTTTTTTTTTATTTTCAACTCACAGGCCAGAATACAAATACAGAATAAAGAAAACAAACAAAAACATATCATAAATTGAAATATTAAAATTTAAATACAAAGAAAAAAAGAAAAAAATGTCTTGAGCATAGCAGAACGTAAGGGAGGATTCAAAGTATGTAACACTAAATTTTCATTTCCAGAAAGCCTGCATGATACGTAATACACATTGTGTTGAGAACTGTGTATCTTTTCTTTGCTTCCTTCTAAGTTATCTTTGATCCTCTGATGTTCACTTTTTTACTTTGTTCTCCCCACCCCCCAAGGCTACAGTTATGTTTGGATATGTTTCTCTACAGATATATACAAACACATATACATATATGTAAATATATGAATATATATACATATAGATCCATACTTTCCCACATTTTGCTATTGATATTTGTTTTCATATTTGTGCATATCTCTTGTTTCCTACACCTCCTGTATCTTCTACTTTACTTCTACCTGCTACTTCGCCCTCATATTACTTGGCTACTCCTCTCCAAGGACCCCTCCCCTATTTTCCCATTCCCATAAATCTAAAGACCCTTCTGTACCCCCTTTTACCTATTCCCTCACCCTCTCCTCTAAAAATCCCTCCATTGTCCCCTACTCCCTTCGTATGCCCCTACCATTTTATTTCTTCTGATTTTATAAGAGTTTTATACTCCTAGACATATATATATATATATATTGCTCCTCTTAAACCCATTCCTGATGAAAGTAGGTTACCAAAACTACCAGCCCTCCTCCAATATCATTAAGGCAGAATTCATGACTTCAAAGATAAGCATGAATATGCCCAAATGGTCTAGAATCACAGGATATACAGAATTCTCTAAGTAGAAGGCAGAGGAGTTAAAGTATTTATTGAAACTCAAAAGTAGCAGATCCACAGACCAGTGTCCCCAATTAGACATCCTGGCAAGAACCTTCCAAAACCAGTATGCCCATCTCACAATAATGACCAGGAGGCCACAGAAGAACATTATGGCAGCAAGCCAAGTCATACTGGTGCTTCCCTTCTCCCCCCAATGCCAGGTCCTCCAGCAAGAAGACCACCCACTGGCCTCAAGCACTCTCTGGTCTCCATGAGGGTCAGTCCTACTTTTTGTAGTGCCTGCCACTGCTGCTGCTGCTTCTGCCACTTCTGCTGCAATCTCCAAGCTCTCTTCCAGCTAGCTGACTGCTTCCTCTCTCCTTTGGCTCTTAACTGCTCTCACCAATTGCCTCACCAATTGCCTCTTAGTTCTGCTCCAACCATTCAGCAAGCTCCTCCCACAGGCTTCATGTCATCATGTGGACCAGAACTCAGGCACCTACCATCGGCTCCAGTCCTAGCCACTCCCCCCAGGACCCTGAGAGCCCCTCCCCAGAAGCCCAATCAAATGGGTGGGAAAGATCTTCCCATTCACTGATTGCCTTAAAATTTGGCCCCAAGATCTTTCACTTCCACTACACAGGTCAATGGGAAACTGGTGTCAATAATACTGTAACAATAAAAAAATTTGGGGAGAAGGTCTCATTTTTCATAGCTTCTTCTTGCTGAAATTCGATGTAGAGGTGTACCTGCCCAAAGAGTCCCATTCCAGAGGTCAGTTCTTTAACAAGCTGGCAGGAATTCCAGGAATACTAGGTGCTTAGGCAGTCATCTGAAAGTGTAGGGCACTTAAGCCTAAAGGAGACAGAACTAGCAATAAGGTTAACCAAAACAAAGAACAAAAGGGTAGGCATTATACTTCAAATAAAATCATCCCCATTCTGGTGGAGAGTCCAATTATACAAAAATTCGATCTCATAGCCTAACTCAAGTAGGAAATGTTTCTTTTCAAAGGAAACACAATAAGGAAACTAAGCCAGAAAGGTCCCATCCTGGGCTGACTCTAGGGTTGCACTCCAGGCCTTTTCCCCAGATACAAACTTTCATTTGTTGATCACACAAGATCACTTTCCCTCTGAGTGGCTTGTGGCATTTATCAGCATCAGCCATACTTCTGGAGTCCATGAATCTATTATTATAGCCCTATTCACAGTAAAATATATGGTTCAAGGTTACAATTCATTAATTATCTTTCCCTGAATAAACAGCTGTTACAGTGTTGTCCTTCCCATGGGCTATGACTTCTGCAGCCTTTGGAATATCATCCGGCTTCCGTTTACCCATACCTTAGCTCCCAATTTTATTCCATTAGTAGAACCAAAGTCTTCCTTTCCTCTGAGAGTTATTTTGGAAGGAGAGTCAGTTTTCACAAAGGGTATTTTTTTTTCACAGGCGATAATAATCACTTGGACTATCCTATCATTTCTACAAAATTGTACAGGTTTTTTACCCAAAATCTGGAGTGTCACAACAATTTCTAGTGGATAATTAGAATCTATCACTCCAGCCAATACATGTACTCCTTGAGCTGCTAATCCTGGTTTAGGTAATATCCATCCAAAATGATTCCTGGGGATTCTCATACATACCCCAGTAGAGGTTTTTCTTATCTCTTTCCTATTCAACCTTAAATTCTCTATACAATGTAAATCATATCCTGCCAAATCAGGTGTTCCTGGGCACAGTGGTAGAATATCTTCCCTCACAGTCCAAAGTTCAATGTTTTGGATCTCATGTGTTTGCTGTTTCTTAATCTGCTGACTTAGGGTCATCAATCTGGCTAAAGGTGTACTTCCTCCTAAGGGGCTATTATTCAAATTATGTAAGGCAATAGACAAATTATCCTTCCAATGTCAATATGAATTATTAGAGCTTAATTTTCTTAGCTGTTCTTTCAACAATCCATTCACTCTTTCAATTAGCCCAGATACTTGTGGGTAATATGAAACATGATATATCCACTCTATATTATTAAATATACAATATCTTTTCATTTCCTTACCCTTGAAACGTGACCCATTGTCACTTTGAATCTGCATCAGGGTTCCATAGTATAGACTTACAATATCTAGGGTTTTACAGGTGTTTTTCTGAGTTGCATCCTTATAAGGACAAGCCACTAGTACACCTGAATAGGTGTCAACACATGTACATATATATTTACATCCTTTATCTTGGGGTAGTGGTGCAATATAATCTATCTGCCAAATTTAGGCTGGAACTTTTCCCCTTGCTATTTCTCCAGTTACTATCCTAGGAACAGTTTGTTCTTTTGCCAATTGGCATATAAAACACTCCTCTGTTATTTGTTTTAACAATGCGTGAGAGATACTAATACCTCAATCTTATGCCCATCGATGGGTAGCCTGGACCCCTAAATGGCCGGTGGTCTGGTATATCCATTCTGCTAAAGCTGGTTCATCAGTTAGAGGTGGAGTAGGGACAATATATTCAGTAGCAATCTTTGCTAGCCGATCTGCGTGTGTATTGTACTCACATTCTGGTGTGGTCAGGGTCGCGTGAGCATCAATGTGAAAAACTGACAAACTCCTAACCAGAGACATATCCCATATACCTTCCCACAACTCTTTACCCCAAACTTGTTTGCCATGAATCTCCCAATTCTGATTCCTCCATATAGGCATCGATGTAGCTAACCCATTAGCTACCGCCCATGAGTCAGTAAATACATGACACTGTCCTCCTTTCTCTGTTTTGATGGCTTGATACACTGCCATCGGTTTGGCATATTGGCTACCTCCAAAGCCTATCCCAGAACTTTCCAGAGTTCACCTAGTACAGGGGTTATAATAGCCTATGTCTCCAACGTCTCTTGTGTCCCAAATATTTTGCTGTCCCATCAGTTAACCAAGCATGTTTCTTCTGTCCCGCGGTTAGTCTATCATCTCCATTATTCCATTTCACCAAGAATTGTACCAACTGTTGCTTAGGTTCAGGGGGTTTTTTATTCCCCTCAGTGTCAATGTTTGCTACAGATTCATGTAAAGCAGAAACTCCATTTTTACCTGCTCTTGACCTATTCTGAATATACCACTTCCATTTGATTATGCTTGCCTCTTGCACATGTCCAATTCTGTGGGAAGCTGGGGTACTCATTACTCAAGTCATAATTGGAATTCTAGGCCTTAATACCACTTCATGGCTGAGAGTTAGTTGCTCGGTTTCTAAGATCCACCCACAGCCAGCACCCAGAAAGCACAAGTTCTTTTGATCTGCTTAACTAAGGAAAGCAAGGTGAAGGGGTTGGCAAGCTTACTTTAATTCAGCACACAAATATCATTCATTTAGTTCAGGGGAAAAAGCCAGAACATTGAACTTCAGAGCAAAATACAAACAAATTACAAACATCAACAGACCCAATACAATTCATGGTTACCAACATCTAGGTTTAGCCC
>CM053623.1:199912996-199940355 GCA_028646595.1 Phalanger gymnotis
GAAAGTAAGGGAAAGGGGGGGAATGAGGGGATGGAGGGGAGGGCAGACTGGGGAACAGGGCAACCAGAGTGTGCGCCATCTTGGAGTGGGGGGGGTGGAAATGGGGAGAAAATTTGTAATTCAAACGCCTGTGAAAATCAATGCTGAAAACTAAACATATTAAAAAGAAAAGGAAAAAGAAAGTAAAAAAAAGTTTAAAAAAATAAAGAGTTGCCTCACCCAAGAGTTCCCTAATAATATAGTTATTATCCACACACAGTATTCTTTCTTCATAGTAACATATGTATGTGTGTGCATGTGTACATGTACACATATACCTGTACATATCGTGTGAAAGTCAGCATTTTGTAGTTGCTAAAAGGCTAATCTCAGACCAATAAAGCACATACTGGCTCTGTAACTCTGAGAAAGTTGCTTTATCAGTGCCTAAGGCAACTCTCTAAGACTGTACTTGAATTGATTGAGAGCATTTCCTCATCAGGAATTCCATATACTTATAAAATATCAAGTGTGGAGCACTGTGTCTCCTAACCTCCCACCCCTCAGCAAACCAAATGTTATCTATAAAACCAAACAAACCAAATATTATTTTTGAGCTCCTATATGTCTTATGTAGTGACTTATCAGTTTTATTGGAAATCTTCTACTGCCGCTCTCTGTTTCTATCCCTTATTCATTCAATAGAAATTTATTATATGCCTGTTGTGTGCCAAGTCCTTTACTAAAATATTGAGATATAATTGGGGTGGGGGAGGAACAGCCCTTTCCTCAAGAATTTTACATTCTACCAGAGGGAAAAAGAATGCACAGATAAATGAATGAAATATACATTTAAAAAGTAAGTATAAAGTGACATCTAGGAGAAAGAAGAATATTAACTCATGGAAGGGGCAGGGGTCAGGAAAGAGATCATGGACATTGAGCTGGCTGTCAAGGAAAGCTAGAGATTCTAGGAGGTCAAGGTGGGGAAGTAATGAGTTACAAACATGGGAAGGCTATGCAAAGAGTCATAGTTGGTGGCCGCTAGGTGGCACAGTGAGTAGAGCACCAGCCCTGGAGTTAGGAGGACCTGAGTTCAAATCTGACCTCAGTCACTTGGCACTTTTCCTAGCTGTGTGACCTTGGGCAAGTTAATTAACCCCAATTTCCTTCCCTTCTCCCCCCCCAAAAAAAGACTCATAGATGTTATTGTGTAATATTATGTATAATGGCCCGCAGAGAGACCAGTTTAGTTGGTACATAATTAGACGTGTGAATCACTTGTAAATGTGTATGTCTCTACCTCCAATTTTATCAATAACTGTTGTATCCAATATCCTGATGATTCTCATTCACACACACACACACACACACACACACACACACACACACACATATATATATTGAATAAATATACAATTGCATTCTTCCATATTCCAAGGGCTTGGTGATCTCTTGTGAATTTTGTAATAGTTGAGTAAGAAATTTTGGTGAAGATTTTTAATGACTATGTTTATGCTTTGGAGTCATTCTAAATCTCATTGAGGAAACTCTGTGATATTACAGTGATCCGTAGAATCTGAACAGTGTCATTGGCAAATGAGCATCTGGAGAACATCACAATCTATGGGGAATCCCTCTTCCACTTTGTGTGTTGGACACTCTCCAGGAGGAGGGGTTACCCCCTTTGGCAAGCATTCATCTCTGTACTTTATGTTTCACACAACATTAATGAACAAAGCATCAGCCAAAGAAGTAAACACTGTTATCACAAAGTTGAAAGCATCTTTTGTGATCTGAATGCAAAATGCCTTTGAAAGGTATTGAGTCTCTTGCTGGCAAGGAAGGAAGCACTCATTGGATAGCTAAGGATCTTCGGATTTGTAATTTCACTCAGTGGGAAAGTCTTATGGCAGATGCTGAGCAACAAGGAGACATATCGGGAAATTTTTTTTAAAGCATCTGTAGTTAGGAGGAAGGAGAAGAGAGAAAAATGATTGAACATGGAAACCAAATCTGTGTGACCTTTTAAATATGAGTCTTGCAAAAGTCATGTGTCTGGTGAGTCTTGCAATGTAATGTCCAGGACAGGGGTGGAGAATCTTTGTCCTCAAGGCCACATTTGGCCTTCTAGGCCCTTGGGTGCAGCCTTTTGAACTGAGTCCAAGTTTTACAGAACAAATCCCTTCAACAAAAGGATTTGTTCTGTGAAGTTTGAATTCAGTAAAAGTGCCCCACTTGAAGACCTGATTCAGGACCAGAGACTGAGTATGGCAATGTAGTCTCAGAGGTAACTTCTGCTGTAGGGGTCAAAAGAATTCAGATTAAACCTGATGAATGATCTTCCTTTTGGGAACTATGGGAAAAAGTTAAAGCCTCTTTTTTAACCCATCACCCCCTTCCTCTCTACCTCTTCACTCCTTTCCTTTCCCTAAGCATTATCTCATAGCTGTTCTGATTCACATTCTGGATATGTTTTAATCTATTCTTTTGTTATTCTTCTATTTCCTTTCACATTAATAAAAAAGATGATTAAACATGAAATATCATGTATAGTTTGTTTGCACAATGATAGAAGACAGAGAGGGTTAATAGAAGATATAGTGGCTAGGCAGAATTCACCCAGGATTTTAAAATAGATCAAAATAGTTAATTCTGTTCTGATGACTAAATGGGTAGTGATTCTGAGGCTTTTATCATTATTTAATTAATAACCAGCATTAAAGTATTTTTAAGTTCCCAAAATTATCAGAGGAAAGAATCAGGCCTGGTGAAATAAAAGAACTTATTTCTTCAATCTGTAACAAGCTGGGTTGCTTTGATTCAAGGCAACTTGGGGCAGTCTCTACCTTTGGACAAAGCGAGGGGAGTAAGGGCAGAGAGAAGAGAAGAAAGTCCTGTCCTAAACTGGCGGTATAGATAGGTATGGTCTGAGGGGGGAATCAGCCCTTTTCTTTTACTTTAGGGTGGAAGAAATGACAAGCCCATATTTGTCAACTCTGCTCTTCACAATGCTGCCTAATAGTTAAATGAATGGATGCATAGGAGATGTCTCATGAATCAAATGTGGGACTTTTTTTTTCTTCTTTTTGTCTCAATATATCAGCAACAATAGGAAAGATAGTGTATTACCTTAACCTTTTAAGCAACTGTGTTATGGTAAAATGTAGTCTGCTACAGTATATGATTTGCAAAATCATTATTATTCCCTCATCATACCTCATTAAGGATGTCCTCAATTCAAGTGCATAGTATTTTTTTTTATCTTTGTAATCATTTTTTTTCTTTGTTTTACTGAAGGTGGGATTTTATTTTATCTTTCAACATTCTTTATTTTAGCTCCAAAATCTCTCCATCTCTTCAGTGCCTCCCCCACATTGAAAAGGCAACTAATATGATACCCATTATATATGGGAAGTCACAAAAACACATTTCCATATCATAAATTTAAAAAAAAGAAAAAAGTTTAAAAAATACTTCGGTCTTCACTTAAAGTTCATTCTCTCTCTGGAGGTGGATAGAATTTTTTCATCATGAGTCCTTTGGAATTGTCATGAATCAGTGAATTGATCAAAGTAGCTGTCTTTCAAAGTTAGTTCTCTTTATAATATTGCTCGTAATGTGTACAGTGTTCTGGTTCTGCTGACTTCATTTTGCATCAGTTCATACAGGTCTTACTAGGTTTTTGCTGAAATCATCCCCATCATCATTTCTTACTGAAAAATTGTACTCCATTAAATCACATACCATAATTTGTGCAATTATTCCATTCTCCAACTGTGGAGTATCCTCAGTTTCTAATTCTTTGCCACCACAAAAACTGCTACTAAAATATTTCTGCACATATGAGTTCTTTTCCTTTTTATTTTATGTCTTTGGGATATATACCTAGTGGCAAAGCATACTATTCATAAAAACATTTTATTTGGGTTTTTTAGAACCACCTAAGCAAAGTCATCCCAATGGCATTTAATTATAAAAATGGTCAGAGAACAACAAACAGAATAAAAGTGAAGCATTTATAAATTATTATAACTATTTTTATTCTCAAGGATAGTAGATCCACTACACTTGAATACTAGTACCCCCTAATTGGGAAGGTAGAAATTATAGTAAAGAGAAGAAAGAGGTGGGGAAAAGCAGCCAGACTATATTAATGTATTAAGGAAATATGCTAGAAGTGACACAATTTTGAAGGTTTTACGTGCTGAATAAAGAAGATATTTAAAAGAAGAGAAATAACAAAGTAGAGAAATAAATATTAAAAGTTATTAATAAGTAAAATGATAACTGAATAAACAATGAAGTACCCAGAGGTCTACTTTATCATCAAAATAAAATATTTATGAGAATCACCAAAATCCAAATCCAAAGACATCTTCAACAAGAGTATTAAGGAGGGAACAAAGAGACTTTCATAAGCACCAATAGCCAATAGATCACATCTTTCCCATTTTCCAGTTGACTGAAAGACGTACAGGATACAAAAACCATTGCTGTTTGCTGGCTGTGGTATGGCATTTGATTTAGTAGAGCAAAATATGTCTAAAAATTATGTTTCCAACAGAATGCCCCTGATCTAATCAGTAAAATCATTCAAAATTCCTTAAAAGATAAATAACAGAAACTATCCTGTTTAGTTACCCTCTAATCAAAAATATCACACAAGAAATAAAACAGGAAAATTATACGTCACCCAAAAGTCTTCACTACTATGATTGAGATCTAAAACAGATGTGGCTACTCTAAGATCCAAGACAATTCCCATGCACTCATGATGAAAAAAGTTCTATCAATCTACAAGAACTAAACATACATGCCCATTTAGGGCACAGCATCTAAATTCTTAAAGGAAAAGTTAAATGAATCACAGCAAGAAATAGTAAAACTATGTTAGTGAGGGGACATTAACTTTCTCCTCTCAATGCTAGATAAATCTAACCATAAAATAAATAAGAAAAAATTGAGGAGATGAATAGAATCTTAGAAAAGTTGGATACGATAGACCTCTGTAGAAAACTGAATGGGAATAGAAATTTTGTGATCCTGACTGTGGCCCATGATATTTGAACGGTTTCTTTCTAGCTGAGTACACTATTTTCTCCTTCACCTAGGCACTCTAAATTTGCCTACAATGCTCCTAGGAGTTTATATTTTGGGATCTCTTTCAGGACGTGATTTGTAGATTCTTTCAATTTCTATTTTACCCTCTACATATGAGATATTGGAATAGCTTTCCTTTAGTTCCCATTTGGGGTATTTGTGGGATAACCTTCTTATAATGTTGTTGTATCCCCCATTGACTACCAAAAGATACTTAATTTGAGGGTGCCTAAACTAATCCTTCATTGTCAAATTGATAGCTTCACTGATGCCAAGTAGGTTCAACATTTGCTAGCCATGTCCAGAATAAATCTAGAAGAGCATTTCTCAAACTTTTTGGTTTCAAGACCTTTTAACATTTTTAAAAGTTATGGAAGACCTCCCAAAAGAGCATGTTTCTATAAGGTAACTTTCTATCTATCTATCTATCTATCTATCTATCTATCTATCTTTCTATCTAAATTTATTTGAAATTTAGATTTCATGATATTATTATAAGATTAGGTTTGACCTCAGAGACTTCATGAGAGGTACAGAACCAGTTCTATTTAACATCAGAGGAAGAGTAAGTAAAAATATATAAGGCAATAGTGAAAGAAAATGTTTTCTTAGTTATTTAAGGAAGTCAGTGGCAATCAAAATAAAAGACCAAACCAAAATGTTGCACTCCTTTGTTCTTCCCATCCCAAATAGTCTTCAAAATCTTCCATTGAATATACCTTGTTAATACCTTTGCTAGGACACAGACTGAGAGAATCATACAGAGTTTGTATGGACTTCAAAGGCTAACTAGTCCAACCTACATCTCATTAGGCAACTAAGTGGCACAGCGCATAGACAATTGGGTCTAGTTCTGAAGCTGAATTTTGAATCTGATCTCTGATGTTTACTATCTGTGTAACCCTTGGCATATCACTTAACCTCTATTTGCATCAATTTTCCTCAAAAATAATAAGATAATAATAGCACTCACCTCCCAGGGATAAAATAAGATAATACTTTCGAGATACATTGAAGAACTTAAAGTACTATATAAATGATAGTTGTCATCATCATCAAAATATCCCCCCTGTAGCAATACTCAAAAGTAGTCATCCAACCTTGGCTTGAATAAGTTCAGTGAGTAAAAACTGACTACTTTCTGAAGCAATCTCTTTCATTAGGGATTAATTCTAATTTTTAGAAAGATTTTTTTCTTATTTTAAAATTAAAGGTAACCATGTTTACATGAAGGAAGTATTTAGGAGGTGTATTGGTAATTATGGTGGGCTTTTAGCACTTATTTAATCCAGTGCCCTTGAAGAGTTTGACCTTTGTTTCTTTAGCAGTCTTTGATGACCTCCTTGTCTCAGAGGAAGGCCTGGTTTGCATGGGTTTGAGTGACATGTTTGTGACGCCAGATGCTTTTAGACCATTTGGGGTTAAGTTGCATGTTTGTAATGCTTTCAGGTCATGTGGATGAGTTGCATACGGTGACTCCTGGAACAGAATATATAAACCTAGAAGTTAGCATTCTCCCTTGGGGCTCTCAGTCATGGGAAAAGTAGTGTGGGACTCTGGGCAGCCACTCTAAGAGACTCTAGGCTTGTGAATCCAGAGGTTGATGCTTTCCTGGTAAGGAATTGTGATTTGGTCTGTTTATATTGTGTATGTTTGTAATTTGTTTGTATTTGCTCTGAAGTTCAGATTGCTGGCTATTCCTCCTGAACTAAGTAAATGATATTTGTATGTTGGATTAAAGTAAGATTGTTAACCCCTTAACATTATTTTCCTTAGTACTGAAGATCAAAAGAACCTGAGCTGGCAGCTCTTGTTGCTAGTATTGTTGGGTCTTACACCCTACAGCAACTGCTAGCCAAATTGTTGTTACAGAAGGTCAAATGTTTTTTTTTTTTTTCCAAAGCTGAGTCATTTAAGATCTCCCCTCTAAGAGAAATTCTACTTTTTCAAATTGTAGATATTTTAGACATTAAGATTCCTTAAGATCTAATACCTGACAGTTATCAACTCTTACTGCTTAATTAAAAATAGTACATTATACTCCCCCATATATCTAATGCTACAAGTTTGAAATTACTTTATATATGATGTAAATTTTAATGCCTCTGAGATTTAAATAAAGGTTATATTAGATCATAGACTTCAATGATTGCTGGGATTTCTTACCAAGATTGCTCCCAATTAAATCATTATGTTAAATTAGAGTAGAAAACATTTCTGTATCTGTTGGGCAAATATTTTTTACTTAATTTTTTCTCAGCTCAGTGCTAATATTTCTGCTCACCTTGGTATTTTTCTCCTACATAGTTATATGAGAAAATACATTCATTGTAGCATTATTTGATTTCTTCTTTTTTAATGATTCTCTGGAGTACATTTTTGGAAGGAACTTAGCAACACTGTGTATATCACTGATATTGCTTATGTTGCATTTTCCCTTGGTGTCTTTGAAATCTTATCTACAATATTAACACAATCCCCATCTTAATAGGACAGTAATGTCTACAAACTAAAAATATCAACTCAATTATGTTTTCTAAGGAACTATTTACAGTCTGAAGCCTAATCTAAATCAGAAAATTTAATTCAAAACCTCCAAGTTAACCAAGAATGATAAGAAATCAGTAAATAGTGGAAAACTTCTTTTGTCTATCCGATATGAATTACCCATCACTTAAAACCTTATGATGATTCTCATAACAATATCATGCCATGAAAATGAACTTGCAACTCATGAACATTATCGCTGGAAATATCTATGTTATCAATTAACTTCTTATGCTACTGAAATGACTTTTATTATCTCAATATTGTTTCAACAAAAGACTGTTATTTTTTAAAATGGATCATTTTAGTGATTTTATGTCTAAATTCAACAAATATACCGAGTGATAGATTACTGAAATTACTTCACCCCTCTCCTTTCCCAAAATGTTCATAAAAGAATAAAATGTAATTATATATATATATATATAAATATATATATATATGCATGTATGTATCATACAAATGCACTGGTTGCATTAAAATATTTTCTAGTTTAACTACAATACATCTATATCTTTCATGTATCTATCATCTTTATGTGTAGATGTCATGATGTCAGGGTTATGAAATGTTCAAGGAGGACTAGCACCCCTGTTGTGAGGACTTGCTGAACCCTTTCTAGGGCTGCTCACTCACTTTCAGTGTCCACTTTCACCCAACTTTCATTTATGGCTCCTAGAAGCTGTAGTGTGTGGGAAAATCATCTTGGCATATGAGCTAAAGAAAGTTGAGGGTAACTGATAGGCCTTAAACCTGTTGGTGAGTTAGGGGTACATCAGAAACATGTGTAGACTTCCCCTGTGGAATGGGCAGATGAGAACAATTTTTTCCAATGCCCATAAAGACAGCTGAAGCAGGCTCTATGGGGTCCTTTGGGTTTTGTCAGACATCTAAGATGCCAAGGTCATCCACTACAACCTGAGCCATCACCAGCCATCTTAACTTCTGTCTTCTCACTGGACTTTCATAACTGTGGAAGAGAGAGTGATGTTGATGACTTTGGACAACGCTGCCTCATTTAAATCCAAAAGACAAACATCTATCATCTTTCTGTATATAAAGAATTTTTAATATAAAATTGTACAGCAAATATAAATATGAAGTAATATTTTTTATTCAAAATCCTATAAACCTTTGGCTAATTTTTTTTGTCTTTTTTAAGGACCTATGGTTTCATCCGTGTGGGAAGCTCTCCAAAGAGAAAAGTCCCTCTACCATTGCAGATCTGCAATTCAGTTTAATTTTTAGTTTTGGATGACTTTTTTTGCCCTGCTTCACATGACCTGTATGTGTCAGAGGCAGGAGTTAGGACAAAATGTTCTGTATTCTAGAGCAGAGGTTCTTAAGCTATGTCTACCAACCTTAAAAAAAATTACAACCATTTCAATATAATTTTTCCATTGTATTCCTGTGTGTTTTATTTAGTGCATTTAAAAATATGATTCTGAAAAGAAATCCAAAGCCTTCACTGGACTGGCAAAGGGGTCCAGAACACAAAACAAATTGAGAATGCCTGCTCTTGATTTTCACTATGGCAGAATGGAACGACCAATGTTCTTTAAGTCAGTCCATTACTAGCTGTGTAAACTCTCTGAACCAAGGTTTCAAATTATATAAGCTGATGATAGTAATCTTCTCATTACCTCCCCAAGGCTATTGAGAGAAAAGTACTTTGTAAACCTTGAAGGCAAATATGACATGTTACTATTATAAGGAGCATACAAAGTATATTTATCCATTTATCCCATCGTTACATGGATAACCAAATGAAATGTAGCATCCCAAGCAGTTCCACATTCTTGTAAGGTGTTGAACCAGATACCTTGCCTCAGGCAACTTCTGTTTAAACCTAGAACTAATTATAAGCAAAACATGATTTTAATTTTTGCTAATATTTGCTACAATAAAATGTATGGCAGGTAGGGAAATAGGTCACAGGAGGGAAATGAACAGAGGAAAAAAAGTGTAGGTGAGAGCACTGATAAAAGACAAAAGAAAACATATTAAAAATTACTGAGATATTTATAGCTAGAAATTATGAGAGGTTTCTATTTCTGAGCTGTATCCTGAGCACATATGTTGTTTTTATTTAGTAGAACTGGAGGAAATAAGAGAAATGCTTTTGTATCTTACTAAGCAGAAACAACTGAGAAAATGAGCTTTCAAACCATGTACAATTATAAGGCTAATTTCTGGGGCAAAGCCTACAGTCCCAGAGAAGAGGAGAGTTGCTTCAGACACAGGTTCTCAGTATTAGTAACCTGAAGCATGTATTTTAAAACACCTTCCAATTTCCATCTTAATTATTCACTTGGATTTTATTTATTAAAGAGAAAATTGGGCTGAATCCAGACAGAAAAAAAGCTTTTTTTCAGCAAACATATTAGAGAGGGTTGAGAGAAAGGATGTACATAAGCATGCGAGAAAAAAAACTCTAGTTGGAATAGGGGATTTCAAAAAATGAAAGTAAAATTATCCATGCCTTTTGAAAAATGTGTTTATGAGAAAGGATTGGTTTCAATTGCATGGTAAAACTGACTTTTTATTGAAGAGGACAACATAAATAGAACCAATAGAACTGCAACCACATTTTCACAATGTAGTGAAGTAGCTTGGTGGAGCAATTGCTCTAGATATAGCTTAGAAGGGAGCAAGTCTACCTGAGTCATCTGAACCTAAACCAGTATTATTAGGTATAAATAAATGACACCATGGATAGAGTAGTGTACTCGGATTCAAGGAGACCTAAGTTTAAATCCCATGTCAAATATTTACCAGCTGTATGACCCTGGACAATTCATTTGAACTTTCAGTTTCCTCATCTCTAAAGTGGTGATAATAATAGCACCTACCTCATACATTTGTTGGGAAGATCAAATGAGATAATCTGTGTAAAGTGCTTTGCAAACCTGAAGGCAGTATATAAATGCTAGCTATCATCATCATCTCACGCTATGTGAAGAAAGGTTATAAGCAGTACTTCCCATTTTGGGGTTCTGCTCCTCCCTACCACCCTTTTTGATGTGGTTTGAGTCACAGGCCCCACAACAGACTCTGTACCGACAGATCAAGTCCAAATATTCTGAATACAAGTCCCCAGGCTAATTCAGGGTTTGTAGCTTTAGATCTTTTTTTTTTTTTGGTGGAGGGGTGAGGTGTCATCAGTTTTTCCATTATACTGGCATGAGCTGCCTTTATCTCAGTTCCTGATTTGGGTTGCCATCTGCTTGCCCAGAGGCTATATCGATAGCCCATTCTACAACTCCAAGCTTGCCTCAGGTTCTTCCATTTATTGAATTTCAGCTTCCATTACCTGTTATACAACTTCCATCTTGCCTCAGACACTTCTGGTCACCAGTCTTCTTCCTCATTGCTTGCTGTTGGGATTCAACACTTTCACTTGGCTAGCCTACTGTCTTTTTGTTTTGTTTTGTTTTGTTTTTGATTTTTAAATTTATTTTCAGTTTTCAACATTCATTTCCACAAGATTTTGAGTTACAAATTTTCTCCCCATCTCTACCCTCCCCCTCACATGAAGAGGGCAGGTATTCTGACTGCCCTTTTCCCCAGTCTAACCTCCTTTCTATCACCCAGTCCCCCCATACTTTTCCCCTTGCTTTCTTGTAGGGCAAGATAGATTTCTATACCCCATTATCTATATGTCTTATTTCCCAGTTGCATGTAAAAACATTTTTTTAACATTTGTTTTTAGAACTTTGAGTTCCAAATTCTCTTCCTTCTTCCCTTTCCACCCACTCTCCTTGAAAAAGCAAGCAATTCAATATAAGTCATACATGTATACTTTCATAATAGTCATGTTGTGGAAAACTATCTATATTTCCGTCTATCCTATCCTGTCCCCCTTTATTCGGTTTTCTCCTTTGAACCTGTCCCTTTTGACTACCTCCTCCTGCAATCTGCCCTCAATTTTATCATCCACTACCTCTATTATCCTCTCCTCCTTCTTTCCTGTAGGGTAAGATACTGAATTGAGTGTGTATATCATTCCTTCCTTAAGCCAAATCTGATGAGAGTGAGGTTCATTCATTCCCTTTCATCTATGCCCTCTTCACTTCCATTATAACAGCTTCTTCATTCCTCTTTTATATGAGATAGTTTATCCCATTCTATCTCTCCTTTTCTCTTTTTCCCAATATATTCCTCTCTCACCCCTTAATTTTATTTTTAGATATCATCCGTTCATATTCGTATTCAACTCACCCTGTGCCCTCTGTATATATATATATATATATATATATATACACACATATATAATATATTACATAAATTATATATATATATATATATACATGTATATGTATATGTGTATATGTATATGTATATAAAACTACCCTAATACTGAGAAAAGTCTCATGAGTTACAAATATCATCTTTCCATGTAGGAATGTAAATAGTTCAACTTTAGTAAGTCCTTTATGATTTCTCTTTCCTGTTTACCTTTTCATGCTTCTCTTGATTCTTGCATTTGAAAGTCAAATTTTCTATTCATCTCTGGCCTTTTCATTGGGAAAGCTCAAAAGTCCTCTATTTCATTGAATATTGATATTTTTGCCCTGAAGTATTATACTCAGTTTTCCTGGGTAGGTGATTCTTGGTTTTAATACTAGCTCCTTTGACCTGTGGAATATCATATTCCAAGCTCTTTAATCCCTAAGGTAGAAGTGGTTAAATCTTGTTTTATCCTGATTGTGTTTCCACAATATTGAATTGTTTCCTTCTGGCTGCTTGCAATATTTTCTCTTGACGTGGGAACTCTGGATTTGGCTACAATATTCCTAGGAGTTTTCTTTTGGGGATCTTTTTTTCTAGAGGTGAGGAGTGGATTCTTTCCATTTCTATTTTACACTCTGGTTCTAGAATATCAGGGCTGTTCTCCTTGATAATTTCTTGAAAGATAATGTCTAGGTTCTTTCTTTGATCATAACTTTCAGGTCACCCAATAATTTTTAAATAATCTGTCCTATATCTATTCTCCAGGTCAGTGCTTTTTCCCAATGAGATATTTCACATTGTCTCTCATTTTTTTTTCATTCTTTTGGTTCTGTTTTATAATTTCTTGATTTCTCATAAAGTGGCTAGCTTCCACTTGCTACATTCTAATTTTTAAGGCATTATTTTCTTCAGTGATATGTTGGACCCCTTTTTTCCATTTAGCTAATTCTACCTCTTAAGGCATTCTCCTCGTTGGCTTTTTGGAGCTCTTTTGACATTTGGGTTAGTCTATTTTTAAGGTGTTATTTTCTTCAGTATTTTTTGAGTCTCCTTTAGCAAGCTGTTGACTCATTTTTCATGATTTTCTTGCATCACTCACATTTGTCTTCCCAATTTTTCCTCTACTTCTATTACTTGACTTTCCAAATCCTTTTTGAGCTCTTCCAAGGACTGAGACCAATTCACATTTTTCTTGGAGGCTTTTAGTATCTTCGATTTTGCTTACTTCTTCTGGCTGTGTGTTTTGATCGTGTTTGTCACCAAAGTAAGATCCTATAGTCTGAGTCCTTCTGTGATGTCTGCTCATTTTCCCAGCCAATTACTTAACTGTTGAGCTCTTTGTCAAGGTATGACTGCTTCCAGAGTGGAGAGTGCTCTATCCCAAGCTTCACAGGGTTTTGCACTGCTGTATTCTGAAGTGGTATGATACTCCTCTCCTGGTCTGTGGTCCAGTCTGTGAGTACAGGCACTCCTTTCTGCCATGTAACTACCAGGAGGACTCCATCTCCACAGCCACCACAAACTCTGCCATGCCAGTGCTCATCCTCCCCCAAAGACAGCTAACCAGGACTGCAACCCAGATCCAAGCAGGGCAAAGCAAGAGAACACTGCCTTAGCACCAGCAAAGATATCCCGACATTCCTTCTCTGATCAGCCACTTGATTACCCCCACTGTCTGTGGGCCTGGAGCTCCAGAAATGGCCATCATTGCTGCTGCTGCCACCAGCACTGCAGCTACCTCTGCTGCCCCAGGGCTGGGGCTGGACCATGCACTTTTCTCACCCAGGTCCAACAGTTTTCCCACTGACCTGCTACATTGTCTTTGGCATTTGTGGGTTGAGAAGTCTGGAAACCACCACAGCTGCCAGTGATTCAGTGCCCTGAGGACTGCTTCCCCTGGTCTGCTCTACCCTGGTCTGTCTTGGTATGGCCCACACTGAGCTATACTTCACTCCCAGTATGGTATGATAGACTTTTCCTAGTGAGCATCCAGGCTATCTTGGGCTGGAAACTTATTTCATTCTGTCATTTAATGGATTCTGTAGCTCTAGAATTTGTTTAGAGTCATTTTTATAGATGTTTGGAGGGATTTGAGGGAGAGCTCAAGGGAGTTCCTGATTTCATGCCACCATCTTGGCTCTGCTCCCTAGCCTACAGTCTTACCTGGCATTCCAAGCCCTATTCTCTTAGGTCATGTGCTTTCATCCCATAGCATTTATGATGAGAAAGCTAGTCCTTTTGTAGAAGGCTTAGCTCCTCTTCTGCAGGGTGAAAGGAAAAATAAACTTGACATATTAAAAGAAAAAAGCATGAAAAGAAAGTGCTCAAAATTGTTCATATATCTACCTCATTGAATAAACATAAGGTTATGCTGTTTGTCCTTCATTTTTGAAGAGAACCAATGTCAGCACAGGTGATGCTAAGTTCACTTGCAGGAAACTGACAAGCCCTACATATATTTCAGTACCAATCCAATTGATTTCAGGAAATGGTAGAATTTTAGAATTGAAATGAGTTTGAGTTCAGATCTGTTCTTTTATAGATGAAAGAAAGAAGGATCAGAGTGATTCACCCATGGTTGTGTAAGCTACAAATGGTCATTTAACTCAACAGTACATTCTCAAATTACCATTTGTGATTTTTTAAAATATTAGCTAGCAAATAATACTGTTTGAGGAAAGTTACATTTGGCAGGATCCAAATATTAGTAGAGGGAAGACCAGCCTGACCAATATGACACCTACCCATAAAGAGCCCATTAAATTATGTTATACATCAGCTATTTAAGGGAAGGTGGTAGTGATGTAGTAGTTAATAACAGAAGCATTATTTTGTTGTTGTATAAAGTCATTGCATTTTTATTTTACACCATAGAACTGCACATAAATGCTTGCAAATAACAGATGGTAGTTGAAACAAACATATTTCCCACTGTATCATCAGCATCAAGTTAGGTGCAGAAGGCTTATTTTCACTCTGACATGGCATTAGTGAACTCATGGTTATTAGACTATCTTTGTTAGAATCAGTTTTAATAATAACTCAGCTGTGTCTTCCCATTGTCATTTGAAGTAAGAAAACTGTGGCTATTTTTTAAAGGTTATTAATAAATCAATTATTTTCCTTTACTTTGTCAAAATTGACAGATAAATTCTGTTTTGACTAATGCAGCAATTAAATTTGTTCATATGGTAATTCAAAATTCAGAGTCACATTAGCATAAATGTAGTTCTCTTCAATTACCCTGAGAGAGCTAAGCAGTAACTAAATGAAAAGGAGAGTTAAATGTCACTCCATATTCTCTATAGACCTCTACCCTGTTCTGCTGACTAGTAAGTCTTCTATCTGGGGCTTTTAAATCATAGGTAAACTGAACAATATACCCTCAAGCCTAATCCATAGTAGCTATGTGCAGTAAATTCCATTAACCTATATCATGTTTCTTCTATGATAAATATCGCTAACCCATGAATCTTTTCCTAAACAGACATTTAAAATTGGAAAAAAAAATCGGCACTCAGAATCAGCTGAGGCCACATTAAGACCTGTGATACAGTTCATTACTCATGAGGTGTTCTACAGCATTAGGTGTTTCCAGAGGCTTAATTCTACATACAAAACCATCAAAATGAGTCCAATGAGTGATAAGATGATCTGCAGATGCATTTGCCTTCTGAAAGGAAGGAAATTGAACATTTTGACAGGGAGTAAAAATGGACACAGTGAAGGCAAAGCAAAGTATATATTTCTTGAAAATCAATGTTAGAAGAAAGCTTAAAGAAGTCTATCATCTATATTATTAAAAAATACAACTCATTAAAATGCTTTTATGCCTGTATGTGGACAAATATTACCACTATGTAGGCACTTATATATTTGTAAAATATGCAGAAAAGATATTCAATATTCCAAGTTCATTGCCCAAAAATCTGATCAGATTCCAGTGTTTGTGAAATGTGTCCCTAAAAAGATATGATTAAATTCATTTTTCTTTGTGAAAATTGAATTGTTTCAGTGTAGTATAAAGAGTATGGTATTTAAAGAATATTGACTTCTCTTGGAGAAAAAAAAAATCTTCTTTGCAATATCAGTAACTGACCCCTAATTTATCCTTTAGTTTGTTTTGTTTCTGCATATAGGACATTTCTCTTTTTGAAATAAAAAGAGCACTGGATCTACAACTAGAACACTTGAGTTTATATCCTGTCTCTGATACTCAATCCATGTTTGACAAGTCATTTAACCTCCCTTCATCTCAATTTCCTCCCATGTAAAATGATAGAGCTGGACTTGGTGGCTTCTGAGGTCTCTTATACCTTTAGATCTATGATCCCATGGCCTGTGATTTCATTAGTATGGATAACTCTCCAAAACAAAATTCCCTCCACTAATGCAGACTGCAAGGCTCCTGCAATTTGTAGATTAGAGAGTCATCTGGGGAGCCTAAGATTTTAAATCACTTGCCCAGGGTCATACAGTCTATACATGTCAGACATAAGATTTAAACTTATGTCTTCCTACCTCTAAGCCTCCCATCATGGAGGCAATATGGTCTCTCTTGTTTTATTTTAAATAAAACATAACTCTACAGGGAAGTTGAAAGTTTCTGTAATTAATTGCCTCTATGTAATCTCATTTGCAAATGAGGACTACACCAACCTAAGAAAAAATGGTATCCTGACTAGATGCTTGTTAAATCCCATACTGTGGTACTAATCACTTTCCATAAAATTTCTAGCCATGAGAAATTACCAAGCAGGAAGACCCATGAGATTGTCATGAGAGCAACATCTGAAGACAGGGTACGGAATTGCCCTGTCCAAATCAAGATCATAAATTTGACAGAGCATCAGCACAAATCAATTTGTTTCTCCATTCCTATGAAAAAAAAATCTTTCTTGAAAGATTTCTGGTATACCCTCAACCACTAGGGATGAGAAAGAGGTTTATGGGGGAAAAAACATAAATTCTCTGAATACACAGTATAACTGTAGGCAAGCCTTTAAACATGAAAGAATGCTTACTAATTAATAATGACTATAAACTGTGACAAAAGCAATTGTAACAAAAACATTTTCAAAACTCAATTCATTTTTCTTTCCCTCTATATATGAATTCTTCTGAATTATAGAAGTTTTGATTCACTTTGAAGGAGAATATAGCCTGTTATAGCATATACTAGTTAACATCTACATAGTGATCAATTATCTACACAAAAAATTATGTTTTGGTTTAACATTTCCTGCCATGAGCCAATCAAATAATATAGATGAGAAACTGAATTGGGTGTTAATATTGGTGAAGAAGCAAGTTTAAATTGTCTAATCATGGCCTCTATTTCTGGCACACACACACACACACACACACATACACACGCACAAACACACACACAAAAAAAAACTTGTAATTAACTGCCAAATAATAGGTAAGTGGCTGGCACAATGAATATTTATTAATTGATTCATACAGTGGTTTAAGCCTTGCAAAGCAGTTTCTCCCTATATTCTCCCAGGATATGGAAGAACTACATCTAAGGGATTGTGTGATTGGTGTCCTGCCTATAAGCTACAACTATATTATGGTCATTCGATCCTTATACAACCTTGCAATATGGATATAAGGGTGATAATCTATTTATTATTATGTAAGTTTTGCAGATCAGCAAACTGAGCCAAAAAGGGTTTAAGTAACTTTCATAGGGTCACACATCTAGTAAATGTCTGAGATGGAATTCATACCCAGGTGTTCTTGACTTCAAATCGATGCCTTATTCATTATGTCATGTTATTTCCAACTTTTTCTTTTCTTTTTTTTTTTTTTTGTTCTATGACAGATCCTATGACACAGTGGAAAAATCATTAGCTAGGAAGGAATGAGACTTGGGTCTTTGTTTATTATGCAAAGTTTGGATTCAATCAAAGGGTCTCACTTGAAGACCTAGAGGGCTACGTATGGCCTTGAGGCCCTTGAATTAGATCATCTTTCAGGCTCTTTCCAACTCTAACATTTTATGATTCTATGAAGAGAATTAGAGACACCAAGGGAATATGAAATGACTATAACAAAAGACAAGCTACTGAAACAGATACCATAGCACAATCTTCATTGAAAATAGGATTGTTATCTCTATCTGGAAGGAGAAAATAAAAGAGAGCTAGCCGTGCTTGGACACTAAAGCTTGGGACAAGTATTCTCTATTCTACAAGCAGTAATACCCTGACAAAAAGCTCAAGGGTCAAGTAGTGGGCTGGGAACATGAACAGTCAGCGAAAACAAACTCAGACTCTAACTCAGACTCAAACTATAGACTCCTGTTTCGGTGACAAAGAAGATCAAAACAAACAGCCAGAAGAAGTCAGCAAAGTCAAAGAGCTTACATCAAAATCCTCCAAGAAAAACATGAACTGGTCTCAGGCCATGGAAGAGCTCAAAAAGGATTTAAAAAAGCAAGTAAGAGAAGGAGAGGAAAAATTGGGAAGAGAAATGAGAATGATGCATGAAAACCATGAAAAACAAGTCAATGATTGGCTAAAGGAGACCCAAAAAAATACTGAGGAAAATAACACCTTAAAGGATAGACTAACTTAAACGGCAAAAGAGCTCCAAAAAGCCATGAGAAGAAGAATGCCTTGAAAAGCAGAATTAGCCAAAAGGAAAAAGAGGTCCAAAAGACCACTGAAGAAAATACCACCTTAAAAATTAGATTGGAGCAAGTGAAAGGTAATGACTTTATGAGCATTCAAGATGTTATGAAACAGAACCAAAGAAATAAAAAATGGAAGACAATGTGAAATATCTCATTGGAAAAACCACTGACCTGGAGAATAGATCCAGGAGAGGTAATTTAAAAATTATTGGACTACCTGAAAGCTATGATCAAAAAAAAGCCTAAACACCATCCTTCAAGAAATTATCAAGGAGAACAGCCCTGATATTCTAGAACCAGAGTGTAAAATAGAAATGGAAAGAATCCACAGATTGCCTCTTGAAAAAGACCCCAAAAAGAAAACTCCTAGGAACATTGTTGTCAAATTCCAGAGTTTCCATGTCAGGGACAAAATACTGCAAGCAGCCAAGAAGAAACAATTCGAATGTTGTGGAAACACAATCAGGATAACACAAGGTCTAGTAGCTTCTACATTATGGGACTGAAGGGCTTGGAATATGATATTCTGGCAGTTAAAGGAACAAGGATTAAAACCAAGAATCACCTACCCAGCAAAACTGAGTATAATACTCTAAGGCACAATGTGGATTTTCAATAAAATAGAAGACTTTCAAGATTTCTCAATGAAAAGACCAGAGATGAATAGAAAATCTGACTTTCAAATACAAGAATCAAGAGAAGCATGAAAAGGTAAACAAGAAAGAGAATTCATAAGGGACTTACTAAAGTTGAACTGTTTTGTTTACATTCCTACATGGAAAGATGATATGTGTAATTCATGAGACCTTTCTCAGTATTAGGGGAGTTGAAGGGAGTAGACACACACACCACACACATGCACACACACACACATAAATATATATATATATATATATATATACATAGACTAAGGGCACAGGGTGAGTTTAATATGAAGCAATGATATCTAAAACAATGAAATAAATTTGAGGGGTAAGAGAGGAATATATTGAGAGAGGGAGGAAGGGAGAGATAGAATGGGGTAAATTATCTCACATAAAAGTGGCAAGAAAAATCAGTTCTGTTGGAAGGGAAGAGGGGGCAGATGAGGGGGAATGAGTGAATCTTACTCCCATCAGATTCAACTTGAGGAGGGAATAACATACAAACTCAATTGGGTATCTTACTCTACAGGAAAGTAAAGGGAAAGGGATAAAAAAGGGGGGATGATATAAGGGAGGGCAGATAGGGGGAGGAGTAATCAAAAGCAAACACTTTTGAAAAGAGAGAGGGTCAAGGGAGAAAATTGAATAAAGGGAGACAGGATAGGATGGAAGGGAATATAGCTAGCCTTTCGCAACATGAGTATTGTGGAAGTGTTTTACATAATGATACACATGTGGCCTATGCTGAATTGCTTGCCCTCCTAGGGAGGGTGGGAAGGAAGAGAAGAAAGGAGAGAATTTGGAAGTCAAAGTTTTAAAAGTAGATGGTCAAAAAAAGGTGTTTTTTGCATGCAGCTGGGAAACAAGATATATAGTGAAATGGATGGACCAAGAAACACAGACCGAGCCAAATTAGAATATATTGAGCATCATTTATTAGCCGGCCAGCGACTGCCTCATAGACCACAAGTCCAGAGGAGAGCAGCCCCGAGCTCAAGAATCTAGGGTTTCTTATATGTGAGCCTTGCGCAGGTGCAAGCAAGCCGTTACAAAAGCAGGGTACTGTTGTTAGCAGAGAGTATCGAGTTTTGGCCATCTGGGGCCACACAGGGTCTTGAGCAAGACCCGGGGGATTTACGCCAAGTGTTTGTTCCAGGAAGCTGAGTTTGATCTGGGGTCACAGAGTTCCACTAAGTGGAGTGTTACTGCACACCCCTGAGCAAGGGGGCTGCACGCCCCTGTGCATGGGGGAATTTCATATAGGGAATGGGGCATAGAAATCTATCCTGCCCTACAAGAAATTAAGGCAAAAGGGGCTGAGGGGAGTGGGGTGACAGAAGGGAGGGCTGACTAGGGAAAGAGGCAATCAGAATATATGCCATCTTGGAATGAGGGGAGGGTAGAAATGGGGAGAAAATTTTTAAATCAAAACCTTGTGGAAATCAATGTTGAAAACTAAGATATTAAATAAAAATGATAAATTTAAAAAAAAGAAAAAAAAGAAAACATCCTGAATCATTTCCAAGATCTCAGTATAATTGTTCCTGAAACCATGTAACGAAAGATTAATATGCATATTTTCACATTCCCACATGTGCCGTAGTAGAAAGCACACTGAATCCAAAGTTGGGGGCCATAGGTTCAAATCTTACTTCTGATACTTATGTAACTGACAATTGTGTAACTTCAGGCAAATTAACTTAATCTCCCTAGGCCTCAGTTTCTTTTTCTCTAAAATAAGAGGATTTGACTATATACCTACTTGCATTGGCAATCAAAATGGGCTCTTAGCACTTAATTCAACCAAGTGCCCTTGAAGAATTTGGCCTTTATTTCTTTGATTAAATTAGGAGTCCTTGATGGCCTCCTTGCCTAAAGGTAAAGCCTAGTTTACATGGGTCTGAGTAACATGTTTGTGACATCAGAGGCTTTTAGACCATGTGGGTTTAAATCACATTTTTGTGACGATTTTAGATCACATGGATGAGTTGCATGTGTGACTCACCCTTGACCCTGAAAAAGATATTAAAACTGGAAGTTGGTTTTCTTTTTTTCAGAGCTCTGACCCACAGCATTAGTATTGTGTGACTCTGGGCCAGCCCTTGCTGAGCTCCCAGCTGAACTCAAATGTTGGTGACTATGAATTGTATTTGGTCTGTCTGTTGATGTTTATAATTTGTTTGTATTTGCTCTGAAGTTCAGGGTGCTGACTTTTTTCCCTGAACTAAGTGAATGATATTTGTATGCTGGATTAATGTAAGATTGTTAACCCCTTAATGTTGCTTACCTTAATGAAGCAGATCAAAAGAACCTGGGCTTTCACCATTCTGTGAGCTAGTTGTTGTTGGTTTTTCACCCCCACAGCAGCTGCTAGCCAGATTGTTGAAACAACATTGGTACATATCCAGCTCCATATCTGTGAAACTTTTACATGTCTACTTTCTGATTAATTTTTCCCTGCAAAGATGAAATTGTTTTCTTAATTCTTCACAGCTTTCCAAAGGAACAGCAATTATTTTTCCTGATCATGTTCAGTTCATGGGGAAGTATAATTTCCAATTTGACTCTTTTTAAAAGCTCTATGCATTGATTGGTTTCTCCATAGAAATGGAAAGGAAAGAAATCCCTCAGATATTTGAGGTCATGGTGTCTGGGAGTTTGAGGCTATTTGTCATGTAGCTAGACAACAAAGACATATATGTGTAGGTATATATGTATGCATGTATATATGCATATATGTGTGTGTATGTGCATATATGTATATATGTGTGTGTATGTGTGTGTATGTGTGTGCACAAAGAATTTCAGTCCTATCTTCTTAGAGGAGCGTATGAAAGAAACATCAAAAATGTTTACTACTTTTCGGGGGCTTATAATCCAATTGGGGTACACACTTGTGAAACGGTTCAATGACTAATCAATAGATGATCGAGTGTCCAAATAAATAACAGACATTAATTTTCAAGAAATTTAGAGATGGAGAGACAAACGTGTTAGAGCAGCTGGTGAAAAGGGAGAGGTATGATTTGAACCTCAAAGGCTAACCAAGAATAAAGAGAAAAATCATTGCAGGGAAAGAGAGTAGCATGAGTAAAGACTTAGGATTGAGAATAAGTAAGATGTGATCATGGAACAGTAAGGATATCAGCCTGCCTGAAGTGGAGGACTCATGACAAAAAAATCTAGGTCTAACATAATTACTTCTTCAATATTAATTATAGTTTATATTATCAAAGTACTTTAAATGTACCTTCCTCATAATAACATTGTGAAATAGGTTATGCGGATATTAATCTCCATTCTACCAATAAGGAAATTGATGCTCTGAGAAATTGAGTAATCTGTGCTTAGGAGTGAGGATTCAAACTCAAGTCTCAAGTGCAGGTTTTTTTTTCTCTTTTTATTCTACTATGTTTTCTTTTGAGACATCCAGAGAATTCATGAGGTTTTAAAAAGCACTAATATAGGATGTTTAACCAGTGTGAATCACCAGATTTCAAAAGCCTCTATATAGAAAAAGGAATTCTATTTATAATGTATCATTTCTGAGGACAAAACTGAGGACTTAGGAATTTATGTTTAAAAAGAAATTGAATGAAAACGCTGCCTTGCAAAGGGTCCAGGTCCCCACAAATGAAGTGTCTAAGATGACGGAGATACTATAGAAGAGATTACTTCATTGGATATGATGTCATTCAATCTTAAGAGTATTTGAGTCTTTAAATTGCTGTGTTCCTTAGGTAGAAAGTGGGGTCCATTTTTTAAAAACATGTAACCAAGTAGTATATGGCATGGGATCAGAAGATTTGCTCAACTGCAAAAGGACCTGTACAAAAAAAAGACGTCCCCTTAACCCTTTGAAAAGTACTGCTGTGTGTGTATGCATGGAATAGGTAGTGATACTATCAGCCTTTTGTATACATGTTATCTTAAATACAGGAATGATCAAGTGTCTGTGGGTAAAGAAACATTTAAATCGATAAACAAGAATTTCAAATTACCTCATGTTCTAGGTACGTTTGCTCAATGCTGGTGATACAAAGACAAAAAAGAAATGGCTCCTGCCCTTAAGAAACTTTATTCTATCTGGAAATAACATTCAGATTGGCAGTTAAAGAAAATGGGTCAGCTGGGTATGGATATGCAGACACACCTGGCCCATGAGCTTCATATGACTATTTTTTGTACACATATACAAAGTAAATGCAAGGGGATTTTTTGTGAGCTTTTTGTTTTGTTTGTTTTGTGTGAAGGAAATGCTAACAGAAGAGGGGATTCTTTCCAAAGGAGGTTTTCCTTCTCAAGGAGGAAAACTAGCTTTTATATGCTGACTCTCTCTCTCCACTTGCAATCTAAAGTGATAGCTATAACATACTGGCCCCCCACTCCACCCCAGAAAGACTATAAAATTTCAATCTGGTCAGCACTTTAAGGGAGTTGGGACCAACATTGTTCTAATGCTTTTACTTCCAAGTAATTTCGTTATAGTTAATCTATGGATCCAGTCAGATACGAATTTCTTGTCTTTGGCCTTCACTTAAAGACAATTTTAATTAAAGATAGATCTTTTAAGTCCAAGTGCCTAATTTGTCAGAACTTGGTATAGTTTGCTTTGCCTGGAAACTCTTATGGTCCCCTCTTAGAAATGCCCTCTTGCTTGGGGTTTCCAGTTTTAACACGGTATGACAAAAGCATCAGTTTTTCCCCCCAAAATCTATTACTGATAGGGTTAATTATAGTTTCTCAGCAAATCAGCTATAAGGATTTTTTCCCTTTACAGATTAGTAATAAGAAAGTTTCCCCTACTACATTTGTAGAAATAGAAGTAGTAGAGTGTATCAGTAATTAAGGTGGGTCTTTCTTTTACCTGTTTCTCTTTTAGCACTTATTTAATCAAGTACCCTTGAAGAGTCTGGTCTTTGTTTCTTTGATTGGATCAGGAGTCTTTGATAATCTCCTTGCCTCAAGGGAAAGCCTAGTTTTCATGGGTTTGAGTCACATATTTCTGATGCCAGAAGCTTTTAGGCCACATGGGTTTGAGTTGAACATTGTGATGCCCTTTGACCCTAAACAAGATCTATAAACCCAGAGGTTGGTGGTTTTCCTTTGGGGCTCTCAGTCACTGGAAGAATGGTGTGGGAATCTGGGCAAGCAGTTGTAACTCCTCTCCTCCCCAGCTTTGCTAACCCAGACCCATTGGTTCTTTGGTAACTATGAATTGTGATATAGTCTATTTATATTGTCTCTGTTAACGTCTGTATTTGTATTTGCTCTGAAGTTCAGGTTTCTGGCTTTTCCTCCTGAACTAAGTGAGTTTATATATGTATGTTTGATTAAAGTGAGATTGTTAACTCCTTAAAGTTACTTTCCTTAGGAAAGCGGATCAAAGAACTTGTGTTAGCAGTCTTCTGTGTGAGAGTTGTTGGTTTTACACAGCCACAACAGCTGCTAGCAAGATTGTTGCTACATAGAGTTAAAAACTTGCTCATATCTCACCTCTTTGTTGATACCATAAAGATGCCAACCAAGCTACCCTGCAGTTTCACCAGTCACTCAAGGCTGAGCACCACAGTGTGGCAGCCTCCAGCATCAAGAAGCTCAAAACGGACATTTTACTAGCAATAAAGGTGAGGTTTTCCAAAGATCAGAACAATGAAAGCAAGTGAGAAAAACAAACCTTTTCCCTTTAAAGTGAAAGAAGCTCATTAAGGTTCTAAGAATATGAGGGAAATTCTGTTAAGAAAATAGTAACAAATACATTGTATTTCCTTTAGAATGGAAAGGAGAAGTTCCATTTTTATTTCAAATCTTTCAAGTTGTTTTTAATAATATGTGAACTCTTTCAGCATAAATGAAGATGAAAAAGAAGCCATGGGCTTTGTTGAATCTGTATTGAACAAATAGGGAAGTAATGAAATAGAAATTTGTTTTTGTGGGGTTCTCCTTTGTATTTTAGAGGGACAGTTCTCAGCTGGGAATATAGTGACTCATGAGGCTAATTAACAAACTCTAGAATGACAAGAATTGCACTGAAAAACCCTCATACAAAGCTCTAGCTTTTCTTCAGTGAAAAACATTCCCAGTTATGGTGAAATAATAAGGTATTTCAAAGTAACAGATGCCACACAAAATGATATAATGGTAAGACTATTGACTCTGGAATCAGAGGAATTGGGTTCAAATCCTACTTGTAAATTAATACTTATATAACTAGAGGAAAGTCACTTAACAGACTAGGGTCTCAGTATTTTCATTTGCAAAAATAAACAGGCTGAATGACTTTGCCTCTTAGGTTCCTTTGAGCTCTATACCACTGGTCAAGGCCTTCAGTCAAGATTTCAATAAAATTTTATCATTAAAAGACCCATTCTAGGTGTCCACTAGAACTTTCCCAGAACTCTCTCCTTGGATCCTTCTTCTTTTCCATCACATTCTACATTATATATTAATTTATGTTATACCTACTCTTAGTTTTTTGGGGAAGCTAGAGTGCTGGGCCTGAAGTCAGGGAGATTCTTCTTTCAGAATTCAAATCAGGCCTCAGACACTGACTAGCTGTGTGACCCTAGGCTGGTCACTCAACCACATTTGCCTGAGGCTCTTCATTTGTAAAATGAGCTAGAGAAGGAAATGGCAAACCACTCCAGTTATCTTTGCCAAGAAAACAGCAAATGGGTCCTCAAAGAGACAGACATGACTGAAAAGCAACTGAACAACTCTAATTGTTGATAGGCTCTCAAAGGAGAGTAACTCTATCTTTCTATCTGTCTACCATATCTACATAAATATTTAGTTGTATATAGTTAGAACCTTTTGGTCTCTGTATATTGTAGAGTAGCTTACATATAGTAAGAGATTAATAAATGTAGATTTAATTTGAACAGATTTGTTATATAGCTATATATCACAATTATTCACTTTGAGCCCTTAAATCCATAATCTAAGCCTTTATTAGTGAGTTCTTATTAAATCCAGCATTCATATAGCTTCATTTTGCTAAGTCTTTTCAGATGAACTAAAATGAATTCTCTTATAGGTTAACACTTCTTGAAAATCAGTGTGGTTCAATGGAAACACCAATATATTTGGAACCAAAGGACCTAAGGTCAGATCCTGGTGTAGCTGCTTGGTAGGGATATGATTTTGGTCAAGTCACCCTGTCTAAACCTCAGTTTTCTCATCTATAAGATGAAGGATATGAATTAGATGATGTCTAGGTTCTTTTGAAGTTCTAAATTTTGACTCCATTGGAAGATAAGTTTTAGTTTAGAAATAGAGAAGACATAAAAATCTGTATACTCCCCATTTTTCTTACTGAAAAAGAACTTTTACTCGCCTTCTGTTCTATAATACCAAATTTGAATTTTAATTATCTAAATCTTTAAAAACAATTGGGAACATTATATGTAAATGACCCTGTGGAAAAAAATGTAGTTAAAAAGTGCCAAATATTTCATGTTGAATTATATTAAACTTGAAGAGTTTATTTGTCGTTTTTCTTTTCCACAAACAGCATTCTGTGATGGAAAGGACACTGAACTAGCCATGATGAGATGTGTAAACCAGCCTTTCTGAGAATCAGTTTGTTATTGTAGTTAGGTCATTTCAGTCCTGTCCAAGTCTTTATGATCTCCTTTGGGATTTTCTTTGCAAAGATACTACAGTCATTTTGCCATTTCCTTCTCCACTCATTTTACAGGTAAGGAAACTGAGGCAAACAGGGTTATGTGACATGCCTGGGGTCTGGGGGACATTGATTGGATAAAGTGGTCACTGTGACATCATTTAAGTTCTAACATTGTAAGATTCTGTTTTTAGGAATGAAATAGATGTGCAACATTCATGACACCAGAATTTATATTATAAAGTAAATATAAATTATAAATAAAATAACTTATAAATAGGTTTATAATTTCATAACTTAAGATAAATTGGTTTAATTCCTATTTTTTTAAATATAGAAAGTTTAAAAGATATCATATATAGCAAAGTTTTATCATTCATATTTTTGACTTAATTCAATTAGATCTACTCTGCAAAAAAGGAGATAAAGAAAGTAAAACAGAGAGATAAAAATAAACATAGATGGGGAAGGACACAGAAAAAAAGAGAGAAGGAACAAGAAAGGTAGGAATAAAGAGTGGAAAGGAGAGAGGAAGGAAGGAAAGGAGGAAGAGAGGAAGAGAGGAAGGAAGGAAGGAAGAAGG
>CM053623.1:199940855-199984049 GCA_028646595.1 Phalanger gymnotis
GCACCACGCGCGCTGGGCTCTGCTTGGCTCAGCTCTGCTCCCCTCAGCTAGGGGCTGGGAGCTTTGTGTGGGACAGACCTTACCAAGAGACCATCCAAGCTGTCCTGGGCTGAAGCCCTGCTTCCCTCTGCCACTTTGTGGGTTCTGCAGCTCTAGAATTGGTTCAGAGCCATTTTTTTATAGATTTTTGGAGGGACTTGGTGGGGAGCTCACGCCAGTCACTACTTCCCAGCCGCCATCTTGGCTCCGCCCCCTCTATTAAAAATCTTGATTGCATTTTGTAAACTAGTTGCCACCAAAAGGAGCAATTTAATAGAATATTAAATTAAGGGGAATATAAGAAGATAAGTTCAAATCCTCCCCCTGGCACATACTAGGTATGTAGACACCTCACTTAAATGCTCAGTGCTCCCAGGCAGATCTCTAACATTCAAAGTTACAAAGGAGTTGCTGGATTGCTTCAGTGAAGGAATTTCCATATAGCAAGTTCCTCTGTAACACAAGATACAAAAACTTACCATCTTAGGATAATGAACTTAAAGCTAGAAAGGTTATTTGAAGTCTTCTGGGTTAACCTTCTAATTTGATAAATGATAAAAGCAGGTAACTAGGTGGTGCAGTGGATAGAGTGCTAGACCTGGATTCAAGAACATTGGAGTTCAAATCCACCCTCAGAAACTTGCTAACTGCTGTGACTATGGCCAAATCACTTAAACTCTGCCTGCCTTGGTTTTGTTATCTGTAAAATGGAGGTGATAATACCCATCTTTCAGGGTTGTTGTGAAGATAAAATGAGATATTTGTAAAGCACTCTGTAAAATGTAAAGTGCTATAGAAATGCTAGTTGGTGATGTTATAGGAAACTGAAGCCCAGAGAAATTAATTTATTTTCCTAAAGTCAGGGAGGTATTAAATGACAGAGCTGAGAAATGAATCTAGGGTTTTTTTTTTTTACTCCAAATTCCAAGCTATTTCCACCTTATTATATTGTTGGTATATGTATTAGTTTCACTGATAACTGTTGTATTGATGCTTCAAACTAATATTTACTCAAAGAAAAAAATGTTACTGTAGTTATCCTATTACTATCTGTCTATTACTAATAGGACAGATCAGTTTTGCAATAAGATACTGTCAAAGCACACTAAGAAGTATCACTTCTTGATCTTATTACACTACAATGCCTATTATCTATACTCAACATTTTCACCTAATATGGTACAGTCTCAGTTAGTTATAACAGAAATTCTGAATACTGATCTTTCCATGCCTACCACTTATAGATCTAGCATCCATAACCTCACAGTATGCATAACTATGAAGGCAATTTGTACCTGCTTTGCCTGATACTGGATGTGGTAACTTCTCTGAGAACATCATGATGATGCAAGATAATTTGTGTGTATTTTATTATCAGTGCTTATATGGAAGAAATTGGAAAAAAAAAATTAGGATCCTTTGCCAAGCACCATCCTTGCATATCCTAGTCATAGTCTAGAAGAAAGAATACCAAGCTCAATTTTTAAAGACTACAAGCTCAGCAATGATTGAATGGCGACTGTAATTCTACTTGAATATGGTTATTAGCAAAATAAACACCGCTGGTAGCACAGGATAGTAGTAAAGAGTAAAAAAAGGATAGGGTGTAGGCAATGTCACTCTGAAAGGAAAAATACACAATTCGATCTTTGGTAAATGAGAGACAGTTGGATTGTACACAAGGACAGTGTATCAAGGGGAGAAGTCAGCTGAACTGGCAGTTAGCCCAAAAGTCAACATGAAGTTCTTTGGAAAGTGCTCTGCTTACTGACCAAATAGGGAAGGGAACTCTAAAGATTGCCTGTTGATAGTCTTCCTGATGCAAAGTGGAATACAAAATTTAGTTTCATCTGTATAATTAAGGATTTGGGCTAGATCAGCACAATTTCTGAGTACAATCTTCAGTACCATAGGTCAGAGCTGTCCAAAATGCAGCCCCACAGGCGGCCTGCAATCTATGTGGCCCACCTATAAACATAGAGATTTACATAAATGCTTTAGTAAAGGAAGCTGAGCTACCACAGAGCTCTCATTAAAATAGCAAATCAGAATACATTGTCTGTTGTTTCAATAAAAAGCCAAGGTTGGACAGCCCTATCATAGATGTATAAAATTTAAGAATTTACGGGATCATGATAACTAGAAGGATATTACAGATGAGGACACTAGGACCCAGTTAAGTTATTTGTCACACAAGTGGTATTCCAGAAGAATGAAGATTCAAACCCAGGTCCTCTAACTCTCAATCTATCATTTTTATATATTAGTAATCTGGAAGAGGCCAACCTATATTTGAAAAACAATATCCTCTAGATCATCCATGAATACTCATCTGGCTTCCAATTTGGTAAAATTGAGATCAGTCCAATCAATAAGTTTTTATTAAACACCTAATAAACATCAGGCACTGTGCTAAGTACTGGGATACAAATAAAGGGGGAAACAGTGATCTCTGTCCACGTTCTAATGGAGAAAAGCAACATGCAAAACCTCTCATTCGTATGTTATCTTCCTCACTAGATTGTGAGTTCCTTAAGGACAAGGGCTGTGTTTTGCCTCTTTGCCTCTTTGTGTACCCCCCAGCACTTATCAAGTTTCTGGCACATAGTAGGTACTTAATAAGTGTTGGTTTATGTATTAATTTATTTAAAATGTTGATTTTATTTATTAGTAAATGTTTAATGGCCAGACAGAGTAGAATGAATATATCTATTATTTTTGTCAGGAATAATATGCTTCCCTTAATGCAGCCTGGGATATAAGTTGTTTGTTTTTTTAATGATATATCAACTTGTTGGCTCATTTTGAGCTTCTAGTTCATTGAAATACCCAATCTTTTTGTGGAATATGTTGTAGATCCATGATCACTCATCCTTACCTTGTAACGCTGATTTTCTGAAGCAAAGTGTAGCACTTTACATTTGTACTTATCACATTTGCTTTTAGTGGTTTCAACACATAGTTCAAGCCTGCCGAAATCTGTTAAAATCCATATTCTGTCATTAAATGTGATGGAATGTTGCTGTCCTTTCTAGCTTCATATTATCTGTGAATTTGACAAGCATAACTTCTCTGCTGTCATCTGAGCCATTGCTAAGAAGGTTAAATGGAACAGGAACAAGCACAGATCCGTAGGGCACTCCACTAGAGAACAACTCACAAATCCACACTGACCCATTTGGGACTTACTCTTTGAATCTTTTCATTCATCTAATTCCAAATCCATCTACCTATATCACTTTATCTTATTGTCCAAGAGAATAGTGTAATTTTTAAAATGTTTGTACATATACATATGTATATATACATATATATACAGTGTGTATATATGTAAATATGTATACATGCTAGGAATAGTACTAATAATACCAAAAGTTAGGTATACAAAGATTAATACTTTCTTACCAAGGACTGAAAGGATTGGCAATTATTCACCAAGGATGGAATATTCAGGTCAAAAACCTATAGAAATTACTTTTCAAACAAATGGACATTTCACTGAACAATGGTAACATATGATAAGAAGTACCTTATCTTGTATTTGTCTAATGTACAAAGTATGTGATCATGAGCAAATCACTAGCCATTCTGTGATTCATTTTCTTCCTCTGCCGAATGAGATGATAGTACCCATTTGCCTGTAAGATCCTGACTAATATTAAATTTTTAAATCTATGATCCTATGTGTCTAATAAAAGTTATTTACCCCTAGATGGAGCCTAGAGTTAAAGAGAAGAATGAAAAGGAGTTCTTTGAGCAATATTAGTATTAAATCAGCCTACAATGTGTCAGTAAAAATTTATGAAATAAATGCCTAAGTTGTTTGAAATTTTTAAGGTAATAGAGGGGCATGTGATATAAATTCTGAACAAGGACATCACCACAAGAAATTATAGGAGAGTTATTTTTAAGTAACTGGGTTATAGAAATCGAGGTAGGATTGGTAGAAACTGGGCAACACTTCATTACAAGCTACAAAAAAAATAGCACCTACAAAAACCCTAATAGAACCTGGAGGCTACATGAGAAACTCTAAATTATTTGTGAAATTATAAATGACAAAACCTCATTTTACAAAGACAGAGCTGAAATTATTCTTTTTATTTCTTTTGCCAAGTATTTCAATTACATATCTTTTTTTTTAACTTTTTTAAAAAAAATTTCAAATTCCAAATTCTCTTTCTCCCTCCCACCTTTCCACTCCTTGAGAAGGCAAGCAGTTTGATTTAATGATACATATGAGGTCATATTAGCCCTGCTGCAAAAGAAAACACAAAAAAATTAAAATAAAGTTTAAAATATGTTTCAATTTGCATTCGGAGTTCATCAGTTCTCTCTCTGGAAATGGATAGCAGTTGTCATCGTGAGCCCTTTGGAATTCTCTTGGATCATTGTCTTGATCAGAGTAGATATCTTCCACAGTTGATCTTCATACAATATTTCTGTACTGTGTACAATATTCTCCTGGTTCTGCTCACTTCACTTTGCAAAAGTTATATAAGTCTTCCTGTTTTAGTTTTCTGAAATCATGCTGCTCATTATTTCTTTTAGCATAACAGTATTCCATCACAATCACATACAACAGCTTGTTCAGCCAATTCCCCAATTGTTGGGCATCCCTCAATTTTCAATTCCTTGCCATCACAAAAAGAGCTGCTATAAACATTTTTGTCCAAAAAGATCTTTTTCATTTAATTTCCCTGGGATACATAACTAATAGTGGTACTGCTGTGTCAAAGGGTATGCATACTTTTATGACTTTTTGAGTATAAATCAAAATTGTTCTACAAAATGGTTAGACTATTTCATAACTCCACCAACAGTACAATACTGTACTATTTTTTCTTCACTGCCTCTTGCATAGTCATTTTCCTTTTCTATTATGTTAGCCAACCTGATAGGTGTGAAGTTGTATCTCAGTTATCTTAATTTGCAATTCTCTAATCAGTAGTGATTTGGAGCATTTTTATGTGACTATTGATATTTTTCATTTCTTCTCCTAAAAGTTGTTTGTTCATATCCTTTGACCATTTATCAACTATGGAATGACTCCCATTTTTATTAATTTGACTCAATTTCCTATATATTTGAGAAATTACATCTTTATCAGAGAAACAAAGTAATTTTCCCCTGTTTCCTGTTTTCCTTTCAATTTTGGCTGCATTAATCTTATTAGTGCAAAATCTTGTTAATGTGATTTAATCAAAATTATCTTTTTTTTTATTTTTTGTGATCCCCTCTGTCTTATTTGGTCATAAACTCTTCCCTTATCTATAGTTCTGACAGGTACATTTTTCCATGCTCCCCTAATTTACTTATGGTATCACCCTTATTTCTAAATAATTATCCATTTTGACCTTGTCTTTTATATGGTATGAGATGTTGGTTTATGCCTACTTTCTTCCAAACTGCATTCTAGTTTTTCAAGGAATTTTTGTCAAATAGTCAGTTCTTACCCAAAATCTTGAATCTTTGAGTTCATCAAACATTAGATTAGTATCATCCTTTACTTTGAGATCTGGCACAGGTAAGCCACCTTCCTTCACATTTATTTTTCATTGATTCCCTTTATGTTTTTTATCTTTTGCTCTTACCGATTAATTTTGTTATTTTTTTAGCTGTTAAAAATAGTTTTTTGATAGTTTGATTGGTATGGCACTGAATAAGTAAATCAAGTCAGGTAGAACCATCATTTTGACTATATTGGTTTAGCCTTCCAATTGTATAGATCTATCTTTATTTGAGTGAAAAATATTTTGTAATTCTGTTCAAATAATCCCTGGGTTTGTCTTGGCAGGTAGACTCTCGGGTATTTTATATTGTCCACAGTTATTTTAAATAGATTTTCTCTTTCTATCTCCTGCAATTTTTCTGAAGTTGTTGATTATTTCAACCAGTTTTTAGTTGATTTTCTATTGTTCTCTAAGTATGCCATCATATAATCTGCAAAGAGTGATAGTTTTGCTTCCCCACTGCCTATTCTAATTCCTTCAATTTCTTTTCCTTGGCTTATTGCTAAAATTAAAATTTCTAACACAATATTGAATAATAGTGGTGGTGATAGACAACTTTGCTTCACCTCTGATGCTACTGGGAAGTTAATCTTTGTTACATATAATGCTTGCTCTGGTTTTAATACAGATGTTAATCATTTGAGAAAAGTTACATGTATATACTTTTTAGACTTATCAATAGGAATAGGTACTGTATTTTGTCAATGGCTTTTCTTCTGTATCAATTTATATAATCACATGTTTTTTTTGTTACTGATATGGCCAATTATGCTAACAGTTTTCCTAATATTGCACCATCCCTGCATTTCTGGTGTAAATACAAAATGGCCATACTGTATGATTTTTGTGATATATTGCTATAATCTCTTTAGTAGTATTTTATTTAAAACTTTTGCATCAATACTCATTAAGGAAATAAGTCCAAAGATTCCTCTCTTGGTTTTTGCCCTCTCTGGTTTAGGCATTAAAAATATATTTGTGTCACAAAAGGAATTTGTAGGACTCCTTTGCCATTTTTTCAAAGAGTTTATATAGAATTGGAATTGTTTCTCAAATGTTTGGTAAAATTCCCTTATATGTCCATCTAGTGCTAGGGATTTTTTTCTTAGGTAGCTCATTTATAGATTATTCAATTTCTTTTTGGAAGATAGGATAATTTAAATAATCTACTTCCTCTTCTGTTAATCTGGGCAATTTTTTTTCAAATATCCAACCATTTCACTTAGATGATCAATTATACCCATAAAAATGGGTGAATTAACTCCTAAGAATTGCTTAAATTTCACTTTTATTCATGATACATTTACTCTTTTTCACTTTTGATTCTGGTTTTGGTTTTCTTCTTTTAAAAAAATAAAATTAAAAAATGGTTTATCTATTTTATTGAGGTTTTTCCCACAAAACTAGATCCTCATTTTATTTATTAGTTCAATGGCATGTTTGCTTTCAATTTTATTACTCTCTCCTTTGATGTGGGCATTATAGATATAAATTTTCCCCTTACTGCTGCTTTGGATGCATCCCACAAACTCTAGAATGTTGCCTCAATGTCATCATCCTCTTTAACAAAATTATTGTTTCTGTGATTTGTTTTTTGACCCATTCATTCTTTAATAGTAGATTAATTAGTTTCCAATTAATTTTTTTGTCTAAGCTCCCATGACCCTTTTATTAAATGTATTTTTCTTGCATTATAGTCTGAAAGGATGCTTTAATATTTGCTCTTTTCTGCATTTGGTTCTGAGGCTTCTATTCTGTAATACGTAGTCAATTTTTCTGAAGGTGCCACATACAGCTGAGAAGAGGGATACTCCTCTCTATTTCCATTCAATTTTCATCAGCTAAAACATAATAGATTCTGCTCCAACCCCTGACTTTAACCCTCTGGGTCTCTCTGGTTCAGGAGCATTTGCTGAAAACAAAGTATGGTTACATTCTTGTTTCTAATCTATTCTGCTATCTACTTCCATTTTTGCATAAACAGTTAAGAATACTAATTGTGAGTTCTTTTTCACCCTGTTTTACTGTTTATCCTTTTCTCTCTCTTTTTTCTTGTCTAAAGTCTGTTTTGATTCTGACCAACACAGTTTTTTTATTTTCCCTCCCTTTTATAACCACACCCTTTTTTTTCCTTTATCCTATTTTTCCCCTCAAAGGAAAACTTTAAACCCAATTCACTCTGAAGCTCATACATTGGACCACAATAGGTCCCTGCCCAAGATCCACTTAATGGCAGGTTTTTTGTTCCTCCTGGCTTAGGGTGAATGTCAATGGTAACTGTTTCTTTTTGGAAGAGCAACTCTGAGGGTATTCCCCTTCCAGCTTGATTTTTTCTCTTTTTTTTCTGATTAAAGGAGCCATCCTTTGACTCACTTCTTAAGGAGGCTTATTCACTGAATGGGCATTACCTCATTCTAAGTGAGTACATGAAAATGCCTTAGCCTAAAAGGGCAGGATCTCCCATTACATCCTGGGTCTTCTCCAGTTATCCTGATGAAAATGGTCACTGGATCCAAATGACTCTGGAGAAGAAAGTGAGGCTGGTGACCTTGCACAGCCCTCCCTTACTCAAATCATAGTCAACTGCATCATTTCCCTGATGCCATGGTCCTCTTGGAAAATAAAGGACAAACACCATTCAGTTTCACTAAATAGGTCATTCTTTATTGTAATCCTAGCTCTTCTGTGTTCTGGAATATAATATTCCAAGTTCCTTTAACATGGTAGCCACTGAATCTTATGTGATTCTGGCATGGCTTCATAGTATTTGAAAGGTTTCTTTCTGGCTATTTGGGGATACTTTCTCTCTTACCTGGGAGCTCTGGAATTTGGCTATCATATTTTGGAGAGTTTTCATTTTGAGATCTCCTTCAGATGATAATTGAAAGGTTCTTTAAATTTCCATTTTGCCTTCTGGTTATAGTATATAAAGGCAATTTTCCTTGATAATTTTTTTTAAATATGATGTCAAGGCTCTTTCTTTTAATATGGCTTTCAGATAATCTAGTCATTCTTAAATTATCTCTCTTCAATTTATTTTCCAGGCCAGTTGTTTTTCTTATGTTTTCCCCCATATTTTGACTTTCTTTTATGGTTTCTTGATGTCTCATGGAGTCATTGGCTTCTGGTTACTCAATTCCAATTTTTAAGGAATTATTTTCTTCAGTGAGCTTTTCTATTTTTTTTTTTTTGTTTTTAATTTGGCTAATTCTGCTTTTCAAGGAGTTGTTTTTCTTTTTCATTGATTTATGTAGCTCTTTTACTCATGTGCCAAGTTTGTTTTTTAAGGTGTTATTTCTTCAGTGTTTTTGTGGCTGTTTTATCAAATCGTTAATTGTCTATTTATAATTTTCTTCTTTTACTGGTATTTCTTTACCTATTCTTTTCCCTCCATCACTCTTATTTGAGTTTTAAAAGTCATTTTTAACCCCTTCCAGGAATTCTTGTTGGACTTTTCTACATTTCTCCTTTTTTTTTTTTTTGAGGCTCTGTTTTGATTTCATTCTCTTTTTCTGAGTTTATGCCTTGACCTTCCCTGTCACCAGAGTAGTTTTAATGGTCAGGTTCTTTTTGTTGTTGTTGTTTGTTCATTTTTCCAGCTTTTCCTTGATGTGGAACTTTATGTGAAAGTTGGGCTCTCTTCCTATCATTGGGCTAAGGTGTAGGAGTAGTGTCTCAAAATTTAGGCTTTTTTGGACTGCTGTTTTCAGGGCTAGTTCTGGGGGTTTGGAGATTTTCAGTGCTTCTAAAGTAGTGTGATCTGAGAAGAGGTGCAGTCACTGCTCTCTTGGTCTGCCCTCTGATCCTGCCACTGGTCCCTGGGAATTGCAATCCATACTGCTCCACAGAGCTCATGCTCCTTTGTGACTGAAAGCAATACTGCCCCTCAGGGCTTTCACCCCCTTTTGATCAAAAATGTTCCTTTTATGCTTAAACTATGACCCAGAAGTGGGTATAGGCAATAGAGTTGCCAAACGGCATTTAGTCCTGGATCCAGTGCTAACACAAGAGTCACCTATAATCCCCTTATGAGCAATTGACCCTTAATATCTCTGGATTGAGAGTTCCCAGAGAGGTTGCTGCTTCTGTCACCACCATCTTGTCCTACCACTAATGTTTCATCCACTTGGTTTATGGGTCAGCCTCTACCCCCATGTTACATACTTTTATTTCTGACTTTTTTCTTGAACTGGAAGAATGTCTCTCTCTGACTGACAGAGTTTGTTGGCTCTACAACTCCAGAATTTCATTTGAGGTATTATTTTAAAATTGTTTGGAGGGGAATGTTCAACTGAAAAACATTCTTGAGAACTCAACCATTTAATTGTAAAGAAATCAGACCATTATCAAAGATTGAATTGTTCCCCGCAATCAAACATAAGATTTATCCATAAACCTTGAGTATTGTAAAGAGATGTTACCATACCAAATTTTCATTATCTTCAAGCTATATGGAATAAAAATCTTGCAAAATATAAAAAAAACTAGCAGAGATCAAAATCATAATGAAATGCAATGAGTTGTACTATTATTGTCTTGTGTGCTACAGGAGCCTTCAGAGGGATAATTTTTATATCTAATACTTTTATTCTACCACACCAAGAAAGTTGTTCTGTCATCTGTGCAATGGTTTATAGAACATTAAATGTAAAAGAATGAGAGCTGGATAGAAATTTGTCCTTGTACCATTTCAATCTAAAACCCTACTGGAAACAAATAAAATTCAATAATATTTGAGATAGCATAGGGATAGAGAATTATTTGTAATTTCATTTATATGGGAATCTCCCAAGTGAGGAAATCCCTTCTAAAAATGTTCATCTTAACTGCAATTTATACACTTAGAAAATTACCTAAAATACCAAGAGGTTAAGTGACTTAATCAGGGTCATGCAAATGTGTTAAATTATGACTTGAATCCAGACGGTCCTGGTTTTGAGACCAGCTCTTTGTAATGATGTATATTAAATTTCTCTCTCTCTCTCTCTCTCTCTCTCTCTCTCTCTCTCTCTCTCTCTCATACACACACACACACACACACACTCAAGTATAATGATGATATTGATGATAATTGCTAAGAATCAAGAATGGGATCAAAAGGCACTACATGGGCAATGACCACATAAAGTCATGTAACAGAAATTTGCCTTACAAAGTAATTCATGGATATTTCATTGTAGAAAATGATGTCTTGGGGCAGCTAGGTGGTGCAGTGAGTAGTGGTCCTGGAGTCAGGAATACCAGAGTTCAAATCCGGCCTCAGACACTTGACACATGTACTAGCTGTGTGACCTTGGGCAAGTCACTTAACCCCAATTGCCCTGCCTTCCCCCCTCCAAAAAAAAAAAACAAAAAAAAAATGATGGCTTCAGGATAATGATTCCAAATCAAGTAAATCCTATTTGAAATTGTTGAAATGTTATCTTTACAGAACCTTTACTTAATGATAAATGTAGATTGTGTGATTAAGTTATGAAAATGATGCAATATATTATAGATGCTTTCAAAAATTTAGTACCTACTAAATAACTAGAAAGATAGATGGCTAGACTTAGACACCAGAAAGTTACTGTGCTTTACAAATGAACATATAAGAAATCCATGTACTATAAATATAGACACAACATTGCCCTTAAAAATTTAATAAAATACTATTCTGGAACTACAGCAGAATTACAAATATAGTTGTTGTTCCCAAATGCCCAGAAAGATTATTGATACATAAAAATTTAAGAACAGTGCTTTAATAGATGGCACTATACTTATAAGCTCCAAACTACATGAATCGAAAAGTTATTGAAATATAGAGACCTAACAGAAGAAATCAAACCATGGAGGAAGAGGATAAGGTACATGTAATTTTTGTTATCCTCTTTCCTACCACAATAATCATGAAGTTAAACTTATAGCTTGATAATTTTATATAATTATGCTAATTATTTTATGCATGTATTAAGTAGTTGGTAGAACATCAATTATAAAGGAACAATTCAAAAAATGAGTTATCCTCAAAGTTCTTCTATCTGAATCCCATTAAAATATAAGAAAAAAGAACAAAAATATGTAGTATCCCTTCTGGGCTAAATTCACACTGGCACTGGCAAGTCAGATCCAACTGCTATGTACAGTCCTAGGGGTAATCCTATAGATAGATACTCTAAACAATTTATGTCATGAACTTTTCACTGATGTGCTTCTCCTTAACAATCAATAAATAAAGTCAATAAACTGTTTAGAAAATGCATTTACTCGAAAGGCTCAGCAAGAACAGTAGCTACAAAACATTCATTCCAAAAGTGTGAGGAGCATTCTTCCACAAGTATACATACAAGTTATGGGCATTCTCTCTCCCCTCCCCAAGTCTACTCACTTGGGGAAGAGGTAGCACAGATGTAAAGTACCATGATATTAAAGCACATTTATAAGGAATGCATGTGGCCAAGGCAATGAATCTGAAAAAGTAAGTATTCAATATCCTTTCTTTTTCTGGAGAGTCTTCTCGAAATTCATTTCAGGGTCAAGCATGAGTGTCAATAATGCATGCATTGCTCTGCTTAAACACCTAATATATTCCAGGTATTATGCTAGGCACTGAAAAAAAGAATAAAGGTGAAATAATCCTTATCACAAGGAGCTTACATTCTAAAGGGGTAAAAACAATTATGCATATAAAACATTGATTTCATATCCTACATTTTCAGTTGTTATAGATCTATGACACTCCTGGCACTCACACCTTCCCAATGGCATCTCATCAGAATTTCTTGGATTTATTAGAATCTTCTGGCTTTGCCCTAGAATTTCATTCTTGCTAGTTTAGCATCTATTCTGGGTCAATTTTCCATCCTAAATATTAGACTATTTGGAACTTTCTTATCCTTAGTCTAAAACTTTTTAAATCTGTTCTCCCAAAAATTGGGTTCACATCTGACTGTGTCCAGTTTTATTTTTCTTTACCATAAATTCTTGGATGGAGCTGTCATTTATATCCTCCTTCAATAACCTACCCCCAATTCCAAAGTTCTCATAATGCCTACTTCAGTGAGCCATTGCTTCCTAAGGTCCATAATAGCAGTTAACTTTGTTGTTTCCTCCACCTACTGAAAGATGAAATTATCATTAAAGCAAGTCCAACAATTATCATTTGCTCTGCTTTTGGCAGAGAGTTCACACAGATGTCTAGGCAATTTAAAGTCCTCCAACACTATAATAGTATCCCTCTTTGCCAGGTTTGTGATATCTTTCTGAACTCTCCTTTTTGTCCAGGTGGTTTAGTCTACCCTATCACGATATTGCTTCTGTTTTTCCCTGCATTGATATCAACTCAAATGTTTCCACCATGTTTCTTGACTGGGTTACTAGATTTACCTCTATGAAGATATTATCCTAAAGTACAATTCTTCTCTACCAAATATTTTATCTATTCTTCTTTTGAATGAAATAAGCTATACACTTCCAAAGTTATATTCCAACCATGAATCCCACTTCAGTAAGGTTTAGTGATACATGTGAGGTGACAGGCATGACCATGTAATTCCCCCACTCAAAAATATTCCATGATTTCATATTATTATAGGATAAACTATAAGCTTTTCTATTTAGCACTTATATCCTCTCATAATCTGGCTGTCTTTCTTGACTTATTTTAAATTCTAACCCTTCACTCATTTTACATTTCTGTCAAACTGCCCTATTTGCTGTTCCCTAAAGGGAACATTCCATCTCCCTTTCCCCTGACTTTACACAGGCTGTTACCCATGCTTGGCAACCTCCTCACCTCCACCTCTTAGAATCTTTGGATTTCTTCAAGGCCTAGCTCAGATCTCACCCCCTATGGGAAGCTGTTTGTGTTCCCTTTAGCTATTAGTTCTCTCTTCTTCCTCAAATGACATGTAAATTTATCTGTCTATAAAGTTTTATCCCCCAGTAAAATGTGAGATCCTTAGAGGCAAGGACTATTTCAGTTTTTGTTTTTCTATCCCAAGAAAGTAGCACAGTGTCTTATTCAAAGTATATTGAACTGAAGTGAAATTTCCAAGACAGATGGTAGTTGAGTAGACAGAGCATTAGTCCTGAGTCAGGAACACCGGAGTTTAAATCCAGCCTCAGAAACTTATTAGCTATGTAATCCTGCGTAAGTTAATTAGCCTTAATAATAGCACTTTCCTCCCAGGATTGTTGTGAAATCAAATGAGATAATATTTTTATAAGCACTTAGCACATAGTAGGTGCTATATAAAAATGCTTGTTTCCTCCCGTAGTGTGTTAAGATGACTTAATTTTGCTATTACCCATACCTTGTATGTTTGTGTAGGAATATCTGAATCAATGGATTTTTGTAGAAGGAAAATTTCTCCTTGGACTGAAAATGGCAATAGGGAATATTCACTGAAGGTCATTGAAATATAGCCCTGATATGTGACTATTTAGTGTTGTTTAGTAATAAAAATAAAAAGCTTCTTGGTATAATAGAGTCAGGAAAACATGGCAAATGCCATTTCAAGTACAAAGTGGCTATGACTTTCTGCAAATTACTTTATCACTCAATTCCCTAAATAACTCTAATACAAAAGTTACAGAGTAATCACTGATCTACTAAAATCATGAGTCCAGATCAAAAAATAATTGTAAAATATTTTTGTTCCATTGCAGCCAGTGTGTTTTCAGGTTGAAGGAATTGACGTCAGTCAAATATCCAATAGGATTTCTCCTAAATTTCTGGGTAGGTGCTAAAACCAACTGAAGTGTGATTCATTCTGAAGGATCTCCATAGCACTAGCATTTCTAATACAAGGATTAGTTATCAATGGAAGAATGGGTCATATGTTTTCACCCTCTTTGTCATGATAGATATCGATGGGCTTTACCAAGGAACAGAGGAGAAAAAGATGAGACTATAAAAACGAATTGAGAAGAAACATAATAAAGAATATAGGGTTACAGAAGGTTTAAAAAGGGAGATAAAAGGTAATGTGTCATAAAAGGGTGCTTCAGCAGAACAAGAGAAAAATAAAGACAAGTTCAAGGAAAAAAGAGATTAAAAACAAAATATTTGTGAAAATATCAGCCCAAGAGGAAACTAGCAGGCAAAAATATGAAACAGCAGATACCATAGCTTACTGATCAGCTGAATTTAATAAACTATAATAATTTGACACCTCTCTAATACAATATTGTCATTGTTTACCTTACTCCCCTATCTGTCCTTCTGTTGTTTGTGATAATAGCAGTCATAACACTTCCCATTGTATTTAAAAATATAAACATGGTTAAAATTGCAAACAACAGCGCCAAAGAGACTGCCAAAATGCACTGATAACAATGAGGACATTCCTAGCTGTCGCATTGAAGCTCCCGCTGCTCAAAATCCATTATTAAAACCAGAATAACCCAATAAGCTACAACAAATTCTGCACATGTCATGGAATTTCTAATCTGAGACAGTAGAAATGTCTAATGGAACTTTATGAAACATTAAGATTTTTTTAAAGGAGTCTGCACTTTTTTAGTGTTCTCTGATACTCTTATACAACACTCCTGCTAAGTAGGTCAGCATCATTCTTCCCACTTTAAAAGTGCCCCCAAATTAGTCACCTAGAAGAGGGGGAAGAATGTAGTGAGAGGGAAAGTTAAAATTAGAATTATGACTGTTCCTGACCTGGGAAGTATGGTGGGAGGACAGATTTTTATCAATTTCTCTGCCATCTTCATTATACTACTTTATTATTAGTAAATTTCCTTTTTTCTTCCTTATTCAAAAATTAAATAAATAAAACAAAACATCTCAAAAGCATAAATGTCTTGATTTAGAGGGCAATATCAAAAAGACCATCGAATACTTGCTTAGATTTAGAAGCAATCTCATGTGGTCCAGTGTCTTCTAACAAAGTGTTGCCATAAGGCTGCATGTGAGTGAGAACATCTGTGTCTGCATGCAGGGCAAGAGACCACTGCAGAACTATAACTTTCAGTTTCATCACCTATCCAATATTTCCATAACATCATGCTGAGCAAAAGATGGGTTATCTGTAGGAACTCTATGCTACATCAATTGAAACAGCAGGACTAATAATATGCTATTCTGATAGGATCACTTTCATTCATTGAAATGGATGAATCAATCAAGAAATCAATAGATGAGTATGTATTAAGCATTTATTATGTGACAGGCATTTTGCCAAGTGGTGGGGATACAGAAAGCAAAATGAAACAGTCCCTGACCTCAAAGATCTTGCATTCTTTAAGGGGAGTTAAGTGAGAATAATTTCTATTAGGGTTCCTGACATGTAAGGTGGGCTAGTTTTTACCTAAAATGTTTTGGGAGGTTAAGGCTCAAGTCATTGACAGGGCTTCCCAGTTGTCTCACACATAAAAAATACACCTCATGAAGAATCATTGCCTTTCAAATTTGAGAGATATTCCAGCATTGTAGGATGGTGGCATCAAACATCCTTTAGAAATAACATACCTTTTTGACCAGACATTTTGCCACGGAATAGGTATTGCTACAAGATCTAAATTACTATTATAGCTTTCCCATGCTAATGTTGAGTAAAATTCTTTTGAAATTTATTTAATTTGTATATTAGATAATCTATTTCTCAAATCATTCCAAACCTGAATCTGAACCATTGGGCCATATTGAGGCAGGCCTGGTTCAAAACAGGAAAACAACATGTATACATATGAATATATATAAACATAATGTTGTTTAGTCGTGTCTGACTCTTCATGATGCCATTCAGATTTTTTTTTGTCAAAGATACTGGAATGTCTTGCCATTTTCTTCTCCAGATCATTTTACAAATGGACCTGAGGAAAACAGGGTTAAGTGACTTGGCCAGGGTCACACAGCTAGTAAATATCTGAGGCCAGATTTTTAGTGAGATTTTCTTGACTCTAGGCCCCACTCTCTATTCACTGTGCCTACCATTTGGAAGATCATGAAATATTTCACATAAGAGTATTTGAAATAAACTTCAAAGAAAATTAGGGATTGTTAGTCAAAGGAGAGAAGAAAGCTTGTAGTCACAGACATGAAAGATAGTACAGGTCAGTTTATCTGAACTCTTATAGTGATAGTGAATGATGCATATAATAAGGTTGAAAAAGTAGGTTGCAACAAGTCTGTGAAGTGAGCAGAACAATCTATGTTAAATCTTAGAATTAATAAGGACCCATTGTAGATTATTGAGCAGGGAGCAAAATAGGAAGACTTAGCCTTTAATAATGTCAGTTTGCCAGTTTTGTGGAGAACAGATTGGAGAAGGGAGAGACAAAAAACAGAGAAGAGTTTGAGGCTAGTTCTGTAGTCCAGGAAAGAGGATATGAGAGCCTGGGCTAGAGTGGTTGCTTTCTGAAGAGAGAGGAGGGGATGATTAAGAGAGATTTTGAAGTAAAATCACTAAGACATGGAAGATTATTGAATAATGCTGGGTGATGGAGCATTCATGGTATAAAGGTCCTTGCAGAATGCTTTATATTATGATGTGATGAGATGTAAAGTTAACATATCCCTCTAGCACTGAGCTTGGCATCAGGAAGACCTGAATTCAGATCCTGCCACAGATATATACTAGTTGAGCAATCGATTTACCAACATTCACCAGGAACTATGCTAAGTGCTAGGGATACAAAAAATGCAGTCTCTGCTCTCAAAGGGTTTACATTCTAAAGGGGGCAGATGACATGTCAACAGATACATAGAGAACAAGCTTGTTGTTTGTCCTTTGCTCTTGAAGAGGACCAATGACATCAGGAAGGTGATGTCTTGACAGAACAAGCAAATGTAGGATAAATAACAAATAATTAACAGAGGAAAAAGCACTAAAACTAAGAAGGATTGGTAAAGGCTTCCTGTAAAAGATAGGAATTTAGTCAGGACCATCATAACTCTGGTAAAATCATTTAGCATCTCAAGATCAGTTTCTTAATCCATAAAATAGGATAATAGTACTTACAGTGCTTACCTTATCGCATGCATTTGATAATAAAATATGGTTACATTTGCAAATTCTTCCATAAACACTAAGGCATGCTATAGTACCATTTATGTAGTGCTTTAGAGTTTGCAAAATGCTTTATAAATAATATCTAATTTTATCATAACATTGTAAAGTTGGTACTATTATTAACCCCAGTTTTGTAAATGGAGAAACTGAGACATATTAAGTGATTTATCTATAAGATATATGCATATACATATACATATGCATATATGTATATATTCACATGCATATATAAACAATTATTATCATTTGTCATCATTATTACTAAAAAAGAAAAGAAAATATTGTATCTGCCTTTGAAGACATTTGACTATAACAAATCTTTGAGGGCAAGAGCAAATGAGAATAGTTACCTTTCCCAATTCATCGACATTATCAAAAGATACTCATTAACATGGATTTTTACAATTATTTTTGTATGTATTATATTCTGAGTTACTGAATTATAGAATTTTAGGATTACTAGAGACCTCAGGGGCCATCAAGTCCAAACCGTACCCAAGAAGATATCCCTACTACTGTGTAGCTAACTAGTGACCATTCAGCACTGCTGGAAGAGCTCCAATGAGAAGGAAATCATTCCGGTCCAAGGAAGCCTACTAGACTTAAGAAATACTTTAATTCTTGGCAATTTTTTACATTAAGTCTAAATATGTCTCCTTGAAACTTCCATATCTTCTTCCTCATTCTCCCTTTAGTGGCCTAACTGAACAAGTACAGGCTCTCTTCTACAAGACAGCCATTTAGATATTTACAGACAACAGTAGTGTCCTCCTGACTCATACCTTTTCAAAGCTAAAAATCTCCAGTCCCTTCAACAAGTCCCCTCCTGGCATGATCTCAAGGCCCTTCGTCATTTCATTTGCCTTTCTCTGGATGCCATCCAGCTTATCAATGTCCTCTTTAAACTGTGTCTCCCAGAATGTGAATAACTAGATTCTAGCCTAGAAGATAGTTTTATGATTTATAATATTTTTCCTATTTCTCCTGCAATAATTCCTTATACACTTTCATCCAGTCTTTTTAATGTAGCTTTAGAAAGTGATGTTTTTGGATTGGTTTTACAGTATTGCATGCTTTGCTTTCTAACATTCTCCTTCAGAGAAAACTAACACCATAAAATTTAGAGAAAAAATAAACAAAAACAACAAATATTTGCTGAACTAGTGTTTCTTCAGCACAGAAGAATTATGAAGATAAATCAACATAAATTTCAGCCTGACAATGTAATAAGAATAATCTGGGTTATCATGTGATTGGCAAGCTGGGGGAGTGGTTGCTTTCTGGCAAAACCCTACAACTCAAAAACCTCTAAAAAAAGGAATTGTGTCCCTGATAGAGAGAAGCTAACTAAATCTGAATCCATGGGTTAAAAAGACCAAAAAAAGAAAAGTAGACTGCAGAACTAGGGAATTAGGGTATTTGAGGGAATGGCAGTCCCTATGTTGATGTCCTCTATTATGAGGGCAAGGGGTACAATGCAGGGAAAGACAATTGATGTATTGGTTACTTTTACTGTTTTACATTTTTAAAAAATATTTGTTACAAGGGAAAGCTTTGTGATAAGAAGACCAGGGATATGTTCCAAAATCAATGTGATATTAAAATAATAGACATATTCTTAATTATTTTACTGATACCTTTTATTTTTATATCATATTAATTTCTGAATATATTCCATGTTCTCCCTTCACTCTGAAGATGTCCTTTTATAAGAAAAAATTTAATTAAAAAAACATAAGATCAACCAACACAACCGTGCAGTCTTTATCACCATTCTAACTCTTTCCATCATACACAGATTGCTGTTCACTTAAATAATCCAACTTCTTAGTACCAATCCAGCATCCCTTGGATTTGAAATAGTACTCATGAGAAGAAATGTTGGAAAGGAGTTGGCATGTAAACAAAATAAAGTATACAGGTTTTAAAGAAACTATTATAGAAAGAAGTGAGAGGTCCCAGTGATATTTTCCCCTACTTTTGTAGCTGAAACTAAATTCTGTTTTTGTAAGTTCTAGAATTAGTTAAAATGCTTTTGAGATCTTTTCTACTCCTAGTCAAATGGACTATAAGTTAAATACCTACAAATGTTCATCATCTCGTTCTGGAAAAGGAAAGATCAAATTTAAATTGCTCTCTCTTCTTTCACCTTCAAAACAGATTTTTTTTTCCTACTCCCTTTCAATTCTTTCTTTGTAGGCAGAGATTCATATTGCCTGGAGAAATCCCACAAATGTCGGGCTTTTGAATACTCATAAGACTCAAGCTCTCCTCTATGTGTTCTGAACTTTGTCTTCTCTGATTTCAGCTCACCTTCTGGGTTTCTTTGAATTTAGCAGTGAAAAACATATTGGCTACATGGAAAGACATTATTCTACCATTTGAACTAAGCATACCCTCAGTTCCATTTCCTTGCATCAGTAACAACAGATCTTTGAATGTAACTGTGATAATGTTCTCTGCTCAGAACATGCACATGACTGTGTGAATGTAACAACAAACAACTGAAATTATGAGAGCTTCTTTTTGTCCTCCACAAGGAGAAACACACACACACACACACACACACACATACACATACACATATATTTGTATGTATATATGTATGCAGTTAAAACTAATGGAAGAATGAAAACTTGTTCAGATTAGGAGTGTTTTCAGACAACTTTAAAATTAGTATAATTATCATAAACATATCTGGTGAAAACTGTACTTTTTTGTCATTTAATTGAAATGTGCAACTAAAAGAGTCAGATCATCAAACCCTTGCAAAATAGAAAAAATAGCAACTAGTAAAAGTGAGAAGCTTCAAAGTCATAACAGAACAAGACGGAATAATGTAGTATAATAACAATTCGCATTTGCAAACCAAAATAATAATGTCACGATAAGAAATCCCCACAATTGTTATATAAGATTAAGTATAAATGACTTCTAACATTATATTAAAATGTTGGAACTTTGGACCCTTACACAGCAGAACCTTAGAATTGGAAGAAACTTGAAGAGTCATCTAGTTTGACCTGCCTAATGCATGATAAAAATTCTTTTTGTGACATCCTGGGTAACCATGAGCTCTCTCTGATTGAAGACTATCAATGAAAGGGGATTTAGCAATCTCATGAAGCCTCCTGTTGCATTTTCAGACAGTTCTATTGGAAAAAAAATCATCCTACTCCTACTAATTTCCATTCATTCATCTAAATCCTACTTGTGGAGTCCATAATCACAGAATCACACAATTTTAGATTTTGATTGGATCCATCCAGTCTAAACAATATCTAGAATATAACTTCCCTCTATGATATATCTTATAAGTGTTTATCTATATTCTGATCGAAAACCTACAATAAAGGAGAAACCACTACCACCTGAAGCAGACCATTCTACTTTTGGATATCTCTGTTAGGAAGCCTAACAATCTAACTTTGCCTCTTTGTATCTTCCACTCATTGCTCTTCAGAGATCATGAAACATTTCAAATAGGTCTCCCAGAGTCTTCTCTTTTCCATGCTAAACATACTACATTCTTCACCTGCTACATATCTTGTATAAATTTGTGGCCCTTTACCATTCTCTTGTCCTTCTTCTGGTTGCCTTCAATCTTGTCATTGTCCTTCATAAATGGTACCATACATAATTAAATGCAATTCTCCAGATGGGATTTAACGAGAACAGTTGATTTTTCATCTTCTTATTACTGGAAGTTCTGTTTCTTGTAAATATTTTAGTTCAAATCATTTGTCTGGAGCATGTTTAAACTGTGGTTCTGATATTCTGTATTTTTATTTATTTTTTTCCTGTGAAATGAAAAATAATTGTTTCTCTCTGTATATAATATATAAAATACTTAGGAATCTATCTGCCAACATACATGCAAGAACTATATTAATATGACTAATACTCTCTTTTACAAATGACAGGGAGCACTTCAAACATGTCAAGACATCTATTAGGACCAAGACTTCTCTTCTTCAGGTTAAATTTCCATCTTAGCAATAAGCACTAATGAATTTATCTTTTCCCCATCAAAATCAAAGGTATGTCAATATCACATACAATTGCATAAGTTTCATTTTAGCTCCTAAGGGAAAAGCAACCTCTCATCCCCATAAATTTACAAAGAGTCTACTTTTTGATATTCTCAAGTATTTCAGGAGGAACTTGGGTAGTCATTATGCCTATGAGCTCATTGAAATGGGTTGGAGAGTGTGTAGCTTGTACCCGATATGCAACATAGTAAAGACGATACCCAGATCTAAAAAACATCTGTAATCTATCATTTACAATTCATAAATATGTCTAATGACCACTTGCTTATTTTAACATTTGTGGATGCTTCAGATGTAAGAAAATGTAGCTAAAGCATCAGAAATTCATTACCGTTAAGGAAAAACCAATGAAAATATATGTACTGAAATGGAGGGGGAAGAGAAACCTCCCCACAGGATTTGTAGGAAAATTCAATCAAATTTTTAAAGACCAGTTACTACTCATACTTTATGATTTATTCTCAAAAACTGAGAAAACAAGACCCCACCAAAACTCTTTTTATGGGATAAATAGAGGGCTGATACATAACCCAGGGAAAGGTAAAACACAGAAAGAAAACTATATGTCGGTATCATTAATGAACTTAGATTCAAAAATGTTAAAAAAAAAAGTATTTGCTATGGATGCTCAGTGAGCAGAGTCAGCTTTGTTTTCAAATGATAGGGCATTATGTGGAAGGTAGCAAGGTGTTGTGGAAAGCTTGCTGAAGCTAGACTCAGAAGAGCTGAGTGCCAGTCTCAGCTATTTCACATCCTAGCTATAGGGCCATAGGCAAATCACTTCATTTCTATGTATTTCTTTCTATGTCTGTCTTCACATTAGGAAACTTCAACATTTATATTAACTCCTCCCTTCTATGGTCTCATTTTCTGGTACCAATCTAGCTTCCACTTGGGTTTTCTTTTCAAATAAGATGGATTTTGAAAATGGGGTGAGTAAGAATGTGAAGTCTTAGACAAGACAATTCCTAAATTTTCTACCAGCTCTAGATCTATGATCTCAGGAGCTGATAATTTTAGGCATTTGTTAATTTATTTCCAAATAATTCCAGAAATATATATAGTAGCAATAAGAGAAATCAGAATTTCTATGTTCTTCAGTTTTTCTTTCTTTTTATTGAGAAGTAAATACATGTAAAGATGCTTCAAAAGTTACAAGAAATTTATCCATGTATTGAATATGAATTTATCATTAATGGTGCCAGTTAAGAATTTATGATGACTCAGGAGAATCAGTCTGCAGATCAATTAACACCATGTCATTATAAATGAAAAAACAAATCAGCTATAGCACTGCAAATTATAAACATAATTGAATGAACAAGGGCCATATATCTTCAAGGAATCATCTCAAATCACAAGTTTTAACTTTGATAAATGGCCCCAAAGCATCTTTCATGTGTAAATGTTCTGATATTCTAGAGAAGTAAAATAAATATGTATTTTCCCAGGCCTACTTTATGAAAATACTATAAAGGCAATCCCTTTCTGTTTTCCATGTTTCCTAATCAAAAGTATCCATATTCTAATGGGATTGGAGGGAGTCACATTCTTGCTAAAAGACTGGGCTGCAGTAAATCATGGATATAACGAACAATATGTCATAAAATGAAGATACAAACAACCATAATTCTAAATAGGCACTTAAAATAATAAGAATTATGTACCAGTAGCTATAAAATGGACTTAAAATGTGTCATACATTTGATTATTCAGTAGCTCCAATGTACTTATAAAATATAGACATAGAACATAAAAGTACAATTCAATTATACCATAAATTTTACCCAAAATGAATTTGCTGGCTATAGTAAGCACTGAACATTTAATCAACAATTTTGTTTTCAATCTTAGAATTTAGAAGGTATTTGTAAGAATGTGTTAAATGACCCATGTCTCTTAAATGTGTGTGTGTGTGTGTGTGTGTGTGTGTGTTGCATGAATAAAATTGGTTGTAGAGGACAAATATGGAAACATACTTCCTTCTTCTTGGTAGAGAAGTGGTGCACTACAAACAAAGGATATGCTGGAGCTGATACTGCTAAGTATTCAGTGTGAACATATGTACCTCTAATATCAGCAAATGCTACAAACCAATACTGTTTTGTTCATTGTTCGGACTTTTTTAAAATGATAGAAAAAGCAGTAATAATGCAAAGTAAACTTTAATATTTAAAAGAGGGTCAATAGCAACCTGACAGAGTTGCTGTGAATAAAAAGCATGTTTTGTGAATCATAAAAGCATTATCGAAATGTATTTTTCTCAAAGAATTGGCTCTGTTTCTGGCTTTGCCACTGAAAAGCTGTGTAACTTTTAGTCAAGTCACTTAGCCTCTCTAGACCCTGGCATTTTCATGGATTGTTGTGAGGAAAATGCATGGAAAGCCTCAATTTGCATGCATACCACCCCCACAAGAGGGCTAGTTTGAAACATTTACCATTTACCCCAGACTATAAGTACAGAGTATTGTATGCTACATAAGTGGCTAGATGGCTTAATTTTCCTCAAGTTGTTGTTGTTATGATAGAGGGCTCTTGTAGGCAATATACGGAAAGGACTATAGTATTAAAAATGAAGAAAACTTCAAAATGAATTAATTAATATTTTAATTAACTTAAAAATATGTTACCCAAGGCAGCACCTTATTTCTTCACCTAATATTATAGCAGATCCTTATATCAAACCAGTAATTGTACATAATTATTTTTATTACTTTTTTTTCTTTAAAATTACTAGCATTAACTACTGTACACATCAGAAATTATCAAAAGCTGGTCTTGTTTGTTCTTTTTAGGAGCCTTTGTGGTATACTAGAGAGACTATTGTCTCATAGGTATTTAGAGGACCTACATTCAGATTTCACCTCTGATAATCCCTACTCAGTATTCTGGGAAAGTCATTCAAAATCTTTATGGAGCCCAGTTTTTTTTTCATTTTACAAATAATGGTTCCTGAGGTCCCTGCCAGATCTTATTCTATGATCCTATGAATTTGTTTCTCATGAAACATACCATCAGAAAACATAGGCATTAGTGCCAACTATATAGCTAAGTTCACAAAGGAGACATTAGATCAATGTTAGTAGCCACTGGCAATGATATAATTTCTTCCACCATTTTTTCCTAAAATGCCAACTCCCATTTAGTCAGTTCTCCCCAAAAGCTCTGTTCTGTGGTCTCTGACAGTGCTCAACTTTCCCTTTCTCTAGGAAGTCTGTCTGCTATAGGCTTGAATCCAAGACTACAGTCTTATCTACTAAAGCCATGTCTTAATCATCCCAAAATAGGAGTCGATGGATCAATAAATACCCAGGTCAAGGGTTGCCTCCATATCAAGATCCTATCAAGATTTCTTTAATCATCTCAATTTGGTGTCATTGGGAATATCCACACTTTCCAAAAGGAAATATCTTCCAGCACAGAATGAAAAATTCTTTGTTCATTCTTCCACATCCTTAAATTCATTATACCATTCTTGGCCACATTTGCTACATGTAAATTCTTACTCCTACTACAGCTGTCTGTATACATATTTCATATCTATATTAAAGTGGAAACTCCCTGACAGTTGACATGTTCCAAGCAACTTCAACTTTCCATTAATTAATGTCAAATCTTGATGATTAATCCACTGACTTCTTAGCAAATGTTCCCTTTTTCCGTGTGAATACTGTTGGAGACACAATACTAAGTGATACTAAGATACTAACAAAGCTTTATCATTTGTGCACTCAAAATGCTAATCTGATTCCATGAAAATTTTCATGGATATTTAGAATTAATAAATTGCATTTATTAATTAATAACAATTAATAAATAAGCATTTATTAAGTACTTAGTAAGGGCTCAGTACTGGCCTCAGTGCTGGGTATACAACTACAAACATAAAGAACCATAGTCCCAGCCCTTGAGGAGCTCACATTTTAATGGGAGAAGAGAACACAGAAAAGAAAATTGAGTAAAATAAGAAGTTACTCCCATCAGGGGGCATGATTGAGAAGTCTAAAGGAATGCAGTTGAGTGCGAAAGGAAGGCTGTCCTGGGTATCTTTTTAAAATGGAGTTTCTGGGAGGAACTCATGGATGAGTAAAGGAAGCTAGTTTGCAGGAACATTCCAGGATGAGAAGTCAGCAGACTTTGAGGGAAGTTCTAGGGTAAGGGAGCAGTTGAGGCATGAAAGTAAAGTCCTAAAAGTTGTGAGAAAAGCTGGAGGAGGAATGTTCAAAATATGCATATGTCCATTTTAGGAAGGACATTGATAAGCTAGAGAATATCCATTGGAAGACAAATAGGATGGTAAAAAGCTTAAGATTGTAATTTAGGAGAATTAGTTAAGAAAACTAGGTTTTGGAGGCTTTTATTTAGGGGGTTTTTTTTTGGGGGGGGGGGTTAGGCCTGGAGAGATTTAAGGAGGATATAATCACTGTCAATAGGTTCTTTTTAAAAATAATGGCCTGGTTTCATATGGGCGGGCATTATTTACTTTTTTTTCCAAAATGATTAAAGCAAGTCATATTTATCATAGAAAGTATATGCAATACAAGGGCAACTGTTGGCCATCATTCTACCTTTTGACCTTACATGTGTAAGCCACTGCAAGATAGTGCTGGCTAGATTCTTCATTCTTTTCTTTTCCTCCACTAGAATTGGAGTTGTTCAGTTATTAGAATGAGTCAAATTTATAAAGTTTGAGTGAATTCTCAAGAATGTTGATGTTCTCAGTAAACAATTTCGAGAATCTTATTTAAATCCTCCTCAGTTTACTCTCCTATTTTCAGGAGGTTGTGGGACTAGACAGTCTTGCATTATGTGGCCAAAGTATATATTTGCCAGGATAGTCTGTCCTTTTCTTCTATAATGGATTGTTTTTTATGGACAAAAATTATCTTTAGAAATTTCTTCCTACCAGTCCCCTCATTCAATCTTTTAAGATTTCTCCTAAGAAAAAGCTACTCTGGACTAAAAACTGCATGATGGGATAAGATTTATGGGTTTCTCCCATGTATTGTTGCAAATGAACCATTATATGTGTACTTCAAGATAATAATTATTCAAAAACTGAATCTCTTCATCACTAACATCACTAACGTATTAAAAAAAATCTGTAATGCCCTTCTCTTCAAAATGTACTAGAGCAATATTAGACATCTGATTTTATTTTGTAGATGTAATATACTACACTACACTGCAACTCCGTGCAGTGCAATACAAGACACAGTGATTAAGAACCTACTATGTGCCAGGCATTGTGCTAGCATTAGGGCTACAAATAAGAAAAGGAAAGACAATTCCTTCCCTCAAGGAACTTAGAATCTGATGGAGGAATATAACGTATAAAAGAAAGCTACAAAATGTAGGGGAGATGGTGGTAGTGGAGTTAAAACCAAGCATTACAGTTCATAGGAAATGAAGAGTTGGCTGGTCTTCTGAACCTCCTTTAAATGGGAGCTTTGGGAGAAGTTTTTGCACCACCCTCCAGTCATCTAATCAAAGGGACAGAGACAACTAAACATCCTGATGAGGTTTGAGTTTCCCAGCTCATGCAATCTCTGGGATAAGGAGTTTTCTGGTAGCCACTGGGGTAAATGAACATTTTCATGAATTACAAGGATATCACTATTACTACTACTACTACTACTACTACTACTACTACTACTACTACTACTACTACTACTACTACCACTACTACTACTACTAGTACCACTACCACCATTACTTACTACCACTACTACTACTTACTAAATGAAAATTCTCAATTTGGAAAACTGTGCCTATATTTAACTATCATTCATGCCACCAGATAGTCGAATCTCCATTCATTCCTCCATGATTACAGATCTTGTCACTAGTCTTGTCATCTAACATTATCAAAATTAAAACTCATATTATCATCTGCACATGTTGATCACATGAAAAATATGGACACACAAAGAAGCAGAACACAAGTTTGTTTGTTTTTTTATTCAATAAAGGGCAGTACAATTTCCTCTAATAATTATTCCACATCACAATCCTTTGTGATTTGCAAATTGACTAAAAGAGTTTACAATATTTAACATCTGTAATTTCCATTGGTCATCTCGTTAACCACAATGATGTTGACATTTGAAAACACCTTTGTACTATCACAAATCCATTCAGGTATATCATGCTATAACAACAACAGTATTTATACCTATACTCTTTGCCCCCGTAGCCTCTCTCTAGTGTTCTAGAATTTCCAGACCATCCATCTCTCCATTTCTCTACAGACTACACACTGGACTTTCTCTATCATGCCCTAGAAACTTCTTCATCCTGGAAGCTCACTCCAGCTCCAGAATTCACACAGTAGTACTTTCTGAACCTGCTACCTCTCCTTCTGATTGGATGACTCTCCCAGGATCTCCACTTATGGAGGATGAACAGGCTAACAATGCTGTCATTCCTTCTCATGCTGAGCTGCGGTCTTTATCATGCCCCAGCTCTTCCCCCTTTTCATCTACATTTTGTGTGTTGCCTTCAACCATTAGAATGTAATCTCCTTTAGGTCAGGGACATTCTTACTACAGGAATATTCACATTCTAAGTGTTTGGCACAGTGTCTGGTGCAGAATTCCTGCCTGTAAATATTTATTAACTGAAAAAAAATAATAGTGGCTTGAATGCTTATAATGTTTCAAGGTTTGCAAAGCGTTCTCCATAGATTACCTTATGTGAACCTCAAAATAACCCAGTAAAGTAGGTGAGGAATTATCCCCATTTTGCAGATGGGGGAAAGAAACTATTTAAAGTTCACTGATTTGCTTATATGATTGGTTAATTTACTGATTAGTATATATGTATATGTATATGTATATGTGTATGTGTATGTGTATGTGTATGTGTATGTGTATGTGTATGTGTATGTGTGTGTGTGTGTGTGTGTGTTTGACCCCAGGTCCAGAGTGCTATCCATTATGCAATACTTATACGCTTCATATTTATAATAAGCTTTTATAATAAGCAAACCTAAAATGGAAATTTATTATATTGAAATTTTTAAAAAAATACTTATTAAAATAGCAGTAGCTAACAGTCAGACAACATAACCTAATAAATGGAGAGCTGGCCTTGAAGACAGGAAAGCCTAGGTTCAAGTTCTATCTCTGACATATCCTGGCTAGAGGATATTGGGCAAGTCATCTAGCTTTTCAAAAGTGCTTTAGGTAACTCATGAAAATTATAAATGGGTGGGAAGGTGCTGGCCTACAATGGTAAAGAGATTTCTTATGTTAATATAAGGGACAGGTCAGGTCTCTGTCCTGTAATTAATGTTGAATTATCTTATTTTTTAAAAAAGGTCCCTTGCTTTTTAGGTGATTTAAAAACCATACCTCAGGTTGTCATTTTTGTAATTAAACTAAAAAAGAAATAAATATTTCAGTGATACCTCTAGACTTGATGAGTTTCACAAATTTTATGTAATTGCAACTCCTATCATTACCTTTTACTAATTAGGGCTCTCAGTTAAGTAAAGTTTCTTCCCAGTTAATTCCCTTGGGTAATTAAAAGATATATTTTATGGGATCTAAAAGTTTGAGTGACATGGTTCTTTTATTGTTGTCATTGCTGTTTTCATTTTGTTTTATTCTGAACAACAGATTCATTTTCTAATGATGACAACATTTATAAAATCATTCAACATGTTGAAAATAAACAGCTTGGGCTTGGTTTATAAGACATTATGGGAAAAAACGCGTTGGTAAGATTAACCTTTCAAACCACTGGTAAGGTGAGGGTTTCACTAAACTAACAAAATTAACTAATTTTATCTGGGCCATTGCTTTATTTGTCTTCAAGTTGAGTTGGACCAAGGTTTCTGCTAATCACAGGAAACTGGTGCTAGGAAAGTGAAAGCAAACATCAGCTTTCCTATCGTGTGACACAGAAAGAAGACCAAAAAACAAACATATGCACTATATTACAATACCAACAGAGAAATGTTTGGCCCCAGAGCTGCAAAGAAATTCATTCTGCTTGAGGAAGAGGGAAAGTATGTATCGTGACAAAGATTCCAGTAGTCATACCCACTAGGAGTGGGGGGCTGAAGAGGGAAGTTTTATATCTTAAAAATGGACTTGGTTGAGAATAGGTAATCATGTCAGATGTGGAAAAGGCATTCCTAACTAAACCCAGATATAACGGGGAAATTCCCTGAGTCACTTATAGATAACAGGCTCAGGTGGAGAGTTTCCTAATCAGGACCAAAAACTGAGTGAGGGTTTGGGTTGGCTATTACAGGGATGGCTGTGGCTCACAGGCATTACAGTGGGCCAGAAGTCCTATCCATTTGGGAACTTCCATCTTTTAAGTGCTTGACACAGGATCAAAAAAGATCAAGATAGTGGAAAAGTACAATCTTTCTGTCATTATTTATTTTTGAGCATTAGGGTCACTTAACCTTAATGACCTTTTATGGATTAGTTTTTCTAGAAGTCAGTGGGATCTCCACGCACAGATGGGATTGAGAAGAAATGAAAATGAAGCAAATGGTCCTCTTTAATGTAGGCAAAATAATGCCTTTCAAAAGTCACAATTATCATAGGAAGGCTTGGCTCTCTAAGAATATTTTTAATAAATGAATGAATAAAAAAATTGATTAAGCTCCTAATATGTATCAAGTACTGTTTAGTGTTGGTGGTACAAAAACTACATAACATTCCCACATACAACCTAAAAATTACATTCTAATAGTGGAAGACATTTCATATAAGGGATTGGTGGCCAAGGCAGGAAACTCTAAGGAGTCCCATGAATTATGAGTAGAGAGATAAGGCAATTAATTGCTAGGCTTCTTCTACTAACAAGAGTAAATTTGATTACTTATCAGAGCAGGATAAAAAGGGGCAAAGGGTTTACATATTATATAAGGGAAACTAGCAAGATTCCTGGATAAGACCTAATTTCCCCAGTATAGGATTAGATGGGATACAAAACAAGGTCTGAGGCCAGGTAGAAATTGTGGATTACTTGAGTTCACCCTCAATCCTTCATCAACCAGGATAGCTTCACCCTTAAATTGAATTAGAAAGTAGAAGATTAACTCGTAATAGTGACTGCATGCTCTCTGTAAATCAAATCTGATCCATGGCTAATCTAGGTGGGGAGAAGGGACCCATGGAATATGGAAAACTATTCTGAGACCTAGAATCACAAAAAAAGCAACAAACACTTAAAATTCATTTTTAGCCAAAGGTGTGCTCAGGTTTGGTTGTGTATTTCTTGCAAATATATTTGGTAAATAAACCTCAAAGAAGGATATGAACAAGAAGAGAAGTAAGTATGCAGCAGGATTGACTTCAAAGTTCAAAGGCTAGTATCAGGATTTTCATTCACCAGAGCACCCTACGGATTAATTTTTTGAAAGTCAGTGGGATCTCCATGCACAGATGGGATTGAGAGGAAATGATAATGAAGCAAAATGGTCCTTTTTAATGTAGGGGAAATTGTTATGGGCCTACATTTCATTTCAATAGAAAAACCTCATGCAAGGACAGCATTCCAAGCAGGAGTAAAATTGTCTGTCACACTGCCTAGTAATATTGCCTCTCAAAAGCCATCACAATGCATAGCATGGGTCCAGTAGTTTTCTTGCTTGTGAAAGCTCAGATTTCAGGAAAACATTTTAAAAATAATTATCTCTTTTTAGTCTCAGCAATGGTTTCTTTTCTTTTGCTATTACATACTGCAGAATTCTTACAGGGACAGGGAGAGAAACTTAGAAATAGAACATGTGATCTCAGCAAGAGGGAGTGTGACATGGTGGATAGATAGGAAGGTCTGAGTTCAAGCTCTACTTCTGTATTGGGTGTTAGACCCTAAGCAAGTCCCTTAACCTCTCAACGGAAACAGGCAAGTCTCTAAGATAAAAGGTTCTATATCCTAGTGTCCTCACCGGAAATACCCTTCACTGATGAAACCCCAGATCTGATTATGTATACATACATTTATATATATATTAAAGAATCAAGACTTGATATCACAAAAGTTAAATCATCTTTTGTAATAGGATACATAGCTCTGGCCCCTATAGTGCTTGAAAGTTTGCAAATGCTTTGCATATATTATCTCCTTAGACCATCACAACAACCTTATGAAGTAGGTATGGTGCTGTTATTATCCCTATTTTACAGATGAGGAAACCGAGAGAGACATAAGTTAAATGGATTGTCTAGGGCAGGGTGAGAAGGAAGGGAAGGAGGGAGGGAGGGAATAAAAAAGAAAATTCCATTTAGTAATCTAGCTTTCAATCCAGGGCATTTTACTGTCTTCCACCATACCTCTATCTCTTGGGCCATACCTTACTCACTTTCCATCTCTTAATGTGGATATAGTAACCAAATCAACAGTACCATTACTTATGGAGATTGAATGTCCAATGTATCAATTGACTTATGAAATTTCAAACATTTTATAGGGTTCTTCACAGAATTTCTCATCCTTCTCATTATCTGGAATACATGTTTTCTGGAGGTTCCAAAAGTAGGCAATACTGCCCCCTTGAGGGTGTTGAAAAGATCCAGAGGCAGAGGTAGCAGCCTCAGGTGCAATTGGGGGACATTGAATAACAATAAACGGGCAGTAGGAGCATAGGGAAAGAAGAAAGGAGAAGAAAATTTTGAAAAAGTCGTTCACACATGTTTCATATGTTGTATGCCAGAGTTAAAGTCATAATGATTACATTATTTTCCAAATGAACACACAAAATGCAAGTTATAACAGATCAGCATTCAAATCCACTGACAGGTCTTAGCAAGCAAGTGTTGGCAGGTGAGCATGTCATGCATTGTTGGGAAGTCCATCATGCATTGGTAGGAATATATACATATATGACTTGGTTACCATATGATACTAATATGCTTACATGATACAATATTGCATCATGAAAAATTCAATGCAGGAAAAAACCCAAAAAATTTACAGTAAATTGTTAAATTTAAGATGCATCTTTTTTAAGTAAATATTTTATGCTTTTTGAAATGATGCAAATTTTGAAAAAAAATAAATGATTAAAGGAAGTTGATTTTCAGGGAGGCACTGGGTAATATTTTTTTAAAAGGAGCTGTAGGCCAAATAAGTTTTAGAACCTCTTGCATAGGCTATAATTATTTTAAACAAAGGTCCATCTTTTTTTAATGTTAAAATTTTTTCCAGGAATGATGGATATCTGTTCTGAGCCAGGGAGAACCATAGTCTTCAATTAAAGTTGTTATTCACCCAAATGGAAAGGTCCATAGTAACTAGAAGTGGGCTACATTTATTAACAGAGAAGAATTATGAAGAAGTAATACAAAGAATGGGGACCAGACTTGTATTTTCATCAGTAGTACAGGGAACTCCAAGTGAGGAACTCCCTCTAACCATGTAGTTCCATGCTTTTTTCTACAACATATAGTCTTAAAGAATTTACTAAAGCACTCAAGGCCACATAGCCAGTAGGTGTTGGAGGATAGACTTCAACTCAGGTCTTCCTTGTTCCAATGCTAGCTTTCTCTCCATTATGCCAAACTGTCACTACTGTAAACCATTGAAAAAAGGTGAGCTGATCATGTAGCAAGAGCAAAGAGTGACTCACAGTACCCATGCCCTCTAATGTCATTCACATGTCATAATATCTAGAAGAAGGCCCACTTGCCATGTTTTACGGATGATTTGTGATTTGATGTAGACAATTGACATACAGAATGAGAATTCAATGATATAGTAGGCCCATGGAAGGATGATAGTGGGGCTACTCTTAACATTGGTGAATTAAAAATTAATTACTGGTCTCAAATAGAAGAAATGCATCATGGTAACTTTCTGTTAAGGGATACAGAGGTAGATGGATGTCATTGGATTATCAGTGCAGAGCTGGAAAAGACCCCACAGGTCATCTAATAAAACCTCCGGCCACCATTTTACAGTGTTCTTCACAAGAAGAAGCCCAAAAATCTCAAATAGAAAGAAATTTATTATGTAATTTGGTAGAGTGTGCTGGACAGGAGTTAAGACTCCTGCTTCTCCAGCTATGGAAGGTTTACATTATATAGTATATACAGAAAAGCATAAGGACATTTCATATCATCCCCATTTCTTATAGCACAATAGTATTCCATTACCTTCATATACCACAACTTCTTCAGCTATTCCCCAATTGATGGGCATCCCCTTGATTTCCAATTCTTTGCTGCTACAAAAAGAGCCACTATAAATATTTTTATACATATGGGTCTTTTTCCCACTTGTGTGATCTCTTTGAGATACAACCCTAGAAGTGGTATTGATGGGTCAAAGGGTATGAACATTTTTATAAACCTTTGGGCATAGTTCCAAATAGCTCTCCAGAATGACTGGATCAGTTCACAACTCCACCAGCAATGAAACAATGTTCCAATTTTCCCACATCTTCTCCAGCATTTATCATTTTCTTATTTTGTCATGTTAGCCAATCTGACACGAGAGATGTGGTACCTAGGAGATGTTTTGATTTGCATTTCTCTAATCAGTAGTGGTTTTGAGCATTTTTACATATGCCTACAGATATCTATAATTTCTTCCTCTGAAAACTGCCTGTTCGTATCCTTTGACCATTTCTCAATTGGGGAATGACTTGCATTCCTATAAATTTGGCTCAGTTCCCTACATATTTTGGAAATAAGGCTTTTATCAGAGATACCAGTTATGAAGATTTTCTCCCAATTTTCTGCTTCCCTCCTAATATTTGTTGCATTGGCTTTTTTATACAAAAACATTTCAATTTAACATAATCAAAATTATCTATTTTGCGTTTTGTAATGCTCTCTATCTCTTGTTGTAATGAATTCTTTTCTTTTCTATAAATCTGATAAGTAAACTACTCCTTGCTCCCCCAAATTGCTTATAATATCAGCCTTTATTCCTAAATCATGAACTGATTTTGACTTTATTTTGGTATATGGTGTAAGATATTGGTCTATGCCCAGTTTCTGCCCTACCATTTTCCAATTTCCCCAGCAGTTTTTGTGAAATAGTGAATTTTTAGCCCAGAAGCTGGATTCTTTGGGTTTATCAAAGAGTAGATTGCTATAGTCGTAAAACCTGCACAATATAATGCCGAGCAAGTGGAGCACAACCAGAAGAATATTATATACAACCACAGATACATGGATTCTGTGATGACTAACCCTGATAGACTTTGCTCTTCTCAGCAATACAAGGTGCAAAGACAACTCCAAAGGACCCACGATGGAGAATGCTATCTATATCCAGAGAAAGAACTACGGAGTCTGAATGCAGATTGAGGCACATTTTATGCTCACCCTTTTTTTTCCCCTTTGTTTTTTTTTCTCTTTTGTTTTCGTTTTTGTTTTGAGGTTTTTTTGGTTCTGTTTCCTCTTTCTCATGATTCATTCCATTAGACATAATTCTTCTTTACAAATTAACTATTGTGTAAATAAGTTCTATGCAAAGTTGTATGTAGAAGATATATCGGATTCCATGCCATCTTGGGGAGGGAGGGGGGTAAGGGAGGAAGAAAATCTGGAACTCAAAATTATGTAGAACTGTTTAGTTGTAAACTAAAAACAAAAAATCTCCAAAAAAAAGCATAAGGACATTTTCCTGATTGGCCTCATTTAGACAGTAGGTAGTATCCAAGAAATGGGCAGTTTGAGATGTATATCAGCAGGTAAGTCAATCTATTTGGGGGAGCCCAAAACACAAGCTTTGGGTGGGCCCAAAACGTGAACATTTTGGCTGGATACAGGACCAGGGGGAACCCAAAATTTCTTGTAGCCATTTCCGGCATTCTTGGAGTTACTGGGGTCAGGACAACATTCTGGGTTCAAGACATCACTAGTCAAAAAAAGGTTAGTTCAAACAATATTAATAAATAATAGTCATCCACAACAGATGAGGAAACTCAGTCCCTGGGAAGTTAAGTGATGTGCATAAGGCCCAGTGTCCACTTGAGATGGTGAATTGATAGGTGTGTTGTATTCTTGGAACAAAATAGGGAACCTCCCAATGCTATACTAGCCACCACCTGCTCCCCATTCATGTGGAAGAGGTTGATCCTCCCAGTTGAAAATTAGAAAGAATTTCCAAGCATTTCGAATTCATGAGCAAAAAATATGAAAGAATATGAGGTACAGATGGTTTTGTTGTTGTTGTTGTTGTTGTTGTTTTGTTTTGTTTTTCTCAGAAGGATTTAAACTAATAATATAAGAGTTAGAAAGTATTCAGTGCAGCTGCTAAATCATACATCACAGAGAACAATAGGTATAACAGAAAGAAGAAATGCAAGAGAAGCATCCTCTAATTCACTTGAAAAAATAATTGAAAGGACCATATAAAATACAACTCATTAACTCAGCTCTGCATAGCTATGTGAAAATCAAAAGCAATAAACAAAGGGAACAGGAGATCTTAATTTAAGGAGAAAAATTATTTTGTCCTCCCAATCTTGAATGAAACTTGATTGGATGTGATTTATGCTCGGAATAAAAGGGTATAAGTATTCAAAAGAAGGATATTAGATAGATGGCATGGCAGACGAGTACTGTATGTCAAGACCACGGTCAGGGACCTTGTTTTATTTATTACACTTCCTTTACTGTTAATCTATAACCTGGGGTAGACACTTAATAAATGCTTATTGAATGTAGAATGAGTGTTGTTAAATGGAAAGAATAAATATTAGTGCTAGAGGAATATCACATGATCACTGTATTGGCTATCTATGGGAGAATGTTGTTCATCAGTGAAAGTTATCCAAAGTTTCTTTCACATAGAGATTTAAAATTAAGGTTGAAGGGCCAAGGAAATTATATGATCTATGTTATTTTTTTTTAATTTCTCCAGGGTAAGGACAGCTTGGGTATTTTCTATGTATTCCCAGCACCTTGTACACTGTATGGTGAAAGAATTGATGAAAATGAATGCTGCACTGCACTCAACGAAGCATCGGCTTCGAGTTGCTCTCCAATACTGGAAATGCTTTTTTCAGTGATCTATCCACGTTCTCTTAAATGATCACCTTTGACATTCAGTATGCTTTCCAAAGAAGCTGTGTGGGTTTAGGTGTGTATGTGCAAGGAATTGAGTAACACAATTGGTTTTTGTAAGGACTGAACCCATAATTTCAGCTTCAGTCTCTTTAACTTTGTATTTTCACCTACTAAAATAAACTTATTATTTTTATCTACTAACAGGATAAGCTATTCTACCTTCCCCTCCTCTTGAACCTATTCACATGCAACATGGCAGAATCTGAGGGATAAATGTCAATTTAACTTGCCACCAAAAATCTCCATGTACTGTACATAAGTATCCACAGAAAGGCTAGATGGTTGATATTTTTTGGATCACAATTATGTCATTAAACATTCATAAATTAGCTTTCTTTTTCAGGTTTTCTTGTAGACTTGATAAATACGCCTTTGACTCTGAGTCTTGTGGTAATATTCTTCTTAAACAATGGTGAATTAAATGCATCAAAAATTTGTGATAACATCATACTACTCCAATGTATGTGTAGGTCTCCCTAAAGTGATCTAACATCTAATACCATTGACAGATTAAATGAGTGTTTATTAATTGTATTTCATATCTCTATAAAAGAAAAAGGCAATGTGGTACTTGCCTATAAAGCATTCCACTTTCATCATCCATTTTTTTTTCCAAAATAATACATATTGTTTTAAGATCATTTGCTGCTTATCAGTCTATTAGCTGTAACTTCTTCCTGTAAAGATCTGTTTTCCACATTTCCAAGTCAGGATATTGGGAATTGCTACATCATGCAAGAAGAATGTTTAGCAAAATAATTTTTAAAAACAACGTATCACATGGAGCCAGGATGGCAGTTCAAAGGCAGCAACCTCACTGAACTCTCTCAACATTCCCCTCCAAACAACTTTCAAATTAAATCTCAGTAAAATTTTGGTGTTACTGAGACAACAAAAGGTCAAGGTGAGACATTTTTTTCCAGCCTAAGAAAACTTGAAACGTTCACAGGAAAAGTCTGTGACACTGAGGTGGAGACCTATCCAGACTGACCACATGCAGTTACCTAAGCAGCAACTTTAGGAACTCTCAGCCCAGAAAGGTAAGGGGGTTGGAAAACTGATCAGAAAGAGAATACAGAGGACCCTTTGTTGGTACTGGATGCAGCTGGTTCTGATTGGCAACTTTATTGACAATATGAAGTTCTAGGTCACAGTTCCAGGGATGAGAGGAGTACTTGTGGTTCATCGCAAGGGAGCAGAGGCCATGGTCACAGTTTTAGGGCCAAGAAGAGTGCTAGTGCTCATTGGTACAGTAAAGACCAGAGGCAGTTTTCAGGAGAAGGAATTAAAGTTATCTATAATTATATATATACATATATATATATATATATAAATGCTCTAAATCACTATTGATTAGAGAAATGCAAATTAAAACAACTCTGACCTACCACCTCACACTTATGAAAAATAACAGATCCTAGAGGGGTTGAGGGGAATATAAGTACACTAATGAACTATTGGTAGCAAATGGGTCCAACCATTCTAGAGAACAATTTGGAACAATGCCCAAATAGATAAAAAACTGTGGATACCCTTTGACCTAGCAATTCTACTCCTATGTCTGCATTCCAAAGAAATTTAAGGAAAACAAAAATGACCTATAGGCATGTGGTGGCAAAGAATGACAAAGCAAGGAGACTCTCATCAATCAAGGAATGGCTGAACAAGTTGTAGCAAATGGTTGTGATAGAGTACTATTGTGCTAAAAGAACTGAAGAGGAGGGCGGTTTCAGAAGAAAAAAAAACATGGCAAGACCTATATGAACTGCAACAAGGTCAAGTGAAAAGAAACAGGAGATCATTGTACACAGGGACAGCAATGTTGTAAGGATTATCAACTGCGAAACACTTGGCTACTCTGCTCAGCACCATGATCCCAAGACAAGGAGTCATGATGAAAAATGCTACCTCAGGGGCAGAGCCAAGATGATGAAGTGAAGGCAGGGACTCACCTGAGCTCTCCCCCAAACACCATCAAATACTTTTAAAAAGTGACTCTGAGAAAATCTAAAGTGGTAGTACCCATGAAGAAACAGAGTGAGGCAGATTTTCAGCCCAAGGCCACCTGGAAGGTTGACGGGAAAGGTCTGTTGCACCTGAATGAGACAAGAGTACAGTTTTGCACAGGTCTCACCAGTGCAAATCTGGTCCAAGCAAAGCCAGAGCAGGCTGCAGGAGATTGAATCACTGGCAACAGTGGCAGTTTCCAGATTTCTCAGCCTATAGACACCAAAGACAAGAACTTGGCAGGAGGAGTTTGTCGGACCTGGGTGAGAGAGAAGCACAGGACAGCATAGGCCACACCAGTAAAATCCTGGCCCCAGCAAACCAGGAGCAGGATTTGGGAGTGACTGAGGAGGAAGTGGCAGTAACTGCCTCTGGAGCTCTCAGCCCATGGAATGTTTGAAAGTCACCTATTTTGACTTCCAGGAGCCAAGATGGTAGAGTAAGAAGTAAATCGCTCTCACCCTCCCTTTTTGGCCTTGAAAAACCCAGAAAATATCTTCCCAGGAAAAGTCTAGAACAGTGGATTCAGCAGAAAGAAAAGGTACAGTAGTCTTTTAGCTCAGGAGGCAAAGGGCATTAGCAGGAAAGGTCTCTCTTCCTGTGCCTGAAGGGGACCAGTACAGAGTGGGAGTCATCCCAGTAAGCCAGTGGCAAGCCCCAACTCAGCAATTCAGCAAGAGATCCCGGGTGATAGAGCCCAGGGTGGTAGAGCAGGCAAGCACCGACACCAGGGCCCCTAAGGGTCTTGGCACCGCCAGGGGAACTGGCAGACACCAGTGCATAGAACCACCATATGCAATGGTGGACAGGCGTACACCAGCAGCTGAATCTACCCATGCTCTAGAGCAGCCCCTGAAGGGAGGCAACCTCCAACAGCCAGACTCCTCCGGACCCAACCCTGCAAGTTTCAGTTTCCCAAATTTCCCAAGCCTGGGAAATGCAGATAAACGTCACCTGCCCTTGGCACACACCACCTACCACCACCTGCTCCAGCTCAGCACCAGGCAAGCTACAAGACCTCTATAGCCTCCAGCTGCCAGAACCAAGGCCCCAGTACACACAGTCAGTAACCGGGCCCCCAACACCCAGGACTAGGAGCATGGGACAGTACTCCTGTGCCCCAGAGGTGCATCTCATTGGAAAAACAACTGACCTGGAAAATAGATCCAGTAGAGAAAATTTAAGAATTATTCGTCTACCTGAAAGCCACGACCAAGAAAGAGCCTGCAAAGCATCTTTCAAGAAATACTCAAGGAAAACTGCCCCAAGGTCCTACAACCAGAGGGTAAAAATAGTCATCAAAGGAATCCACTGGTCACCTCCTGAAAGAGATCCCAAGTTGGAAATGCCTAGGAATATTGTACCCAAATTCCAGGATTATCAGGTTAAAGAGAAAATACTACAAGCAGCCAGAAAGAACCAATTTAAATATCATGGAACCACAGTTAGGATTACGCAGAACCTTGCAGCTTCTACAGTAAAAGACTGGAGGGCTTGGAGCATGATATTCCATAAAGCAAAGGAGCTTAGATTACAACCAAGGATCAACTACCTAGCAAAACTAAGCATAATACTTCAGGAGAGGGGATGGACATTCAATGAGACAGGGGACTTCCAGACCTTCCTGATGACAAAACCAGAGCTCAGTGGAAAATTGGATCTTCAAAAACAAGACTCAAGAGCGGCATAAAAAGGTAAACAGGAAAGAAAAATAAATGTTATTCAATAAGGGCAAACTGTTTACATCCCTTGTACTCTTGTAGTACTTGTAACTCTTGAGAACTGCATCTTATCACTATATTTAGAAGGGAAATACATAGAGTATGTGGGTATAAATTGACTGATGATAAAAAACCTAATTAAGGTGGGAAAAAGGATTGTAATGGGAGAAGAGAAAAGGAGGATGCAGAAAAGAATAAATTACATTACTTGATGAGGCACAAAGACATATTACAGTAAAAAGAAAGAAGGGAGGGATATAAGCATTATTTGAACTTTATTTTCACTGGATTTGGCTCAAGGAGGGAATAACATCCTTAGGTATAGAAATCTAACTTGCCCTATAGGCAATATGAGGGGAAAGCAGAAAGAAAAGGCAGGGGGCTGATAGAAGGGAGGGCACAGTGAGAGAAGCAGTGGTCATAATCAAAACGCTAAAGAGGAGGGAAAGGGGGAAAGGAAAAAGAAAAGCATAAATAGGGGGAAGGGGAACAGGATGGAAAGATATAGACGGTAATCATAACTGTGAATGTGAATGGGATAAACTCTCCCATAAAACAGAAGTGGATAGATGAATGGATTAAAAAACCATAATCCTACAATATGTTGTTTATAAGAAATGTATTTGAAACAGAGGGATATACACAGAGCAAAGGTAAGAGGCTAAATTGTTATGCTTCAGCTGAAGTAGAAATGAAAGCAGAGTTAGCAATCCTGATCTCAGACAAAGCAAAAGCAGAAATAGATCTAATCAAAAGGGATAATGAAGGAAACTGCATCCTGCTAAAAGGCGCCATAGAAAATGAAATAATATCATTACTAAACATATATGCACCAAGTTGTATAGCATCCAAATAATTAGAGAACTTAACGGAGTTACATGAAGAAGTAGACAGCAAAATTATATTGGTGGGGGACCTCAACCTCCCTCTCTCTGAACTAGATAAATCTAAACATGAAACAAACATGAAAGAAGTTAAGGAGGTGAATAGAATTTTAGAAAAGTTAGATATGATAAACCTCAGGAGAAAATTGAATGGGGATAGAAAAGAATATACCTTTTTCTCAATGGTACATGGCACCTACACAAAAAGTGACAATGTACTTGTAATGTCAACAAGATAATAAGTTCTTCCCTGCCCATTAATAGGCCTCACATGGAGCCAATTAAGGGAAGCTTGCTTGGGAGAGGTTTGCTTGAAGGAAGGCTTCCATACCTTTTGGTACTAAGTTGATTAGGCACTGAGTCATGAGCACTGTGAGGCCTTCTGGCACTGAGAAGTTTATCCACGTGTGTGTGCGTGTGCGTGTGCGTACACACACACATATACACACATATACATGCATGTACATATAAAAACCTACATATGTGCATACATATATGTACATATGTAAACACACACACACACACACACACATATATATTCTGAGGTGAGGTTTTGCTTTGCGGGTCTTGTGATTCCCTGGTCAAGACTCTGAATAGCTGTATGTTCGGATCCCCCTGTCTGCTAAGATGTAAAGGCTCTCTTGATCCAGTGCTGTATGGAAACTGTACAGCAATATTGCTTTGATTCAGGAAGCCAGAGCACTGTCTGTTGATCTAATTTCTCTGCCTGTATTTTCTCTGCTTATATTTTCTTTGACATTCAGGATGCTGAATTTTCCCCTGAACTAATGAATTTAATTAAAAGGAGATTGCTGACCTCTAAAAACCCATCTTTCTTAGTAAAGCAGATTAAAGATCCTGTGCTAGCAGGCCATCCTGGGTACACTAGAGTGTTTGCTATTATAGTGCTAGGGCATAAAAACCTCACAATCCAAGGCAGAAAGGAAGAAATATTAAATGCATCCTTTTCAGATCATGATGCAATAAAACTTACATGGAATAAAGGGCCATGGAAAGACAGATTATAAATTAGTTGGAAACTAAGTAATCAAATCCTAAAGAATGAGAGGGTCAAACAACAAATCATAGAAACAATCAATATCTTCATCCAAGAGAATGATGCTAATGAAACAACATGCCAAAACTTATGGGATGCAGCAAAAGTGGTTCTTTATTTCTCTGAATGCTTATGTATGCTTACATTCATAATAAAATGGAGACGAGAACATCAATGAATTGGGCATGCAAATAAAAAAGTTAGAAAAAGAACACCAAATTACATACCTAATTAAACACTAAATTAGAAATATTGAAAACCAAAGGAGAGATTAATAAATTTCAAATCAAGAAAACTATTGAAATAACAGATGAAACTAAGAGCTGGCCTTATTTAAAAAAAAAAGAACAATAAACTAGATAAATCTTCAGTTAATTTGATTAAGAAAAAAAAAAAAGAAAAAAACCAAATTACCAGTATCAGAAATGAAAAGATTTGGGGAAGCTAGGTGGTGCAGTGAGTAGAGCACCAGCGCTGGAGTCAGCAGGACCTGAGTTCAAATCCGGCCTCAAATACTTGACACACTTACTACCTGTGTGACCTTGGGCAAGTCAATTAACCCCATTTGCCTTGCCTTGCCTCCTCCAACCAAAAGAAGAAGAAAAAATGAAAAGGGTGAATTCACCACCAATTAAGAGGACATTAAAATGATAATGAGGAATTATTTTGCCCAATTGTGTGCCTACAAATTTAGCAATCAATGAAATAGATGAACATTTACAAAAAATATAATAACCCCATTTCAGAAAAAGAAATTGAATAAGTCGTCAATGAAATCCCTAGGAAAAAGTCTCCAGGGCCAGATGGATTTACATGAGAATTCTATCAAACATTTAAAGATTAATTATTTCTTTTTTTTT
>CM053623.1:199984549-200013241 GCA_028646595.1 Phalanger gymnotis
TGGGACCGACCTTACCCAGGGACCATCCAGGCTGTCCTGTGGTGGAGCCCTGCTTCCCTCTGCCACTTTGTGGGTTCTGCAGCTCTAAAATTGGTTCAGAGCCATTGTTTTATAGGTTTTTGGAGGAACTTGGTGGGAAGCTCACGCCAGTCACTGCTTCCCAGCCGCCATCTTGTAAAGATTAATTATTTCTAATGCTATATAGACTATTTGGGAAAATAGGTGAAGAAGGAGTCCTACAAAATTCTTTGATCTGCTCTTCTAAGGAAAGCAACATTAAGGGGTTTACAATCTCACTTTGATCAAACATACATATATTATTCACTTGGTTCAAGTCAGCATACTGAACTTCAGAGAAAATACAAACAGAAATTACAAGCAGAAATTATATAAACAGAGCAAATAACACAAATCAACAGACAGGCTTCTAGCTGTCTGACCAAAACATTACATACATAGTTACCAGAGAGAAAAGCACCAACATATGGGTTTTTCAAAGCCAGGGGGCTCCTTAACTGCTACCCATAGTTTCATCTGGTCAAATCACAGAATGGTCTTCCAGTGATTGATCCTCCTGCAAAATGCTAACCTCAGAGTATATATACACTTCTTCAGGGTCAGAGGGTGTCACAACCCTCAAGGGCTTCACACCTTGAGGGCTTCACACCTCTCATGACCTAATTAGCAAAATGGTGTAGGCCTTCCTACAAGCAAAGGCAAGACTCATTCAAAGGCACTTGATTGCCTTATTGCTGAGAAGCAATCCAAAGGAAAAAAACAGCAAAAAGTCACACTTGTTTGCCCTTATCCCTAGCCAGACCAGTCTTAAATTGTATCGTAAAGTAGCAGTCATCAGAACTACTTGGTAATGGCTAAGAAAAAGAGTGTTGGATCAGTAGAATCGGTTAGGTACACAAGACATAGTGATCAAGGACTATAGTAATCTACTATTTAATAAACCCAAAGACACCACCTTCTGAGATAAGAACTAACTATCTGACAAAAACTGCTGGGAAAACTGGAAAATATTATGGCAGAAACTAGGCATAGATCAATATCTTACAAGGTATACCAAAATAAAGTCAAAATGGGTACATGATTTAGATATAAAGGCTGATACCATTAGCAAACTGGAAAAGCAAGGAATAGTATACCTGTCAGGTTTATGGAGAATAGAAAAAATTATGACCAAACAAAAGATAGAGAATATTATGAAATGTGAAATAGATAATTTTGATTACATCAAATTGAACAGTTTTGACATAAAGTCAATGCCACCAATATTAGGAGGGAAGCAGAAAACTGGGAAAGAACTTTTACAACCAATGTCTCTGATAAAGGCCTCATTTCTAAAATATATAGAGGACTGAGTCAAATTTATAAGAATACAAGTTATTCCCCAGTTGATAAATGGTCAAAGGATATGAACAGACAGTTTTCAGAGAAAGAAATTAAAGCTATCTATAGTTACATGAAAAAATGTTTTAAATCACTATTGGTTAGATTTATGCAAATCAAAACAACTCTGCCATACCACATCACATCTATCAGATTGGCTCCATGAAAAAAAAAAGGAAAATGATAAATGCTGGATAACATGTGGGAAAAATGCATTGTTGGTGGAGTAGCGAATTGATCCAACCATTCTGGAGAGAAATTTGGATGTATGCCCAAAGGGCTATAAAATTGTGCACACCCTTTGCCCAAGTAATACTACTTCTGGGGCTGTATCCCAAAGAGATCATAAAAATGGGAAAAGGACCCACATGTACAAAAATATTTTGTGGTGGCAAAGACCTGGAAATAGAAGCGATGCCCATCAGTTGGGGAATGGCTGAACAAGGTGTGGTATGTGAATGTAATGGAATACTATTGTGCTATTAGAAATGATGAGCAGGTGATCTTCAGAAAAACCTGAAAAGACATGTATGAACTGATGCTAAGTGAAGTGAGCACAACCAAGAGAACATTGTACACAGTAACAGCCACATTATGCAATGAATGACTTTGTTAGACTTATTTCTTCTTAGCAATGCAAGAACCTAAGACAACTCCAAAAGTCTCACAATGGGAAATTCTGTCCACATCCAGAAAACAGAACTATGGAGTCTGATTGCAAATCAAAGCATATTATTCTCTCTCTTTCTCTCTCTCTCTCTCTCTCTCTCTCTCTCTCTCTCTCTCTCTCTCTCTCTCTCTCTCTCTCCTTCTGTCCCTCTCTCTCTTTTCTCTCCCTCCCTCTCTCTTTTTGTTTGTTTCTTTTTTCCCATGGTTTCTCCCATTGGTTCTTAACAATATGACTAATGTAAAAAAAAAAAAAAGGTTTAATATGAACGTATATGTAGAGCCTGTATCAAATTACACACCATCTAGGGGTGGTGAGAGGGGAGAGATGAGGAGAAAATTTGGAATTCAAAATAGTATGGAAGTGAATGTTGAAAGCTAAAAATATTATTTTAAAAAGAAAAAAATGCTACCTCCAGGTAGAGAATAGAGAATCAGAGATGACCTCTCTGAGTACAAACTGAAGTATAAATTTCTCACTCATTTTTCCTGCATTTTTAGTATTGATAATATATAAATATGTTTTATATGATTTCACATGCATAACTGATATATTGCTTGTATTTTATATGGATGGCTATGGAATTGGAGGGAGGGAAACAATTTGGAACTAATTTTTTTAAAAGAATGCTTAAAATAATAAATAACAAAAATAAAAACAATGTATCACCAATGTGTGGGACTGCAACATCCCCAAAAAGTCACCCAAAAAGTCACAAAAAAATTTACCTCCCACACAATCCCCACCAAAACAAATTTAAAAAATAAAAATATGCTATTACTTATGGGTACAATAAATCTCATTAGGAATAAAATTAATAAAAGACCAAAAGTGAAAATCTAGAGCCTCTTACTCTTATTAAACATATCACAAGCAGCACAAATAAAAATTGTAAATTTGCCATGGTCCCAGTTTGCTTTTGGAGTCAGAATTACCTGTGTTTAAGATTTGCTTCTGAAACTTACTAAATTGTGACTTTTGTAAAGTCATGTTGCCTTTCTAAACCTCAATTTTCTCTTGTGCAAGATAATAGGTCTGGACTAAATTATCTCTACTGGCTTTAACTTTCTGCAACTGAAGAGAAAAAAATCGTGTTTTCAGCTTTTAGATTCTGCTGGTTCACCTATTTCATGGAATCTTTCTAGAAAACATAGACCATACCTAAATTGTAGCCAAAACAAGAGGATTATATTTCTTTTCTTCTTTTTTTAATTGTACAATTAGTTGAGTATTACTAACATCAGCCTAAAAAGCTGTTATGGTAGCAATAGCTTCAGTGTGTCGTAATTAATAGCTTGGGATTCTACTATAATGGAAGTAAGAATAAAGGTAGAGTAAAGAGAGGGATGGTTATACCAGAAGCCTATAAGTTTTACTTTTATTTAACAGCAACACTACATACTTTTATTTAACAGTGACACCAGGTACCACCTTGGCATTATGAATTTTTCCATGACTTTGAAAATTGCTCAAGTCAAGGGCCTCTTTCCTAAATAAAGTCGAACCCAAACTCTCCAGAATTCTTTAGCTAGTGCTAACAACGTTTGACTCCTTATTTCAGAGGGGTCAAAATTTCAATTGAATTTCAATTAGAAGAAACACAGTACGTCATCTTATCAAACCCATATCTGAACGGAAGTTCTCTCTATAGTATCACTGACAAATGGGCCAGCTGATCTCCTTTGGAATACCTTAAATAAGGTCAAAGCACTCCATCCTGATTTTGGACAGCTCTATTTCTTGTTAGGATTCTTTTTGTAGTACAGTGGAAAGCTGTGACACATAAACCTGATTCTTGTCACTTGCTAGTTGTGTGACCTTAAGCAACTCACTTGATTTCCCTGAGAGTCAGGTTCCCCATCTCTAAAATGAGGATAATCACAAATGTAACCCTTACTTGAGAGGACTGATGTGATAAAAGTTACTTTGTAAAACCTTGATTATATCATCATCATCATCAAGCTGAAATCTGCCTCTGCAGCTCCTATCCAATACTTCTGGGTTTTCCCTTTGAGGTCAATAACTATTCCACATGGTAGTGACAATCTTTTCAGATTACTTGAACCCCAATAATATCCAAAACATCCAATCTGCTTTTGCTCTATTCTAAAAATGCTGCTTTCTCTATCAGCAACTTCAAAGACCAGACAAGATTGACAAGGGGTATCTTTCCTGTTGGTGACAGGAAGTCTGCAACCAGAACAGTGAATTTCTCCTATCTTGATATTCTAGAGACATTTGCATCTTGGGATCATAAACTCTAAGTGACCCTACCTTGTCAATTATCTTGTTCAACTAAGAACTTCCTTTCCTTGACATGGAAATCATAAACCGGAGTTGGCATTCTCACTTAAACCTTGTCTTCCTTCTTCCAGTCAATCAGAAGTTTGCTTCTGATTCCATGATCATGTATCCACTCACTTCAAGAGAATAAACTATATGAATTTATATATCACCTAAACTGTTTGCCTCCTTTAACCAAACTTTCAGGTCAACAATAGACACCCAGACACACATACAAAAAAAAAAAAACCAGTGATTAAGTTGTGCCTAAATTGTGTTTTCTCCAAGCTATTCATCTTCAGTTCTTTCACCTTCTATTCACATAGCATGCTGTTGAGGAAGTGTGGCATGGCAGAAAAAAATGCTAGACTTGAAGACAAAAGGTTCTGGGTTTAATCCTGCCCCTATCAACAACTATGACTGTGTTTAAGATGATTAATCTATCCAAGCATCCATTTCTTCTTCTGCAAAATGGGTATTATAGTAGCACTTACTATATAGTGTCGGCATGAGAATCAAATGAAATAATGCATATTTACAGTGCTTTGGAATAGTTAAATCATTAATACCCAGAAATGAATATAATAGCATAGATGTCCTCTCACCAAGTAAGAGTGTAGAACTATGCCTTCCTCATCCTGTTTTTTAATATAGTCTGAGAAGGGCAAGTGAAGGGAATAAGTGTTTGTATAGTGCCTACTATGTTGTCACTGTCCTCAAGCTTTTGCTAGTATTATCTCATTGGAGCCTCACAACAACTCTGGGAATTAGAAGCTATTATTATCCCCATTATACAGATGAGAAAACCGAGACAAGCAGTGATTAACCAAGTGACTTTACCAGGTTCATAGATTAACGGTCTGAGGTTGGATTTTCACATAGGTCTTCCTGAACCCTAACTCTAGCCCTTGAGGTATATTGACTACACAATCTAATTTCATTTTGTTGACTGCTGAGAGGAAGAGTATCCAAATATCCATTCACTGCATAAACTAAAAGCTGAATAGATACACCTGGGTTCTGAAGCATCCTAAATGGTGGCTTAGGTCAGAAACAGGAAAACAATCCTGCCCACAGAAACAAGATTACTAGTATATAGATTCATAAGGCAGGAAACATGAGAGATTAGCAGCCAAACTTTAGAATCCAGTGCCTAATTTCATAGGAAGTATGCAAAATGATCAAAAATTTCAAAAAAATACTTTAAATTAAATTCATCATAGAATTCATCTCCAGAAAGACAAATTTATTCATTCAACAGAAGACAGATAAGAAAATCTGCTGGGAAAAATGCAATAAAGAATCTCTCTCTGTTGACAGTAAATACACCCTTGAGGTTTAAAAGGGTTTTAAAGATTAAGCATCCTCACTTTGTAATTCCCCCCTTTTGTCATTTTAAAAAAAGGCTTTTATGCAAGTTCATTTTGTAGGTTTCATAAAGAATCCTTTCTAGTCACTCTAAAAGAAACCTTTCCTGTGTAGGAAGGTTGTTGGAAGGTTGGGACCAATCAGTGATATTGCTCTCCCTAAAGATCATTCCTGTCTTTATCCTTTTTTTCAAACCTCCTGAAAAATAACGAAGATGAAAACTGTATTCTTGTACTTTCAATGGGTATTTTTTACATAATTCTCACCTTGCTGTTACATTAGTTGGAGAGATATGGGGTTAATCAAAGAATTTTATTCTCATACTGAAGAAAAATAAAGGTAGGAAATATAGTGACCACCTGTGGGTATTTATTTATTTTGCCAACTTTTATAACTAGTTTCTTTCCCAGCAATTGGTTTGTTTCCTTTCAAAGTACTCCATTAACTATTCAAAACATAAATTAGTTGTTGATGAAAAAAGAAAAGAATGAAAAATAGAAGAAAAACAGAGGAGGAAAGAAAGGGGGGAAAAATTCCAATTCTCCAAAAGAAAATATTTACTTATATAGGTTGGAGGAAAGTTTCTAATTCCCATAGTAAGGTTGTTTCTATTTTTGTTTTTGTTTTTATCTGAGAAAATTGCCCATTTCTTTAATGAGCAGTCCTGTGCTTTATAAATTTTCAGTGTTGCCTCAAAAGACAGGATCGTATTTGCCCTTCTGCTAACATCAGATTCAACTAAACCTGGAGAAGTAGGAAATAAAGTGTGTTTAATTTGAGATAATTCTCAGAATGCCATAGGAAAAAAAAATGCCCAGATCTGTGCTAAATCATTGAATACTGGAGCAGCTTTGTCTAAAGCACATTGTATCAGATAAAAGTGAATGGAAAATTCTAAAAGTTATCCTTCATTAATCCTCCCAAGATGAAAGATATCTTTTCTCCTCACTAAAAACAACTAATCAAATCCTACAAACCCACTTTACTGAACAAAATCCTACTACTGCTGTGGCCTACTTTTTCCATTCCCAAGGGAGATTAGGGTATCAGAATTCTGTCCTCCTTTTCCAGATTTCTAGATTCTAGTAGTTTTCCTTTGGGATTCATCAACCTTCGTGCCCTTATAGTATTACTCAATGTTCTTTAGTCAGGTTTTCTTCACTTCTTACTTCCATTTCTAGGCACTGTTTATAATGTGTGAGTTTGTGTGTATATGAATGTGTGTGCATATGTGCAAATATCTGTGTGTGTATGTATGTGAACTCAGCCCTCAGCAGCATCTGAACTTCTAATGATGTATCCCAGAAACTATACTCATCCAAGCTTTTGAACTTGCTACCTACAATCCACAAAGTATTTGACTCATCTCTACCATAGCTTCCTTTCCCCTTGTCCCTCACTACCAAAGGTTTCCTGTGTAAGTTTGTATAATCATCTTTCCTCAGGCTGCTATTATCTAAATATTCTCTTTTAACATTCTAGCATTGGGAGTGGGCTTTTTCTTTGTTTATTTGCTTAAGCTTGATGCTTTGATACATTCCACCAAGCAGGAGCATTTCCACCAACCAGATCTTGGCCAATAGCTGAATACTTAAAATCACAGGAGCCAGTGAGAACCTCTGAGTAACTGATTTTTTTTTTACCTCAAAGTTTAGTGTTAAACAGGCTCAGCAACAAATATAACAAATTCCAATCAATTAAAACATTTTTATTAAGAGACAACAATGGACAGTATGGTGTAGTAGACAGAGTATAAGAAGAACAAGATTCAAATCTGGATTCTAATGCATTTTTGCTGTTTCATATCAGGTAAGTCATTTAACTTCTGAGTTTTCTAGATAAGTCATAAGACTTTAAGTTGGAAAAAAGATGGCAACCTCCACTTGTAGAAGAAACTGCCTCATCTGGAAGAAAAAAATATTTTATAAATCAAATAAGACTTATAGAGGAATAATTGGGAAAACAAATGAATGCTATGCAGCAAAATTATAAAAAGAAAATTAAAAACTTGGTAAAAGAAACACAAAAAATACTAAAGAAAATATCTCCTTTAAATCAGAATTGGCCAAATGGTAAAAGAAGTACAAAATATCAGTGAAGAAAAGAACACCTTAAAAACTAGATTTGGAAAAGGAGAAGCTAATGATTCCAAGACATCAAGAAAAAATAAAACAAAATCAAAGCACTAGAAAAATAGAAGAAAATGTGAAATGGCTCAAAGGAAAAATAACTGGCCTGGAAAATAGATCAAGGAGAGATAATATAGGAATTATTAGACAACTTAAAAGCCATGAGTAGAAAAAATAGCCTAGTCCTCATATTTAAGGAAAACATAAGGGCAAACAGCACAGATATCTTGGAACCATAGGACAAATAGAAAGTGAAAAAAATCTACCATTGACCTTCTAAAAAAAATCCCAAAATTAAAACTCTGGAATATTGTAGCAAAAATCTAGAGCTCCAGATTGAAAAGACCATACTTCAAGCAGATAGATAGAAGCAATTCAAATATTGTGGAGCCACAGTTGGAATTGCACAAGATTTAGCAGGTACCATCTTAAAGGTATATGGTATATGGAACATGATATCAAAGAGAAAGGAGTTAGGATTACCACCAAGAATAACCTAGGTAGCAAAACTGAGGCACATAGGTAGTGTAATGGATAGGGTACAAGTTCTGGAGGGAGGAGGACCGGAGTTCAAATTTGACCTCAAACACTTATTAGCTGTATTTCCTGGGTAAGTCACTTAACCCTGTTTGCTTCTGTTTCCTCATCTGTAAAACAAGCTGGAGAAAGAAATGATAAACTATTCCAGTATCTTTTCCAAGAAAACCCCAAAAGGGGTCACAGAGTCAGACATGACTATAAAGTACTAAACAACAATCAAAACAGTATGATATAAAAGGGGGATATGAACATTTAAGGAAATAAAAGATTCTCAAGCATTCCTAATGAAAAGACCAACACTGAATGGAAAATTTGACATTCAAAAACAAAAATCAAGACAAGCATAAATGAGTAAGAAATCATGAGACTTAACAAGGTCAAAGTGTTTACATTCCCATGCGGAAAGATGATACTTGTAACCCCTAAGAATTTAGTCATAATTACAGAAGGGAGGGATATGTAGAGAGTGTGGGTTTGAATCTATTTTATTGTGATGATCTTAAAAGAAGATTGGAAGGGTGAGAAAGAAGAATGCATTAAGAGAAAGGGAAAGAGAAAGGAACAATGGGGAAGGGCATAAGGAATCATTCCCTTATATACCATTTCAAATAAAACTGACAAAACACAGTTCCCTCCTTGGAAACAATTTTGAATTAAGGCACAGCGTGACAGAAGTGTTGCCTAGAGTTTGCCCATGCAATCCTTGAAATATATACTCATATTTTAAATATATTTATAGTCACACCATTAAAAATGTTAAATAGTTTCTGCTTCCATAGAAAGCCTTTATTGTTTCTAGATGAGATATAAGGAAAACACAAGGGTTTTTTTTTGTTTGTATGTTTCTGGTTGTTTGTTTTGTTATATATATATATATGTATATATGTATATACATATATATATATATATCAAGCTCACTATAGAAGCGGATGTCATTGGTGCAAGGGAATTTAGGACAAGATAGAGTCAAGCCAGGTTTAGAAAAAACACTAGTTTATTCATTTTATGTTTATTGATTGTCTATTTTCAGTAATGCACTCTATATTCTGAACTCTGTTGCTTAAATTACTGAAATAAAAATTACTTTAAGAACACAGTATCACAAGATAGTTATCCTTGCAACTAAATAGCTAGGCAGAGGCAGCTAGGTGGCATAAGTGATAGAGCACTGGGCCAGGAGTCAGTAAGACCTGAAATCTAATCTAGCCTCAAACATGTACTAGCTGTACAACCCTGGGCAAGTCAATTGAAATCTGTCTCAGTTTTCCCATTTGTAAATCAAGGATAATAATATCAGCTACTTCCTAAATTTGTTGTGAGGATAAAAATCACATAATATTTATAATCCCTTAGCATAGTTCTGAGAACATAGTAGGTACTATGTAAATTATTACTCTCATCATCACCATCGTCATTAAAGTGGATTATTCAGAAGCATAGCCTAGATTAAGAGACCAATATCATGAGTAGAAAATCTATATTTCATAGCTCTTCTTAGCTCTTTTACCATGAAAAATAAATTAAACAACATTTGTTAGACACCTACTTTGTGAGAAATGCTGTTGCTTTGGCATAGTGGATAAAATGCTTGACTTAGAAATAGGAAGATCTGAGTTTGAATCCCAACTTACCAGCCATGTGACTATGAAAAAAAAATCCCTTAAGCTCTCAGCCTTGGATTTTGCCTGCAAAATGGGGTATTACAAGCACAGAAACAAATGAGATAAAGTATATAAAGTGCTTTACAATAGCTTAAAGGACTACGTAAATGTTAGCCAGTATTTTTTGTTGATCAGTGTTTTGATTGGAAAATGTGGAAATATATTCTCTATATGTAGTATCTGATGTGGGGTGAGACGGCCACAAAATTACTATGAATTACTGAATTTCTATGTTCCTTAGCACAATTTTCACACATGACTCCTGTTTAAATATTCCTAGATATGTTCATATGAGTGCTAGTCTCTCTGCTCTTTTTTGTTAGGTTCACAAGTCCTGTAGGCACTTGTTGGACATAGGCCATATCTCTGGGGAGTGTATTTCACAAACTCCCTCTAGGCACTCAATGATTATTGGACTGGACTTGTCATTCTCTGTTTAAAAAAAAAAACTAGGAGGGGAAGACCCTCAGAGTTGCTGGTCAAAAGAGAAACAGTTACTATTGACATTCAATCTGAGTCAGGAGGGTACTTTTTTTTTTAATTAAAGGGGCCATCCCCTGACTCACTTCTTAAAGAGGCCTATTCACTGAATCGGTGTTGTCTCACTCAAAGTGAGAACCTGAAAAGGCTTTAGCCTAAAAAGCCAGGGTCTCCCATTGCATCCATGGCCATCTCCAGTCATCTCGATGAACATCTGGCCACTGGACCCAGGTGGCTCTGCAGGAGAAAGTGAGGCTGGTGACCTTGCACAACCCTCCCTCACTCAAAGCAAAGTCAGCTACAAGTGATGTCATCATTTCTCTGATGTCATGGTCCTCTTTACAAACAAAGGACAAACACAACAACAACTTCAGACTTCAGACTTCAGATCTTAGAGTTCATATTTATAATGATCCAATACTTTGGTTTTCATGTCAATAATTTCATTATCATGTCAATGAGATGAGAGATGCAGACAGTTCCCAGAGCTATATAAATAGCTCTAATCTCTATCTTAAACTCACTAGCCATTCATCATGAGCTGCCAGCTGGATATCTCTCGTTGGACATCCCAATAGTATCTCAAATTCAACATTTATAAAACAAAAGTCATTATTTCTCACTTTTGCATCCTCCCTTTGCCACACTTTGCTATTTTTGTGGAAGGCAGCACCATCTTTTTGATCACTCAATGTTTACATCTTCAGGGTCATCCTTGATTCTTCATTCTAGTCCAACCCTCCCTCACATGATCAGGTGACTGATGTTGGTTCTACTTTTATGACATTTATCATATCTGTACCCAGCTCTACAATCATCAGCATACCTCAGATCCTCATCATCTCCCACCTAGACTATCAAAATAAGCTACAAGTGGATTGTCAAGTTGCCATTTTTTCAGTCCATTCTCCCCATAGTTACTAATATTGCAAAAGCACAGGTTTGACCCTTTCCCTGACTTACTAAATATTACTTACCGGTGGCCTTCAGAACAACTTATAAACTCCTTACCATAGCACTTGAAATCTTACACAATCTGGCTACCATATTTGGCTCCTGTCTAGACTTATTCCATATTAATTCTTTTTATATGCCCTACATTCTGGCCAAAACCCTGAACCTGATGGTCTATTCTTCATGTATGTTCCTTTGCACAGGCCATTCACCACACCCGCAATACATTCTCCCCTTACCTCTACCTTTAGGGCTAGCTCAAATATCATTTCCTAATCATTGGTTCCTTATCTAACCAGCTTTTAGTATGTTTTCCCTATTCAAGTGATTCACTATTGACTTAATTGTTTCCTGATTATATTTCTCTAGCATGGTGTGTTTCTTTTAATCCTTGATTGTATACATGTGCATATGCGTGTGCGTATGTGTCTGTGTTGGTGTCTGTGTCTGTACCTGTGTGTCTGTGTCTGTGAGTGTTAGTGTCTTTGTGTCTGTTAAGCCCCTTTGATAGTCTGGTAAAGTTCATGGTGTTTTCAGAATAAAATTTTTAAATGCTTAAAATAAAATTAGAAAACAAATCAATTGCATTAAAATATATTTATCTTTTTTTAAGTGCTCAAGACCCCCAGGTTATGAATCATTGCCCTAGTAGAAGCTAATCTTCTTGAAGGCAGGAACTGATTCATTTTTGACTTTTTATACTCAGTGCCCAAATTCAGTGCTATGCACATAGCAGGTACTTAATAAATCCTCATTGAATTGAACTTAATCAAAAAATGTACACATTACCTTTAGTAACATGGATTGGCTCCCATCTAAACCTCCTCATTCTGTGACACTCTCTTCCATGCACTTCGAAAAAAACATGTCTATCTTATATATTCAACATGTTGCAGGCCTTCCTCTAAGCTTCTTGAGATTCCATGCATCAAAACTCAAGCTATCTCTGATCCCTAACTTTCACTAAATCACTAGCCAAGTAGCATTTCTATTCACACATTTTCAGGATGATACCCTTTATGACACTTCTTTTTTTTACACTTGAATTTTTGTTGAAATTTTGTTGAATTTTTTTCCAGTTACAAGTATTTATTTTCTCTATCCCTTTCCCAAGTGGGAAAAGAAGAAAGAAAAACAAAAACCCTCAGAAAAAATATGCATATTCAAGCTAAACAGATTCACACATCAGCTCTCTCTCTCTCTCTCTCCATATATATATGTATATATATATATACATATATAATACATATATACACACATATTTGCATATATACATATGTGTATGTTTGTGTGTGTGTGTGTGTGTGTGTGTGTATTCTCTAAATCTTGAGTCTAGTATGCAAAATCATTGATAGAATCATGGTTGGTCATTGCACTGATCTTCCAAAGTTGTCTGTTTTCATAATGTTACTGTTTAAGAAATTCTCTTGGTTCTGTTCACTTTACTTTACATGGGTTAATAAGATAGGCTCCTAAAGGATCATAAGAACCCAAGGAAGAAACAACCAGAGGGCCCGTTCTGTGTCTTCAAAAGAGCCTAACCTGAGACATCAAAAAGAGTCAGACTTGGGAGTAATTAGGTAAATGGAAGCCATCAGAACAGCCAGATGGAGGATACAGGTTTTTCATAGTTTAAAAGGTCAAGTTTCTGAGTTGCCTTTTAAGGCTTTAGAGGGGCCATTGTTATTAGCGTATTATGGACTTTATCCTCTCCATTCAGGGTATTCCAAAAAATTTAATTAAGCAAGCTGGACCTTGAATTTTCTTAAGGTTGACCTTCCACCCATTGTCTCTCATATGAGCCAAGATTCCATCTAAAGCCTCTTCCAACATGAGCTCATTAGGCACAATCAACATTACATCATCAAACATTGTGGTAGACAGCAATTCCCTCAGGGAGTAAGGCCTCTTTTAGGTCTCTGCACACCAAACTGTGACAGTATGAAAGAGAAATCAAGTTACCCAGAAGAAAGATAGTGACAATATATTGAATTCCTTCCCAGGTAGAAGCAAACTGTTACTGACTAGTCAGTCATGAGAATAGAAAAAAGCAATTGGTTAAATCTATACCCCATTCCACTCACCCTAGGCAAGAACTAACTAGTCCTCTGTGTTGATAATGTCAGGAATAGTCATCATAACCATCATTACAACTTTATTCCCCTCCTAATAGTCTACCATAAGTCATCATGTACTATCTCCTTTCTTTGCTAGCCATACAAGGTTATTTAAAGATAATATGCATAGATAAGTCCTCTTATGCTTCTATAATTAGGAAGAAAATATCCTTCACCCCCACCAATACAATACTATTTAATATTAACTATTTATAGTGGTTCAAGCAACTTGAAGAGCTTCCAGTAAGTCCTATGAAGGTTAATGTATCCCTCTCCCCCAACCTGGAGTCAGTAAAAACAGAGTTCAAATCCTCCTAGCTATGCAACCCTAGGCAAGCCACAATATCAGTTGTTTCAGTTTCGTCAAACATAAAAATGGGAATAAAAACAATAACACCCACCTCTTAGGATTGTTACTGGGATCAAATGAAATAAAATGTGTAAAGGACTTTTCAAACATTAAAACACTATGTGAACTATTGTTATTGTTGGTTTCGATATCATCTCCCAACAATAATCAGTAATAGAAGGTGCCACACATTTATTAACTTCCCAAGACTCATGATATCTATGCCCAGAATATATTGGCCCTGATTAGCCACCACAACTCCATGCAAGCAAGATGTTCCTTGCTCCATTGATCTTCCCTCAAAACCCTGATGGAAGCTAGCATTCCCCTTAAGGATCTGTTGAGAGTCTCCTAGAATAAAAGTAACCTGGCAACTAAGAAATATGGCCTCATATATTTGGTTTTTCCCTCCCCACTCCTTCTAAGTAACTGACTAAGGTTTTTACCTTCTCATTCCCATGTAGTCCTCCGCTTAGAACATTCCAAGCCTCTGGAAAACTCAGTCCTTACCATCTCAACAACTTCTCAGAAGTGGATATAAAAACTTAGATTTAAACTTCTGCCATGACCACCCCCACTTCATTAGTGGTAAAAAGCTCTCTCACTCTCTGACTCCCTGGGGAGATAGTCAATTATGAAGAGATGATATAAGGGTGGGAGGGATAGTACAAAGGTGGGAGAGGAGGAGGATAGTAATGGGATAGTGAGATAAGCCTGAAGCTATCTTCTTGCTAACATCAGTTCTTTCTTTGTAAAAAGACTGGCATAGGTTAAATGAGGAGTCAGGGGCCATTAAATTGCTAGCTCTAGCTGACACTCATGAACAAATCTCCTCTGCATAGGGAGAACTGGTTTGAAAAATCTTTAGGTTCACAGTACAAGAGCTCCATGGCCTCCCATGTTTCACCTCCTGATAAAGTATTCTGACTCTCACTTAACTGACTTGCCCTTGGGTCAAGGCAATTCTTGGTCAAGATAATTCCTCATCACCTTCACTTCTGAGCTGCCCTATGTCCTTTGGCACCCAAAGTATTAATCGTCCTACCAACTGCTATAAAAATCAAACTGGCGAAACTTTGGCTTTATTATTCACCCAAAGTAAATTTATGGACTGATTCTTGGCAAAGGCCATGGCTTGCAATTTATCACTACTCAGCCCTCCAGCCACAACATTGGCCAGGCCCAATTGTTCTGTAACAGGAAAGAGATCTTGGCTTCCTGGAGCTCTACTGTAACCCACAAAGTTAACTTCTTCCATAATGTGTCCTTTAGATCTTACACTCAAAGCATCAAGAATACCTCATGGTGAATCAATTTACTTCTAAACTATAAGGTATGTTGAATATTAAATTAACACGTGATCTCCCTAGGGTTTTCAGGTTGGTCCATTTAAGATTAATGAGGCATTGGATCACCATTAAAAAGCCATTCAAGAATATGCATTTAATTACAATGAATTATGTATATCAGTTAATACCATTCAACTTGGAAAAAAAAACCCAGAGGGATGAATTATGTCTATTTTATTCCAGAGAAGAGTCCTAACTTTGACAAATTGAATATTGATGTTACTATGCCCCAATAATTAATGCCAGCCAGACCTCATCCATAATCACTTTATCTACAGACTTGGTGCATAGATACATGTGTGGTTAATATACACATGAATGGTTGCATATTACACGTGTTCATGTGTGCATGTATCTCTTAGAATTGACTGTGTGTATAGCATGTACATGTAGTGAGTTGTAAAAAAAAAAAAGCAGTTTTTAGATGCTTACACATAACCCCTGAATACAAAGCAAATTGCAACATCAATTCCAAAGAAAATACCAACCAGCCTCAGCTGGGATGTATTCATCAACCATTGACTTAGTTGAATGTTTATTTTAAAAGCACATGATTCATGTGTACAAGAGTTACCATCCATTAGCTTAACTAATATTTTTTCAATTGGCATTTTTTCTCCTCAAGCATTAAGTTGCCAATATTTTAACTATTCAAAAGTTACACTCATGACCCAGCAGATGATAATAAAACATGTTGTGATGGTGTCTGTAGAGAAAAGAGCAGCAATTAGAATCTTGAGTCTGAAACATAACACATCATTCCACCAATCCAAGGTCTATGGTTAGAGTTCTCAGATATCATTCCATTTATATCCCTCATAGATTATAATTCTGTGATAAGAAAGATAATGTCATCATGAGTCAAATTTTCTCAGGTTTTTTTTCTTCTGAAAAAAGTGTAATATTTTAAAGAATGTAATTTTTTTGTTTTCCAAAACTGATAAATTGATCTAAGCAATCTACATGTATACCATCTTTTAATTCAACACACATTTAATTAATCACCTACTAGTTACAGAGCAGCAGATCTAACTCTGAGAGAGATGGAAAATCTATATAATATATAAGCCCTCTGGTCACGGAGTAGAGACCATTAGGCAGATATATTCACAGGTAACTAAAATACAAAACTAAATAAAATGTGAAAACAACTAAATAAAATGTGCATACAAAATCTTATGCAAGATTCAAAAGTAGGAGAATAATTGCCAACTAGAAGTATTAAGCATTTGAATCTATCTTAGAATATAGGTAAGAATTTTTTCAAATGAAAGGGACTATAGTCATTTTTTAAAATGTCACTGTCATTTTTTAAAAATCAAAAATATATGAAATAATAACAAATGCCAACCTTGGAGTGGCCATATGGCATATTAAAAAAAAAGCTGGCCTTGGAATCAGGAAGAATTGTTAGGAAAACATCTTGTTAGCTATTGCCACATAACTGAGGGTGACTCATATTATTCCGGAGCTTGACCAAATCAATACAGTGTCATCCCCAACAAGATCATCTAGCAGATCTCTTCTTCTATACAGAAACTCTCCTCCATTTGGACTCTTCACAGAATATCTTCTGTGTAAATGTCATTATGTCATTGTCAGTGTCATTGTCAAATATTTTCAGTAATCATACATCTACCTAATTTATCAGTTATCAGGTCCTCTGATAATTAGAGGACCACTGAATAAAATTATCTCTGTGGGTGCATCAATCAAGTAATTTTATATGATCTTAAGATATGCATGAGAGACTTCTTTTTGGAGGAGAGCTTTTAAGGAAGAATTTGTTCTACTAAGTGAAGATAAAAGCAGCTAGGTGGCACAGTGAATAAAGTGCAGGACTTGGAATTAGAAAAACATGGGTTTACCTCACATAAAGGTGGCAAGAAAAAGCAGTTCTGTTGGAAGGGAAGAGGGGGCAGGTGAGGGGGAATGAGTGAATCTTGCTCTCATGGGATTTGACTTGAGGAGGGAATAACATACACACTCAATTGGATATCTTACCCCACAAGAAAGCAGGGGGAAGGGGATAAAAAAAGATGCACGATAGAAGGGAGAGCAGATGGGGGAGAAGGTAATGAAAAACAAATACTTTTGAAAAGGGACAGGGTCAAGGGAGAAAATTGAATAAAGAGGGACAGGACGGGATGGAGGGAAATATAGTTAGTCTTTCACAACATGATTATTGCAGAAGTGTTTTGCATAATTATACACATGTGGCCTATGTTGAATTGCTTGCCTTCTTAGGGAGGGTGAGTGGGAAGGGAAGAGGGAAGAGAATTTGGAACTCAAAGTTTTAAAAGCAGATGCTCAAAAAAAAAGTAGTTTTCCATGCAACTGGGAAATAAGATATCTAGGGAATGGGGCATAGAAATCTATCCTGCCCTATAAGAAATTAAGGGGAAAGGTAATGGGGGGAGTGGGGTTACAGAAGGGAAGGCTGACTGGGGAAGGGGGCAATCAGAATATATGCCCTCTTTGAGTGGGGGGGAGGGTAGAAATGAGGAGAAAATTTGTAACTCAAAATCTTGTGGAAATCAATGTTGAAAACTAAAATATTAAATAATAAAACATGATTTTTTTAAAAAAATAAGGCTTATTTTCAGATATTAAAAAAATAAAGACATGGGATTGAATGCTGCCTCATCTGCTTGCTTGCTGCATGACTCTGGGCAATTCATTTAATCTCTATCTGCCTCAGTTTGTAAAATTGGATAATAATAGCACCTACCTCACAGGGTTGTTATAAGGATCAAATAGCTGACATATGTAAAGCACTTTGCCAACATTAAAGACTATACAAATGCTAGTTGTTATTGTTAGAATTGTCATTACTGTTACTGAGTCATTTTCTAAAAAAATCAATCAATTATCAATACAGACAGATCTTGTATTCTTTATATCTTCCAGTAGTCTAGGAAAATACTGATGAAGGCACTGAGACTACAAATTTGACTATGTTATCTGACAGAAAACAATTTTTAAGAGGCTGCTTCATTCTCTTTTCACATTAGATCACATTGATCAAGATTCAATGAAGGCATGTGCAGTGGTAATTATTATTTCCCATTTATTTACCTTGATTGGTAATAATACTGAGGATTTTTCTTCTGACTTGGTATCTTCCCCCATTTTATTTATCTTAAATGTCTGAGGCCAGATTTGAAATCATAAAGATGAGTCTTCCTGATTACAAGACCAGGGCTCTATCCATTGTGCCACTTACCTGCCTTCGTTTTCACATGTTCACATGGGCTATTTGTGCCCAACCTGTGATAGAGCCTTCTCAGTTCATATGGGTCTGATCAGCCACAGTTGGGCATATTGAAACTTGACTCTGGGATAGTGATGTCATTTTGGTCCTATTTGAGAACAAAGGACAACAATCAACCAACCAACCATGCACCTTAAAAACCATTCTCTCATTTTTTTCCCAAAAATATGTCCCCTTCTGCACAGCTTTCGTTGGGTGTATTTGGTCTGATCCAACCTTACCAAGTTCTTAAGTCTCATTTCTGTTCTTCACATACCGTATCAGATACTGAGTCAAAATATCAATATCTATAAATCCCTGTAGAAACACTGGCAAATATGCCCAATTTCTTATCTGTTTCTTTTACTTTCCAGTTTTAATTATAATTTTTTTGTGTGATCTGGTTTAGATTATGTCCATTAATTTATTTTTGACACTATTAATATTTTTAAAAATAGTTTCCATTGTATTTATTTGCACAATTTATTTTGTCCCATTTCCTTCTCCAAATTAAACAATAAGAAGTCATCAAGATAAAATAAAATAAAAACCTTCTTACAAGTATTAAAGAAAGACAAAATAAATTCCCCTATCAGCCATGTCTAGAAATGTGTGTCTTATTCTGCAAGTTAAGTCCATCACCTCTCTGGTGAGAGTTGGATAGCATGCTTCATCTTCAAGCCTCTGATGTTTTAGTTGAACATTGCATTAACGAGTTCTAAATTCCTTCAAATTTGTTTTTCTTTACAATGTTGTCAATGTACATATTTTTCTCTTAATTCTTCTTTCATTCCGCTTCATTTTATAAAGTCCTGTTTCCTCTGAAGCTGTCTCTTTTGTTGTCCATTAGGATGCAATAATATTTTCCATTACATTTATATACTATAATTTGTTTTTTTAAATCTATTTATTTTTAATTTATAGAGTAAAACAAGCATTTTCATAACAGAATATAATAAAAAAGGATTATTGTACACAAAACTGTACATATACTAATATAGAACTTCCTATTATATACTATATATACATATAGAATGTATATATACTATCTATCCATCTATTATATCCTATAATTTGTTTAGCTATTACTGAATAGGTAGACATCTCTTTCATTCCAAGTTTATACTATTGACTCATATTGAGATCAAAGTTCCCTGAAACCTCAAGAAATTTTTCATTGAACTATTGTCTTGCTAGATCTCTCTACTATTGTATTTGTGAGGTTCATTTCTTGACTAAAATGGTAAAATTTTAAACTTATCACTATTCATTTCTATTTTAGTCAGTTTTGCCTATTGTGGCAGTTTAATGAGAATGCTTAGATTCCTAGTTCTATAATTCAACTTATTCCTCCAATCTTTGCAAGCAAATTTAATAAGTATGCTTTATTTGTTTTCATCTAAATCATTGACAATTTTAAGCAGTACAGGACCAAAGATGGATCACTAGAAATCCTAATCCTTTATATTTTAGATACTTAATTTCAAAGTGATATCAACTCATTAAGAACCATTCTTTAGCTCTAGTTTTCTGAATAATTCTGGATACCCCCCCACCAAGTTCCCTATCATCTAGTCTATATATCTCCATTAGATCCACGATAGCACAAGAGTCTTTGTCAAATAAATTCCTAAAATCTAAGTACGATCTATTTGCAGCATTCCTTGTTATACCAATCTAGTTATGCTCTCAAAAAATAACTTAATCTGGCGTGAATTTTGTTTTGCTCTTTTGTTGTAACTAAATGATTTATTAGAAAAATAATAGTAACATTGTGCATTAGCACAACTACACTTGCGTAGTACCTCTTACATTTAAATTAATTTCAATGCATGAGGTAACATTACGTATTTTATATTCACTATCTTTAAGGGAATAGGGATTGTATCTGTGATTTTACTGGCTTTGGGAGTTCCCAGGTAAAGAAACTTTCTCTGGCAACAGGTCAGCACCTTCTTTGCAATTTACAGTAATAGAGAATTTCCTAGATTACTGAACATTTAAGTGACTTGCCCATCACATAGCCAGTACATGTCTCAGACACAATCCTTGAAATGAGATCTTACCCATTTTGAGGACAGCTGCCTGACCTCATGTCATTCTGTAACAACAACAAAAACAAAGTACTTTTAAGGTTATAAACCACTTTACATCTATTATTTTGTTGAATTATATAGAATAGTAATCAATAAATGTTTATTCATTCAATGAATGATTCAATCATTCAATCTCATTTCATGGTTGTTCCCTTATTTAATGATAAACTAAAACTTATTTTTCTCTGAACATAAAAAGAAAACTTTTTTTTTCTTTTTTTTCCTTGAAGTTTCTTTTCAAAAGTTGAAATGGGTTACCAATTACCTAAGGGTAAGAAAGAATGTCAACGCTAATAAGATTATGGTTTTCAAAACATTTCATTTGTTTTTCCATCATAGCATTCACATATTCAGCCATCTGACTACAAATATAACAATGACCTCAAATATCTGTGTCATCTGGTGCAGGCCATACTTTCACCAAAAGCTTCTCAGTGGCATTTTAATCAATAAAGCAATGCAGGCTGTGGAGGATTATTGAAAAACACCTCAAGAATGCCTCCAATTTAAAAGATAAAGAAAAAATAGCCTTCAATTGAGATAACCCAATCTGTCACTCCATTTGACAAAGTTCAGCTGTAAGGGAGTGACAGCTGTGGTACTCACAAGAAGAGAGTTCTGAAGCCCTTAGAAATAAGCTAATCTTTCAGGCATTACCATATGGCGAAAATAAAATTGATGGTCATATTCTTCAACTTGTTTGTTATTTGGCAACCAAATTATCTGTAGAACTGGATCTCACTAGACCATCACACAATCAAGATACACTAAAGTTGTGCCAGCTGAAATCAGTTGTGTTAACAGTCCTTCTATAAGTTAGCAGCTAAATCTTATGAGCCTGTCTGAAGCATATGGAGACTGGTACAGGGTCATGCAATGAGTAAGTGCCAGAGGTATGATTTGAGCTCAGATTTTCCTGTTCCAAATGCAGAAGCATTACATATGAAATATGCTGATTTTACTTTCTGACATTACTGTCCTATCAACATTGTCATTTTGGACAGCAGTCTACTCTGTGTTTTGAAGAATGTATGATATCATAGGTGAGTAGATGTTCGTCAAATTCCTACCCACTGATGAAATTAGAGATCCTTTATGTACATAAATAGGAATTACAACAAAGTCACCCTTTATCTTTTCTGTGAGCTTATTGCCTGAAATTAGGCACCTATACACATATAGTATATATGTATATGCACATTTATATATGCATGTACACAGTAGATAGAGCACTGAGCTTGAAATTAGGAGGACTCATCTTCATGAGTTCAAATTTGACCTCGGTCAGTTCCTAGCTGTGTGACTCTGAGCAAGTCACTTAACTCTATTTGCCTCGGTTTCCTGAATTGTAAAATGAGCTGGAGAAGGAAACAGCAAACCATTCCAGTATCTTTGCCAAGAAAACTCCCAGTGGGGTCACAACGAATCAACAGCAACAATTACCTCACATATTTTGGTCAAATGATGTGTTGTTTCAAGGAAAATCATTGATCACATAGTTTCAGCACAGAAAAAGCTGGATTTGGAAGGAACCTCAAAAGCCATCAAGAACAACTCATTCCTGACCTAGAATCCTCTCTTCATCATCCCTGACAAAATGGCATCCAGCCTTTGCACAAAGGTTTGTGGTGAAACAGTCAGATTGTCAGAGGCAGACTACTATAAACCTGGAGAGCTCTAAATCTTAAGGGAATTTTTTTCTCTCATCATTCCATTCCCTTTTTTTGTGCTCCAGATACTTACCAGCTGTGTGACTCCAAGTAAATGTCTTAACCCAATTCAGCCTCAGTTTACCTGTGAAATAGGAAAAATCCTATTTGTAGAACCTAACTCACAACACGAGACTGTTGTGTAGTTCAAGTAAGGAAAGAGAAGGAGGAAGGGGACAAGCTACATGCCAGGTGCTTTTCAAATTTTATTTCTTCTGGTTCTCGCAAGAAACCTTAAAGGTAGATGCTATCATTATCCCTATTCCACAGTTGAAGAAACTGAGAGAGATAAATGCAAAGTTGCCAGTATCACACAGCTAATGTCTGAAGCCATATTTGAACTCCAGTTTTCCTGACTCCAGGCCCTGTGCTATGTATACCATATCACCTACCTGCTTGTATAAAAACATTCAAGAGCCTCAAGAACAAGTAAAACACTTGAAAAACTTTAAAGTGCTTTATAAACTTTTGTTATTGTTGTTGCTATTGTTGAAAAGAAATATTAAAAAGAACCTCTTATTCTTTCATATTTACTGCTCAGCAGACCACTACACAAGGAGACAAAACAATTGTTTTTCATAATGGACCCAAAGCATTGCATTATCATCTCATCTGTAGCCATGCTGAAATCATGTTCAGGACAAATCCAGCAGCAGATAGGATGATGAGGACAATGTAAATTGCATTTGATGTCTACATAGCACTGATTTCTTTGGTTAGGTCTCTATACTTTGGAAGCTTTTCATGCTATGTAACTTTGAGGTGATAAGTTTTTGGTATGACAATATCTATTTAAAGTATTCTCAATTTTTATGGATCTGCGTTATATTGGGGCATCTATAGGCCACAGTTTTCTACCTGATAGTTGACTGACATGGATTGTTGAATTTTCAAAGATATTTTGAGGTGTCGTTTTGTAGTAGATAGATTTGTTATCTGTTATTTTATGAAATAAAGATGAGCTGCTTGTGTCTTTTTAGGCATTCAGTAGATATATTGTATCATGTAAGGATGTGTTGTAGAGTTTCTACCATTTCCTTGCAAAATCTATATTTAGAACTATTTCTTGGCATATATATGCATATGCACATATGCATATATGTACATATATATACATGTGTGTGTATCTTTTGGGGACAGAAAAAAAGCAATTAGTAAGTGTCTACTATGTGCCAAGCACTATGCTTAGTGCTTGCTTTACAAATGTTAACTCATTTGATCTTTACAATAACCCTGAGAGGTAGGTGCTATTATTATTCCCATTTTGACAGTTGAGAAAACTGAGGAAGACAAAGGTTAAATCATTTACCCAGGGTGACACAGTTAGTAAGTTTCTGAGGCCAGATTTGAACTTAGGTCTTCCTGACTCTAGGCCCTGAGGTCTATCCACTGTGCCACCTAGCCATTATGTCAATATATTGAATATACCTCTCCCCTCCAAAAAAAAAAAGCAAGAAGGAGGAGGAGAAGGATTTGTAAGATGAAGTTTCTCAGGGTATTACAGTAAGCAACTCAGACCAACATATAACTTTCAGTGGTTTCTATCTTTATGTAGCCAAAGTTCAATTCAGGAACCAGCTCTTGCTTAAGGTTTTTCCTGCTCCTCCCAGATACTAGGATATTTCCTTTGAGTCTACTTTGAAATTATCTATTTGTGTATATTTTTCCTCAAATAGAATAAAAATTCTTTAATTGAGGGGGCTATTTGGAGGGAGGGATGTCTTAGCATAGTATTTAGCATGTAGTAGGCCCTTATAAATGCTTTTTTAAAAAAAGTCAGATTCATAGACATAGATTTTAGTTACCCCACAAAGTTGTGACAGATTCTTTTTCAAGAAAAGAGATTGCCATTTTCTCTAATATTGATTGTCAATTTATCCTTCAAGTTTTTACAAAGTCTTTTTAGCAGTTATGTGAGCTATAGTAGACACAGGGAAAATCTGCCTTGGCTCTGCTATGATGTGTCAACATAGACCAGATCCACTATGTTCTTCCACTGATTCAGTCTTGAAGGTGATAGAGTATGCTAAGATATTCCCCACACTTTGAACTAATGAGATCCGATTATTTTCTAAAAAGAAGAGAGAGAAATAAAATTCATCTGAATAGATCAGATACTATGAGATACTCATAAGGTTTATGAACCAAGAGAAATAGGTTAATACCATGTGGGTCATGGCACTGAATCGCAACTGCATTTGAGTAACTAATAAACAAAAGTGATTGTGCTAACAGGAGCTGCTAGGAACAAATTATAGATAGTTATTCCTATCTCTGGAGACTATAGGAACATGAATCTAATGTATCTGGGATGAAAATTATATTTTATATAATTAACTCTGAGATAATAACAGGACTAATATTTTAGTTGATATTGCTGACATATGTACCTTTTAAGTTGTATTATTTATTTTAAAAATACCATATTACTACATTACACAGTTGATAAAATGCAAAAAAGACTGGGAAAGCAATTTTCTAAACATCTTATAAGTGGAAAATAATGATAAATGTCTAAAGATCATATTATCACCATTATGTGCCCTAAATTGAAAGATGTCACACATTTTTGTACTTTGTACATGTTTCTAGCTAGCAATTACTAAGTTAAGCCTATCTTAATGAGAAAAGAAGTTCATAACACATATCACAATTTTCAGTAAAGATACAGATATTTTTCATAAATATGTGAGTTTTTCTTTTCAGTTTTGGAAAATAACCATTTTTAAAACTATTAAATGCCTACACTTTTTTAAAAGTTTCCTTCATGCATAGTTTTAGCAGTTAACTAGCAAGTTGCTAATTGGAACAAAATCTTTATTGAGGTCTCTTGGTTCATGGAAATGTCATAACAAATAGACTACTCATGTTGACTATATAAGAAAAATGACAATTTTACTGAAAAACACTTAGATCTGATTTGTGGTTAAATTAGACTTTAAAACAATAGATCTATAGCCTTTCTTTGAAATATCAAGGGGTTTTTTTATCTAAGTTTATAAAGGTATGTTTAATCTGTTTTGGATTTTCTTCACACTCTACATATAATTAAAAACCGATGTAACATAATTTAGAAGCATATGAAAAGATGGAAATAACACAATGAAGAAATATACATATTTCCCAGATATGTAAACTACCAAATATTCACAAAAGAAATTGTGAACTTGCTGTAAAATAATTTCAGCTGAATATAGAGAATAGGTAAAAGTGAACCTGAACATGGTATTATTTATATTAATTAATGCCAGAGAATACTAACACTCACTAGCCTTTACATTCTACTCTTATCAAGGATTCACAGTGATCCACAAACTTTTTTCAGGGAAGCTTATTCAGATCCTCTCTTGATGCAGGTATTTTCTGATATATGTCACATTTTTCCCACTCTCTCCAGTAACAACTGGCATATATTGGTTCTTCCTAGACACAAGATGAAGTTTTGGGGGTTAGCGGGATTAAGGAGGTATCAGCCCAAACGTCACCTTAAGCCTATGGTGGGCCCTATGTTAGAGAATTCAAGGACTCCACTCATGATAATTCCTCAATCTCCCCTCTGCTCACAAAAATTTAGCACATTCTGATTAAGCCCAGTCACCAAAAGGAAGCAAAGCAAAGGAAGAAACTAGGGTCAGAGCCAATCTTATGTGACTGTTAGGATCCTAAAGGAAAGACAACTGAAATCAAACCAGCCACTCTTATCCCCTTAAAGGTTACTAATGTCAGAGAACCAGGCTGAGTCAACTTTTCAGTCTATACTGGGGATATACCCACCACCAAATGATAGACACCAGAAAGTAAGTTAAATTGGATAATAATGAATAAATGCTGGAATACTAAATATTTCAACAGGGAAAAAGTGAAAATCCAGAGCACAAACATATAAATCACATAAACTGAAACCTGAAGGAAAGATGACTACTACAGCATCAAAGAGATCACAAACCTCTCTTAACTATTGCAAGATAAAGAAATATGAACCAGTGTCTGATGAAACACAGAATCCTATGAAATCCTAAATTCTAGAATTACTCTGAAGAGGAATAAAAACTGTTAGAGAATAAATTAGTGATGAATATATATATAAGAATGTACATATCTTAATGAATAAATTTAAAACTCAATTACCAGATTCAGAAAAAAAATGAAATCTATTAGACAGTTTCTTAAAAAAAATACAGCAAATAAGAAATGTATAGACTTAGAATGTGAAAATAGTGAAGCAATAGAAAATCTGACAGAAGAGGGGCAAAAGGAAACAACATTGAAAGAGCATATGGTCTCTATGAAAGCTAAAATCATTGACTTCAAAGAAATGATGTGGAAATATATGTTAACTATCATGTCTCACAGAAGAACATGACAAATAAAAGTCTTGGGAGTGATAATAAAATGAGAAATACAAGAAGACTGCCAAGAACCTCTGAATATAGAAAATAAAGCACCAATCTAAAAAATATTGCCTCCAAGGAAAAAAAAAAGACTAAGCTTCAATCTCCAAGACACACAATAGACAAATTAACAATTGCAATGACAAATAATTACATTTATAAGCAGCCAGAATAATTTCAAATATAAAAGAAAGTAAATATGCCTCTCTTTTTTTTCAAAACTCATTGTAAACTTAATGAGTGAATGGAATAATATATTTCAAATGGCAAAGAATCCACACTCCAATACAAAATTATGTACACTACAAACCCAAGTCTAATCTTGAAAGAATGTTGGATTTTCAACAACAACCACCCAAAAAGGCCACAATGGAATTGCTAAAACAACAACAATAACAACAACAAATGTATGCATAAATTTTGGTGTGGCAACACCTCAAACAACAGAGGTAAAATAAAGATAAGTATAATTGCCAAGAAAAATATAAATATTGAAATAAATTGCTGCTTTTAGAGAGTAGTTTTTAAAAAGCCATGATAATTTATGAGATTTTTAAAAAGGAAAAAACAGAAACAAAAAAAAGAGATTGAAAAAGAGAGAAAAATTTAAAGAAGTTGTAAAGATGTCCAAGTGAAGGTAGAGGGCCAGAAAACACTACAATAATTTATAAATGAATCAGTGTATTTTGGGAACCAATATCTCAGATGGGGAGAAAGGTGGTAGAGGCTGGGGGGAGAACAGGTCATGTACCCTTATCAAATCTATGGGTGAATAATGAAGACATGAGGTCTTATAATAAGGATGCCTTCTTTACCTAATGTTATTTGGTACAATCATAAACACTCTACAAATTGAATTAAGATAAGATAAATAGATTTAAAGTATGAAGTAAAAAGAAAAACAAAACTTGGTATTTGTTAATGACAAGAAACCAACTCAAATAACAGCTTCGGTAAAGTTATAGGTTCCAAAATAAAAACCAATGAAAATCAATAGCATTTCTATATATTAATAATGATAAAACCTAATATGCAGTCACAGAAAGAAAAGTTTCATTCAGGATAAATACCAAATACATAAAATAACTGTGAGTCATTCTACCAATGCATATTCATTTAAAGAACTAAAATAAAAAATTCATTTAGAGGAAAAGAGGCATAAAATTTCAAGGAAATATTGAAAAGAATGAGGGGGAAGTAACACTTTCACACCTCAACTTATGTTATAAAGTGGTAACATTGAAACCATGTAATACTATTTAAAAATTGAAAAGTAGATCAATGTAACAGACTAGACAAGTAAGAGTCAGATAAAACTGAATTCAGTAACAGTTTTGGATAATCTTCCAAACATAAATTACAGAGGAAAGAACTTTCTGTTTGACACAAATTTCTGAGAGTATTTGAAAGCAGTCTGGAAGAAATTAAATTTAGGTGAATATAATTGAATTTTGTTGTTTAACTTCTACTGTATTTAACAATAAATACAAAAATGGAGATGTGATCATTATTTAATATGATACACTAAAACAATTAGGCAGTTAAGTGGTGCAGTAGCTAGAGCACCAGCCCTGGAGTCAAGAAGACTCCTTCCTGACTTTAAATCTGGATTCAGACACTTACCAGCTGTGCGATGCAAGGCAAGTTACTTGCCCCATTTGCCTCAGTTTCCTCATCTGTAAAATGAGCTAGAGAAGAAAATGGCAAACAACTCAAGTATCCATACCAAGAAAACTCCAGATGGGGTCACATATGAAAGTCAGACTGAAATTACCCAACAACAACAAAATTTAAAAATTAAGAGAGAGGACGATCAAATGTCTTTCATAGCTTAGATATTGGGTGGATTATTAACCAAACCAAGGATAGAGGCAATTATGGAAGAAAAATAGATAATTTCATTTAAATTAAATCAAAAAGCTTTTTATGAACAAAATTAATATAGCTC
>CM053623.1:200013741-200036370 GCA_028646595.1 Phalanger gymnotis
GCCTGTGAAAATCAATGCTGAAAACCAAACATGTCAAAAATAAATTTTAAAAAAATGTAATATTAAAAAAAAAGAGAAATACTTAAGATGAAAAGCTATTTATCAGTAAATAAGTGGCCAAGGGATATGAAGAAAGAGTTCTCAAAAGAAAAAAAAAATGCAAGCTATTGACAACCACCTGAAGGAGTGCCCAAATCACTAATGAAAAAAGAAATGCAAATCAAAATAATCCTCAGATTTTACTTCATCCCTTATGATAAAATATTGAAAGAGGCAATGTTAGTGGATTTGTAGACAGACAGGAACACAAGCGCATTCCTGGTGGTGCTATGAAATGATCTAATGATTCTATCTACAAAGCAATATGGAATAACCTGAAGAGAGTAACTACAATGTTCATACACATTAATCTATATCCACTGCTAGGAACATTCCCAAAAGGGAGTATGACAGCAATGTCCAATATAAACCAAATATTTGTAGGTACACTTTTCATGTGAGACAACAAAGAATTAGAAACAAAATAGATGTCCATGATTAGTAACAATTTAAGAAATCACGATATTTGGATGCAAATTATTGTGTTATAATGTAAATATAACAAAATATAGAGAAAAATAAAAAAGACCTAAGAATTGATGCAAAATGAAATTAGCTGAATTAGAAAAGCAATATATATTGCTTGCAATAATATAAATGGAAGAACAACAAAAAACAATCAAATTCAAGACTCACTTGAATCCAAAGAGATATGTAAAGACTCTTACCCATCACTACTCTACCTGCTGACACAAAGTTCTTTGTAGAGATGGGTGATGTACATTTAACAGTCAGATTTCTTTTTTTAATATGCTAAGTAGTTCTGTTAGACATTTTTACCTTTTCTCTTTTTTCTTCCTTATTATAAAGGATACCTCTTTGGGAGGGGCTGCAAAAAGGATAAAATAGAAAATGTAGGTAATTTTAAGATGAGGTTTATCAACCAAATGTATTTTAAAAGCATGTTAAGGAAAGCAGGGACTTGCTTAAGTTACCCCCCCAGGTCCCTCCAAACCCCTATAAAAATGGCTCTGAACAAATTCTAGAACTGAAGAACCCACAAAATAGCAGAGGCAAGCAGGACTCCAGCCCAGGACAGGTTGCTGGGAAGGGTCTATTGCACAGAGCTATGAGTGGAGTGGTGCACAGGCCAGCAGGGGCCACACCGGGACCAACCAGACCAGAAGCCGGGTGGAACAGGCTGTTGGGCCGTGACTCAGTGAGCTGTGGCAGTTACCAGACTTCTCAACCCATAAACACCAAAGACAACAGAGAAGGTTAGTGGGAAAAACTGTGGGGACAAAGGGAAAAGAGTTCGCGGTCAGCCATCACCCCAGGGGTGGCAGAGGTGGTGCAGCTCTGAGGCTGCTTACAGAGTTACAGCTGCAGTTGCTTCTGGCTCCAGGCCCACCTGATGGGAGGAATTAAGTGGCAGATCAGAGCAGGAGTGAAGAGCCTGCTGAAGATCTAAGTCCAGTCTGGGTTGGGGGTTCTTGGGGAAGGAGGAGTGCTGGTGTGGCAGAGCTTGCTGTGTAGAAATAGCTCTGAAAACACCACACAGTCCCTCAATATTGGGACAAAGTACTCTCTACTCTACAAGCAGTCATACCCCGATGAAAGGCTCAAGGGTCAAGTAGTGGGCTGGGAACATGAACAGGCAGTGGAAATGGACTCAGATTCAGACTCAGACTTTGGGATCTTTTTTTGGTGACAAAAAAGACCAAAACATACAGCCAGAAGAAGTCAACAAAGTCAAAGAGCCTACATCAGAAGCCTCCAAGAAAAAAATGAACTGGTCTCAGGACACAAAAGAGCTCAAAAAAGGATTTGGAAAAGCAAGTAAGAGAAGGAGAGGAAAAATTGGGAAGAGAAATGAGAGTGATGCAAGAAAAACATGAAACGTAAGTCAATGATTTTCTAAAAGAGACTGAAAAAAATACTGAAGAAAACAAAACCTTAAAAAATAGACTAACTCAAATGGCAAAAGAGCTCCAAAAAGCCATTGAGGAGAATAATGCCTTGAAAGGCGGAATTAGCCAAATGGAAAAGGAGGTCCAAACGACCACTGAAGAAAATACTACTTTAAAAATTAGGTTGAACCAAGTGGAAGCTAGCCACTTTATGAGCAATCAAGATGTTATAAAACAGAACCAAAGGAATGGAAAAATGGAAGAAAATGTGAAATATCTCATCAGAAAAACCACTGACCTGGAAAATAGATCCAAGAGAGATCATTTAAAATTCATTGCAGTACCTGAAAGCCATGATCAAAAAAAAAAGAGCCTAGATATCATCTTTCAAGAAATTATCAAGGAAAACTACCCTGATATTCTAGAGCCAGAGGTTAAAATAGAAATCAAAAGAATCCACAGATCACCTCCTGAATATATGCCAAGAAGAAAACTCCTAGGAATATTGTCGCCAAATTCCAGAGCTCCCAGATCAAGGAGAAAATACTGCAAGCAGCCAGAAAGAAAAAATTTGAGTATTGTGGAAAAACAAGCAGGATAATACAAGATCTAGCAGCTTCTACATTAAGGGATAGAAGGGCTTGGCATACAATATTCTGGAGGTCAATAGAGCTAGGATTAAAACCAAGAATCACCTACCCAGTGACACTGAGTATAATGCTCCAAGGCAAAATATGGATTTTCAATGAAATAGAGGACTTTCAAGGTGTCTCATTGAAAAGACCAGAGCTGAATAGAAAATTTGACTTTCAAACACAAGAATCAAGAGAAGCATGAAAAGGTAAATAAGAAAGAGAAATCATAAGGGACTTAGTAAAGTGCAACTGTTTTGCTTACATTCCTACTTGGAAAAATGATGTGTGTAATTCATGAGACCGTAGTATTAGGGGTCCTGAAGGGAGTATACATACATACACATGCACACACACACATATATGTATATACATATGTATATACATATAGACAGAGGGCACAGGGTGAGTTGAGTATGAAGGGATGCTATCTAAAAAATAACATCAAATTAAGGGATGAGAGAGGAATATATTAAGAGAGGAAAAAATGGCAAGATAGAGTGGGGTAAATTATCTCGCATTAAAAATGGCAAGAAAAAGCATTTCATTGTAAGTGAAGATGTGGCAGGTGAGGGCGATATGAGTGAATCTTGCTCTCTTCAGATTTGACATGAGGAGGGAATAACATACACACTCAATTGGGTACCTTACCCATCGGAAAAGAAGGAGGAAGGGGATAAAAAGGAAGAATGATAGAAGGGAGGGCAGGTAGGGGAAGGAGGTAACCAAAAGCAAACAATTTTAATAAGGGACAGGGTCAAGGGAGAAAATTGAATAAAAGGGGACAGGATAGGAGGGAGCAAACTATAGTTAGTCTTTCACAAAAAGAGTATTGTGGAAGGGTTTTACATAATGATACATGTGTGACCTATGTTGAATTGCTTGCCTTCTTAGGGAGAGTGGGTGGGGAGGGAAGAGGGGAGAGAATTTGGAACTCAAAGTTTTAAAAGCAGATGTTCAAATAAAAGAGTTGTTTTTGCATGCAACCAGGAAATAAGATATACAGGCAATGGGGCATAGAAATCTATCTTGCCCTACAAGTAAGTAAGGGAAACGGGGATGTGGGGGAGTCTGGTGACAGAAGGGAGGGGAACTGGGGAACAGGGCAATCAGAATATATACCATCTTGGAGAGGGGTGAGGGTAAAAGTGGGGAGAAAATTTGTAATTCAAAATCTTGTGGAAATCAATGCTGAAAACTAAAAATATTAATATATAACATAATATATAAAATGTAAGTTAAAAGGTTTTTCCTTATTGATAGGCTTATTATTACAGTGTCATCATAAGAAATATATTGGTCAAAAGTGAAAATTCATTTTTCAGATAGTCAAATAAACATCTACATCAAAGGCATATCCTCAAGGGGCTGTAATATAACTATAGAGTTGTATGGATCAAACATAGAGAGGATAGGCACATGTTTTGAATTCTACTCTTACCCCAAGCCAATAACACACATTTTCTTCAACACTAACTCAGTATTATCCTTGTAGTTACATAGGGTCTAAATCTTAATATCTTAATATCATCCTGAACTCTTCATTCTCTCTCGCCCCACAAATCCTATCAGTTCCTACATCCTGTTCTTACTTCCACAACATCATTTACATCTGTCCCCTTTCTCTCCACTTACACAACCATTGCTTTAGTTTAGGTCCTCAATATTTTGTTCCTGGACTTTTACAATAGTTTCCTACTTGATGTTCCTGCCCTATTTTCCCTTCTCCAAACCATTCTCCACCAAAGTGATTTTTTCTAAAACAAAGATCTGATGATGTCACTCCCTTAACAAGATCCAGTGAATCCCTGATGACTAGAGGTTCAAATATAAATCCACCTTTTTAATTTTAATCCCTTCCCAACCTGGACCCAAATTAATTTTCCAGACAGTCAGTCAATAAGCATTTACTAAGTGCCAACTCTAGAAAAGGCACTATGACAACCACTGGGGTACAAAGAAAAGCAGACAGTCTCTGCTTTCAAGTAGCTCACAGCCTAACATGTGATGCAACATGAAAATATCTATGTACAAACAATCTGTATAGAGGATGAATTTTAAAAAGTAATCAACAGAGAGAAGGTATTAGAATTAAGAGGCATTAGGAAAGACTTCCTATAGAAAGTAAGAATTGAAAGAAACCAGGAAAGCCAGATGTAGACAGAAAGCATTTCATGCATGGAGGACAGCCCAAGGAAAATGCCCAGCATTGGGAGATAGAGCTTAATAATGATAATTATAACAACAGTAATTATAATTATAACATTTATGTAGCATTTTTAAGTTTTTCACAGCTCTTTAAAATATTATTGCCATTTATCTTCAGAATAACCCTGGGAGTTAAGTGGTATTATTACTCCATTTTTAGATGAAGTAGAAAAGAGAACAAGTAGAATGAGATAAAGTGACTTGGGCTGGATCATATAGCTACTGTCTGAAGCCTGATTTGACATTAGGTCTTCTTGACTCAATGTCTAGCCCTCTAACTACTTCACCATCTAGTTGTATTCCCTTCGTGCACTCTATAGTACATTCAAGCTGACCTTCTTGCTATTCCTCAAACTTCTCCAATTTCCATGATTTGACACTAAATATCCTGCCACACCTGATATGAATTCACTCTTTATCTCTGCTTCAAAGAATGCTGATTTCCTTCAAAATTCAATTCAAGAACTACCATGTACATGGAGCTCTTTTTGATCTCCCTAGTTCCTAATGCCCGTATTCCTCAAATTTCCTTGCATTTATCTTATATAATATATTCATTTATATGCCTCCAGGCAACAGAAAATTAGTTTTTGTTATTTTTTTAAGTCAGATACTGTTTTGCTTTTGTATTTATATCTGTATCCCCAGCATTTATCAGCATGTTTGGTCCATACTAGGAGCTTAACAAGTGCTTGTGATTGATTGATGGATTGATTGAATGGGGAACACTTCTACCTAAGTCAATGAAATCACAGATATATTTCATTATTTGAGAAATTTATCTAATTGGCTTCAACATCCATAAACTTGGGTGAATCCTCAGAATCATGAAAGAAGTCATAGGAAGAATAAGATATGTATTTGAAGAAAGGAGAGGCAGACAGAAAGAGAGAAAAAGAGAGAGATAGAGAGAGAGACACACACAGAGAGAGAGGCAGAGACAGAGAGAGAGGAGAGAGATAGAGAGACAGAGAGACAGACAGAGACAAAGAGAGAGACAGAGAGGCAGAGACAGAGAGATAGAGAGATATGAAATGAAATGAGAAGAGATTTGCAACAAAATGAACACACATGTATATGGATCTAGATGCAACTTTTGGGAAAATATAAATATTTCACCATGAAGTACTTTTTTTGGGATGTGCTCTCAGAACAAGCAAAAAAATCTTCCTAAATTTTTATCAACCAAAATTGTATATTCAAGAATTGTTTTTTTCCTCACAGAGGTTCACATAATCAAAGAATTAAAGAATTGGAAGTGACTTCAGTGTACAATCTGTAAATAAAAGGAACAAATTTGCTGGTTTGCTCCTGGAAAAGTGCTTAAAGGGAATGCTGAACTCATATAAGTTCATTTAATAAGTTAAGTATTTTTCTTTTACAAAAATACGATTGATCCAAACTTGATGATTTTGCCTATGATGATAAGTGGCTCTCAACAGTATACTACCTAGGATATATATACTATGAAAATAAAATAAACACAGAATGTCTCCCTTCTAGGTAAAAGAGACTCTAGTTTGTTTCATTGATTAATTTTGTTTTTGTGTGTCTTTCATTTCTCAATGAAGCTCTGAAAGGCAATGTGGTAATGTGTAAAAAGCATTGGCTCAGAGTCAGAAGACCTGGGCTCCAATCCAGCCTCTGATAATTAGTACCTCTTTGACCCTGGGCAAGTCATTCACTTTCCTTGGATTTTAGTTCATCTGTAAATATAGAGGTTGGACTAGATAGCCTCTGAGTTCCTTTCTAGCTCTGTGATCTTATTATCCTTCCCTCTTCCCCACATAGAGGGTCATATTATATTTAAAATAATAATAATATGCTTTTAGAAGATAAGAGAGAAGGATTTCAGCAAATTTTCCCAATAAATATACCCATCAAGTTCAATAGCACATGAGACATTCCACATCCACAATCACCTACTTCAATAAAGAAAGGAGAGAAGTGAATTATCATGTCCCTTCTTTGATAGCAAGGTTGGTCTTTACAAGTACACAGCATTGAATTTAGATTTTTATATTGGTTTGTTTTTCCCCTTCACATTCTCGCAAGAGAGACAGACATATTCATAGACATATTGAAATCAAGCTCGAAATCAACATTGACATTGATATATAGATATAGATGATTAGATATAGAGAGAGGTAGATGTAGATGATATAAATATAGATATATGTAGATATTTGCTGTTGTTCAGTCATTCAGTCATGTCTGACTCTTTATGATCCCATGGACTTATCTAGAGAACTTTCTTAGCAAAGATCCTGGAGTGGGTTGCCATTTCCTTCTCAGTCTGTCTCCATTTTTACAAATGAAGAATGGTGGCAAGTAAGAGTTAAGTGACTTGCTCAGGATCACACAGCCAATGAGTGTCTGAGGATGGATTTGAACTCAGATATCCCTGCCTCTAGGCCCATTGCTCTATCCACTGCACCATGTAGCTGCCCATGTATACAGAAAGAGTTGTTTTCCTGCATTTGCTTATTTCTCTTTGTATTAGTTTACATAAGTATTCCCATCATTCCTTGTATTCTCTGTATTCTTATGGCACAATAATATTCCATCACATTTCTGTACTGCAATCTGTTTGTAAGATTCCATTTGTTTCTAGTTCTTTGATACTACAAAAAGTGCTTCTATAAATATTTAGGTGTATGTTGAACATTTGTTCCTATTTTTTACTTTCTTGGGCTTTATGCCTAGTGGTGAGATGTCTGGATCAAAAGGTTCATGGATGCTTTCCTCACTCTCTTAGCATATTTCTAAGTTGCTTTCTGGAGCTTTTGAACCAGTTTCATTTCACCAAGAATATGTTAGTACACCTATCTTTACGTAGTCTCTCCAAAATTAACCATTCCCATCTTTTGTTAGTTTAGAGTGTGTGCAAAGACCTCAGAGAATTTTTTTTAATTTATCTGGTTACTGATTGGGAAAAATTATTCATATGAAGGAAGGGGACAAGCACGTATCAGGTACCTATTCTATGCCAGACACTGTCCTAAGCATTTTATATATATTACCTCATTTTATCCTTGCAATAACTGTGACAAGTGCTATTGTCATTCCTACTTTACAGATGAGAAAACTGAGGTAGCCAGAAGTTGAGTTGCCCAAAGTCACACAGCTAGTAAATACCTGAGATCAGATATGAAGTTATGTCTTCTTGAAACCAGGTACCCCCTGCACCACTGAGCTGCCTTGCATATTACTGGTAAACATCTGCAATACTTTTAAGAACTGTTTGCTCATTCAACCACTTATTCAACCACTTAAACTTGGAGGTGGTTTTACTTCTTGTTGTCACTGTTGTTGCTATTCCTCATGTCATGTACTTGGATTAGTTCCTTGTATGTCTTGTATACCAGACAAAAGCATTATTTTAACCATGAGGGGGAAAAAGTGCTTTTTGAAAGATGCTCATAGAAGAGTATTGTGAAAACAGATGTTTGGAAATGTTTCCACAGTTATGTGATTTTGTTGTCAAAAACGAAATAAGTGTGTCATCTGTAAAATCTCACATATCTTTACACTTTAAAAACTTAAAAACAGAATTTCTAGCCTTTTAAAAATCTTCCAAATGAAATGATTCAGTGAGTTTTAACTCATTTGTTAACAATATAAATGTAACACTTTCAGATCTGTTTGTAAGAGTAACTGATTGCCATCCCTGAAGATTGACATTTATTAGCTGAATTTTATCAAACACTTTTGCATAATTGGTGGAGAGAATGAAAAATGAAGATCAAGATTTAATAAATGAAGCCAATAATGTACTTTTTCATTCAGCTACATTTCTTTTTTTGTGAAGTATATATTTTAGCCATTAAACCAATATTGAAATAAACAACTTAGGGCCATGTACATTTATAATATGCTTATATATGTAAAATTTACAAATTAATATAAATATACAGGGTGCATATACTCACTTCGTTTTACTGATGAATGCATAATCAAAACAGTATAGAGATAAATAACATAGAAGACAGATTTTTTCTGCATATTCATTTGCTATGGCATCATGTAGATATTTTGCTTCATATTAAGGTCCCTACTCTAATTAAAAGTTTATAACTGCATTCTCCATCCTATTCGTTGAAGCCACTCTTTAGGAAAGGGTTAGGAGTATACAACTGACTCCTATGCTTCTCAGTAACACGGGATCTTTTAGGCAATACAATGTTAAACAGATGGACTCCACTGAATAAACAAACGTGTTTTTTTTGTATAAGACAACAGAGAAAAAATCAAGTTTTAGTGAAAATTAAGAAACACAGGAACTTTGGGAGATTTGTGACTCAGTACGTTTATACACATCTATCCAATCCATCAGAAATGATTACCATGAAATCAAGAAAGTAATTCTTGGTCATAATGTTAAATACAAAAGATATACTAGTGTTCTTGCAAATACAATTGAATTACATTCTCTCTCATGATTCTATGAAGGTATCCCAATTTCAAAACAATTAGAGAGAAAAGGCATTTCTTTTCTGATTCTATGAAGTTATCCCAATTTCAAAACAATTAGAGAGAAAAGGCATTTCTTGGTACACTTCTGCCTACTAAAGGAACACTAAGCTGGCTCTTTTGATGAAAACAAAAAAAAAGACCCAAAGAGACAGTAAAGCATCATGTTAATGCTGCTATCTGATGCTATCATCTAGGACCTGACAAGAAGGAACCCTCAGGAGGCTTGTGAAGTTTTAAGTCCTGCCCATGGCTTCCAATTTAGCTATATCACTTGTATTTCTTCCATGTATGGGGTGTTCAGTGTGGACTTGCACTTCTGGTTGAGCCCCTTTCATGGCTGCTCATCCATCTTTAGTGTCCACTTGTCACCTGTGGCTCCAAGAAGCTGTAGGATGCCCATTAAGCACACTCCCATTAAACCATCTCATCAGACTGACTAAACAAGGTTGGGGGTAAGAGACAGACCTCAAATACATTGGTGAGTTAGAGGGACATCCACCCTAAGAATGTTAAGACTTCCTCCAGCAGAATGGGCAGATGAGAATAATTTATTCCAACGGCCATGAAGGAGGTTGAAGCAGGTGCTATGGAGGACTTAGAGCTAGGTCGGACATTAAAAATGCCAAGGTCATCCACTGCATCCTGTCTCATAACTGTCATCTTGACTTTTGGCCTTCCAGTGGACTTTGATAACTCTGGAAGAGAGAGTCTGAAAACTCTGAACAACTCTACCTCACTTAAATCCACTTCACCAGCAAGTCAAATATGCCATCCACATACACTGTACCTTGACTCCAACATTGGTCTTCTTTGAAAATGAAGGACAAAAAACTTCTTCTTTGTTAATACCTTTCTAATAGCAGTGCTAAACCCTTTGTTGTGTATGTATGTCATGGATCCTTTGGCAATCTGGTGAAGTCTATGGACTTCTTCTTGGGATACTGATTTTGAGTGCATAAAATAAAACATGTAGGATTATAAAAGAAAACAATTACATTGAAAGTTATCAAAATATGTTTTTAAGAGAACAAGTTAAAAGACCTAAGCATAACTCCTATCCCAAAGCATATTAGTATGGTATTCTATTCTCATTAGTGGAAATGAATACCCTGCTCTACATGAGGGGAGGGGCAGAGTTGATGAAAGCAAGAAAGCTCTTGGCTTCTTCAGTTCTTCTTCAGATGTACTTTGGGTTTCAAGTTTTCTTCAAGCTTTAAATCACTTCTGGCTTTCAGCTTCAAGAGAGAAGATGGACAAAAACTATCCAGTTTCAAGGTACTGAAGAAAAAGATTCTGGAAAGTTATGGGAGGAGCTGTCAGTCTCCAGTATGTTCCTATCCCCCTACTGCTTCACTAGACTTTGGGAGAGTTCTCTTTTGGTAAGAAGTAGGATTCTCTCTTATGGTTGAGCTCCTTCACTCGATATTTTCTGGTATATATTCTCCTATATATACCTTCTCTGATTTCTATTTTTCTATTAATTTGAATAAATGGATTTCCCTGACTGAATATGTTTTATATATAAACATATATATGTATATACATATATATGCACATATATGCATATATATATTCATTTTTGGATATGGTATATAATGCAAAAGGGGTCTAGGCTTGGCTATAAAGCTTAGGATCATGCTTCTCTCCATTAATGAAAAAAAAGTGATCAGAAGCTAGGATGAACCTGATCACATCCCCTCAAATAACAGGATTTCAGGGAGGAGATAGATATCTCTTAGGACAGGAAACTGACCAGGTTTCTGTTAAACTCAAACTCCTGCTTCCCCTCATGACTGGAATTAAAATCTACTTTCAAGATGGAAGGGAGAAGAAGAGACTAGATATGTCTCTTCTGCCTCCCTTCAAGATATTCAGTGACATCCTTCCATGTTACATGTAGGAAACTCCCTCATGAGACCTAAGTCTTGCCACACAAGGTTTAAAACTCCTGCTTCTATGGCTTTCTTCTGTAGTAGGAAGGCCGAATTTATGATCTCAAATATACTCATATATATATTTGAATGGTTCGAAACCACAAGGTATGATTCTCTAAGTAGAAAGCAACAAAACATTTATTTAGGCCCCACAGCAGCAGATCCGTGAACCAGCCTCTACATTCCGACATCTTGACCAAAAAACCCCAGGCCCAGTAGGCCCGCCTCACAAGAGTAACCAGGAGGCCACGTTAAAACAAGATAGTATTTAGCCAAATCATATTTACTGGCCTCAAGTCTTTGCTCGCACTCCTGGGTTCACACAGATCTCCTGCTTTGGCTTTTTTTTTAGCTTCCCAATAAATATACCCATCAAGTTCAATAGCACATGAGACATTCCACATCCACATATATCCTCACAGCCGAACCTCTGGTGTTCTCAAGCTCCGCCTCAATGACCAGAGACCATTCCTTCCTGAGTTGGCCCCTCTTAAGTCATCAATCTACACCCACACAGGTTTCACACCTGATAGGGCTTTGGGCCTGGGGCTTAGCACTTAACAGCTGAAAGAAACAGCTGAAACAAAAGCCAAACTCCTGAAGTGCCATTCACTCAAAGTAAACAAAAGCCAAACTCTTGAAGTGCTAAGGAGCCCTTTTTGCCTTACCGACACATCTTCTCAGCTCCTGCTATTATTTAGAGGCATCAGCCTATCTTTGGCATTCCCATATATATGATGAATGACAACCATCACTTCTCCAACTTTGGAATAAGATCTAATTAATATTTTAAGGACCAGTGGAAATGTTCATTTTCAAGGCACAAGTCAGTTCTGAGGTCTTAACTGGTAAAGAAAAAGCCATCTATTCAACCCAATCTTACTTTGTTGCTGCCTCCTTTTGGGAGTGGTGAGGTACTATGCTTTCCATTTCAAATACTGAGAATTATACAATTAGAGAAGTATTTGATTTAGCACCTACTACATGCCAGGTACTGTGCTAAATGTTTGTGATATAAAGACAAACAAAAACAGTGCCTCCACTTAAAGATCTTGCATTGTCCTAAAGAGAAGTGATTTGTGCACAGCTAAGTAAACATAAAATGTATGCAAAGAAAATATAAACTACTAGTGGAGGGGGAATTATTACAAAACACAATAATCAATAAAGGCCTCCTCTAGTAAGTGGCAATTGTCATGAGCCTGGAATAGAAGTAGGGATTCCAAGAGTCAAAGTTGAGGAAGAAAAGCACTCCAGGCATGGGGTGTAGGGAACTTCTGCAAAAGCATGGAGGTGGGTAAAGTAATGTCATAATCAGCCAGATAGCAAATGAGCTAGATTGGTTGAAAAATAGGGGAAAATAAATCAGGAGAGATAGGTCAGAGACCAAATGTGATGGACTTTAAAAGTACCAAATAGTGAAGTTTGTACTTTATCCTAAAGGTAAGAGAGAGCTACAGAAGCTTCTTGAACAGGGCAGTGAAATGGTTAGAAAGATTAGGAGAAGGGATTAGCAAGAGGAAGATTTGAAGTAGGGTGACCAATTTGGAAATTATTATAATAGCCCACATAAGAGGTGATAAGGGCTGAAATAGGGTTGTGCTAAATTGGGCTCAATTGATGCTTAAGATATTCCCAATATAGCTAAGAAGGCAGATTTTTAACATTCAACAATAGATATTTTAGTGTTATTTTTCTAACATTCTGGGCACACCTGAAACTCTATGGAAAATTACCATTTTTTCTAGTTCCTTGGCTTCCTGGTCCCCAATATGTTCCCTGAAACAAAACTTACGATGTTGGAGATGGTCAGATTTCAAAACTTCCTCACCTGCCCACCACACACACACACACACACACACGCACACACCAGACTCTAAATTTCTGCTTTGCTTGAAGTCTCTGAAAGAGCTCTCCTTCATCCTCATCTCATCCTCTGTTGTTCTGGTACCCCAAGTAAAATTTCCTTATCCAGATCATTATACTTTTTGTGTTTAAGTTGCCTCCTGTATCTCTGGCCTTATACTGGCATCAGTTTTATGCCACTGGTCTCTTCCTGAGCCTGGCTTTCCCCTGCTTCTAACAGGAGGTTTCCACCTAGTCTTACAATGTCTCTGGTTCTGACCTAGTAATTCACTCATGGCTTGGTAGAAAAAAATTATGTATTAACAAAAATTCTGTTGGCACATAATTAGAGGGGAGGGAGACATCCTTTTATGTTTGTGATATATTATGTCATATATCAATTTTGCAAACACAGCCAAGCTTCTATGAATGTGAAATGAAAAGAGGACATTACTATCTAAGCTAATGAACCAAGTTCATCTAGTGAATGAAGTCTTTACTTAGATTTATATAACTAGGATATCTGTCTCTAATTTCAAGAAATTGTCCCAACCATCTAAGTATTTTCCACCTACTACCCATATACTTCAGTGTCACTTTCCCTTCTCAGGTCTAGTTAAATTTACTTATATAATTTAAATATTTAAGAGATATATTGTCTATATATGTATCTAAAAATAGAAATAAATATATCAAAATACAACATATGTTTATATATTGTCTATATATTGAACTTGTTGCCTGCTCCTTTGAGGGAAGGAATTTAATGCTGTCTGTGTGTGTGCATATAGATAGATATAGAGAAATGTATGTATGTGTGTGTATCTTTAATACATAGAAAATGGCCCCTCTCAATCAGTCAACAAGCATTAATTAAGCACCTACTATGAGCCAGGTATCATATCCACTCAATTCGATAACAATATAGTCATTTTACACATAAGGAAACTGAGGCTTAAAGAAGGTAAATAACAACCAGGGAAATGTAGGTATTAAATTGCAGAACTCAGATTTGAACCCAGGCCCTCTGACTATAAATATAGCACTCCTTTACTCTACCAAGAGTTAGTGAAATATGCCAAAACAATTTAATAGCCATAATAACAGGACTTCTTGGAGTGTTAAAGGCCACACTAACAATCTAAGGCATGGAGGAATGGTGATTTGCACCTATGGAGGGAGTATCTCTATAAATATAATCACAGATCCTCAAAAACTTTAGCTATCAGAGCTTCATTTCACATATGAAGGAATATTGCAAAAGGAAAATAAGATAAACTTTGTAGCTCCATAAGGTCAGCTATTTAATTAAGAGAATCAACTACAATCAACCTGGTGAGGATCATCTTTCCAAATTAGGTTTATTCAGGTTGCTTCACCTGGTAAATTGCTTGCCTTTTGTCTAGACTTTAAGTAAAATCTTTTACAAATTTAATATCTCAATCTTCTCTCACCAGCCTCTACTCCATCTGGTCTTCCTGTGTGGTTTGGTCAAGGACTCTTGATCAAATCCAGTGCAAATATTCTGGAAGAGTGCCTGAAAAATATTATATTTTACTCTTAAGAGATTCTTGTCATTTGAAGAGTGACAGAGAAGTCAACAGAGTCATGGGCATCCAGTACATCAAATAAATTATGCATTTATTATGGAACAAAGAAGCTTATTGCTTCCTATTATGGCAAGTAGCAATGGTGAAAAAAATTCCTCAAATTTCTCAAATTCCTTTTATGTTCATTTTATAATGAAATACACAATCAGGTTAGTATTATTTTCTAGATAATTACTATATTGAATTAAATGGCTGTTACATTTCATTAGTTTGCATATTGGCTATTATGCTCACATCACTTGACCTTTTCTTCTCCTCATAACTTTCCCATAATAAGTTCAAGGGAGTGCTTCATATTGTCTTTTGTTTTGGAGGACCTCCATTAATAGTTGATAGGGAGAACAAAAAGTGGAGATACGTATAGTCTCTATAATAACCTCTGGGGTATATAGGGTGTTCAGAAGGACTAGCACAGTGATGAAGAACCTATGGTCTCAAGGCCACATGTGGCCCTCTAGGTCCTCATGTGTGTCCCTTTGACTGAGTCCAAACGTCACAGAACAAATCTCCCTTAATAAAAGGATTTTTCTGCAAAACTTGGATTCAGTTAAAGGGCCACACAAGGACCTAGAAGGCCACATGTGGCCTCAAGGTTCCCTAGGCCTGGACTAGCACCTTTGGTTTGAGAACTTATCAAGCCTTCTGAAGGGCTGCTCCAACACCTTTAGTGTCCACCTGATTCACCCAACTCTTACCTGTGACGTCAAGGAGCTGTAGTATGTGCAGCATTCACACCCCCAAAAATCATCTCAGCAGATTGAGGGTAACTGACAGGCTTCGGACCCTCAAGTCAGTTAGGGAGTTGTGTAGCCCAAGCTCCCAAAGGCTTCCCCCAACACAATGGGCAAATGAGAAAAATTTGTTCCACTGATCACGAAAGCAGCTGAAAAAGGCGCTATGGAACCCCTAGAGCATAGTCAGGGAATGAAGATTGCAACATCATCCACTACATTCTGGGCTTTGCCAATCATCTTGACTTTTGTCCTTCCACTGGTCTTTGATAACTCAGGAAAAAAGAGTGAGGCTTATGACTCTGCAGCTCTGCCTCCCTTAAATCCAATTCATATGCAAGTTGAGACATCACCCTGTGATGTCATTGGTCTGCTTTTAAAACAAAAGACAAAAAGCAGTAACCTTCTGACTCTCAGCATCATACTTTGCCCCTACCATTTTTCCTCAGTTATAATCCTTTCTTTGCTATGTTTCTACACCATATTTTGCATATCCTTGTGCTGCAAACTTCCAACTTTACACCTTTCCCTTCATCTTTCTTATATCTCTCTTAATCTTTGCAAATTATTTCCATATCCTTTGGCTTATTCCCTCAATCTACTTTTTTCACCATCTTTCACTCTTCTGCCTTGTTCATGACAACCTGTAGTAGTGATTATGTCAACAAATTTTTAAATCATCACACAATATTTGTAACATCAATCACTGTGACACAACCAAAAAAATCTATTAGTAGATACTGAAAGGAAGGAAAGACATCTCTTATGATTGTGATACTTTGGGATATTCTCAATTTTGCCAATACAGCAAAACTTCTGTGAGTATGCAATAAAGGAAAGAGGGGCCACTTCTATCCGGATTAAGCTGGCAGTTTTATGTCATTACAGAAGTGAATTGACTTTCTATACTTTAGAGTTGCAGAATTATAGATACAAATATTTCTCAAGCAGAATCTGAACTGTGAGCAGCTCAGTCTGTTAGAAATATCAAAAAGAAAATCTAATTGGAAATGTTGAGGTAGAAATATTACACTTAAGTGATGTACAACATTGACATGGCTGTTAAGTGATGGATGCCATTCGTATTTTAAATCTTTTGCAGATGTAAAGTTATTTGACTCTAACCTACTCTCAGTTCTTTCCAACTTTTAACAGTTCAGGGGAGTTTGGAAGGGAGGCATAGGGAGACAAACTCAAAAATTCTCCATGTTGACTATTGCCACAATTTGTCTCTATATGAGGATAAAGTATCTTGTTTTGCTGAGAGGAACTCAGTTTTATTGCCTAGCCAAACTCTTTAAAATGCAACTAGATCAACATGCCTAGATAGAATTGGCCAGAATAATATTTTTAATGCTAAAAAACAGAGAGGCAAAAATTAAATGTAGGCTCCACCTGAGTCTTTATAAGCAGTTAAGGAGCTTTAATTATGATTATTAATTTTTTTGTTATTTTATGACTAGTAGCTTCAACATAATGCTCATTCACAGTATTCATTAGTGGTATTTATCTTCTTCCAATTTAGAAATGAAATGACATAAAACTGAAGCCAAAGGCAAAAAAAAGCAAGTCAAGTGTCAAAGTACAAATTCTCTGGTTGCTACTTTTTCAATAATTTATCATTCTTAGTTTAGTTTTGTTAGTTTTTTTTAACATTGCCTTACTATGGCAGACAATCTGAAATGAGTAAGTCTAGTAGGCCATTTTTTCCAACATCATGTGCTCACATCATGTCTCTGTGTCACATTTTGGCAATTCTCACAACATTTCAAAAATTTTCATTATTATTGTGTCTCTTATGAAGATCTGTGATCAGTGATCTTTGATATTACCATTGTAATTTTAAGGTGACACAAACCATGGCCATGTGAGACAGAAAACTTAATAAATAAATATCGTGTGCATTCTGATTACTCCAGCAACCAATCATCCAGTCATCGTCATCCTTCCCACCCTCTTCTCTCTCTCTCTCTCTCTCTCTCTCTCTCTCTCTCTCTCTCTCTCTCTCTCTCTCTCTCTCTCTCTCTCTCTCTCTCTCTCTCGCTTTCTCGCTCTCTCACTCTTTCTCTTGCTCTTTCTCTCACTCTACTGCCCCACCCCATTCCCTGAGACACATCAATATTTAAATTAGGTCAATCAATAACCCAACCATGCCCTCTAAGTATTCAAGTGAAACGAAGAGTCAATAAATGAAGCAAATTTAATTATTGTCTTATTTTAAGACAATAGAAACTGTCATAGCCACCCCAACTTTTAGCAAGTACCACCCTGATCATCAGTCAATAGCCATCGACATTGAGGCAAGACCCTCCACCAGCAAAAAAGATTATGATTCACTGAAGGCTCAGATGATAGTTAACATTTTTTAGCAATAAAGTATTGTTTAATTGTTTAATACAGATTGTCTTTTTAAACATATTATTGCATACTTAATGGACTACAGTATATGCACTGGGAAACCAAAAACCAAAAAATTCATGTGACTCACTTTATTGCAGTGATCTGAAAACCAACTTGCAATATCTCTGAGGTATGATTATACTTGGCAAAACAATACATTAAAGGAAGCTGAGGAGAGCTGAAGAGAGAAGATACTTGAGAAAGGGCATAACTGAGAAATAACTGAGAAGTTCAGCAGAGTACAGCCTGGTGGGAATAAATCATTATACTCATCTTATTCAATAGAGTTCAGATGGAAACTGACATGGGATCACTCCCCCACTGTTATCATTTTATATGCAATATACTGTGAACTTTTGCATAGGAAGATAAAATGACTGCTTTTTGCAATTGGAGTTACTATTAACAAAAAACAGTACAGTAGGCTGGACTATAAACAGAAGGATCAGTTTCCAATTTTATTATGATATATACTACCAATGCATAATAAATACATTAACATTTTGAGTCCATTATATGCATGGTCATAGTTTGCCCATTTTAGTTGTCAAGGCCACCTATTTTGAAGCATTACAGAAGGTGGTGTCTGAAATTTCTGCATTGGTCTGCTATATCTTACTTTTACTATACCCTATGTCAACTTGGGCATCATGATAATGTTGAGTAGAACCTGTTTACATCACTATACCCCTTCATCTATTTCTTTGACTCATGAGTAGTTTATATAATGTCAGTTGGGATGCTAACCCACTCAATGGTATTTCCATAGACAAATTCGCCAACACTTAAGAGTTCTTGCAAGACCCCTTCGAAGGTCTCAGGGAATGCAAAGTCCGCCCATATCACTCTGGCTGCCATTTCTCTATTTTGACACTGACTTTCTAATTCATGGTATACATAATGGGTTTTACTTTAAGAAGGTTATTTTTGTTATCATAAGGATTGTGTTTGTGATCATTATTACTTCATTCTTATTCTTATTATGTGGGTTGAGATCTTTTCATATTGAAGGATTTAAATGCAGTTTCCTTAGATTTTTCCTATTTCCCACTCCCATTGAGGAAGACAGTGAAGAATAAGAAAACAGAGGCTACCATATGTGAATGGTGGCATCACACGGTGTCACATAGCACTAGAAAGACTATACCAACCTCAATGGACTTTTGTTCTTGATATGAATATAATTTGTATACTTGTATGAGCACATAAATTTGTTTTTAACATAATGGTACCTTGGGCCAATGCATCAGCTTCCCTTTGTCTATGTGATAAGTCATTTTTCATTTGTGTCTCACTCTCTGTAAACCCATTTAGGGTTTTCTTGGCATAAACACTGGAGTGGTTTATCATTTCCTTCTCTAGCTTATTTTATAGATGAAGAACTGGGACAAATAAGGTTAAGTGACTTTCCCTGAGTCATGCAGCTAATAAATGTTTGAGGCCAGATTTGATTTCATGAAGATGAGTTTTCTTGACACCAGGCCCAGAATTATATCAACTACGGCAAAATGTCCATAACCATATTCTACCTTGGGCTACTCTGAATCAGTCTATTCTAAGCAAAGTCATTTTTCTTTGGTTGGGGTTATATATATATGTTGGTCTTAACTTTCCAGAACAAGAGTCGACTACTACCCATGGGTGGTAATAAGTAGAGAAGTATGTTTTCTTGTATCTTGTTTTTTGTCGCTGAGTATTCTAACAGTGGTTTCTACCATATTAAGCCTCGTCATTAATTGTATAGGTTAATGTGATGGCCATTGTTCCTTGAAGTCTTGGTCTGAACTGGCAGATACTTATATGTCAATACTAAAGAAGTTACATTTAGATAGCTAGACATTTATTTAAAAGAACCACTTTCCTAGAATACATACATCAATACAATAAAGGCAAAAATGACTCAAATCCAAGGAATCAGTTTGAGTTTTATAAAAAAAAATGTATTCATTTATTTCATCTTCCTCTAAATTCTTCCATTGCAAACCAAGACACTAGATTGGCTATGTAATTGAGAAAATTCACTGTGACAACACAGATTTTGATCTTCAAAACCTTTTAAATCATTTTTCTCTAAGATGTTGAGATTTACCCACTGATATCCTGACAACTCTGATGTGTGTAGAATTTCTATTCCTTTCAATTTTATCCACTCTTCATGTAACCATAATAATTCTTTTTTAAAAAATAAAAAGGAGAGGATTCTGAGGATATGGTGAAGTACATCAGAAAAGTCTAAGCTTTCAAGATTTTCCCCCACGAAGGAGATAAAATAGCATGTTAGGGTGAACAAAGTACAGGTAAAAATAAATAAGAATGGGGGCTCAACAGGGGTCCTCTTGAGACAATTTGAGAAGATAAGAAGAAAAATGCCAGGAAGAGGTTTGGTTCCTCTGAAGAGGAAACACCTCCAGGTTAGGGTTCCCTTTATCAACAAGCAATAAGCCCTGGTATTAATTGACTTGGGAACCTGCCTCCACTTCAGCCACAGAAACTTTTACTCCCAGGATAGTGAGGAGAGCTAGGCATCTAACCCATGAATACTGAGGGAACCTCTGCTGACAAGGATATCCAGACCAGTTGTACCGAAAAGAGCAAGCAGGGGGCTAGAAGGAACCAGCACAAATCTGGTGAGCACAGAAGCAGTGCGGTAGAAAGCCCCTGGATGTGGGCACTTGCAGGAGGTTGAAGGTTTGGCTTTAGTTCCAGGCTACAGGGGACAACTGAAGATCTGGGGCAAGATGCACCATCCCTCATACCCCAGAGCTAGAGGGGATTGCAAAAATTAAGCTATTACCACAAAAATTGCACAAGCAAAGGAGAAAGAATCCAACCATATAAAGCTATTATAGGAATACAGAAGACCAAGGTTCACCTTTAGAGGAGGATATTGAAGCAAAGAAGTCCCCTTCTACCCCAAAGAGTAACATTATATGGTCACCTACCCAAAAATAATTCATAGAACATCTTTAAAAAGACTTTAAAAATCAAAAGACAGAGATAAACTTAAATAAATAAGGATAGTCCAATAAAAACAAGAAGATTATGACAGAAATGTCAGCCAGTTAGAAAAGGAGATCCAGAATCTTAAGGAAGAAAATGACACTTTGAAAATTAGTATTCGGCAAGGAAAACTGAGTGAAATCATAAGAGATCAAGAAATAATTAAACAAAATATGAATAATGAAAAATAGAAGAGAAAGTGAAATGTCTGTGTAACAACAATGTGGCTAACAGCTGTGCCTGTGTAAGACCAACAACAACCAGGACACAGAAGGCCACTAACACAGGTTCTTTGATCTGCTTTTCTAAGGAAAGTAATTTTAAGGGGCTAACAATCTCACTTTAATCAAACATACATAAACCATTCACTTAGTTCAGGGGGAAAAGTCAGCACCCCAAACTTCAGAGCAAATACAAACAAATTACAAACATCAATAGACAGACTTTGTCTGATCAAATCACAGTTCATAGTTATCAGAGAAGCACCAATATCTGTCTGCGTTATCAAAGCTGGGGGGCAGTTACAACAGTTTCCTCAGGGTCTCCACACTCCTTCCATCCTTCCACGAGTGAGCCCCAAAAGTCAAACACCAACCTTGGATCTTATGTACCCATCTCAGTGCCCTGGGGCACTTGATTATCTCAGTGCTACAAGCACTCATGAAGAACAATGAAAAGTCCCATTTAGGATGGTGTTAGTTAATCCCTAGTATCACCATATATAGGGTTTCCAGCCAATGACTCCCAGTTGTCTTAGTGCTGAGGAACATTCCAAGACAAGATCCCATTTTACCAGCCCCATTCAAACAAAGACCAGAATCATTCAAGGTGCTAAAGAGAAGAATAGCAAAAAAGCCCTGCACTGATTACCATTGCAGTCTATATTGTTAATGGAATAGGAAGATCTTTCCCATCCATTAATAGGCCTATGTGACCTGCTTTAGTCATGTGGAAGCCAGAGTCACATGAGTATGAGTCACATAGAGCCTGTGGTGGGAGGAGCTTTCTGAATGGGTGGAGCAAGAAGGGGTAGAGGAGGAATTGGAGTGAGTTGGAGCTTGGAGAGAGAAAGAGCAGACAGAGAGAGCAAAAAGCAGATAGTGTAAGTGAGAGAGGGAGTGATTTTGCTCGAGGGAGTTTGTGGGGAGGCCTGATGGAGGGAAAGCTTGGGGGTGTTGGTGCTCTCTACATTGATAATATGTCAGGATTTCTTTGTTGCTATGATGGATTTGGCATTGTGGCACTTGAATAAATGTTTTGGTTTCATCTTCAATGAAGAGAGTCTGTTATAGCTTGTGATTCAAACCTGTAAATATACCAGCATATTCATAGCAGCCACTGTGCGTATCACATTGCTGATATAACATCTTATAAGAAAAAAACAAATCTAAATAATATATCAAGAAAAAAACCATAAAAATAATTGGATTAATTGAAATCTATGATAAAAAAAGAATCAATACAATAATACAGAAATAATTAAAGAAAATTGTCCTGAAGCATTAGAACAAGAGGGGAAAGTAGAAATAGAGAAAATCCAGCTATCATCACTTAAAAGAAATACTATGAGGAAAACTCATAACAATATTATAATCAAATTCTGAAACTTCCAGCTCAAGGATAAAACACTAAAAGCAACAAGAATAAAACAATTTAAATATGATGGTGCCACAATTAGAATCACACAAGACCTAGAAGCAGAGATATTAAAGGACCGCAGGTCTTGGAACACTATATGTAGAACTAGGACACTAGGCAAAAATATCATACTGAACAAAGTTAAGCATAATCCTGAATGGGAAAAAAGTTGGTCAATTGTCAGATTTTCAAGACTGTTAAAAAAA
>CM053623.1:200036870-200054127 GCA_028646595.1 Phalanger gymnotis
TAGAGATGGTGGGTGGGAAGGGAAGAGGGGAGACAATTTGAAACTCAAAGTTTTAAAAACAGATGTTCAAAAATAAACAAAAAAATTTTTGGATGCACCTAGAAAATAAGATACATAGGCAATGGGGCGTAGAAATTTATCTTGCCCTAAAAGAAAGGAAGGGAGAAGGGGATGGGAGGGGAGTGGGGTGACAGAAGGAAGGGCTGACTGGGGAACAGGGCAACCAGTATATAAGCCATCTGGGAGTGGGGGGGAGGGTAGAAATGGGGAGAAAATTTGTAATTCAAACTCTTGTGAAAATCAATGCTGAAAACCAAATATGTTAAATAAATTAAATTTAAAAAAAAGAAATTTTAAAAAATGGAAAGAATCTGCAAAGAAGCATATGTAAAATTTTTACTATGTGCTAGCAACAGAATTGGAAGTATAGAGTTTAGAAGATGATGTAGACTGCTTCAACTTTATTCCATTTTGTTGGACTCACAGGTCACTTTTCAAGTATATCAAAATCTCTGTGACTAGAATTTTGATCAAGGTGCCTTATTCGCTTGGTAGACCATTATAAATATACATTTTTTCCAGGTCGCATAGGCCAACAAAATACTTTGCCTTATTAATAGTAAATTCCTTAGACTTCATAATTTATTTTTAGACCAAGAGGCTGAATTAAAGTAAATGCTATTAGATTCTAGCCACACTAAAGTAGACCTTTTGATCTAGAAGAAATTGCAAAGAAACATATTTGGAGGAGAGAAAGCAGGTTATTCATAAGATTACAGATAAAAATATTGAAGATAATAGATTTTAATTGATTTTTTGCCACTTCTCAATAAATAATGCCCCTTTATAGTGTTTCCACCCATAAATTATGGTTAAAGAAAAGCAACGAATGCAATGATTGTGACCAACAGCACATGTAAAATTCTATCTCTATTACTTATCAGTTCTTAAAGAAAAAGAAGGATATTTTAAGTTCAACAATTTGAAATCAACTTTGGTCATTTTGCTTAATCTAAATTCTCTCACTCTTCAGTTCTTTTTTATTTTATATTATTGTAGTCACCAGATGATCAATACAGAAATCAGACTGATTACATACTTTGCTGTCAAAGGTGAAGGAGCTCTATGTAGTCAGTTAAAACTAGATCTGAAGCTGACTGTGGATCAGATCATAAGCCTCTTATTGCAAAATTCAGACTGAAAGAAAGTGGTAAAAACATCAGACTGTATAGGTATCATCTAAATAACATCGCTTATGAATATGAAATGGAGGTAATGAATATATTTGATGAATTACTTTTTTCTGATAGAGTTCCTAAAGAACTATGGACAGAGGTTCATAATATTGTACAAGAGGAAGCAACAAAAACATTTCAAAGAGGAAAAATGAGTAATAAAGCAAATTGACTGTTTTGTGAAGATTTACAGAGAGGTGCGGAAAGATGGAAAGTAAAAAAAAAAGGAGAAAGGGAAAGATATAACCAACTGATGGCAAAATTCCAGAATATAGCAGAGAAAGAGAAGGTTTTATTAAATGAGCAATGCAAAGAAATAAAAAAAAAACAACACAATGGGAAAGACCAGAGATCTCTTCAAGAAAATTCAAGAAATCAAGGGAAAGATTCATGTAAAAAGGGGATGATAAAAAATGGTAGAGATCTAATAGAAGAAAATTAAGAAGAGGTAGCAAGAATACATAGAATCATACAAGGAAGACCTTAACATCACCAGTAACTGTGATGGTGTGATTATTGACCTACAGACAGAGAATGAAGTCAAGTGGTCCTTAGGAAACATTACTAACAATAAGAGTAGTGGAGGTGATGGCATGACAGCTGAGCTATTCGAAACCCTAAAAGTTAATGCAGTTAAGGATGTTGCACTAATATACCAACAAACTTGGAAAACTTAACAGTGGTCACTGGATTGGAGAAGGTCAGTTTATGTTCCAATCCTAAAGAAGGACAATGCCAAGGAAATGTTCAAATTATTAAAGAATTGCTCTTATTTTACACACCAACAAGGTTATGCTTAAGCTTCTGCAAACTAGGCTTCAGCAATATGTGAACTAAGAGTTACCTGAAGAGCAGGCTGGTTTTCAAAGAGGCAGAGGAAATAAAAGCCCAACTGCCAACATTGACTGCATTATGGAGAAAGCAAGAGAGTTCCAGAAAAAACATTTACTTCTATTTCCTTGACCACACCAAAGCCTTAGACTGTATGGACCACAAGACAATGTGGCAAGTCCTCAAAAAAATGGGAGTACAAGATCATCTTATTTGTCCCATGAGGAACCTATATGCTGGCCGAGATGCAACGGTTAGAACTAAGGATGGAACAACTGATTGGTTTAAGATTAGAAAAAGAGTACAATAAGGCTATGTATTGTTACCTTATTTATTTAACTTATATGCAGAGTACAACATGGGAAATGTCAGGCTGGACAAATCAAAAGCCAGATTTAAGGTTGCCAAAAGAAATATCAACAGTCTAAGATATGTGAATGATACCACTCTGATGGCAGAAAGTGAAAAGCAATTAAGAAACCTCCTGATGAGGATGAAAGAGGAGAGCATAAAGGCTGCCTTGAAGGTTAGCATAAAAGAGAAAAAAAGCTAAGATCTTGGCAACTGATCCCATCGCTTCCTGGCAAAGAGAGAGAGAAAAAATCGAAGCAGTGTCAGATTTTATATTCTTAGGCTTAAAGATCACTATATATAGTGACTACAGCCATGAAATTAAAAGACATTTCCTACTTGGAAGGAAAGTTATGGCAAATCTGGGCAGCATATTGAAAACATCAGCTTGCAAACAAAGGTCCATGTAAGTCAAAGCTATGTTTTGGGGGATATTTTTTCCCAGTAGCAATATGTGGCTATGACAATAGAACTGTAAGGAAAGTTGAACATTGCAGAATCAATTCTTTTAAATTGTAATTCTGGAGAAGACTTTTGAGAGTCCCTTGGAGGTCAAATCAGTCAATACTTAAAGAAATTAAGGTCAAATACTGAAGCTGATGCTTAAATATTTTGGCCACATGATGAGAAGATGGGATTCATTGGGGAAAAACGCCTGATGTTGGTAATGATTGAAGACAAAAGGAAAAGGAGATGGCAAGATGAAGATGGATAGATAGTGTTATGGAAACAATGAACATAAACTTTGGCAGATTTCAAGATATAGTCAAGGATAGAAGGGCATAGAGTGCTATGATCCAGGGGATCACAAAAAGTTTAACACAACTGAACTAAAGAACAAGTTGTTATGAATAATATTGAAATATGCTCATTGCTTTCTTTGTGTACAGCGATCATTGCATCCTATATATAAATATAATTTGGCTCACATGAGGGCTTTTAAAATTTGTTACTGAATTCTTTTTGATAAATTTATGCTCAGAAATGTCTGCATTAATGTTCATTTATGAAATCGGCTTATAATTTTTTCTCTAACTTATCCCTCGCTGGTATTTGTATTTGAATTTGCTTCATAAAACAATTTTGAGAGCTTCTTTTTGCTTTATGTTTGAAATATGTGTAAAGAAATATTAATTTCTTTTTAAATATGTGATTGAATTTACTTATAAATCCATCTACCTAAGAAGTTAAATTAAGACTAGCTTCATTTGTTTTTGAGGTTGTTTTATTTAGAATTGTATTTCCTAGTTTCTTAATTTGGATATTTTTATTTCTATACATTTTCGTCCATTGCTTTTATATTCTCAATTTTGTTGACATATATTTTGGTATAATATTGTCATATTTTTTATTTTTCTCTTTCCATTATGAATTCACCATATTCATTTTTCTTTGGCAATTTGGTCTCCTCAGTTAAAAAACTCAAAACATATTATGGTTCCTAGATTTGTTGAATCCTTTCCAAAATACACCATTTATTGATTCAAATGTATTTTCCTCTTCAATTTTCTGTATTTTACTTTTTAATCTGAAACTTTTTTATTTTCCAGTTCTTTATATTGAATGCTCAACTCATTAATCCTCTTTTCTTTTGGTTTTATGGTTTAGAACTTAATAACTCTAAGGACTTCTTTGATTGCATTTCATATGTCTCAATAGAGTATGTAAATTTCTAATGCAATTCCAATTTTTATAATTTGTCATATGATCCACTTTTGATTTAGGATATTGTGACTTAGACTCAATCTGAGCCTACATATTTTGTTTATACTTAATATGTTTTTTACTTTTATTTTTTTGGCTTATAAAACACATATTTAATATTTTTTCTCAATCCATTTATTCATCATGAATTCCTCAAGCTCTAGAACATCATTTATTTTTATAAAAGTATCATTTGATATTAAAGAAGTATTTTTAACATTCCTATCTAATAATTGCCACATGTATCAACTGTCTTTTTCTTCCTCATATTCTGTTCATTTTTACAATTTATTTCTTATTTACCTGTTATATTTACCAAGTGCTTGAAGAAGAATGTTAAAGCAGCAGAGAGACATTACACAAACTCATATACGGAAGTTCAGACAAATGGGTAGGGAAATATGACAGTGTTGTTAGGTGAGATTAATCAAAAAATATATAGTATATATATAGTATTTGTATAATAAAGGCAGCTTGGGGAGAAGGGCTCAAGAAACAAGTCACAAACTTGTCATAGAGTCATGATATGAATGATAGTAAAACCCATATTTAGATATCCAGACAGATATTAGAACTTTGTTGGTCAAAAGTTGAAGATCTGATAAATTCTTGATTTGCCTTAAATATAATTTCATTCTTAAAAAGGTAGTGGAAGTGAGGAAGGTAGTTGCTATTCTGGAATTGATTAATCAACAAAGAAGAAAGGTGTAGTAAGTGTAAAAGATGGGAATCTCAGGGAAAAGTGAGCATTCCACTTTATAATTAATTGGAAAAAAAGGAAAACCAGACATCTTCTGCTTTAAAAAGAAACTAGATTTTTTTTAAAAACTCTATTTCAAAATTTCAGGGAAAGGGAAAAATCCATGACAAAACTCTATCAAGGACATTAGTCTAAGCGGAGTGGAAAAGTCTCAAAAATAAACTTCTAATAACAAAAAGAATTCTGATGAGGAATAATGGGAACATGTATAAAAATATATGTAAATTCCTAAGGGATTTAACTTATTGCTTGAAGGCCAAGTGTATCTTCCAACAGGGTTTTCCTAAACACTTAAGGAGGTAGAGAGTACTGAAAAATGGCCCAGTCTTCCACTGATGGTGTTCCCTCAGTTGTAGAGGGTGGGTCCTGTGCATCCCAGTTCCATTTAGCTACTAAAAACCAAAATGGCTTTTACAAAGAAATATTTACTTCTAAAAAATATAACCACAAATACACAAATATACTCCCCCACCTTAAGGAAAGCATAATATACCTCCCCCACACTCCCACACCACCTCAGTCTCTGGGAAGTAGAAAAGGATTAGGTTTATAGTTTAGCTCAGATTTCTATAAAGCACAATCCTAGTTCCTAGTTCAAACTTCTCCCTCACACTCAAGTCCCAGCTACCTTGGCTTGTCAGGGTCTCCATTCCAAGTTGGCTGGCTGCACCATCATGCCTGCTATATTGACTCCAAAGTCAACATGGCTCAAATTCCCAGGTCCTGTGACCATCCCCTAGGTCATCTGAAATGGAAGACAAACCACATGGAACAGAAACAAACAATTACAGGCCCACTTTTCAGAGTCAAAGATAAAAGGTAGTAGAAAGTCCTTCCCCTTTCACCAGTTCAGTTCATGTCATTCTTGCTGTGGGTAAGCTAAGATCTTCACCCTTTACATAGCAATGAGTGACTGAAAGGAGAGCAGCAAAAAGAGTGCAATAGAAAATGGAGTGAACAGTTCAGTCTTGCCAGTTTTAAAGACATAGGGAGTTAATTAAAGGAGGCCACTGCCATTCTCGTGGTCAAGGTGGAAGAGCATATTAGGTAATCTAGGTATGTTCCAAAGTTGCCTCCCTCTTAGTCAAACTAGGCATCATCCCACCAGCCCAGAGTTACACAAGAGTAGAAGGGTCAATGATAATTACTGAAAGACAGGGAGGCAAAACTATCCCAATCCCATCTTCTTTCTATCTCCTTTAGAAAGAAGAAAGATATTTCAACCAAGAAGAGAAAGGGCATGCTTAAAATGTAACACAATTGAAGAAAAGGCAAAAGTCATTATACATGAGTTAAAGTCACCAGGCTCGGTTGAAATATATTCTAGAGTAGTCAAAGTACTAGGAGATGTGATTGTGATTATCTTTGAATGATCTTGAGGAATGGGAGATGAGCTTTAAAATTGATCAGGTGATTTCAAATGTTATTCCAATTTTCAGAAGAGAGTAAAATTGAGAATGTGGCTTTAATTCCTGGAAAATACTAGAGATATTAATAAAATGACAGTTTATGAACATTTCAGAAAACAGAGAATGATCATTAATAGTTATGGTCTTCATCAAGAAGAGGTTATTGTAGACTCAATATCTCTCCTTGTAGAGATTTATCAGATCAGAGCAAAGGACCACTAAATTTCACATACTATCTTGTGTAAACAAGATGGAAATATATGGGCTTGATAATGATACAGTTAGATGGATTTTGTAGCTCATTGAATGACTGGGACAAGTAGTAGTCAGTAATGGGTCAACATCAACCTAGAGGGACGTGGTTGATGAAATGGCCCAGGCTATATATTCTTGGCTATGTATCATTTGCCGCTTTTATTGTTGCTTTGAATAAAAGCATAGATGGCATTTTTATTATTAAATTTACATGCATGAGGGATAGAGAATACATTGAGAAACAGAATCAGAGCCAAAGAAGACCTGGACATACTAGATCAATAGGCCAAATCTAATTAGATGAAATTTAGTAGGGATAAAAATATAACTTGATACTTGGGTTCAAAATTCAGTTTGGGCAAGCTCTGAAACAAGAATTAATAGCTTATATTTGTATATGTACCTCCATGAGGGAGGTATCAGAAGTATTATTTTAAATCTTCATTTTACAGATGGGGAAATGAAGGCTTAAAAATTTGGCCATGGTGACCCAGTTAAATATCAGAAACAGAATTCAAACCAGATCTTACTCATCTTTCCTACTAGAAGATGAAAATTTCAATCTTAGCTAGTATAGGCTGCCAAAATATTTTAACAGTGAGAGAAAAGGGTGACCAGAGAGCCTCAGGAGGCCTGAATGTGAAGTATTCTATAGCTCTAAAAAATGGATAACCCTTCTCATATACTATATGTTTGCTTGAGGGCACGAGATCATTCCTTAAGAGGGCTAAGGCCTTCCATGTCAAATTTTCAACTGTAACCAAAAAAGAATGTTAAAATGTATCAAGCTCCATGAAGAGACTAGAGGAAAAAATTAACAAAAATGGTGCCTAAAGGGGAATTGATCCTAAAGCACATGAGTTATAGTAAGTTCAGTAAAGTGAATCATAAATGCCTTAGATGACAACTTGCTGTTGCAACAACTCTACGCTCCTGTAAGGAGTACATTCCCAGTTATCACAATTGATAAATGAATCACAGAAGAATAGAAGACAAGCAGTCAAAGAGAGAGTTGTCAGGGGAAACCAAACAGTATTGGTGACTGGAAAGGAAAGACTGAATCAAATGAGGCCAGAACTTGAAGGCTCCATTTGGAACTGCAGGAGGATCGAATGCAAAAAAGGTCAACCACTAGAAATATGTGAAAGGAGAATGAAAGTGTCAGGTAGGTTTTTGTTTGTTTGTTTGTTGTTATTTGCTGTTGTTATCAATGGGAGTGCAATAGACACTTCAATGATTAGTGCAAAGAAGAAAAACAGCCCTCAGTTATACAGAAAACTATAGTCAGTCAAAAGGAAAAGGGAAGCAGCAATGGCACCAAGTTTAGAAGCTACGCCCGATACAAGACCTTATTCACTTCCATTTGGTTCCATTTCTCTAAGATTCATAGGAACAGAAGTCAGACTGGTAAAGTTGGTAAAGTGATAAAAGTTGAGTACAGAAAGTATTAAGATGTTCAAATGGAACTATGCATTCTATTGGTGCTGGGCCCTTATCATTTCATGTCAGAACAGTATACAATAACCTGCTGGTTGCGCTGCTTGCCTCGAGTCTCTCCCCACTCTAGTTCATCCTCTACTCAGCTGTCAAAGTAATTTCCTGAAGAACAAATAGCACAGTGGCTAGAGTGTTGGCTCTAGGATCAGGAATACTCATCCTCCTGAGATCAAATCTTGCCTCAGACACTCACTAACTATGTGACCCTGGACAAGTCACTTAACTCTGCCTTAGTTTCTTTATCTGTAAAATTAGATGGAAAAGGAGATGGCAAACCACTCCAGATGATATCATGAAAAGTCAGACATGACTAAAAAATGACTCAAGATGATCAAGTTACCCCTCTATTCAAATAACTCATGGTTCCCTGTCATCTCCAGGATCAGATACAATATGTTCTGCCCCATCTCTTTGTCATTCCTGTCTTCTCATACCTTACGCCACCACCCCACTCTTGCATATAGTGACATCGGCCTCCTTGCTATTTCAGGAAGAAGACACCATCTCCCAACTCTGGGCATTTTCATTTGTTGGCTCCTCATGCCTAGAATGTGCTCCTTAATCATCTCTCCCTTCTGACTTACTTGAATTTCTTTAAATATCAGCTAAAATATCACCTCCTACAAGAAGCCTTTCTCAACTCCTCTTGAGTCTAGTGCCTTCCCGTTATTGATTATCTCCAATTTATCTTGTATAGAACTTATTTAGACTTAATTGCTTGCATGTCGTTTCCTTCATTAGATTATGAATTCCTGAAGAGCAAGGGCTGACTTTCATAATCCCTAGCATTTAGCACAGCAGCTAGCACAAAGTAGGAACTCAGTAGCTGTTTTTTGACTGACTGAAATCTTGAGTATTCATTGGAATAGTCTCAAGGAATTTTCCTTTCTGAGAAGTAAGGTAGGAAGGGAAAGAGGAAAGGAGGGAGTTAGGAAGGGAGGAAGGAAAGAAAAAAGAGAGGAAGAGAGGAAGAAACAGAGCAAAGAAGAAAGGAAGGAAAGAAGAAAGGAAAGAAGGAAGAAAGGAAGAAAGAAAGGAAGAAAAGAAGGAAGGGAAGAAGGGCTTATTAAGTGCCTATTATGTGCCAGACATTGTGTTAAATGCTGTAAAAATATCATCTCATTTGCTATTCACAAAAATCTAGGAGGTTGATGCTATGATACTCATTTTATGATTGAGGAAACTGAGGCAGAAAGGTTAAGTAACTTGCCCAGTGTCACAGAGCAATAAAGTATCTGAAGCCAGATTTGGACTCAAATCTCCCTCACTCAAGACTCAGTCCTTTATCTGTTGATATTTAGCTGCCTCTAACAACAAAGGGACAAGTATATATCTTTCTAGTATTCTTTTATTTTTGACATCTTGTAGAGAATTGCACTGCTGAATAAAATGACTACTTTTGTAATTGAATAAGTGTATTGGGATGTAATCACATCGTTTTTTAGATTTCGTTGAGAGCGGCTTTGAGACAATTCCATTAGCAGACAAAATAACAAGAACGAAGTGTATCTCATCCTGCCCCCATGCAGTTTTAGTTTCTTTCACTAGATGTCTATATTTTGAAATTCTAGAAATGACTGACCACATTAGCCAAATACGCAACCCCATGCAAGGCATTTTACAGAAGCATTTTGTGTTGTATAGCATCCATGGCCAAGGTAATGAAACCTAAAGGTTATCTTCAGTCAATATAATACACTGTTAAATAAGCATTACATTATGTGTACTATATTTGAAATCATTCCAGGAGCTGGGGATCCAAAGACAAAAATGAAACTGCCTGAGCCCTCAAGGGGCTTCCAATCAGTGGAGAGGACATATACATAAATAAGTATATACAAAGCAAGTGTAAGAGCCTTTTAAAAAATAAATTTGGTAGGGAGATCACTAGAAGCTGGGGTGGGGGGCAGCAGGAAAAGCTTCACAGGAAAGGTGCTGCTTGGGTATAGTGTTGAAGGAAACAAATTCTCCTGAGAAGGAAAGGGATAGTGGGAGTGAATTGCAGGCACAGTCAGAGGGAAGGCAAACATGCTAATACTATCCATGCCAGAGCAAATAACTATCAAGAATGAAATATAATTTTTACAGCTTATGTGTACATTGCAACCAGGAACGATGCTACAAATTTTACCTCAAATTTGAGCAAAAGCCTCAGCAACTCCTTGACTTATGCTTTCTAGTACCAAAGGACCATGAATATATCTGATACATGGGATCATATATCTAAAGAAGCAATATGGCCCAATGAAGAGTGTATTGGTCTTGACTGTAGAAGACCAGGGTTCAAATCCTAACTCATAAACTTACTAGTTATATAACTAAATCAATCTCTCTGAGTTCCAATTTCTCCATCGGTAAGACAGAAAATAATAGTTCCTATCTCACAGAGTTGTTATGGGGACAAAACATGTGTGTTGGGGAGAGAACTATGAAACTTAAAATGAACTCAGGTGTCCCAAAAGTCTTAGTGTCCTTTTAAAGCCTTAATACTCCTAAACTACTTTGAGCTATTTTAAGCTTTAATAGCTTAAAACTTGAACTAAGATGTTTTAGAGTTGCTGAATTAGCTAGTATCAAGCTATTCATACTTAACAATAAGCTTAATGAATAGTGTTAATCTAAGTTACTAAACCACAAAAAAATGGCACTAAGACTTTTGGGACTGTAACAATAATGTTGCTAGCAGCTGTTGTAGGGGTGAAAGACCAACACAGAAAGCACACAGAAAGGCTGCTAGCACAGGTTCTTTGATCTGCCTTTCTAAGGAAGCAACTTTAAGGGGTTAACAATCTCACTTTAATTCCACATACATATGTCATTCACTTTGTTCAGGGGGAAAAGGCAGCACCCTGAACTTCAGGGTAAATGCAAACAGAAATTAGAAGCATACATTATATAAACAGAGCAAATAAACATGAATCAGCAGACAGCCTTCTAAGCTTTCTGCCAAAGCAATACACAAACAGTTACCAGAGAGAGACACACCATCATCTGGGTTTTCAAAGCCAGGGGGGCTGCTTCGATGGTCACCCAGAGTCTCGTCACCAACACTTTTCAATGTGTGTGCCCCCAAAGGCAAAAATGTTAACCTATGAGTTTATATACATTTCTTCACAGGGTCAAAGTGAGTCACAACCATGCAACTCAAATCCACATGACTTAGGCCTTCTCGTGATGTAAATGCTTGCTCAGGGTGAGAGGGCACCACAACCATGCAATTCAGACTCATGTGAACTAGGCTCTCCCTTAACATAAGCAGACCATCAGACTCCCAATTCAATCAAAGATTCCTTAGTGCAGAGAAGCACTCCAAAACAAAGACAATAAAAAGTCCACTTTGCTTGCCATTACATTTGAAAGGCAAGATTCATCAAAGGGACTTGTTTACCTCAGCATTCCAAAAGAAAAAACAGTAAAAAAAAAAAAAAGTACCACCCTAATTACCATGACAGGGACTTGATTTTTTTCTAGAACTAGAATTGTTTTATGTTGGCTGCTTTATCTTTTTTTTTTATTTTTTTTTTTGGAGGGGGATAGGCAGGGCAATTAGGGTTAAGCAATTTGCCCAAGGTCACACAGCTAGTAAGCGTGTCAAGTGTTTGAGGTTGGATTTGAACTCAGGTCCTCCTGGCTCCAGGGCTGGTGCTCTACTCACTGCACCACCTAACTGTCCCATTATCTTAAGCTGGAAAGGACCTTAGAGATATTACAATTCAACTTCCTCATTTTACAGATGATGAAATTAAGGACCAGAAAGGTTGAGCAATTTTCACAATGTCAAACAGAAGGTAAGAGGTAGAGCCAATATTTGAAATCCTGTCTCATGTTTCCAAGTTCAGCATTCATTCAATTACACCACTCCACCCTCACATGAAAAAGATAGAATTTGGTCAGTACTTACATTTAACAATTAAAAAGTATTTCCGGTGCTAATAGAACCTAGAAAAATAAGGATATTCATTATTCACGGATTGACATACAAAGACACATGTATTTATGTAGCACTTACTGCAGTGAGAGACATAATGAAACTCCGGGGGCTAGCATTTATTGAATAGAATTGCAGCGTTGTAACTGCATCATTAAAAACAGACCGTCCAATCTCTCCAGTTTTTATGTCTTTCTCCTCTATTTTCCTCCACTCATTTAAGAACATTTTTGAAAAGGAAAATAAAGATATGTGCATTTGCATGCATGTGCATTTATAAATGCATGTTGTATATTTTACAGATAATTCATAAATATATTATAACTATATTACAAATAAATTGGATGTGTGTGTATATATTCTGTTGTTTGTTCAGTCATTTAGTCACGTCTCATTCTTCGTGACCCCATGGACCATAGCATTCCAGGCTTTTCTATTCTCTATTATCCTTCAAAGTCTATCCACACTCATGTTCACTGCTTCCTTGACACTATCTTCCTCATCCTCTACTATTAATGCCCTTTTGTCTTCAATCTTTCCCAATATTTGGGTCTTTTGCAATGAATCCTATCTTCTCATTATGTCACCAAAGTATTTGTTTCAGCTTCACTATTTGACCTTCCATTGAATAATGTGAATTAATTTCTGTAAGTATTACATCATTATGCTGTCGAAGGGATTCTCAAGTCTTCTTAAAGCACCATAATACAAAAGCATCAATTCTGAAGTATTCATTTTCCCTTATAGTCCAACTCTCACAACTACACATTGCTATTGGAAAAAACAACATAGCTTTGACTATACACATCTTTGTCAGAAAGGTGATGTCTCTGTTTATTAATATGCTGTCATATTTGCCATAGCTTTTCCAAGGAGCAAATGTCTTTTAATTTCATGGTTGTAGTCACTATCTACAGTGATCTTTGAGTCTAAGAATATAAAATCTGATACTACTTTCACTTCTTCTCCCTCTCTTTGCCAGGGATTGATGGGATCAGTTGCCAAGACTGTAGTTGTTTTGTTTTGTTTTTATGTTAAACTTCAAGCCAGCTTTTACACTCTCCTCTTTCACCCTCATCAAGAGGCTTTTTAATTGCTTTTCAATTTCTGTCAACAGAGTAGTATCATTTGCGTATCTGAGATTGTTGATGTTTCTCTTGGCAACCATAATTCTGGCTTTTGATTTGTCCAGCCTGACATTTCAGGCTAAATAAATAAGATGACAATATATAGCCTTGTTGTACTCCTTTTCCAATCTTAAACCAATCAGTTGCTCCATGTTTGGTTCTAACTGTTGCATCCTGGACAGCATACAGGTTCCTCATGAGAGAAGGAGGATGATTTGGTACTCCTATTTCTTTGAGGACTTGCCAAATGTTCTTGTCATCTGTATTGTCCAAGGCTTTAGTGTAGTCAATGAAGCAGAAGTAAATGCTTTTTCTGGAACTCCCTTGCTTTCTCCATAATGCAGTGAATGTTGGCAATTTGATTCTAGTTCCTCTGCCTCTTTGAAAACCAGCCAGCTCTTCTGGTAACACTTGATTTATATACTGATGAAGCGTACCTTGAAGACTTTTAACCATAACCTCACTGGCATGTGAAATGAGCACAATAGTTCAGTACTTTGAACATTCTTTGGCATCGTCCTTCTTTAGGATTGAGATGTAATCTGAACTTTTTTTTTTCCAATCCAGTGACCATTGTTGAGGTTTGCAAGTTTGCTGGCATATTGAGTACAACATTTCAACAGCACCATCTTTAGAGTTTTAAATAACTCAGCTGGAATTCCATCACCTCTACTAACCTTATTGTTAGCAATGTTTCCTAAGGCTCCCTTTACTTCATTCTCCAAAATGTCTGGCTCTAGATCAGTAACTACACCATCATCGTTATGAAGGTTGTTAAGATATTTCTTGTATAGTTCTGTGTATTCTTGCCACCTCTTCTTAATCTCATCCACTTCTGTTAATTCCCTACCATTTTTGTCTTTCATGATGCCCATATTTGTATAAAGCCTTCCCTTGATAACTTATTATCTTGAAGAAATCTATTATCTTTCCCATGCTGTTGTTTTCTTCTAGTATTTTTTTTCATTGCTCATTTAATAAAAGTTTTTTTTTATCTCTCCTTACTATTCTTTGGAATTCTGTGTTCAGTTCCAGCTCCTTCTTTAGTGCTGGAGCTACTTGTACTTGTCTTCTGCTCTTCCCAGTAGTGTGTTAGTCACTTCTGATTTGAGGGGCTCATCTTCCAGTGTTATTTTTTTATTATTTTAATGATAAATTTAGGTGCATTCAAGTTTTCTTGACAAAGATATTATGATGGTTTGTTATTTCCTTTTCCAGTGAATCATATTTTGTCAGAACTCTACATTTTGACCTATTCATCTTGAGTAAACCTGCATGGTATAGGTCATAAATTCATTGCCACAAGAAGGCAGTGATCCAGGAGGAGACATGTAGATATAGATATATGCATTTGTAAAAAAAAAACAATCAGCATAAAGATGTCTTTTGAGAGGGCTCATGCTAAAACAGTTGAGAAATAGAGATATGGTGTATACATACCCACATAAAAGAGTTGTTTTAGCCTTTTCCAAGATTCTGAAATATTGACCTAGCTTTATGTGCCTGTAACAACCATGCTTCTTGCAGCTACTGTGGTTGTGTAAGGCCAAGAACAAGAGCACACAGGAGGGCTGCTAGCACAAGTTCTTTGATCTACTTTTCTAAGGAAAGCAACTTTAAAGAGTTAACAATTTCACTTTAATTGAACATACATATAACATTCACTTAATTCAGGGGGAAAAGCCAGCACCCTGAACTTCAGAGCAAAGACAAACAGAAATTATAAGCAGACATTATATAAACAGAACAAAATAACACAAATCAGCAGAAAGATTTCTAGCTGTCTGTCCAAACAGTACATAAACAGTTACCAGAGAGAGAAGCAAAAACATCTGGGTTTTTCAAAGTCAGAGGGCTCCATGATGGCTACCCAGGGTTTCATCTGGTTAAATCACATGACACTCTTCCAGTGAGTGAGAGCCACTGCCTACCCCTCCCCCCCAAAAATACCAACCTCAGATCTTATATATCCTTCTCAGGGTCAGAGAGCATCACAACCATGGGACTCAAACCCATGTCAACCAGGCTTTTTTCTTTCTTAAGTAGGTCATCTAAGACTTGATCCAATCAAAGAAACAAAGGCAAGACTCATCAAAGACACTTGATTACCTCAGTCCTGAGAAGCACTCAAGCAAAAAACAGCAAAAAATCCCACATTTGAAAGGCAAGACTCATCAAAGGTAATTGGATACCTCAGCATTCCAAAAGAGAAAAGAGTAAAAAAAAATTCCTGCCTTGATTACCATTACACTGCCTCCTGGAAGTAAATATCTTAGAGAAGGACAGAGAGAAGTGATTTATAATTTTATATGCATTTTGAAAATGAAAGGCAGGCACTAATTAAGTTCAATGGCACAGATCCCCATGTTTCCCAGTGTCGCTCTCATCCTTAGATTGTTAAAAGGCATATGTCCCCTATTAGTATGATCTTCTGGACATTTGAACAACAGCTCTGTTTGATGAGGGGTTTCTCAGGTAAAGAATTAGATATGAGTTCCATGGCCATAGAAGATTGGGACCTTGGAGAGCAACCCCTATTCCTGCTTACATATCTAGCTAGGAACAAGAAGAATAGCTGGTTTCCCTCATTCTCTCTGATCCTATTGGAAGTCTCATTCCTCATTTATATGAAGCCATGGTCTCTTCACTCCCTCACCCACCCCATCAGATCATCTTTCCCTGAAGTAATGCAATAGCTTCCAAATTAGTCTCCTTGAATCTAGCCTATTCCCTGTCTAATCTATTCTCTACTTAGCTGTCAAATTGATTTTCCTCAAGCACAGGACTGACCGCATTTTTCTCCTTCCTACAGAATATATAGCTTTGTTTTCTTTCTCTATTTCAACTAAGATAAAATAGAAACACCTCTGTTTGACATTTATGTCCATTCACATTCTGTCTAAAATCTGTCCTTCCACACTGATTTCACATTACTTCCCCTCAAATACTCTACATTCTAGAAAAAGTCACTTAAATGAAGTTCTCTGTAGATGACAATTCATTTCCCCATTCTTTTCCCGGACTATTCTTCCCCGTTTGTGGAACATACTACTTCACCTTCACATCTTCAAATCCCTAGATTCTAAATGAAGGTCTTTCTTGGTCCCTGTACTACACCCTTAGTTGTGAGAACAGGATTTGATTGTTGTATTTAGGTTGTATATTTTTAAATTTCACTTATTCATGTATATTTCCTTCCCACCACTCAACACCCCAGTGAAATGTCAACTAATTGAAGGCAGGTAGCATTTTATTTTGTCTCTGCATATTCCAAGTGCCTAATAGAGTGATGAGCACATAGCATAAATTTAGGAAATCTTTTTTGAATGAATGAATGAAAAGTGGCAGGGCTAAGATGGAGGATTAGAAGAAACCATGCTAAACTGTCTCAACATTCCTCTCCAAACAATTTTAAAATAAATACCTCAGATCAAATTTTGGAGTGGCAGAGTGAACAGAATGTCAGGGTGAAACATTTTTCTGGGCTGAGAAAACTTAGGAACTCAGCAGGAGAAGTTTGTGACACTAAATGGAAACCTGTCCAAAGCCCACACATGAAGGAGGAGCTGCAGCAATTTCTAAAACTATCAGCCCAGATATGGTAAAGGGGTCAGAAAACAGGTCAGAAAGATATTACAGGGGACCCTTTGCTGGTCCTGGGTACAGCTGGCATTGATTGGTGATTCCATTGTCCATACACAGTTCTGTTCCAGGGTAGAGAGGAACACAGTGTTAGTCACAGGGAAGCAGATTCCCTAGTCCTAGCGCTAGCACTTGTGACTGCAATGGATCAAGAGCTCTTCCTGGGTATAGACCACAGAGCAAACCATGAGAATAGTGACCATGCCTCTACCAGGAGCATACCAACTTGGAAACAGAAAAAAAAAACTTGCAGACCCCCAGAACTAGTCTGAAGACAGAAACTCGAAAAAGCATGAAAAGTACCTCTTCATCTCCAAGTGAACAGAGCCCAAATTTTACATAAAGTTTAAAGTCAAGAAATAGACTGAGAAAATGAACAAACAACAATAAAAAGAATTTGACCATAAAAAGCTATTACAATAGCAAGAGACACCAAGACTCAGAAGACAACAAATGTGAAAACAGCTACAAACAAAGCCACAAAGAAAAATGACAACTTGACCTATACCCGACAAGAA
>CM053623.1:200054627-200082856 GCA_028646595.1 Phalanger gymnotis
CTGACACTGAGGATATATAAAACTTTTATTCTGCAAACCTTAAAGCTCTATATCAATGTTATTTATTGTTGTGAGGAGGAGGAGGAGGAACAGGAGGACAAAGGCATATAAGATATGTTTTTCAAATTTATGAATGATAAGAAGTTGGAAGGAATACCTTATGTCAGGGGTATGAAAGATACAGCCCAGAGTATAGCCAGATTAAAAATGTAATTGGGAGATATTTGACAAAATAAATAAAAATACAATAACCCATAGATTACATTACATTTTAAAACAAAGTGAATGTCACCAGGAGGAATCATTTTGTACAGATCAGTAAGTTCTGTTTCTATTTGAGTTTAACATAACCAGTTTATATGATGGGCAATAGAATTGGGAGCTAAAAAGAATTGAATTTAGAGGGATTTCTCTTGGACTCTTAGAGATTAAGTGACTTGCCTGGAATTCTACAGACAGTATTTGTCAGTGGTAGGTCTTAGATGCTGGATGCAAGGCTAGCATTCTATCCACTGCACCACACTGCATCTCATCATCAAACACATGCGTGATAATAAATAGAGATGACCTTGAAATATAGCAGGAATAAAGAGTAACCTGTTGAAAGGCTGTCCCAGCGTTCAGAAACCATCATAAGAATCCAGCAAGCATCTCCATTACTTTGGGTAGATCCTTTTTAAAGAGTTATGGAAAGATATGAACAAGAATCACGTCCTTCGATCCACATGAATGGAGAGACCATTCACGCTGATAAAATCAAATAAACATCAATATACACTTCATCTTCTTAAATTGAGCCCATTCTGTTTTTTACTTGAACTTTGTGCAAGATAGCTTTTATTAGCCAACTAACTGACATCTTTGTTGAGTAAAGGTTTCTCTGTTTAATGCCTAGCTTGATGGTAACTTTGAGTATATTGTTGATTAAAGTGATCTCCAAGGTGGTAACTATAATATAACCTTGGCTGTTTATAATATTTACATAAAGATACCTTGTTTATTCATGTACTTTTTTCTCCAGTGTCAAATGTTTTTGTTATTGTTTTTCTTTTTTTTTTTGTAATCAACAAACAACAGACACAGCAGTCTTTTAATTCCATATACCTCTCAGCCATTGATGTGATTATGAATATGTAATGTCCTGGAGACATCATGTATCATAACGCTGGTTCTTTCCTTCTCATGTTTTTACCAAATAGTCCCCGGGTTCATAGACCATTTTTAGGAAAACTGTATTGGCATGATGAAGCAGGCATATCAATCAGCAATTGTCCATGTCTCGATCATCTGGGGGAGTGTAATATTTCCATCTGTAATCTTTTATGTTCTTTTGAATCTTCACCTCTTTTAGATCTAGAAAACTGATACCTGAATCCCTTTGAAATTATTTCATCTCTAGAACTTATTTCTTCTGTATACATTTGGTTAAAATGAGCCATTCTTCCCAAGTTCATGATTTTCTTATTTCCTGACACATGAACACAATACTGAGATGTCAGAATTGCAAGGTAATGGTTCCACCAGCTCTGTTGATAAGAATTAATTCCCATAGAAATGCTGGCATAAATTGCCTAGTTTTTTCTCTACTGGTTGTTCTCTGAGTGATTCTAGGGATTATTAGTTCATTAATTTTCTCCTTTATATTTAAGTCTTTCAGCTATTTTGCATTGGTACCTGTGATCACAAACTTCTGCCATTCTCCTTTAAAATATTTTGTGAACAGCCTCTAAAGCCCACATGTCCTCAGCTGCCACTTGCCTCAGCTTCTTATTTGGCAAGGAAATCAAATATTTTGTGACTTAGTTTCTGATCTCATTTGGCTTCCTTGATGCAGTTACTGCTTTGTGTAGGTTAAATTTCTCTATGAAGTGGTGATAGAGCATATGTTATTATTTCTGTCTACTTTTTCAGCATTGACAGTTAGTTTGAATAAGTCAGGTTAGAATCACTAGAACTTCAGCCAGTGTCTTATTTTCATCTTTATCTTTCTTCTAATTTGGAATTGATTGTGATCTTGCCTCTCGCCAATCAATTACCTGATTTCATAGAGACAGCTAACTAAAATAACTCCTATAAGAGTAAATGGTCATTTTTCTATCTGTGGAACTGTAGTCAGCTTTATTGTTTATTTATGTATTTGTTTGTTGTTAATTTATTTTGTGCTTTGCAGGTCAAACAACTCCAAACCTCTTTTTGAATAGAGCAACGGGGCTTTTTCACACATTCTCTTACTGTGTGGGGAGTTCAAAGTGAATGGAACTGAAATAATTCTCAGCTCAAGATTCTATCTAATGCAAATTCTGCTACAGAGGAGGAAAATTATTAGAAATCAAATGATAAAGGATTTAACTTAGCCATCCTACGAAAAGGGAAAGGGGAAGGAAAATACCTACTATATCCCAGGCATTGTACTAAGTACTTTATAAATATTCTAGTATTGATCTTTACAAAAACCCTGGGCAGTGGGTGCTATTATTATCTCTTTTTTTACAATTGAGGAAACTGAAACAGCCAAAGGTTAAGTGACTACTGAGCATCAATTAAGCCAAGTCATCTAGCCACTGAGGCATAGGTAGACCTTACTGCGTATTCTAATGCTCAGTTCCTAAGTAATCAAGTCATTCTTAATTCCTTACCATTAATAGAAACCAATTTTACTATCATCACCATTACTATATATACAGGAACATACATACATATACAACTTAATGCTAAGGGGTTTGTTATTTATCTTTCATTCTTGAAGATCGATAATATCAGGAGGTAATGTCTTGACTTACAAGTGAATTAGATTTAAATGAGACAAAGCTGTGCAAAGTCATCAGTCTCATTCTCTCCCCCACAGTCGTGTGAGTCCAGTGATAAGACATAGGTGAGGACAATTCAAGATGGCCCCAATGCAATGGGAGACCTCAGTCCTTCAAGCCAAGGTCTTTCCCAGGTCTCAGTTTGTCTGAGGCAATACTTATTCAGTCATTAAAGGCTAGGTAAGAATTGAAGCAAAAGATGGCCTAGTTTGCCTTCACAAAGGAATCAATCAGAGAGGGGAAGACCCTTAAGAATTTATGGCCAGAACAGAAACAATTACTATTTACACTCACTCTGAGCCATTAAAATCCAAACAATGAACTAGTGAGGCTTGGGCTGGGACCTATTACTGACCAATCAGTGAGAGACAGAGTGATTTGGCTTTAAAGGCAAAGTCAAGTAGCTCTATCTGAATCCCAATGGACTTTATCAAAGCCTGTTTTTTTTCATAGCTATATTTTAAGAAATCATAAATCAAAACTACATGAGACAAAATAGTTGATTGTCCCAGTGTTTTGAAGAGGAAAAAAAACAGTAGAAAAAATAAAACAAATTCCAAAGATGCTGAAGTAAGCCTGCCTTATGGCTCTCAGGAAACATCCTTTCCTTCTGACCTATTATACTTCCAAGAGGTCTAGGGGGGAAAATTGCCTTCAATTGCTGCTGGAACAGCTCTCTGTCTCCTCAGCTGTCCCTGGACAGGGGTCTGATTCTCTCACTATTAATAACTCCTAGTCTTGCCTGTGCCAACTGCCCCCACTATCTTCTCTATCAAACCTGATGCTTCAGGCATCTTTGTTACCCTTTGGGAAAAACTCCTTCTGCTACAGGTAAATGCTATTTAGCTTTAGACCTCCCAGATTGCATGTTTTAGGGCTATCGTCCAATGTTCTTTTAGCGTCAAATGCCCCTAGTCCCTTAAGTAAGTGTTATTACTTTCTTATAATCAGGCCTTATGGGCTTTGTGCCTAAGGGCTATTCATCACATTCTTTGTTCTGCCTAGTTCACAGGCCTCATGTATCCCCCTAAGTACATGGATAGGTAGTATAGGAATGGTATACTACCTAGGTAGTATAGGAAATGGAGCCCTCAGGCAGTTGCTAAACTACTCTCTCAAGAGCATCTGAAGCCAGGACTCCTAAATGGATTAAGAGACTTTAAAATTTTCTTTCCCATATCAGAGAACATGCACCAAGACCTCCAAAACTGCCCATCCTCTGGTCATTTTCATTTCTAGTCTCGCATCTGTAGAATTCTTTCCCTTCTCATCACCATCTCCTGCCCTCCCTTGCTTCCTTTAAGGCCTTAGCTAAAATAACACCTACAAAAAGTCTTCTGAGATTCCTCATTAACACTAGTGTTTTTCCTCTATTAATTATCTCCAATTTGTTCTGTGTGTATCTTATTTGTACAGCATTGTCTGCATTTTATCTCACTGATTAGAATGGGATCCTTGAGAGCCAAACTATGTTATGTCTTTCTACATTTGCCAACTACCTGACATATATTAGGCACTTAATAAATGTTTGTTGACAGATTGATTTCATAGTGTGGTTTTCTGGACTGAAAATAAATTCATGCACCCCTTTTTCTGGTACTGTTATAACAGATGGGGAAGGTATAGTATATTTTCCCTTTCTTGACATGAAAATAAGCTTCCATTTCAGGGTAAATGAGCAATCATGACTCCTACTTTTGTTCCCTTCGTTTTCTTAACTCAGATCTTAGGCATCTCTGACCAAAAGAAAAACTAGGCCTTGCATCTAGGGCAGGCCTTCATCACCCCACACCTGGACTAGCTACTTGGTCTCCTTTCTTCAATATTTGGCCCACTCCGGTCCATCTCTCCCACAGCTATCAAATAAATTGCAACCACTCCCTATTAACCAGGATCAAATATACAATCTTCTATTTGTCTTAAAGCCCTTCATAACCTGGCCTCCTTCTCCATTTTCAGTGTTCTTACATTTGAGTATTCACCATGTACTTGACCACTGGTCTTTTTGCTATCCCTCAGACTTTGTACCTTTTAGCTGAAAATGACCCTTATCTGAAATCTTCTCCCTCCTTACTTCTCTTTTCTAGCACATTTTTCTAAATTGCCATATTTTTTATGTGAAGGAATGACTACATTTTTTTTTCAAGAGGATTGTGTGTTGATGGTAGGGCTTAGTAAGTCAAAAGAACTTCATTATACTGGATCTCTGAATTTATCTTTATTTCTCACTTGCCGTTACCTCATGCTTATCTATCTCAATCCTATTCTTACCAACTCCATATTCAGACATGCCCACACTTTACAACATTTGGTGTATGTCAATGAACATACCTTCACATTATACCTCTTCCTTCCTCACTCCTATCTTTTATTACTCTGAGACCTGGCTCCTCCTACCTCAACATGATACCACTTCATTCTCTAACATTTCTAGTACTGGCTGCTCTTAGGTTGTGATATGAATGTCAGAATATTCCTTGATACCTATTGTCACTTTCAGACTCTTCTTCTATCACTTTTATTAAGCAATTTCTACTCCTTTTAGGTCTATGTTTTCCCAATTTATCGTATAATCCAGATCATTATATTTCTTACCTATAGTTCACCGGAATGTGCCCTTCCTTTATGTCAAAATCACACTTTTTACTTTTGTCACATCCCCTGCACTCATACAAAGCTGGGTGTCTGTCTGTCTGTCTGTATGTATGTATGTATGTATGTATGTATGTATGTATATGTAGGTGTACGTGTGTATGTATTGTCAACCCTCAGAGTTTGGTTTAAGAAAGACAAATGGGATTAGGTTGTATCCGTTGTTTTGTTTCTTTCAAAGTAGGCAGCATGAATGCATGGAATCTACAATGTTGAGACTGAGCTCATTTTGGCATTAGGCTGCACAGTTCATATACCCTTCCAACAGGGGCTGATGTCACCCTATCATCATTCACCCTAGGACAGAGAAAATATCTCTATGCCAGACCACTCCCAACCACACCAGACCACTCCCAGCCTTGGGCTGTCTAGACAGAAGAATCTATCTCCATGCAAGCCTGAGCAGGACACAATGGGGGTTCCCTACCTTAGATTAAATCCCTACTTTATCTTATTTTTGATGTCTCCCTAATAGTGCTTTGCAAATTAATTATAAATATTCTATTCTCCCCCACATTCTTTCAAAACAAAGTCACTTGATGTTATGATTGCCATAAGTTATCCTCCGCTCCTTCGCAGTGAAAATCCTTGAATAAGCTGTCTGCCCTAGGTGTTTCTACTTCCTCTCCTCTCACTGAATTCTAAACATTCTGAAATCTGAATTCTGACCTCATCCTTCAATTGAAACAGATTTCTATAAAGTTAGCAATAATCTTGTATTTGGCAAATGTAATGGCCCTTTCTCAATCTTCATCCTTCTTTACTTCTTTGCGACTTTGGACACTGCTGATTCTTTCTCCTGCTGGATCTGTCTCTTCTCTAGGTTTCTTTAACGTTACTCTGTCCTCATTCTCCTATTGTCTGTTTGACTACTCTTTTGAGGGCTGCTTTGCTTGGTTATTCACTAACTGTCAATACCCACCAAGGTTCTGTCCTATACTTCTTTTCTCCCTCTATAGATCATTCTTATAATATAAATTCACATTTCGCAAATTCGATTTTACGTAAAGAATTCTGAAAGAAATCTGCATTCAGATATATGAGGGGGAAGAAGAGAGCCATTGTCCAAACATCTCTCAGAAGCTTTATTGAATTATATTTCTCATCACCTTTAACAGTTATATGTGATAGACCTCTTGTGAGAAGGGGGTGGTGCTGTACAGGTAAACATGACAGCCTTCTCATAGACAGAGCTGCAGTACATGACAAGCTGAATATAGCAGCCACATGTACTTTGATGCCCTTTCAGAAATTAGTATCACAGCTGGAGTGTAAATGGAGCAACTACTACAACTCTGGCTCATCCCCTTTCAGAAATGTTAACCCAAAAGGATTTGTCTTCTCTTCTTAGGAAATTCATCTTTAAAAGCTAAGCACAGCTTAGTCTCAGGGCCTGGCCCATACAATGCATTTATGCCTTGTATGTAATAATAAACTCCTTTTTGTCAAATTTTTCCTGACTCTTCTGATTTATTAGAGTGAATCCCTAAAGAAGATGCTCTTTCAAGACATTACTTAGAAAGCTGCACAGGTAATCACCAGTGATAAAGGCTGTGTCCAATGGGTGGGGAAGGGGCATTATACTGTACACCTATGTTAACTTTAGTATAAAGTATTGTGCATACTTTATCATTAAGTTTACATTCCATTTCACATTTCCATTTATCATCATGCTACAGTATTTAATATGTCTGCATTTTAGTACATTTTTGGAATTGCGTAAAAGTATTGTTTCGTGTATGCCTTTGTTGCAGAGGCTAAGTGAGGTGTGGGTAAGGACAAATTCACATTAAGTAAAAATAGCTTTACATAGAGTTCTGCAGGGTCTACTTATGTAAAGTAATACCTGTCTATATACCATTTCTCTTGATTATCTCATCAGCTCCCATAATTCAATTATACTGTCAACATAGATTATTACAAAATCTATATATCTAGCCCTAGACTCTCTCCTCTGCTTTAAACCTATGTTAGCTTCCTTTTGGGCACCTCAAATTGGATATCCTGTAGCGATCTCACATTCAAAATACCTAAATTTAAGTAAGAAAAATTGTTTATCTGGATTTAGGCTTGCAGAACATTACTTGTCTTTGTAAGTGGCTGAAACTACTGGACAGCTCCTTGGGGCATTGGCAAGTTCCCTTTTTGTGCCCTGGTGATTCTGACTGAGAATGCTTTTGGTTCCTTGTTTTCCTCCTAAACAATCCTATTTGCCCTAGTTGTCTTCTTGGCAATAAGCTTGTGACTATATTCATTAGGACATTGGTAACTGATTCTGTTTGTTGACTGTCCCCTGGGATCTGATACCTCGTTTCTCCTACTGCCAAACCCCATACTTGGTTAGATATCAAAGCAGGCTAAGCCAAGTAAACTTGGCTTTGCACATGTTTGGCACTACCCAGACTGTCTGCGTATCTTCCCAAGAAGGCTGTCATAAAGAAAGCAGCCAGATTCGCATCAGCCAGGACTCAGTGTCACCTTCAAATTCATTTCTAGAAGTTGCCTGCCAGGTTGACCCTTTCCTTCTCAACATTTTACTGCAATTCTCTTATCTCATTATTGGGCAGGCTTTTAAAATTCAATCAAAAAAGAGGATAATTTTGTAATATTTACATAGCTTCGGCAATGAAAATTGTTTCTATTCTACATACTTCACATTTAAGGTTATGGCAGGTTTCCGGGTTTTTTTCTATCTTTGCAATTAAAAAAGTGGCGGGAGGTAAGCCTATTCATTATTGCCTTGTCTCTGGAGGGGAGACATGCTATTATTTTTTTAATAATAGAAGGAGATTTGTCAAATCATAGGTACTCAATTTTTTTAAAAGATACTCATATGATTCTGAGAAGAAAGTGATACACTTTACTTTTGAGGCCAGCAACACTCCAAAATCCTAGAGGCCCAAGAATGTAAGATTCAGAGAGATTGCAACTCCATCAACTTGAAAGGACTGGGATAGGGTTTTTGTGTAACAGCTTCCCTTCTCTCTTTGTTTAAGCTGCTTTGCAAATCAAACAGTCAAAGCCAGTGATATTGGACTTTTCACTCTCTTTGCTCCAATTAGATATTATAAGAGCTTCGATCTATAGCCTCCCAAATTTCTTAAGCATGTATTTACTCTTCAGGGCCTCTGTGAGGGGTGAAGTGGGTTTATAAGGGTATCCTTCAAAACAAACAATCAGGTGATATTAATTTTAAAATCTCAAATCAGTTTCAATGCTTGCAATAGGTTTGTCCTTCACTTTTCGTTTATTTTAGACATTTATAGTTTATTTTGCAAGCATGTATTAAGTACCTACTATGTGCCATGAAGGCATAGGAGATATCTAGGTGGTTTTGTAGGAAGCTAGGTGACTCAGTGGATGGAATGCTAGGCATAGAGTGAGGAAGACCTGAGTTCAAATCCAGCCTCAGATACTTACTAGCTGCATGACCCTGGGCAAGTCACTTAACCTCTGTTTATCTTAATCCACTGAAGAAAGAAAATGATAAACTACTCCAGTACTTTGCCAATAAATCCTCATGACAATATTAGTGTGCTATATTCCATGTGAACACAAAGACTTGAATGACTGTGCCACAAACTGTGCTAAGCACTTTATACATACTATCTCATTTGATCCTCACAACTACTCAGTGAAGTAGGTGCTATAAGTATCCTTACTCTGTACTAGAGGAAACTGAGGCAGATAGAGGTTAATTCACTTGGTCGGGGTCACGCAGCACAGGTTCACACACAGCATGTCTGAGGCTGGATTTCAACTCAGGTATAGTAAAGAAATAAAATAGGAGAATGCGAGATCACCCACATTAAAACAAGAATCAGTCAGTTTAAGTAAACTTTTTCCTGGGATGATATATTAATGAAATAACATTTATGAATAGATTTGTTTGGGGGGAATAAGTTGGGGTGGGATGAGGTAAAGGATTTGTTTTTGTGCTTTTTCAACCCACTTTCATAATAATAGTAATAATAATATGCATAAACAGGAAATAAGCAAACACTAGAATTTTCACTTATTGCGTAAGGAAACACTTTTTGATAAGAAATAATGTCATTATTTTGATACCTTACTGAGAGAACGACCAAAGAGATAGTAGGAAAATGTCTCCCTACTGATACAAGTGGCAGACTCACAATGGTGCCATTTGGCAGGGAAATGAAACGTTTGCCTGTTCTCCTTCAATAGCAGGAAATATCTAAGCAGAATTTTTTTCTTGGAACAAACCTGGTAGAGGTCTTGTCAGTCTGGATTTTGGCTTAAGAGAACTTACCAGAAATTGATGTTTCAACTGCATAGCTATGTATCTGAACCGAACATTTAGTAGTTATTTTGTTCTTGCAATTCTGTGAAGGTATCAATGAACAAAAAAAAAAATGCCCAAGTTGTCTAATGAACAGGTTTAGTCTGGACAACAGCTTCTCATGTGCTTTGTTCTCTGAATCTTTCATCCCCAAACTAGCATGACATCTAAGACTTATTCTATGCTTAGGTTTTGCTTGAGTACAACGACCTGATTCATGTATGGACACTGGACCCAGATGACTCCGGAGGAAAAAATGAGGCTGGTGACTTTGCTCAGCCTTTCCCAAAAATCCAATTCACTTGCATGTCATAGTATCACCTCCATTATGTCATTGTTCTCTATGAGAATGAAGGACAAACAGCAGCAGCAGCAGCATGAAGACTTAATGACTATTAGGGAAAGGGAGGCTTCCACAAACCAATCACTCTAGTAACATGTTTATTAAGTTTATTAACAACCAACCCTGTGTAACTTTCCTACGCTCATGACAAAATTTTCCTTTATTTCTGCTTTGTTCCTGCATTTTAGCACAGCTAATTTTTTCCCTTATAATATTCCCTGGTTTTAAAACATAATTCTATCATGTCACAGGAACCCAAGAAACTCATTGGAGCAGATAACCTTTCCTCAAATCCCTCTCTTAACAAAAATGTCTCCTGACATCACTAACGGTCTTGCAAAAAAAAAATAAGAGTGAATTTTAAAGACAACATGAAAATGATTTTGGAGCATTTATGATAAAGGTTTGGCCCTGATGACTAAACAGAACAGTGCCTAAATTCATAAATCAGCATGCTGTCTACACATGTGCTTCATAAGATAATCATGTTATTGCCTTATCTGTTAAGGGCACAACTTGGGGAAGATATTTAGGTAAACAACTGACACAGCATCCCTCCTTCCCCCAGTCAATAACTCAAGGGAACTTTAAGCAGTGGACAAATAGATTCTTTGTCTGGCTGAAACCCACTGAATAAAAAGACAATTTTGTTCTGGAGAGTAAGGGAGATAAATGAGTACATGCAAACATATATAGACTTGCATAGAAATTCCCAGCTCTGTGCAAATATGCAAATCCATCAAAAACTACTAGTAGTCATTCAGAGTATAATTCTTGCTAGTAACCCAAAAGATAAAGGGCAGACAAATGCAATATTCTAGCTTTCACCAAGTAAAACCATCAGGCAGATGGCTATCATTTGCCAAATATTCTTACCATCTTAGGCTTTTTAAAAACGTTATTCTAAAGAGATGTGTCAGGCATGATGTGTCACTCATGATTCCCTTCCCTTGCAATATTTTGTTTTTGTTTCAACTATTTTTTTTTAGTTTTAGTATTGTTTCAACTATTTAAATTAGCTACAATCATAGTAAATTTGAGGCACCATGTATCTCAATATACACCAGTTATTCATTCTAGTTCTAATCTTAACCATATCCCCCCAGTAAAAACAAAACAAACGGACAAAATACCTGTTCAACTTGGAATCCAACTTCCCCTTATATTCGCTTAGCCAAAGTACAGGAACAGAAAAGAGGAAATCTAGTGCAGTGTATTACAAATGCCTTTCTATTTACCTGGTAAAGAAGAAGGAGAGCATAGATGTTTAATTCACAACATGTGGTCTACACTGACATTGGAGATAATTGTAGAAGCTCTCTGTATTTCTCATGGTTCCACCCATTTGAGGCAACAGAAAATAGGAGTTCTACTCTAGCACTGAAAATGGAGTCTACTTCGATGTCTTCTATCTATCTATCTATCTATCTATCTATCTATCTATCTATCTATCTATCTATCTATCTACCTATCTATCGATATCTAGATACAGCTACACACCTAGCTGAATCTCTTTTATGTCACACAAGGGTACAAGGATATGGAGGAAGAGTGAGTAATGTGTCACAGAACATGTCTAGACAAAACCCCTTTCTTATGTTCAAGTGGGAGGGATCCTAAGTGGTCCTGTGCCAGCCAGGACTTAGGTTTATGTATGTTTCAAAACTTACAAAGGACAGTGGGAAATTTGTTTAATGGTGAAACTCCTCCCATTTGGGGACTGTGGGGCTAAGGCAGAAAAGGGATGTCACCTTTTCCATTGGTTTGTTGCTACATTTCATTTTGGTTTTGTTTTGTTTCTTTTTAAATCTAGGTCTGGCCTCTTGAATCAAATCCCCAAGAAACTGGAAGCATTGTGGTAACTGTAGATGCACTTACTCTGTGATTTTTGGCAAACAGTCTCTTGTCTCAAGAAATAAGTTTCCTCATCAGTATGAGGGTGTTAAGCTGTATAGCCTCTGAGGTCCATTCCTGATCGAAATCTATGACTTCTATGACCCCTATGGCTCTGAATCTAGACTGAGTGTCAGCTGTTTGCTACTGTAATTTTGTTAACTGGGTTGCTTTTCACTTTTATGTAACTTATTTTCAGTTTTGGGGGGTATATTCATGGAATTTTGAGGTCAGGAAAAAATCAAGAACTGTTAATGAGACTCTGTGAATGACTATCAGTGACCTCTGTGGATGGTGGGCACAATTCTCTAGAGATATCTGGGAATGATGCCTTTTAATTTAAACTTATGGGACTTGAATTTAAACTGACTACACCAGCTTATAGTTGTATATGAAATCCTATATAACATGGATAAGAGAGAATTTTTCCTTGTTTTCCTTGCCCACAGATGTATGAGAATTTAACTAGACTATGTACTTTGTTTCTCATTTATTGTACTCGTTTACTCAACATATTTTATAAAAGGTGAAGAAATATTATGGTAGTTAAAAGGTTCACTTTCTATAAGTTCACTGAAGACCATGGTGGGGTGGGAAAAGGGTACAGTGCTGGCCACTTTTACGGAACACATAAATTTAGAATAACAGACATCAGCCCTGTAAGTCACTGGACTTATAGTTGCTCCCATTTTAAGAGACTCATTGTTCTAGACAGAACTGAATAGGAAAGAGCATTGTGATTTACAGCTGCCCTTCCCCCTTTATCAAAAAGGTAATGACATGCAAGTTGGTGATTACAATATTTATAAGGATAGCTAAGAAGGCAAAAAACAAGCATATATGCCAAGTAAAGATGCCAGTGTATGAATTACAGTAATTTTAAATAAGCTCATGCCAGAGTAGTGGAATTCTAGGGTACACGTTCAAGCACAACTGTGAAGTTCAAATAAAGATAATAGCTACACAGGGGTTTGGAAAGCATTGATGATGATGATGATGATGATGATGATGATGATGATGATGATGGTGATGATGATGATGATGATGATAATGGTGATGATAGACAACACTTATATAGTGATTTAAGATTTGTAAATGCTTTACAAATATTAGCTCATTTTATACTTATAAAACCCTGTATGGTAGTTACTATTATTTCCATTTTCCAGATAAGAAAACTAAAGTAGATAGAAGTTATGTGATTCACCCAGGGTCACACAGCTAGGTATCTGAAGTTGTCTTCCTGCTTCCAAGACCAGAATTCTATTGACTATTCCATTTAACATACTTTATAATAACCTTACTAGTTATATACTACAGGTATTATCCCCCAATTTACAGTTACATAAACTGAGGCTCAGAGAAATGATAATAATTAGTAATTAAAACAATAATAACATTTATTTAATGCTTATTCTTGCCAAGTATTAACTTATTCAATCCTCACAACAACCCTAGAAAGTTAGGTACTATTATTAAGCTGATTTTTTAGATGAGAAAGTTGAGACATACAGAGGCTAAGTGATTTATCTGACGCAGATAGTAAGTATCTGAAGCTGTCTTCCTAGCTCCAAGTTCAGAACTCTATTAACTATTCCATTTAGCTTATATCATCTTATTTAATGTTGGCTCTTTTGGATAAATGCTGCAGGTATAATCATCCCCAATTTATTTTTACAGAAACTGAAGCCCTGAGAATTACATAACTTTTCCGCAATCATACAATTAGTAATTGTCAGAGATATATAATATCTGAACTCAGATCACTTCTAAATTCATTCTCAGTAACCTTCATATTATACTCCCAAACATTAATCTAAAGAAGCATGTACCTGCTTTTACCAAGACAGTACATTTTATTTAAAACAAATGTTTAGCCTTGACAGTAGAATTATAAACAGGGTGACCCTAGATCATTAATTTCTCATTATGTCTCCAGATACATTTAGCAATTACATCTAAAAATTATCATCCCAAAATGTTCCATCTATTTGAGTTTTTAATTCTCTTAACTTCTCATAGCTGGAATACAGTATGATTTTTAGTCAATTTAATAAGCTAAAGGAATCAGATTGTCTTCTAGTAAGTGGTAAAGCAGAATAATTTTTGTTGTATATATATATATAGCATTTCAAGAATGTTTATATACATATAGAGAATGTCACATTAAGATGCTTAATGAATAACATGTAGAGATAGCTTCTTGAATCGATAGAGATTTGATCTAAGAGAGAGGAAGACCTGGGTTTGAGTCCCCTCTAATACATACTGACTGTATGACATTTAACCTTTCTGTGCTCCCAGGAAATTCTCTAAAACTATTAGTTTCAGAGAAGATTCTGGAATGCTTTGGTAGAGAGAGCTTCCTCATTGGCAGTTCCTTATATTAATGAAACCAAAGATCCAGTCTTGCCAAAATATTATTGATATGTACTGATATAGCATCGCACATGCATAGCCCAAGTGCCAAAGAGCAACTACATGTCAGAATGACTTGACTGACCTCCTTCTTACACTGACCTGGTTTCTGTTGATTTGGCACTTCTGTGCCCTCCTGAGATGAACCTTTTTGTAAGTCCAGCTGATTAGTCACTTTAAGGATGTCCAGTCTGTACTATACTATGGGCACTAGGTGGTACAGTAGATAGAACACCAGGCCTGGAGTCAGGAAGACCTGAGTTCAAAGTCAGCCTCAGATAGTTGCTAACTCTGTGATCCTAAGCAAGTCAATTCACCTTATTTGTCTCAGTTTCCTCTCCTATAAAAAGAGTTTGAGAAGGAAATGGTAAAGCACTCCAGTATCTTTGCCAAGAAAACCCCAAATGGGCTCACAAAAGAGTCAGACATGACTGAAATTATGGAACAACAACAATAAAATTCTATACTTCAGGGGCAGCTAGGTTGCACAGTGAGTAGAACATTGTCATTGGAGTCAGGAGGACCTGAGTTCAAATCTGGCCTCAGACACTTGACACACTTATTAGCTGTGTGACATTGGGCAAGTCACTTAACCCCAATTGCCCTGCCTTCCCCTCTCAAAACAAAAAGTCTATACTTGGATTCTTTTTAAATCTGAGAGTTCCTTACTTCAGTGAAATCACAAGTCCAGTCTCGATCCCATGAATAACTTAAGTATGTCTAGCTGTTAAGTAGTCTTTACTTGCTCTATATCCTAAATCCTTTTCTCTGTGACACAGTTTTTGAGTAATTGATGTTTATACCCATCCTGTCGGACCGACAGCAAAATACACAGGACTGACTACCATATAAGTCCCTTGCTAATAAACCTATAATAAGATATTTTTTAAAAGGCCACTCATCTAGCTCTGACTTCCTCTATTTCATACTTAAAGCCTATATACATGTCCAGTTGGAACATAGGAGGTTCCCTGTCCTTTTCTGCCTTCCTGCATTTGAGACTTAATGCATTCCAACTCCATCACTTGCTGTTGACATCCTTCTCTTCTTTCAAAGTATGATGGTTCAAGTGTCACTTCTTCCATGAAGCCTTCCCTAATCCTTCCAGTCAACGGTGTTTATCCTTCCTCAAATTTTCCTAGACAGTAGTCTTCCTTTATCTCTATCACATTTAGAAGCCCTGTTCTAGATGGAGCTGGAGAGAGAAAGCAGAGATGATTCCACTACCCCAACCCAAATAGCAGAAGGTAAAGAGATGTTTGTAGGATAGTAATGCATGTATATGTGTATGTATATATGTATGTATGTGAATTACATGTCTATGTGTGTGTTGTAGTTTCTCTATTGTAAGCTTCTCTAAAGCAGAGACTCTGCCATTTTTCATCTACATATCCACCCCTAGTGCATTCTATGAGGAAGGTCATTGGAATATGTCAGGAGAGTTCAACAGTAAAGGAACATATATGATTATAATAGGTGTAAAGGATTTCAAAATTAGGAGATGATACAGCAGAAAAGTATAAAAGAAAAAGTACACTTGGGGTGTAATTCTATCCTAGCTATAGATAATCCAATTCTAAGTCCTTCCGTTCAAGCACAGGACCAATGCCAAATGGCCTGCTAAAATTCTATTTTAAAATTTACTCTACTTTTAAAGTAGGTAAATAAAATTTTAACTGGGTCTGATTTTCCTCCCTGAATGAAAGCCTCATTCCAGTATTGATTGGTACTCAATCTTTAACCTGTCTATTTTTCTGACTTGGGCTGGTTTGCCTTTCCTCAGGCCTCCTAGAAAGCTTCTCCTCCCAAGGACTAGCCATATTAGTGCCATACAGTGCAGACACATTATCTGCATGTACAAAATGAAGAAGCTGAAGCTTGGGGAGATTAAATGACTTGACCATATCCACATAAACTGGTTTCAGAGCTGTATCTCAACCTCTGGTCTTCTCACTACAGCTCCACTGCTTTTCTTTTTCCTTTTCTCTATGACGAGCTACTGAATTCAAACCCAAACTAATGTATCCAAAGCTATGTAGGGACAAACGTTTCTTCTGAGACTGAGGTGGACTTACATTACTTATTCGGCATTAAAGAAACATTTTTTGTTTATTATTTTCAATGCATAGGAGGGAAAGCTGTGGGGTGAGTGGGGTAGGGAGGGGAGGGAAAGGGGACAGGAATATAAATAAAATGTTATCCTTGCTGTCAAGAAGCTTACAATTTAGCAAGGACATTTACAAATGCACATGGATGAATAAAATTCTAATTAGCCTAGAACAGGGGTAGGGAACCTACAGCCTGAATCTTCAGTCAAAGGGCCATACTTGAGGACCTAGAGTTCTCCACTCCTGGACTAGAAGTTCATAAGAGAAGTAGAAAATTCTAGAAATCAATTAAAGAGGGACCACTTGAAGAAAGGAGATCAGGAAACATTTTTCAGAGTAGGTTGTATATGATTTAAGCCTTGTAGGATAAGAAGAATTTCATCAGGCAAATATGAAAGGGTAGAGAATTCCAGAAATAGGGGAGAGGATTATAAAGTTTAGATGTGAACTCTTATCTTACAGATGAGAAAACTGAACCCCAGAGAATGTAAATTCCTTGCAATGCTCATACAGATGGAAAGTACAAGGATTTGAATCCAGGTTTTCTGATGACAAATCTAGCACTGTTTCTACTGGAAAGGCAAGAAATAGGACTGGGAGTAGGATGTGCATTTTAATAGGACAATGTACTCTAGTTTGGTGAAACCACTGAGCACTGTTAAGCCTAGAGGACATTGAAGCCAGATTATGGAGTGTCTGGAATGTAAGCCTAAGGACTTTGGATTTTATTGTCATGGGCAATAATATGCTAGTATCCAATATCACTGGATGTCTTCTAAAAGCATGATAATTTGCAACTTTATTACATAATTTACTATGTGGGTGATGGCTTCAATGTGTACTCATTATGAGATATTGCACAGAAATTCACACAAGTGCTTTGAAATTGCATTCGAAACAGATGCATATATGCTGATTTACACAGCTTTACAAAGCATTACCTCTTGGGGGCTCTAAGCATTCCATCGATATATTGACAGTGAAAGTCCACTGAAGACAGAAAAGGAATTGGGATGGTAGGGCTGATAATTGTAAACCCACTTTACTACTGATTAAAATCCAGGGCTCAATTCATTAAAAAACACTAAGAAATTCTGTATTGAATTCAGAGACAGCTCTTACTTGAGAGCTATTGTGTCCCTTCTCTACCAGGTGAAGCCATTTACTTTCCTGTCCAAGGTGGCCCAGACCCTCAGTGTCCAACCCAGTTTGGCATCAATCAATCATCCAACAAGTATGTAATAAGTGCTTTCTTTTGTGCCAGGCACTGGCAACACAAGTGTGTGATATGAGTGAAGTCTCCTCAGAAAATCAGTTACCCCATAGATTGATAAGTAACACACTCATGGTTAGCAAAGCTTGTTTTGCTACATAAGTGTACTTCTCGAGTCTAGCTATAAATATCCTGTTTTTGTTTTCTGAGTCAGGGGCTTCCTGGTTTTTTTCTCCAGGCAAAAGTCCTTGACATGACAGTCAGGGGTTGACTGGTTCCTTGTCTCTAGGCAGAGTTTTTTCATGTTTGAATTGTGTACCCTGAATCCCAAACAATGGGAGGAAGGGAGAGTGATCGGGAGGGGGCTTGCATTAGGACTATAAGTATAGGCTTCTACCCTTGCTTGGCATGCTCCAACCTCTACAACTCGGGTGATGCCTTTCTCATGGGAAAGAATAATAAACACCTTTTCCGATTTTGGGCTTGGACTCTGGACTATTCATTGTGCTGTTGCACACACAAGGAAAAAGAATGAAACAATACTGATACAGAAAGAGCTGAAATTTTAATTGGAGACACAAGAATGTGAAGATATATAGCATAAAAGTAAAGTTAATATGTGCATATATAACATATATAACACATATGTATATACGTATAACAGACAGGCACAGACAGTTATATGTAGCAGTGGAATACAAGATAGTTTGGGAGGAAGAGCACTAGCAGTTAAAAGATGAGGAGAGGTTCATACAGAAGATGGTGTGTGAGCTACAACATAAAGGAAGAAAGAGACTCTGTGGCAGAGGTAAAGAGAGAATATATTACAGATGTGGGGAACGGGCAGAGCAAAAGCACAGAAATGGAGATAGGGTGTCATGATTAAGAAATAGAGAGAAGGATCGTTTGGCTGAATCCCAGAATGTGGGTTGGTTGGGTAATGTTCACTGAGGCCAGCAAGGAAGGTTGGCATGAAGGAAAGAAGAAAAAAAGCTTCATTTCATTTACAGTTGTCCTCTATGGGCAACCAGGGGGCATCTCTGGGAAACTTATTCACCTGCTAAAAGGCTCATATTATTCAGGCAGTATGCATAATCCCTTTGGAGATTCCAAACAGCTAAAAAGCTTTAGAGCTATCACTGGTCTCAGTAAAATTTGCTCCCTAGCCTGGAACTATTCTCTTAACCCAATTTTATGTAAATTCTTCATATTTCTAAGTTTTTATATTGTTGTAGCTTGGAACATAAATAGGTTTGGGGTTACATCTTCTTATAAAACAGAGTATGAAAATCTCCCCATGGTGGAAGAAGGCCCACTAAGTTCACTTTCTAGGAACAGCAGGTCGCTATTTTTCTCTCTCCATTACAAGCAAGGGTGAAAATTATTGGTTGCCTCAAAGGAAATGGAGCTAATGCTATGAAAGAACAGCCCTAATTACTAATGCAGATAATTGTCCCAGTTTTGGAGGGCAGATGAAGCAGATATGCAGGGCTCTGTAAAAGAAATGTTGGGCACAAGACCAGGAAAATGAGATAGGGTGACTAAGCTTCTAATTGAGAGGGTTGTGGGTCAGCGATGCTTAGCATACAGGGCAGAGAGTGCCTGAGGAAGTAAAAAAAGAGGGCCTAATGAAATAGGAGAAAGAAAGCATAGTAAGAACAGCCTTAGAATGATTCTATATAGTAAGAAAGATGACATTTTCAAGGCTAGTGTGATGGAGACTTGAGAGACTGGAAAGGGAGGTGACCCTGATATCAATGTAATTTGGTCTGGAAGCTAAAGGGCTTGGGGCTTAAGAAGAACAGGATCTTGGAAGGGGAAGAGGGAAGAGACAATGAGAGTAGTACTTAAGATTGACTATTCTTTTGAGACTTTTAAACCTGAGTTTTCATCTTAAAGTTGATAGGATGATGACAACAAATGAGAGAGGCTAAAAGGTAAAAACAAATTTTAAAATCAGCTTCAATTTTGCTTTTGTCTCCACCATGGAGAAACATCTTCCATCTATGAAGTAGAGAATAAAATGGTTTTAGGGGAAAAAATACATAAGAAGGAATCAAAACAGAGAATAAAGAAAGAAACATTAAGAGAGCAGCTAACTACCCAAAATGAATTCAAATTACCACCCCTTAAAAGCTACACCAAAGTGCAATTTTAAAAATTGTGAATGAGTTTACTAAGCTGATTTCAGTGATCTAAAACAATTTCAGGAAATAATCCCAGGACTGCACACAGGCAAGTGTTGCCCTGATTTTCTAAAGTGGAAGAAAGTAGATTCTTCAAACTATAGGCCGGTCAACTTGATTCAGACAAGAATTTAAAATATTCTTTTAAAGGGTGGTTCTAAGCATTTGAAAAGGGAGGCAGTGATCACTATTAGGCATCATTTGTTGAAAGTGTCATAGGTTTATTGATTTAAAGCTGAAAGAGAATTTAGAGAAAATCTAGTCAAACTCTCTATATTTTAAGAGAGAAAAATGAACCTGACAGGTTCAATGAGTTCCTCAAAATCACACAGCTTTAAATGATATTGGGTAAATCCATAAATAGAGAATGTACTTTGGTGAATTTGGAATTGGCTGAATATGAGACTGAATGAGGTCACAAATGCATTTGTCAGCCTCAAGAGGTTTTTAGTGGAGGGCCCAAGGGAATAACATTGAACCTTATAACTTAGCCCCCAACCCTACTATTCAAAATACAAGTCCTCTTTTATGACATCTAAACAAATGAAACATCTACACGTTCATGGCTTCTGAAAACTTACATATCTTTCTTATTCTTCTGCAAGAAGGAAAATATGATTCATGATCATGTTCTGGAATCCTAGTTGCAAAACAAGTAGTGTAGCTATAAATGTTTTTTTGTATATTTTGGTCTTTTTTTTCTTTCTTTGGAACTATTTGTAGTATATAGTTAAGGATCATCCCTGAGTCAAAGAGTAAACACAGTTGAGTAACTTTTGAGATATAGTTGAAAACTGCTTTCTAAAATTACTTGAACAATTCATGGTTGGACCAATGACAGATTAGTTGCCTATTCTATTACAGCCCTTGTAGCAGTTTTCACTTTCCTATTTTGTTAACTTTGCTGATCTGATTTGGATGATTGTTGTTGTTCAGTCATTTCAGTCATATTCTATTCTCTGTGACACCTTTTGTAACCCCATTTGGGATTTTCTTGGCAGAAATACTAGAATGGTTTGCCATTCCCTTCCCTAGCTCATTTTCCATATTAGGAACTGAGGCAAACAGGTTTAAGTAACTTGCCCAGAGTCACACAACTAGTGAGTGCATGAGACCATATTTGAATTCAGGTCTTTCTGGTTCCAGGCCCAGCACCCTATCCATTGTACCACCCAACTACCCATCCCTGATATGGATGATATCAGCCAATAATCATTTTTGTTTTAATTTGCACTCATATTATTACTGCTATTATATATAATATATGTACATATTATATATAATAACATTTTATTACTGATTTGCATTGCTATGTTTTCTGTTGCTATTTTCTTTCATGAAATTATGTCCCTTTTTGAGTGAAGGGATTGGAATATAATATTCCATAAGGCAAAGAGTTTGGACTACAAACAAGGATCAACCACCCAACAAAATTGAGCATAATTTTTCAGTCAAGGAGATGGACATTCAATGAAATAAGGGAATTCCAGACTTTCTTGATGAAGAGGCCAGAGCTCAATGGAAAATTTGATCTTCAAATACAAGATGCAAAAGTGGCATAAAAAGGTAAACAAGGAAAAAAAGAAAAAAAAACCTTGTTATTCAATAAGGGCAAATTGTTTACATCCCTATATGGGAGGATGATACTTGTTAATCTTGAGAATGGTATATTTATTACAACATTTAAAAGAGATATACATAGACAGAGGGTGTGGGTATAAATTAACTAATGTCATGATGAAAAAACCTAATTAAGGGGTGTAAAGGGACTGTAATGGGAGAAGTGGTAAGGAAGAGGCAGAAAAGAGTAAATTAAACCACATGAAGAGGGACAAAAACATTATAGCAGAGGGAAAGAAGGGAGGGAGAAGAGCATTGTTTGAGCTTTACTCTCATCAGATTTTGTTCAAGCAGGGAATAACATACTCTGTTAAGTATAGAAATCTAACTTGCCCTACAGACAGTAGGAGTGGAAAGGGAAAAGAAAAGGGGGGGGTGGTAAGAAGGGAGGGAAGAATTACTAAGTGTAAAAGGTAAGAAAAGGTAGGGGGCTGATAGGGAGGAAAAATTGAAGGAGGTAGTGGTCAAAAGCAAAACTCTTTTGAGAAGAGGAAGGGAGAAATAAAACCATAAATGGGGTGGGGGGGAAGGATGGAGAGAAAAACACAAATAGTTATCATAACTGTGAATGTGAATGGGATGAATGCTCCCATAAAACAGAAGTGGATAGCAGAATGGATTAAAAATCTTAATCCTACAAAATATTGTTTACAAGAAACACATATGAAAGAGAGGGATACACACCAGGTAAAGGTAAAAGGCTGAAGTAGAAAATATTATGCTTCAGCTGAAGTAAAAAAAAAAAAAAGTAGAGGTAGCAATCTTAATCTCAGACAAAGCAAAAGCAAAGATAGACCTAATTAAAAAGAGGTAAGGAAGAAAACTATATCCTGCTAAAAGGCACCATTGACAATGAAGTATTGTCATTACTAAACATATATACACCAAGTGGTATAGCATCCAAATTCTTAGAGGAAAAGTTAAAGAAGTTACAGGAAGAAATAGACAGCAAAACTACACTGTGGAGGACCTCAACCTCTCCCTCTCTGAACTGATAAATCTAACCTCAAAATAAACAAGAAACAAGTTAAGCAGGTGAATAGAGTTTTAGAGAAGGTAGATATGATAGACCTCTGGAAGAAACTGAATGGAGATAGAAAAAATATGCCTATTTTCTCAGTGGTATGTAGCACATACAAAAAAAAAAAAACTGACCTGTGCCAGGGCATAAAAACCTCACAATCCAGTGCAGAAAGGCAGAAATAGTCAATGCATCCTTTTCAGATCATGATGCAATAAAAATTATATGTAGTAAAGGGCCATGGAAAGATAGACTAAATATTAATTGGAATCTAAGTAATCTAATCATAAAGAATGAGTGAGTCAAATAACAAATCATAGAAAGAATCAATAACCTCATTCAAGACAATGACAATAATGAAACAACATACCAAAACTTATGGGATGCAGCAAAAGTTGTTCTTAGTGGAAGTTTTATATCTCTGAATGCTTACATGAATAAAATAGAGAAAGAAGAGATCAATGGATTGGGGCATGCAGCTGAAAAAGCTAGAAAAAGAACAAATGGAAAATCCCCAATTAAATACCAAATTAGAAATACTGAAAACCAAAGGAAAGATTAATAAAATTGAAATTAGAAAATTATTCAACTAGAATATAAAACTAAGAATTGGTTTTCTGAAAAAAAAATAATAAAGTTGATAAAACTTTGGTTAATTTTGTTAAAAAAAAAAGAAAGAAGAAACCAAATTACCAGTATCAAAAATGCAAAAGGGTGAATTCACCTCCAAGGAAGAGGACATTAAAACAATAATTAGGAATTATGTTGCCCAATTCTATGGCCATAAATTTGACAATCTTAGTGAAATGGATAAATAGTCACAAAAATATCAATTGCCCAGCTTAACAGAAGAGGAAGTAAAATACTTAAATAACCCAATCTCAGAAAAAGAAATTGAATAAACCTTCAATGAACTCCCCAGGAAAAAATCTCCAGGGCCAGATGGATTTGCAAGCAAATTCTATCAAATATTTAAAGAATAATTAATTCCAATGCTACATAGACTATTTGGGAAAATTGATGAAGAAGGAGTCCTAGGACATTCTTTTTAAGATTCAAATATGATACTGATACCTAAACCAGGAAGAGCCAAAACAGAGAAAGAAAATTATAGCCTAATTTCCTTAATTAATATAGATGCAAAAAATTCAAATAATATATTACCAAAAGACTACAGCAAGTTATCACAAGAATAATACACTTTGATCGGGTAGGATTTATGCTAGGAATGCAAGGCTGGTTCAATATTAGGAAAACTATCAGCATAATTGATCATATCAACAACAACATTAGCAGATACTATATGATCTCAATAGATGCAGAAAAACCTTTTAGATGAGATACAACACTCACTCCTACTGAAAACACTGGAGAGTATAGGAATAGAGCTTTCCTTATGCCAAAAACCATCAGCAAGCATTATATGTAATGGGGATAAGCTAGATGCATTTCCAATAAGATCAGGGGTGAAACAAAGATGTCCATTATCACCACTGTTACTCAATCTGGTACTAGAAATGTTAGCTTTAGCAATAAGAAAAGAAAAAGAAGGATTTAGTATATGCAAAGAAGAAACTAAGTTATCACTCTTTGTAGATGATATGATGATATACTTAGAGAATCCCAGAGAATCAAGTAGAAAACTACCTGAAATAATAAACTACTTTAGCAAAGTTTCAGGATATAATATAAACCCATGTAAATCATCTGGCTTTCTCTATATTACTAACAAAGCCCAACAGCAAGAAATAGAAAGAGAAATTCCACCTGAAGTTACCATAGAGATTATAAAATATTTGGGAGTCTGCCTGCCAAAATAAATCCAGGGACTATTTGAACACAGTTACAAAATGCTTTTCACACAAATAAAATCAGATCTAAATTACTGGAAAAGCATCAGTTACTCATGGGTAGGCTGAGCTAATACAATAAAAATGACAATTCTACCTAAATTAATTTACTTATTCAGTGCCATACCAATCAACGACCAAAAAATTATTGTATCGAGTTAGAAAAAAATAATATCAAAATTTATCTGGAAGAACAAAAAGTCCAGACTATCAAGGGAATTCATGAAAAGCAATGTTAGGGAAGGTGGTCTAGCTATACCAGATCTTAAATTGTATTATAAAGCAGCTACCATCAAAAGCACTTGGTACCGGCTAAGAAATAGAGGAGCAGATCAGTGCAATAGATTAGGTACACAAGACACAGTAGTCAATGATTAGAGCAATTTACTGTTTGATAAACCCCAAGACCCCAGCTTCTTGGATAAGAACTCGCTGTTTGACAAAAACCGCTCATAAAACTGAAAAATAGTATGGGAGAAACTGGGTATAGACCAACATCTGACACCATATACCAGAATAAAGTCCAAATGGGTAAAAAGCCTATACTATAAAAAGGAGGGGGGGAGCAAAGAAAGGTTTGTCTGTCAGATTTGTGGGGAATGGAGAAATTTATGACCAAACAAGAGATAGAGAATATTATGAAATGCAAAACGGATAATTTTTATTACATTAAATTGAAAAGTTTTTGAACAAAGCCAGTACAACCAAGATTAGGAGGGAAGCAGAAAATTGGGAAAGAATTTTTAGAACTACTGTCTCTGATAAAGGCCTCATTTCTAAAATATATATAGAACTGAGTCAAATTTACAATAATATAAGTCACTCCCCAATTGATAAATGGTCAAAGTATGTGAACAGTCAGTTTTCAAAGAAAGAAATTAAAGCTGTCTATAGTCATATGAAAAAAAATACTCTAAATCACTATTGATTAGAGAAATGCAAATCAAAACAATTCTTAGGTACAACATCTCTCCTGTCAGATTGGCTAACATGACAAAACAGGAAAGTGCTGGAGAAAATGTGAGAAAGTTGAAACACAAATCCAATGTTGACAGAGCTATGAACTGATCCAACCATTCTGGAGAGCAATTTGGAACTATGCCCAAAGGGCTATAAAAATGGGCATACCCTTTGATCCGCCACTACTACTTCTACAGCTGTATCCCAAGAAGATCATAAAAATAGGAAAAGGTCCCACATATACAAAAATATTTATAGCAACTCCTTTTGTGGTGGCCAAGAACTGGAAATCAAGGGAATGCCCATCAGTTGGGGAATGGCTGAGCAAGTCGTGGCATAAGAATATAATGGAACACTATTGTGCTATAAGAAATGAAGGCCAGGCAGACTTCTAGAAAACCTGGAAAGACTTATATGAACCGATGCTGAGTAAGCAAGCAGAACCAGGAGACCATTGTACACCACACTGTGTGAGGACTGATTTTGATAGACTGAGCCCTTCCAAGCAATTCAAGGACCTAAAATTTTTCCAAAGAGCTCATGATGGAAAATTCCATTCATATCCAAAGAAAGAACTATAGAGTCAGAATGCAGAGTGAAGCAGACTCTTTTCTCTTTGTTTTGTTTTGTTTTTTGTTTCTCGTGGTTTCTCCCATTCATTATAATTCTTCTGTGCAATACCACTAATGTGAAAATGTGTTTCATAGGAATGTATGTTAGGGCACATATTGGATTGCATGCCATCTTGTGGAGGGCAGGGAGAGGAGGGGGAGAAAATTTAAAACTTAGGAAATGCATGTTAAAAATTGAAAATAGATAAATACTAAGAGAAGAAATCATGTCTCTTTTCTATAATTTGTTCTCTTACTAACCAATTCTTTAGGACTATTTCATTTCCACTTAAGTTTGAATTATTTCTTAAAAGGTCCTATAGTGATAATAATTTTCAGTGTATTGTGTTTAGTAAAGGATAGATTTAATGTTTCTACTTTTCTGAACTTTGTGAGGTTTAATAACCTAACACACAGTCAATTTTTGAAAAGATAATATGCGCTGCTAAGAAATATGCATATTCCTTCTATTTATAAATCTATCATATTTAACTTTTAAAAGTTTTTTTCAGTTACTTACTTAATTCCTTTCTTGTTTATCTTGATGTTAAATTTCTCTAACTCTGAAAGAGATACATTGAGCTTCCCAATTATTATAACTTTGCTATTTCTCCTTGTAATTCAAATAACTTTTCCTTTGAAGTAGGTGTTATTAACATAGTGACTGTAAATATTTTGATAAATATTTCAATATAATCAGTTTCCCTTGTAATCCTATGGATTTTGTTTGATTCATTTTAAAGCATTACTCTGAGAAGGACTCCATAGGTTTTTCCAGACTGCTACAGGAGTCCATTTCACAAAATACCTGCCATAAATATTTAAGGCTAGGTAACTTAGTGAATGTATATTAAATATTGAAATTATTGTACTGCCCATGATGATTTTAAGCACAATAATTTCCCTTTTTATCTCTTTTTAACCACATCTATTTTCAATATTGATTGTTACCCCACTTTTTTTTTGTTTACATGAAACATAAGAAATTGTGCTCTACCCTCTATGCGAATCTTTGTTTCTTGGATTCTCCCTTTTTTTAAGACTGGATCTTCTGACCCCATTGATGATTGGATCTAGATTTTGCTTTGACTTGCTCATTTCTAAGCAGGGGTGGTTTGCTCCTCTTCAAGAAGCCTGACTCCTCTCTGAAGGTCAGGATATTGGTGCCATGTGTAGTGCAGACACTAGATCAGTGTTAGTCCCACTGAAATTCAGAACTCCTAAATCGAATTGATTCATTAAGCTTTGTGCCCGCAGTAGCAGGACTTTAAGCATGTATTAATATGTATACTTAAGATTATGCTTTCTAATCTATGGTCTTCTCTTTTGTTCTGCGAATGATTTCAACCCTTTCAAATCCACCTATTATTACTTTTTATATTATTGCATCATACTATCTTATATTTTTTCTTCCCTTTTCTTTTTATACCCTCTTTACAAAGAGTAATGGCTAGTAAAAGACGATGAAGGTCATTAATGTTAGTGATCTATACCTGAAGCAATCAGCTTATACTTCATAGCCCCTCTGGCATGGACCCTTAATATTCATTCTTAGATTTTTTTTTCTTTTAACCTCCCCTCCAGTCTCCAGAGTTGGCTTATGATTATTCCATCCTGGTTCTACTTTCCCTCTTAATCCCTGCCCTCTACTTTCCCCATCCCTGCCTGTTTCTCTGTTAAGTTTAATATTACTACACCAAAGTTTGAGTTGCTATACCAAAATCCTATGTGTATGCTTAAATATGTATATTCAGTTTTCCATTGCCTAATTTAGATGAGTTAAATCCACGTGAAATTGGATGCCCTCCTTTTCTCCATGTTTTTATATTCTTATTTTCTTTTTTTGTGTAGAATCTTTTTATTTTTGTTTGAGGATTTGAATATTTGTGTTAACAGTTGCTAAGCTGGTGACCAAAATAAGACACAAAAATGCAAGGTACAAGTGGATGGAAAGACAACTATCTGCTCAACAGGCAAAGATCTCAAAAATTTATGAATATTATTTTTGGAGGGAAGATATGCAACTGTTTAAATCATTTTTTTTCTTTTTTTAAATTTATTTTTAATATGTTTAATTTTCAGCATTGATTTTCACAAGGGTTTGAATTACAAATTTTCTCCTCATTTCCACCCCCCACCCACTCCAAGATGGCGTACACTCTGGTTGCCCTGTTCCCCAGTCTGCCCTCTCCTCCGTCAGCCCATTCCCCTCCAATCCCCCTTTCCCTTCTTTTCTTGTAAGGC
>CM053623.1:200083356-200109069 GCA_028646595.1 Phalanger gymnotis
AAAAAAAAAGAAACAAAAAAAATTATATTGCCTTCCCACTGCTAATTATTTTCTATTTATCCTGACCATAGCTTGCTTTGTACAGATTTATTAGCACATTGTCTTCCCCATTAGATTGTAAGTTCTTTGAGGGCAGAGACTGTCTTTTGCCTCTTTTTGTATCCCCAGCACTGAGCACTATGACTGGCTCATAGTAGGTGATTAATAAATGTTTATTATTCATTTCGGAAGTAATATGTTAAAATGTATTTCATATATTTTAATATATTATAGTGAGCACATTATATTCACTTTGGAAGAAGTATATTAAAATGTGGCACATTGGGAAAACCAGAATATTACAGAGCTGGTCTCTGGGCTTGCTTTCTGCAGCTCCAAATATTGCCAGGTTAGAGACTGGATCAGTAAAATCCTGTCAACAGCCCCAATATAAAGAAATGAATAATTTCATTTCTTAGTACCAACGAATGTGACCCTCAGTGGCACTTAGTTATTATCTACTTCATTTTTATTTCATTTCTTTTTTTGACTATGTAAAAATAATCTGTAGCTTAGAGTTTATATTACAACTTAGGGTTGATTCCTGAAGAATATATTGATTTTTCTTTCCATTGTCCATGACCAAGGAACCATCTTCATGCATACATACATACATATAAATGTTCAATACTACATAGAAATGAATTAATTTCTCATCAAACAAAAAGGAAGAATACATACTAGTGTGATATTCAATTGAAAGTGTATACAAATTAAAGAGAATGGAAAAAGGAATGGTAAACCCAGTGGACTCTGGTAAATAAAGAGAGAAAACAACTTTTTGATAACTATTGCAGCTTTATCTGCTTTAAAGTTATAGAAGATGCTAACTCTTCATTTTCTATTTATAAGATCACTAGTCATACTTTATACTTTTGCTGATAGTTCTGAGGAGAGGGTTCAAAAGGCAATTTTTCCCCAATATACTCATCTACTTCAAAAAGCATGGCTCTTTGTTTTAAAATTGACCTCTGAAAAGAGTCTGGGAGTCGTGAACCATGCTCAAAAGCATTTCTTTTTTATTAAATTGATGTTTCATTTAATTGGTAACTGAAACACATGAACACAACTTGAACATCCAAATGACATAAGGCAAAATGTTAAATTTCTACAGAATGAGAACTACTAGTTACTCATTCCTATTCTTTCTCCCCTCACTTCCACCTTCTGCCCATCAGCTACCCCCTATAATAAAGTCATTTATTCTATTAAGTAAACATTTGTTAAATGGATATGATGAGGAAAACACTGTGCTGGTCACTTGGAAGACAAAGATGAAGATGTTATGTTGTCTGTCTTCCAAGATCTTACGATCTGACAAGAGGAATAAGACCAATGTACAAATAAGCTTGGCAAAAAGCAGAGTGAATGGAAGCTTTTTGAGAACAGGGGCTAGTTATTCATGGTTTTAGATTGAGTTTTCCCCCCACTGCTTAGCACAATTCCATGTGAAAAAATAGCAGGCTTGTTGGATTAAATGGAATATGATGGAATGAGATTGAAATTTGTGCTGAGTGACCCCACTGTTTCAGTCTTACTTGTCTTCCAGTATATATTTCCTAGTCACCACATAGCTAGTCTGTACATACTCTGATCTCATTTACTGGTCCTTTGTATTTGCTGTTCAGTATGTAGTCTTATTGGCTTTCATCCCAAACCCCTTAACTTTAATCTCATTTCCTGTGATGCAGCAATGGGGGAGGAGCTGAAATGCAATGACTCACCTCCTTTTGTAAATGTGTTCCTATCAGGATTGTCTTGCTCTTGTTATAAAAAGTTGTCTTTGGAAGCAATCTCCATTTTTGCCCACCAATATACTTCTACCTTAGTGTTTTCTTTTTTTAAATAAACTCCTTTTAAATTTTCTCTTCTTGAGTTTTGCCTCTTTTATCAGGACTTTTGTCAGGAGGAAAGCCCAAACATAGAATTTTCCTTTTTACAAGGGGATGGGATGGGATGGGATCAAATGGGATGGGACCAAATGGGATAAGATCAAATGGGATGGGATGAGATGGGATGGGATAGGATGGGATGGGATTAGAACGGAAGAAATGGAGATGTTCAGGCCAAGTACTGTAAAAAATTTGAAGATGGAAACTAAAGTTAAACAAAACCTTGGTGTAGCCTTAAAAAAACACTCAAGAAAAGTTTCAGTTTTTCAGCTAAAGCAAATATTTACTTGTCAGTATGTTCCTTAATTGCAGCTGCATCTTGACAACAAATCATAGTTTCCAGTGAAAGGAGGAGGAACTGTAAGAAGGAAGGGTATAAGCCTCTCTGAGAGTGGGTGTTACAATTGCAATGTAATGCATTCTTAGCATTGAATAATGACAATCTAATAAAGAATACCTCAATGGCTAGGTTGTCCACTGTGGTGTTTGGTTATCATTAACAAATCACATTTTTCTCTCTTTTTTCTCTTAGTAATCAGTCTCTCCTGTAGCAAACCATAGCTCATATTCTTTTGACAGAAAGCAATTCCTTTTCTCCTATTTCACTTTAACTCTGTAATGAAACCCTAATGAATACTAAAGGATTCTGTGAGAGGTACAATAATAATCTATTGTATTACTGATTGAAAAGAATTCATTGCATATTCAGAGAGATTTAAAAGGGCCTGATTTTCAAACAAATAGTTTTGATAGGCAGATTCAGGACAAATGCTAAACTGTATTTAATTAAGCTGAGGGACCCTATCCTTACAATAGTTCTCCACATGTCAAATTGATATCTTTAATATCTTTTAAAACCATCCTAATGTGCTGAGCCAGTTTCCTATTTAATGATAATATTTTTATTTTTATGCTACTTTCATGTCATTCTCCAGGGAATGCCATGGTGGGCTATCAGTGCACATTACGGATGAAATGGTGCCCCAGAAAGCCAAAGGTGGTATGTTGTTGTTCAATCACATTCAACTCTTTGTGAACCCATTTGAGGTTTTCTTGGCAGAGATACTGGAGTGGTTTGCCATTTCCTTCTCCAGCTCATTTTACAGATGAGGAACTGAGGCAAAGAGAATTAAGTGACTTGCTAAGGGTCACATAGCTAGGAAGTGTCTGAGGACAGACTGGAACTCAAAAAGAAGAGTCTTCCTGACTCCAGGCCCAGCACTCTATCCGCTGTGCCACTGAGCTGCCCTGCAAAGACCGTATGCAAGTAGCAAAACTTGTAGGCATAAAGTGACAACCTGTATGAGATATGCATGTGTGCACATGTGTGTGTATGTGTATGTGTACATTTTATAAATTTTGTGGGAAAATGTTTCTAGTTCTCTTAAATTACTCATGCTTTAGGTTAAGCTAAAGAAATGAATAATGATGATGATAGGTAGCATATGTAGTGCTTTAAGGTTTGCAAAGTGCTGTATTTGTTATCTCATTTGATAATCACAACAACCCTGGGGATTTAGGTACTATTATTACCTTATTTTACAAATGAGGAAACTGAAGCTGAGAAAAGTAAAGTGACTTGCCTGTGGTCACAGAACTAATAAATGTCTGAAGCAGGATTTGAACTCAGGTCCTCCTTACTCCAATTCCTGCCCTGTTATCAACTGTACCACATAGCTGCTTCATTATATGTACATACCATGAAAATGGAATGTTGTCATAATGTTTGAGGAATTTCTAAATAATCAATCAATAAATTCACAAGCATTTTTTAAGTGATGATGATAAGCCAGACAAGTCTATTTGCTAGGCACTGAGAATTTAAAAATGAAAGGTTTCTTGCCCTTAGGTTCTTCTTGCTTTTTTTTTAACCCTAAGTCCCAACTCTATGAAAGAGAGTGAAGATAAGTTTTCTCTGGGGGTAAAAAGCATGTCATGAAAGAGGGATTCTTTTAGCTACCAAAATAGAAAAGGAGAAACTCTGTCCCTTTTTGAGTGTGTTTGCTTTTGATTACCTCTTCCCTCTATCTACCCTCCCATCTATTGTTCTCCCTTTTTATCTCCTTCCTCTTTCTTTCTTGGGGGTAAGATATCCAATTTAGTGTGTATGTTATTCCCTCCTCAAGTCAAATCTGGTGAGAGCAAGATTCACTCATTCCCACTCACCTGCCCCCTCTTCCCTTCCAAGAGAACTGCTTTTTCTTGCCACTTTCATGCAAGATAATTAACCCCATTCTATCTCTCCCTTAATTTGATTTTATTTTTTTAGATATCATCCCTTTGTATTCAACTCACCCTGTGTCCTCTGTCTATATATATATATATATATATTCCCTTCAGCTACCCTAATCCTGAGGTCTCATGAATTATATACATCATCTTTCCATGTAGGAATGTAAACAAAACGGTTCAACTTTAGTAAGTCCCTTATGATTTCTCTTTCTTGTTTGCCTTTTCATGTTTCTCTTGATTCTTGTGTTTGAAAGTCAAATTTTCTATTCAGCCCTGGTCTTTTCACTGAGACAGATTGAAAGTCCTGCATTTTATTGAAAATTCATATTTTGCCTTGGAAAATTATACTCAGTTTTTTCTGGGTAGGTGATTCTTGGTTTTAATCCTAGCCCCATTGACCTTCAGAATATATTCCAAGCCCTTCAATCCCTTAACATAGAAGCTGTTAGATCTTATGTTATACTGATAGTGTTTCCACAATACTCAAATTGTTTCTTTCTGGCTGCTTGCAGCATTTTCTCCTTGACCTGGGAACTCTGGAATTTGGCAACAATATTCCTAGGAATTTTCTTTTGGGGATCTTTCTCAGGAGGCGATTGGTGGATTCTTTCAATTTCTATTTTACCCTCTGGCTCTACAATATCAAAGCAGTTTTCCTTGATAATTTCTTGTAAGATGATATCTAGGCTCTTTTTTTGATCTTGGCTTTCAGGTTGTCCAATATTTTTTAAACTGTCTCTCCTGGATCTATTTTCCAGGTCAGTGGTTTTTCCAATGAGATATTTCAAATTGCCTTCCATTTATTCATTCCTTTGATTCTGTTTTTATAATAACTTGATTTCTCATAAAGACACCAGCTTCCAGATGCTCCAATCTAATTTTTAGGGTAGCATTTTCTTCAGTGGTCTTTTGGACCTCTTTTTCCATTTGGCTAATTCTGCCTTTCAAGGCATTCTTCTCCTCATTGGCTTTTTGGACTTCTTTTGCCATTTGGTTACTCTATTTTTTAAGGTATTATTTTCTTCAGTAATTTTTTGGGTCTCCTTTAGCAAGTCATTGACTTGTTTTTTTATAGTTTCCTCCCATCACTCTCATTTCTCTTCCCAATTTTTCTTCTCCTTGTCTTACTTGCTTTTCCAAATCCTTTTTGAGCTCTTCAATGACCTGAGACCAATTCATGTATTTCTTGGAGGCTTTTGATGTAGGCTTTTTGACTTTATTGACTTCTTCTGACTGTATGTTTTAGAGTTATGTGTCACCAAAGAAAGATTCCAAAGTCTGAGACCGAATCTGAGTCCATTTTTGTTGCCTGTTCATGTTGCTAGCCAACTACTTGACCCTTGAGCTTTTTGTCTGAGTACAACTGCTTGTGGAGTAGAGAGTACTTTGTTCCAAGCTTGAGGGGATGTGCTGCTGTTTTCAGAGCTTTTTCAACACAGCAAGCTCTGCCACAGCAGCACTGCTCATCCCCCAAGAACCACCAACCCAGACCGCAACTCAGATCCAAGCAGGTCTGTACTACCACTCTGATCTGTTGCTTAATTCCTCCTACCAGCTGGGCCTGGGGCCAGAAGCAACTGTAGCTGTAGCTCTGGAAGCAGCCTCAGAGCTGCACCACCTGTGCTGCCTACTGCAAACTCCTTTCTATCCCACTAACTTGCTCTGTTTTCTTTGGCATTTGTGGGTTAGAAGTCTTGTAACTACCACAGCTCACTGATTCAGGGTGCTAGGGACTGTTCCACCTGGCTCCCAGTCTGGTTGGTCTGGGGGCAGCCCATGCTGGGCTCTGCTTTACTCTGCTCCCAGTTCCATTCAATAGACCTTACCCAGTGACCATCCAGGCTGTCCTGGGCTGGAGCCCTGCTTCCCTGTGCTATTTTGTGGGTTCTGCAGTTCTAGAATTTGTTCAGAGCCATTTTTATAGGTGTTTGGAGGGACCTGGGGGAGAGCTTTAGGTAAGTCCCTGCTTTCCAGCTGCAATCTTGGCCCTGCCCATAAATTGTGTGTTTAAAAATAATTATATTGTTATAATTAACATGAGACTCAAATTCTAATTCATCATCTATTTCATATTTTAAATCATATGCAGCAAGATGGCACAGTGGAGCCTGGAAGTCAGGAAGACCTAAGTTCAAATCCTGCATCAGATACCAACTAGCTGCATGACACTACAAATCACTTAAACTTTTCTGTCCCTCAGTTTCTGCATCTGCAAAATAAGAGTGCAAGACTCAATGACTTCTAAGACCTCTTCTAGTTCTAAATATATGCTCATATGACTCACTTTCCTAATGTAGGTATAGGTTTAAAGAACTCAGCAACATTAACTCAATTGGAAGCATATCAACAGCAGTGAGTGGGGAATTCTTTACAACAGCAAAGAAAAACTATAGAAATTACAGCTTAATGTATGGTTTCATACCTATAGGATGGTAGACAATGATGTCTTAAGAAATTTCTCTTCTCTTCATGTTTGGCTGAAAATTATGAAGGAAAACAATAAAATAGAATGGAAAGTCTCTAAATCTGAAACATCAAAATTTTGATTAGTGTTGTCCGCAAGAAATTGTTTTCAATAAAATGTATATTGTTTCTGTTTAAACTTCAAAGTTTTTTATATTTACTGAAAAGTATATAAAAAAGTAACTCTAAATTAAAATTCTTATAGAAGTTAGGAAGAAATTATATGCATGTGAGTGTTTATATCTGTATCTATATGCAGTCAATTCTCTTCATTTGTGGTAGTTATATTCTATGAACTCACTACAAATACTGAATTAATGAATACTGAACCATTGTTCCCAGGGGAAAAAAGAGGTTAAGTTCCTGCAAGCCTCTGGTTACAACATTTCCTTTAGCACTTTCCAAAGCAGCCTCAAATACAGATTGACAAATTTCTTCTTCCTTTTTCTGGATGTACCATATTGTTGATTCATTAACATTGAACTCACAACCAACAGCACTATAATTCATGCCTGAACAAAGCTAATCTAACATATGTATTTTCTCCATAAGGCACATCATATCCTTCTTGTGCTTAGTAACACTAGACAGCACTTCAGCACTATGCTTGGAGGTCATTTAAACAGCAAATTGCCAATAAAAAGTACAAAAATGTGAAAAACATTGGCATGATTTTGGCCATGAAAAGGACACTTGTTTACAATATGAAAGCTGAAACAAGACAGTTGAGTGTCACCTTTGACCTCAGCTGGGCTTAGATGCAGAAGAGAGAGTCAGATTTTTTGCTGCTTTGTGCAAATCTGAGAATAATCCTGAATGACCACAAATGCTCTACAGGTAATTATTTTGAGGTTACAAATGAAATTTTTTTGAGTTGGTGAATAGAATCCACAGATGCAGATTTATTTTAATAGCTAGGATGTATATAGAATTGTAAGGTTTGCATAGCACATTATAAATACTATTTCATTTGATCCTTTCAACAATGTGATGAGGTAAATTGTATTTAACAGATGGGGAAACTGAGGCAGACAGAGGTTATGTACTTACCCCAGGTTAGATAGTTATATAAGTGTCTGAGACATGCTTTCAAATCCAGAATGCTTTTCACTGTGCTGCTTCTATCTATCCATCTATATCTATCTATCTATCTGTGTGTCTGTCTATCTATCTATCTATCTATCTATCTATCTATCTATCTATCTATCTATTCATCTATCCATCCATCTGTCTCTATCTGTTTCACATCTATCCATTTATCTATCATCTATCCATCCGGATAGAAGTTCAAATTTGTTTGCTCTATAGTACTAAAATCGGGGGGAGGGGGGAGAGGCAAGCAAAACACCATGTAGGAAAAAGGTGATACTGTAGATTAAAAATGTTTGTCATTATGTGAAAATTACCATTTCATGGGCCTTCTAAATGACAGTTACAATTTTTACTTTACTTAGATTGCAAAAAAACAACTTTACATTTCTGTCTCTGTCTCTATCTTCCTCTCCCTAATACTCTTTCACGTGCACACACACACAATAAAAATTTAACATGTGTTTTGTAATTACAGTCATTTCTTGATATCTTGATTACCCTTAGTTGTAGTGGAGAGAGGGCTGTAATGGACAATCTGAAAACTTGATTTTAGTGATTAGTTTTAAACTCTCTGGTGGCTCAATATGTGTTGAGTTTAATTCCCATCCTCTCTTAAGTTCTTCTTATCTCCTCTGTTATGGGATAATCAAAATGGCTAAAAGACTAATAGGAAAAGAAGGAAGAAAGAGCATGAAGTAAACACCTTTTACAAATTAAGTGATGAAACGGATGTGCTTAAATTGCTTGATTTTGCAGTCATACAGAATATAGCCATTTTTCTACAAATGATGTTGTCTTTTTAATCTATTAAATTGTGCGTGTTTTTTAATCTATACTCTTTCTCTCTATGCCCAGAGAATACTAGTTCCCATTCTTGGAGTGTTTTAAGATGTATGGAAGACTTTCCTCATAACAATTCTTGAAGGCGATAGCATAAGTATTATTGTCCCCATTTGTCAGAGAAGAACACTGATGCACAGAGTTTAAGTGATTTGTTCAAGGTAATAAAGCTATTAAATGTGTAGGAACAGGACTCAATCTTCTGATTCCAAGATAAATGGTCTTTCCACCACACCATTTTCATTTTCATTTCTATCTTTTTTTCTTTCCTTTTTTGTCCAAACCTGTGAATTCTAAATTGTGGCAGACTTCTACTATGTAAACTCCTTCTACTGTTGCAGGAAGGCAACCGCCTATAAGTTACAGTCTTAGGGTAACTCTTTACCTGAGGTATTTGCTGATTTTCCAAAGTCACATATCTAGTCTATTTCAGAAGCTAGACTAGTACCCACGTTTTGCCTGCTTCTAGTCTTCTATCCACCATGCCATTGTGTCCTTTAATAAAGATTTCTGTTTCAAAATGGAGACATATATCAGTGAATATTTTATGAATGTCTTCTGAAACATATAGGATACTATTTTTGTAGTAGAGTAGCTGCTTAATTAATTTTATCAACTTGAATTAATAAAATTAAAAAATATTTCTGAGTGAATCTATCTTATAGACAATAAAGTCCAAATAAATATGGTTACTATGTTGAAAATGCCAACAGTAAACAGCTCAGTACCTGATTTCTGCCACCTAGAATGTGATCTTCAACAATTTTGTAATCAGACTAAATCAACCTTGTGAAGCTAGCATGTATAATTATGGGATTCATTTTTATCATCACAATGGAAACCAGAAACAGGACCTTTGAAAGAGGAAAGAATGGAAGGGCAGCTAATTTTAACCCTGAAAAAATTAACAAGTTTTATTTTTTTTCACTCACATTGAGAATGTTTCAAGAAATCTCTAAGTACAGATAATTAACAAGTTCCCTGAAGCATTAGGGGTGGAGCCAAGATGGTGGAGAAAAGCCAGGAACTTGCCTGAGCTCTCCTGAGTTTCTGTCAGAAGCAATGTTAAATCAAGCCTCTAAATGAATTCTAGAATGACAGAACCTACAAAAAGATGGAGTGAAACCATTTTCTGGCTTAAGATAACTTAGAAGGTCTTTAGGAATGGTCTGTCTCACTTGGGTAAAAGAGTAGTACAATTCAGCATAGACAGTGTCTGGGGGAGCCAGTGGGAGGCCACAGCACAGATCACAACTGAGGCCCCTCAGTCCTGGTTCAGCACGCCAGTGGAAGAACAGGCCAGCTGTGAGACTTCCAGTCTCAATGCAGAAGACAAATTGCCAGCCCAGAAACCAGGAAAGAACAGGCATGACTAGGCTGGGCTGCCCCAGTGCAATGGGCAAACCACAAGTACCTGAGGTCACAGCACATAAACCCAGTGCTTAGGCCTCTGGCTCCCATCACAAGAATCTTGGGAAGGTGCCAAATGGAAAAAAGCAGGCACAAAAGCTGACTGAAGAAAATAATTCCTTAAAAATTAGAACTGGGCAAGTGGAAGCTAATGATTCCATGAGACATCAAGAATCAATCAAACAAAATCAAAAAAAGGAAAAAGTGGAAGAATATGTAAAATATCTCATTGGAAAAAAACTGACCTGGAAAATAGATCCAAGAGAGATAATTTAAGAATTATTAGACTACCTGAAAACCATGATCCAAAAAAGAAAAAGAAAAAAAAAGCCTAGACATCTTTTAAAAAAATTGTCAAGGAAAACTGCCTTGAGGTCCTAGAACCAGAAAGTAAAGTAGTCATTAAAAGAATCCACCAGTCACCTACTGAAAGACATCCTGAAATGAAAACTCCAAGGGATATTGTAGCCAAATTCCAAAATTATCAGGTCAAAGAGAAACTACTGCAAACCACCAGAAAGAAACAATTCAAATATCATGGAGCCACAGTCAGGATTAGACAGGACTTAGCAGCTTCTACCTTAAAGGATCAAAGGGCTTGAAACCTGACATCCAGAAGGCAAAGGAGCTTGGATTATAACCAAGGATCGACTACCCAGAAAAACTGAGCATAATCTTTGAGGGTAAAAAATAGACATTCAACGAAATAGGGGATTTCTCAAAGATTCCTGACGAAAAGACCGGAGCTGAACAGAAAATTTAATTTTCAAATATAAAACTCAAGAGGAACATAAAAAAGCTAAATGGGAAAAACTGTTGTTCATTAAGGTTAAACTGTTTACATCTCTACATGGGAAGATGATACTTGTAACTCTTGAGAACTGTATCTTTATTAGGACAGTTAGAAGGGGTATAAACAGACTGAAAGTTCAGGTAAATGTTGACTTTGATGTGATGATACAAAAAAAATTAAGTGCTGAAGCAAAGGATTGTTCAGGGAAAAGAGGATAGTAGAGGAAAAACAGGGTAAATTGCATCACATGAAGAGGCACAAAAGACCTATTATAGTTCAGGGAAAGAAGGGGGCAGTGTTTGAATCTTACTCTCATTGGATTTGACTCATAGTGGGAATAACACATACTCATCTGGGTATAGAAATTTATCTTACCCTATAGCGAAGTAGGAGGAGAAAGGGGAAAGAAAAAAAGCAGGCTGATAGAAAGGAGAACAGATTGAAGGAGGCAGTGGTCAGAAGCAAAACAATGGTGAGGAGGGGCAAGGTGAAATGAGAGAAAAAAACTAAAAACATGGAGGGAAAGAGGGTGGAGGGAAATACACAGTAATCATAACTGTGAATGTGAAGGGAATAAACTCTCTCTTAAAATGGAAGCAAATAAGTAGACTGGATTAAAAACCAGAATCCTACAATATACTGCTTACAAAAAAAATGTACTTGAAGCAGATGGATACACACAGGGTAAAGACAAAAGGCTGGAGCAGAATCTATTATACTTCTGCAGAAGCAAAAAAACAAACAAAACAAAACCAGGGAATAGTAATCCTGATTTCAGGCAAAGCAAAAACAAAAATAGGTTTAATTAAAAGAGATAAGGAAGGAAATTATATCTTGCTAAAAGGTACCATAAACAGTGAAGTAATTAATATCGATACTAAATGTGGCATGGCATGCATGAGTCAAACAATAAATCATAGAAACAATCAATAATTTGATCAAAGAGAATGCCAACAATGAAACAACGTGCCAAAATTTATGGGATGCAACCAAAGCAGTACTTAGGAAAAATTTTATATCTCTAAATACTTACATGAATAAAACACTGTATTAGCAAGTCAATAAACACAAAGTCGATGATAATTGTGAAAATGACTATGTAGTTCTGTATGGCAAAAATATAAGAGACTCTCCGTACAGAAAGTAGAAGAAGTAAAACATTTATTCAGACACCAAAGAATCAAGTTCCAGAGCCAATAAGTCTAGTGCAAGTAAGCGCACTTTATCATAACATCAAGGAACTTAAAACACAATATCACAGCATGAAGCCTCGCCATCCCATTAACCTTCCTGCCTGACTTCCCACAAACACACTCACAGCACAGCTAGCAAACCTCCTTGTTCTCCCTCAGCTCTAACTGCTCTCAGTATTTCCTGCTCCACCTTTTCCTGTTCCTCTCATTCAGCAAGCTCCTCCCACCAAATGTGGCTTAGGCTTTCTGTGATGTAAGTAGGTCTCATGGGCCTATTAATGGGTGGGAAAGATGTTCAAATTTAAATTACTATTACAAATATAGAAAGAGGAGATCAATGAATTGAATGTGTAATTTAAAAAGCTTGAAAAAGAGCAAATTAAAAGTCTCCAATTAAATATCAAATTAGAAATTCTAAAATTCAAAGGAGAGATTAATGACTACTTCAACCTTTGTCAGCAAGATGATGTCTCTGCTTTTTAGTATGCCATCCAGATTTGCCATAGCTTTCCTCCAATAAGCAATCACCTTTTAATTCCATGGCTACAGTCATTCCTACAGTCATCTTTGAGCCCAAGAATATAAAATCTGACACTGCTTCCATTTCTTCTCCTTCTTTTTGCCAAGAAGTGATAGGGACTGTTTTTGAGATCTTAGATGTTTTTTTACATTAATCTTCAAGCCAGCTTTTATACTTTCCTCTTTCATTCTCATCAAGAACCTTCTTAATTCTTCTTCACTTTCTGCTATCAGGATGGTATCATCTGCATATCCAAAATTGCTATTTCTCCTTGAAACCTTAATTCTGACTTTTGATTCATTATTTTGCATCATATGCTCTGCATATAATTTAAATAAATAAGGTGACAATGTACAGCCTTGTTGTACTCCTTTTCCTAATCTTAAACCAATCAGTTGTTCCATGTTTGTTTCTTGCCCAGCATATAGGTTCCTTATGGTTCAAATAAGATGATCTGGTATTCCCATCTTTTTGAGGAATTTCTATATTTTGCTATGATCCACACAGTCAAAGGTTGAGTGTAGTCAATGAAGCAGAAGTAGATTTTTTTTCTAGAACTCCCTTATTTTCTCCATAATCCAGTGAATGTTGGCAAATTGGTCTCTAGTTGTTCTGCCTCTTCAAAAACTAGTCTGCTCTTTTGGTAATTCTCAGTTAATATATTGCTGAAGCCTAGCTTGCAGAATATTTAGCATAATCTTGCTGGCATGTGAAATGAGTGCAATTGTTCAATGATTTGAACATTCTTTGGCATTGCCCTTATTTAGGACTGGGACAGAGGTAGAGCCAAGATGGCAAAGTAAAGGCAGGGACTCTTCTGAGCTCTCACCCAAACTCTTACCAATACCTTCATAAAATGACTCTAAACAAATTCTAGAGCAGCAGAACCCACAAAAAGACATAGTGAAACAAATTTCCAGTTCAATTCATGGAAGGTTGGTAAGAAAGGTCCGTTGAGCCAGGGTGAGAGAGAAGCACTATCTCGCATAGACCAGATTCCAGCACACCTGGAGCAGGGCTTAGAGCCACTGAATCACTGATATCAGTTGCAGTTTCCAGACCTCTCAGCCCACAAACACCAAAGACAACTTAGAAGGTTATCAGGAAAGGCCTGTTGCACATGGGTGAGAGTGGAGCACAGTGCAGCACTAGCCACACCAGCATAGCCCTGACCCCAGCAAGCCAGGTCTTGGGAGTGACTGAACCAACAGCAGCAGTGGTGGTTTCCAGAGCTCTCATACAATACATGGTAAAGGGGGTCAAACAACTGGTCAGCAGGAGATTACAGGGGTCTTTTTGCTAGCACTAAGTAAGGACTCTGTTTTCTGTGCCCATACTCAGATCCATGTTGCTGTCCTGGGTAGCAGACTCAGGGCAAGGAGGAGCACTAGCATAGCTGAACTTGGGGCTACTTGGTGGAGAGACCCTCCTCACAGTTCCAGGGCAGAAAAGAGTACTTATGGTGGCTCACAGACTATAGCACAGGCCAGGAGAGGAGTAAACACCTCTCCTTAGATCATACCACCTTGGAAGAACTGAAAGCTTACAGGTCCCTTGAAGTATCTCTGAAAATAGCTATTGAAAATCCCTGAAGCTCGACAGTGTGCCCTCCACCCTGGAAACAGAGTCCTACTTTAACAAAGGGTTAAAACTCAAGTAGTAGGCTAAGAAAATGAACAAACAAGAAGAAAAAACTCTGACTATAGAAAGTTATTATGGTGACAAGAAAATCAAAGTTCCTATATCCAAAGCCTCCAAGAAAAATCTGAATTGGTCTCAGGCCATGGAAGGTTCAAAAAGGATTTTCAAAATCAAGTGAGAGAGGTAGAGGGAAAATTGGAAAGAGAAACAACAGTAACAGTGTTACAAGAAAATAGTGAAAAATGAAGACTGTGACACAAACCGATCTTTTCTAATTCAGTGGCCACTATGGCTGGCATATTGAGTGCAGCATTTTAACAGCATCATCTTTTAGATTTGTTGTTATTTTTAATCTTTTATTCATTATACATAGTGCCATAAAGTTTTGTTTCATTTTTTATTTTATTTTGTTTTATTTGGTAAATAGAATTTTATTTCTTCCAATTACATGTAAAGATAGTTTTCAACATTCATTTTTTATAAGATTTTTAGTTTCAAATTTTTTTCTCCCTCCCACTCCTCTCCCCAAGATGGCAAGCAACCTCATATAGGTTATACATGTACAATCATGTGACAGATATTTCCACATTAGTCATGTTGTGAAAGAAGAAACAGATCAAAAGGAGAAAGCCATAAAAAAGTAAAAATAGTATGTTTCACTCTGCATTCAGATTCCATAATTCTTTCTTTGGATGTGTATAGCATTTTCCATCATGAATCTTTTGGAATTGTCTTGGGTCTTTCATCAGCAATAAAAGGTTACAATTTCTCTAGCATGCCAATTTCTCAGGACCCTATTATCCACTTTAAAAAATATTTTAACACAAGCACCAAAATCCCTCAGCATTTCCATGCATGTAACATAACACAAAAGGATTTTATATAAGAACAATGAATCTCCATTTTATACTGCTTTTTTAATACATATACACATAAATATATCTTATTCATTTGTGTATATATACACATATATATTAATATGTGTGTGTATATATAATTACACTTACAATGGAGGTATGGCACATGTGTCGAGTGCCTATGACATTATTTCTTCTTGTGGAGAGACTGAGGACCTTGATTCCAGGAGAATCATGATGATGTGTAAAGAAAATGTCTTGGGGATACTGTGGAGCCTATTAAGACATCCTATAACTGATTCTGGTTTACTAACCATGTATTGAATAAGAGGATCATTGATTAGCTACAGAGGCATTCAAAAAGGCTTATCAGCATGAGCAATATCTTATTTTGTCTCAATCATTCTTGAGGGATCTCAGTGACCCTTTTATTCACAGAATCCAGTGAAAGAGCATTCCCAGCATAGAGTAGGCACTTAATAAATGCTAATTATATGACCAGTGGTAAGACCACATGTTTTGCCATTTGGAAGATTGTATTCCAAGATCTCCTCTCATTTTAGGTAGATATTGCCAGGTCTTGTGTGATCTTGACTCGTTCATTGTTACTTGAACGTCTTCTTTCTGGATGCTTTTGGCATTTTCTTTAACTTGGAAGTTTTGGATCTAATTTATGATATTCCTTGGACTTTTTTGTGGGGGGTTCCTTTCAGGAGATTATTGGCAAAATCTTTTTACTCTAATTTGCCCTTTGGTTCTAACAGACCTTAGCAGTTCTCATTTATGATTTCTTAAAATATGGTGTCTAGGCTTTTTTTTTTAATTGTACTTTTCAGAAAGTCCAGTGGGTCTTAAATTCTTTCTCCTTGATATTTTTTCAGGTCAATTGTTTTTGATGTCACATTTCTTCTATTTTTTCAGTCTTTTTTATTGTATTATGGCATTTCTTGCCACCTCATGGAGTCATTTGTTTCTTTTTGGTTTATCCTAGTTTCCAGGGAGCCCATTTCTTGGGTAAGTTTTATCCTCTTCTAAAAGACTTATTGTCTTTGCAATTCTTTCCTCCAGAGCCTTTATATCATTTTCTATCTCTTGTTTTATTTCTTCTAGGTATTCATGTAAGTCCTTGGGGAAAATACATATTTTTCCTTTGAGTCTCTGCTTACAATTTTTATAGACTTACTCTCTTTTTGGCAACTCTAGATTTGCAACAATTTTTCATATTGATTAATACTTTCTTGGTTACTCATCTCTCCAGCTTTAGTTCCCAAATTGAGTCTTTGTGCCAGTGCTAGGTTCTTCCCACTGCTGAGCTTTTGGGTGAGTTATTCAATCCTACCTGGTTTCCTGGATCCCCTGGGTTCCTATGTTGACCTTCACTTCCTGCAATTAGACCCCTTCCCCCTCACCCCCACCTTGAATCTTTAAGGTTCAGAGCACTGCATGTTTAAGACCATCTTTGGTTTCTCAAGAGAGATTGTCAGGGACCTTAGTGATGCTGAGCCAGGAGTATTCTGGTCTGAGTATTAATGCATCATACTGGTAGCTGCTTTAGTCTTCCAAAGTCCTTACCCTGGTGGATGGCTCAGGAAGAGAGAGTAAGGCTGGTGACTTGGCACAACCCTGCCTTACTTAAATCCAATTCACTTTCAAGTCATAACATCATCTTCCTGATGTCATGGTCCAATTCAAGAATGACGGACAAACAGCCTGTGAGTAGTATTGCCCCACTGGGGACCCAATTGACCAGCTCCAGTAGAGCAATGCAGCTCCTTCTTTCTTTCTTCATTCCTTCCCTTTCTTCCTTCCTTCCTCCCTTCCTCCTCTCTATCCACGTAGGGCATCATATCCTTGCCTATAGGTCTTCTGCCCAAAGGAATATAAATTTTGATCACTGAAACATCACAAGATATCTTGGGGTTTATAGCCTAGATTTGTTTCTTAAGTCCCATGACTTAAACCCAAATCACTCTGGCTCTCAGTGATTGGCAAACGATAGGTCCCAACCCAAGCCTCACTTGGTCATTGTTTGGGCCTTGATGGCTCAGAGTGAGTGTAAATAGCAATTGCTTCTGTTTTGGCCAGAAATCCTGAGGGTCTTCCTCTTAAAGACTCATTTCTTACCTAGTCTTAATTACTGAATGGGCACTGCCACAGTCAGACTGAGACCTGGGAAAAACCTTAGCTTAAAAAAGGCCAAAGTCTCTCATTATCTCCAGGGCAATCTCCTGCCCTCCTGATCTATATCTTCCCACTCGACCCAGATAGTTCTGGAGGAGAGAGCAAAGCTAGCGATTTTGCATAGCCCTTCTCACTAAAATCCAATTCATTTGAGAGTCATGGCATCACTTTCCTGATGTCATGGTCCTCTTAGAGAAAGAAGAACAAACAACAACCTTCTTCTAAATTCCTTATTTTAAAAAATTCAGTTTTTTTTAGAAGGACATTATTGATAATGTGATTGCATTGACTCTTCTCAATCTTGGTCAGACTTCACCCAATATTGCAAGGAATGTAATCTAAGGCCCAGAAACCCATTTTGTTCTACTCTAGCTGGGATGGAGACAAATCCTAGCCCAAGGCTAGGAGTGATCTGGTACAGCTGGGAATGATCTAGTATACAGATCTTTTCTCTGTCCAAGGGTGGCATGTTGATTCCGTGACATCAGGTTTATTGGAGGAGTGTATAAATTGTGAGCTTGCCAACCTCATTGTCCTTGGTCTATGAGTTATGGCCAAATGACCATCCTTTTATTAATAACCTGCTGGTGTTATTAATAAAATTATTAAATTACCCAGAAACTATATCTCTCAAATCTTTTTAATTGCCACATGCCAATTTTTGTGTATCCTCAGTGCATAACACAGTGCCTATTACATAGTAAGCACTGAATAAATATTTATTAATGAAAGATTTCCGAGCACAAGTCTCACTTGGTTGTTATTTGATTAGAGTAGGGAAAATGAGTGAGATTGCATAATAAAACACAAATTAAGCATATAAACAATCTCTCTGTAACCAATTTGAACAAAGTAAGAAAGGGTTACATTTTCCATGATGCCTAGATCCAGAGCTTAAGTACTTAATGGAAGAGAACAATACTCCATTTCCCTTGGAGTCATGTTCCTGCAAAACAAGGTTTGGATTCAGAAACTTACAAGAACATGGAGTTTCTATTGGAAGGTCAAGTAGAGGCAACAAATAATATCTCAGACAAAAACACTTGAGTCTCCACAGGTGCTGGGAGTATGAAAAATGAGGGGCAGATACCAGAATTCGGTAAGGGTTGTAAGGTTCCTGGTACTGATGTCTTTTCTCCAGCTATGGAGAAAGACTATGTCCATGCCTTCTCTATCAGCAATGTGAGTTTCAATATTTCCAGCTCCAAACTCTTTAGAAAGGAAGGAGAATGAGATTTTAAAATTCAACGATATGAGCATTTATTGACTTCTTTTACGTTGCTTTCCATTTCTATTCCAATTAAATCTTTTATTAATTCAAGGCAGTTTCTTTCCTGGGTGTGTTAGCACAAGGAATAAATTGAGTACCTGGAGTTAATTTAAGATGTTTCCAGTTTTCTAATTAAATAGGGCAAAGGGAACCAAACAGGTGATTTGCCATGAAAATTTTCTACAATTCAATGTCCATGAGAGTCCAAAGCTGGTTGAAATATGGATTACATTTCTGTGTCATCAAAACCAGTTGCTGCATCATCATTATCATCATCATCATCATCTCTAGAATTTATATAACACTTTAAAGTTTGCAAAATACTTTACATTTATTATTTCACTTGATCCTATAAAGTTGAGGTTATTATTCTCCCCATTATACATATAAAGAAACTGAGGCTGAGGGAAATCAAGTAACTTGTTGAAGGTCATATAGCTATTAAGGTCATAGGGCATAGTCTTCCTGACTGTAAACCCAACATTCCAACTACTCTACTACTTAAAAAATCAAATTTCTATCAGCAAAAGAGAAATAGTGGCTATAATCACTATGCCTTTTCCTTTACTACCAAAACTCCCTCAGTAAATTCTATCGAATCAAATTCACCAATTATTAAGGACCACTATATGTAAGATATCTCTACCATCACATATTAAAGTGAAAATAACACAGTTTTTGCTATTAAGGAATTTATAGTCTAATAAGGCCAAAATATTATGTACAGATCTAAGTATAATGCAAGATATACTGTGATGGGGGATAGGAAAGTCAGGCAAAGTGCTATAAGATATTTGAGAAAAGAGAGATCAGTTTTCCCTGGGTTGAGCCTTTAAATAAAGAAAATAATTTCAATAGATTGAGATACAGTAGTTGGGAGTCTGAGGGTGAGTTTAATCCAAGAAAAGTGGATGGCATCATAAAAGACACAGGAAAGGACAGGATGAAAATGGGGATTGGAGAAAATTCTTACTTGGCAAGAATATAGAACATATTTATAGGCCATGCTTGAGTGTGGTCCCACATAATATTTGTAAAAGTGCTTAACACAGCCCCTGGCATATAGTAGTCACTTAATAAATGCTTATTTCTTTCCCTCTTTATTCTTTTATTCTCATCCCCTAAACTATCTTCCTCACCTTCAACCTATCCTCATGCTAACAAATCTGGAGTTCTGAAAAAAGGAGCACCACTACACGGGCTCTCTTGGGTCCTTGGAGTAACCTTGCTATAGTCATGACATACTTCTACTACTTGCCACAGTAGTTCCCTAATGATATACTTCTCATTTACACAAAATAGGTCACCATGTCACTATTAGCCATAAAAACATTTACTTAGTGATAGGACAAAAGCAATAATTATAATATCACAGTTACGCAGTGTAAAGTAAAGGCAGTGACAATCAGTATTTCACATTCTAGTCATAGATGTTATTGACACTCTCCGACCAGCCACCATACATGGGGAAGAGTAGGAAAACATGTAATGAAAAGTAGCAGAGAGGCACACGAGTGAAGAAAAGATATGTGCTTGGAACAACTGACAACTCCACATTATAAACCTTGTCCTTAGGAGCTTCAGGTACAATCAGCACCACACAAAGCTGCTTTTCTGCTAACTGTTCACCTTCTCTCTGGGCAGTACAAACTAGACCAGCAATTTCTTCATTCAATAAATTTCTCCTTTTTCCAATCACCTTTCAGCTAATCAAGTCTATTTCTACAATAGAGTAGAAACAAAGCCTACTTCCCACTCTCCTCTGCTTCTCTCTCCCAAATCAGAGGTGCAGTAGAGATCAGTAGCTCAAACTATAAAAGAGTTTAGCTCTCTTCCAATCATTAGGCTCCCAGAAGAGCAGTTGAAGCCTTTATATCATCTAAATCTCCTTCTAAGTTTTCACACTATTCTTGATGACTTCATAACTGCTTCAAATTTAGGCTCAAATCAGAGCCTCCTTATGGCTAATGATTCATCTTTCCTTCTTATGGTAAAACTAATAAAATTTACTTTTCTGTCAGTTATGGAACCAACAATCCAAATTTATTTTTTCATAGTCTCCAAACAATAACGTTATTTGTCACTTTATTAGTTTTAACTTTTTAAACTCTAAAAAAGCCACATGTGAATAAGCTGAGGACCACAATTCTTTGCAGCCTCCATCATTTCTCTACCCTTAAATAGGTCCTTCAATTCCTTTTATCTGAAGAAAAGTTCTCCATCCAGTGCTCCTAATAATCTTTTCCTATTTTAACAAAGAAACTTTTTTCCTAAGTTGATTGTATCATTTTTCGTTGCCAAAAAAACTGGTTTTTCCAACCCCTTTCAGCAACCAAACAGCTCAATATGAAAGAGAGACTACCTTACATATGAAAGGGAATAATATGAGACAAGATCATTGTCTGAGGGAATAATAGTGTGTTGCTTTTTAGAACAGTTCTAGAGAATTTTTAGGTAGAAATAATGACTGTAATACAGACTGTGACTACCCTCAGGGAATATGTGTCTATTGGAAGAATTGGGTTTTCTGTGGATAGCTGCTTCCAACAAGGCTGCCATTTAACTAGGGGATAAGGGCTGAGGGAACCATGGGCCTAGTTAGAGAAATAGACAGGAGCCTGAGAAAACATATGGCACATCTGCTCTCTAAAAGGGGTCAGTCATCAACCATATGTCCTAGTCCCTTGCTTTCCCAAAGTCTAACAGATTGCTCTGGATTTTTTGATATGATAACTAATACAACCCAATGGGAGCCACAAAGGTAGTTAGGGGCAAATGGGTATTTTTTCTCAAGGAACTTCACTGATATTTCCCAAGCATGGAAGGTATTTAATGAGTAGGAAAAGTGATTTATATTGCCTATAAATAGTAGGTTAATCATCAGTGACTTATCTTCTTTGAACTCCCATATGGTTGAGTCTCTTTTAAGTATTGGGACTATTCCCCTAAAAAGATAGTAAGACCATTGAGCGAACGGGGCCATGTCTTATATCCCTCTCTTCTCTGGTTCTCCAATGCTTGTAACAGTTTATTGCACATAGGAAGTCTTCCATAAATGTTTATTGATGATCAATGTCATGACTGATTGCTTCATATTCGGTACTCTACTAAGAGAGAGCAAAGTGTTAAACCTGCCCTCAGCTCCTGGGAATGTTGCAATCTAATGTTTCTTTCACAATATATCTATACTAACATAATTTAATGAACATGCTAATGCGCTTTCAATAAATTGGGTTTTTTAAGAGTAATATTTCTGCTTTTTAACACTTTCAATATGTAGGCCATTTTCATTAAGCAAGACATATGTGGGAATTGTGGGAACTGAATGAACAACACATTATTTTGTGAGTGAGTTTTGGATCTAGCTCAGTTACTTTCCTATTCAATTATGGGTGTAGTCCAATTTTTGTCTTGTGAGAAAGCTTTATTTAATTGTGGAAATTGTGAGAAAACTTTATTGCAATGTTTAAACCTATCACCATGTGTGGGAAGCTGGACCACCTCTACCTGTTGCCTAGAGACCCGTAACTTTGTGCTGACCAGAAACTCAGTCAGATCCAACGATGGATACAAGGAGTTTTCTCACAATTATCTAACTCAAGCAACCCATATGTCTTATTTGAAAAATTGCTCCATACTGGTCAATTGCTCCATACTGGTTATTATTTCCTTGTTCCTTTGATTGGATATAGACCCTTGTGGGAGGGTGAGACATCTCCTTTTCTGATTTCAGGGAATTACGCCTATTCACTCTCCCCTTCTCAACTTGGAAACTCCTTAATCTGTCCTCAAGTTAGAAATAAAATTACCTAATCTTATATCCTGATTTAAATCATGTTAATTGTTTTCTTTTCATGCACAAACATCTGTTTCCCCCTGTATTCAGAGTCCAGTGCCAAGCTGAGGAGCCCTGGTCCCGATACCTTATCCAACTGGCTTGTATTGCTTAATATATCAACATGCTCAGAAGCTTGAACCTTTGTTTCATCAATTATTTCAGATTTTATCCCTCACACATAGGTCTGAATTTCATTATTAAATGTAAGTCCTTATCTGTGCCTTTCTACAACTAAGCTGAGCAATTATGTAGTTGAAACAATACAGTATTATCAACCATAGCTCTTGATATTAGTTGCACAGACATAAAAAAAATTGTTTCATGTATTGTGAAGGCAAACAAAAGGGTATTTAGTTGATATAATTTAGTAGAGAGAATGTTACATTTTGGATCAGGTCATTTTAGTCTGAGTCACTTAAATTTTCTATATGCCTTAGTTTCTTCATTTTTAAAATGAGGAGCCTGAAGTATATGACTTTTAGTTCTAAATTTATGGTCTTCTAGGAATTCACTTAGTATAAAAATAAACTTATATGTACATGTGTTACGTGTGCATATATGTGTTTATGCACATACATGTGCACTGTTATACATATGTCTGCATTTTGTGTATATAAGTTCAGTTCTTGTTAAAGATATGATCATGTGCATACATATGTGCACATGTACATGTACATGTGTAAATACACATGCACATGTGTATACATTTACATATTGCCTAATGTTTTGTGAACCTTGAAGTGCAACATAACATTTATTTCAGTGTGGCAAAGTAGATCTACAGAGTTAAACTTTGAGTTAAAAAGACCTGGATTCAAGCCCTGCCACTGATATGTGTTAGGTTGTCAACCCTGGGCAAGGCTCTTAACCAATCAGTGACCAAAGAAAACTCTTTAAGTCACAGAGATCTTAACTTGGGGACTATGAACATTTTTTAAAAAGAATGTCATTTAAACTGTATTTCAATGTAGTTTTCTTTGTAATCCTTTGCATTTTATTTTGTGCATTTTAATCATTATTCTGAGAAGGAGGTCACACATTTCACCCAAATACTAAAGATGAGTCTGACACACACAAAAACAAAACAAAAATGGTAAGAACACCAGCTCTGACACAGTAAATTACAGAACAAGTGCTAATCTTCAGTGACAGCGGCAGTTTCCTCACTAACTGTTTCCTATAGTAATGAAATCATAAGTCTGGCCAAAAGCAAATATACAAAGGACGAAAGGGTCCTCCACAAAAATAGATAGATAGATAGATAGATAGATAGATAGATAGATAGATAGATAGATAGATAGATAGATAGATACAGAAATATTAGGTCTCTAGCTCCACTAGAATAAATCTGATCACTATTCACAAGAAATCAATTACTGACTCCAGCTCTTATAGAGAAATTGGTGTCATCAAGGAACAGCTCAATTTTCTCCCCATCTATTTTAGTCAGTCTTCCTATCTCCTCCACTCCCTACCCAAGTGATCTTTCCCTCTGTTGAACTCATAGCACTTACGTCCACACTATTCATTTGATAAATGACCACGTGCTCTTTATATGAGCCCCTATTATTTAAATGCTCATGGATTCATGCCTTGTATTTCCAAGTAGATGATAAGTCCTTTGAGGGCAGTAGGGAGCCATGTCTTGTACTTTTTAATATATTCTATCTCATCTAGTATATTGATTTGTAGACTAGGCAGTCAAGAAATAATTTCTTTAAAGCATTGAAAAGAGGGAGCAAAACTTATGATTTAAAAAAAAGTTTCCTTTCTGCCATGAGACTACTTATGTGAACTCCAGATCTAAGCAGATTGTAAGAAGGAAAAAAATACAGCTTTGAATCCAGAAGAGTTTCACCCAGAGCTACACTTACATCAAAGATTTCTTCATAGGAAGGGCTAATTTTTCACTGAGGCTACTGAATTCCATTGAGACATTAACTGTCATTGCTTATAAGAGCCCTCCAGTATTTTCAAGCCATTTTAAATTAATAGACTGAAACCTGAAAGAGATTTTAAATTATTATACCTCCAAAGGCTATTGGCATCGCTGGTATTTGATCCAACTTTAATTGTATGCTGTATCCTAGTCACATAAAGTCTTTTAGTTCACACAATATGAACTTTATTTGCTTTGTACTTACTAGGCTACACTACTACACAAAGGTTTGCCTTTCATAAGTGATATTTGAAAATAATCATATACAAGTCTCAGTGGGTCAACAAACGCATTAGTTTTAATTGGTGGCCTGCATTGTTTAAGTTCCCTATTTCACTGTTATAGACAGAGGTCTTAAGATGGGACCACTGGGTTCATTTCTGTAGACATTTCCATTAACAAAGTGGTTATTTCTTTTATCCTTAAGATTGACTGTGAAATATGACATCTGGACATTATATATTGCATAGAAAATCCTCTCACTGTTGGTGATGGTTTTATCCTGAGCCAAGAGTGTGCTGGAACTGTACCTAAGTGGCCTTTGAGAGCTTGTTAAGTTTTCAGCATAAGCATTTACACCTCAGAAATCAGCAAGCTACAGATTAGGGCTTGATTTATTGTCTTGTTGATTGTTGTTTGTCCTTCATTTTTGAAGAGGACCGATGACAACACAGGTGATGTCCTGACTTGTGCAGAAATTGGATTAAAGTGAGGCCAAGGTGCACAAAACTGTCAGCTTCACTCTTTCTTCCTGAGTCATTGAGTCCAGTAGCAGGATAAAAGTCAAGATGACTGGTCATGGCCGAGGAAACAGTAGATGACCTTGGTTTCCTTGATGGCTGACCAAACTTTAAGTGCTCCACAGTTTCTGTTTTAGCTGACTTCCTGGCCATTGGAATAAATTGTTCTCTTCTACCCATTCTGACAGGGAAAATCTTCCCATGCTTAAGGTAGACATCCTCCTAACATACCAACGGGTTTGAGGCCTGTCAGTTACCTCAACCTGGTTTGGGTGTGGCTGCTGCACATGCTACAGCTTCTTGGAGCCACTGACAGGAATTGGGCGAATCAGGTGGATACCAAAAGTGGATGAGCAGTGCTGAAAAGGACAAGCCCTAACACCAGAAGTGCTAGTCCTCCTGAGCACTTCATACTAGACTTAAGAAAGCAGTAATGAAGATTAAATTTTAAAATTTGTACACACATTTTTTTTCCGGAGATTCTGGTTGTTAAACATTTACCAGCACACACCTATACTGTGCTATAAACACTGCTTGAGCTCAGCAGGAGTACAGTAATAGGCTAAGGGAATGAATCATTATCATCATTATCATCATTATCACTGCTGCCAGTTATATAGCAATGTTTGCAAGAGTGTTTACAATAAAGTTTGCAAAGTGCTTTGTATCCCTTATGTCATTTGATATCGCAATGACTAAACCATGGGAGAAAAAGGAAGGGAAGGGAAGTGGGGGGGGGAGGGAAGGGAAGGGAAGGGAAGGGAAGGGAAGGG
>CM053623.1:200126559-200145555 GCA_028646595.1 Phalanger gymnotis
AAAAAAATAATAATAAAAAAAAGAAAATGATACAAGATCAATCTAAAAAAAAAGGTTATGCAATGTTCCAAACCTATTGACCTCTAATTATGAAAAGTAGCCGGAGGAAGTGTTCACTCATGTCTTTTGGGGAATCAAGCTTAGTCTTTACACTTTCACAACATTCAGTTTCATTGTGATGTGGTTACTGTTCGTTCTGTTTGCATTGTCACTTTGCATGTAAATACAAGAATGTATTGAGTCCATCAATCAATTACTCCACTAGAATTTGTGTTGCATGACTATATATACTTATTATAAGATTTTTGTTTTTATTTTCTTTACTTTCTTTTAACTTGGGGATTATGATAGGAGGGAGAGAAAGCAAATGCTTGTTAATTGAAAAATAAAATTAAAATTCATCCTTTTATAGATTTCTTGTGGTTTTAATAAATTGGCATATCCCACTTAAAGTAAATGAAAAGATGTTATACTTTCATATATTTGTCAGGTAAGAACCATCAGCTAATCACTCAGAGTTGTAAAATAGATTTGAAGGAGACTTTATATCTTTATTAATCAGTCAGTCAATAATAGGTTTTAGACTAAATTTTTTAAAAAAAACATTGAGCAATTTAGAAGTCTGTCAGATATATAGTCTCATTTGTTTACGATGTTTACTTTCATATAAAGTTGTGTATCCATTTGGAATGTATCTTGGTATGTGGTATGAGGTGTTTGTTAAAATCTAATTTTGCTGGGTTACTTTCCAGTTTCCCCAGGATTTTTTGTCACATACTGAGTACTCCAATACTCCATTGCCTCAGTTCTTTGTATTTATTGATCACAATGCTACTGTATTTGTTTAGCTTCTGTACTTAATATATTCCACTGTTTAATGTCTGTTTTAATGATTGCCAAATTTTTAGAGAATTATTGCTTTGGAGTATTGCTTGAGATATGGAACTCCTACTTCTTGTCTCCCCCACCTTTATAAAATATATTTCCCTTAAGATTCTAAACCACTTATTTTTCCAGGTGAATTAATTATATTTTTTCTAACTATATAACATAGTCTTTTGGTGCTTTTATTGGTATGGCATTAAATATGCAAATTTGTTTTAAGCAATATTGTAATTTTTATTATATTGGCTTGGCCTAACCATGAGCAATTAACAGTTCTCCAATTACTTATAACTATTCTACAACAAAATATTGTATATTTATATTTATAGAGTTCTCATGTGTATCTCTATTAGTAGATTCTCAAGTACTTTATACATTTCATAGTCATTCTAGATGGAATTTCTAGCTCTTCCATCTGAGTTCTGTTGGTAAAATATAGTTATATGCTAATGATTTAAAGGTCTGTGTATATATCTCAGGGCCTGAGGTAGTATAAAAGAGAGTATGCCCTCTCGTCTTCAGGTATGTGTAGGTGAGGGGCGATATTTGTACTTCAGCTCTTGCTATATCTTCAACATAAATATCTCTTTATAAAAGTTAATTGATATTAGTTCATTAAATAGAACTGGTCAACTAGTCACTAGAGGTTAATAGTTGAGGTGAACACATCAATCAGCTCATTGAGAACAGGAAATATCTTTTCCATTTCTTTGTATCCCCAAAATTTAGCACAGCAGTATTTAGTAAATGTTTACGGACTGTCTGAATGCATAGGGACTTAAGCTGATAGAATTAAAGGAAGTTCCAAACCTGAGGGGGAAATGTAAGCTACCTACATTTGGAAGAGGAAGACCATGTCAATCACTCTATCAACAACCATGAACTTCTTCCATATACAAGAAACAGAAAAAAGGGATTATGTGTGACAATAGGAATATATGTTTTAAATATATGTTGAAAAACACAGTAGTTCTAAGATTGTCCTACTTATCTCCACCTTCTTAATTTCCTGCTACCCTCTTCTCTGTATTTTTAAGTGTTTCACTGATACTCTTTCTCTTTTCCTCTTTTTTTCTTTTCCTCTTTTTGTTTATATCACTACCACTAACTCCTTATTAACCCTCATACCCATCCCCAGGGAAGAAAGTCTTCCTTTTTGGCCAAGAGGTATAACAAAACAAAAATTATGCACACATTTGAAAATATGTTTCATTCTGTACTTGAAGTCAGTCATCTTAACCAAGAAGTGGGAAGCATGAGGTATTATCACTTTCCCAGGCTCATGAATGGTAATTCCATTGATAATAATTCTTTTGTATTACATGATAGTTTTCCTTTTAAAATATTGTAGAAATATAAATTATCTCATTCTTCTTAATTTATTCCTATTAAATTCATACAAATCTTACCAGGCTTTCCTAAATGTATCTCTTTTATCATTAACCACTGCCTGATAATATTTCATTATATTCATATATCATATATTTTCTCAATGATTCCCCAATAGTCTTTCACTTTGTTTCCAGTTCTTCTTCTTCTCTTTCTTCCTTGTCTCCTCCTCCTCCTCCTTTTTTCACATCAAAAGATCTGCTACAAATATTTTTATGCTTATGAATCCTTTGTTCTCTTTAGAATATGTGAGTACTAGGGATATTGCTGGATTAAGGTTATGAGCCATTCAGTGATGTTTTAAGACATAGTTTGAGTTTCTTCAACTATAAAACATAGGGATAAAAATAGCACCTACCTCACATGGTTGTTGTGAGGATCAAATGAGACAATATTTGTATAAAGGTTTGCACAGTGTCTGGCATATACTAAATGCTATGTAAATTTTAATTATTATCATTATGAAATTTTTTTTCAGAAAAGTTAGATCAATTCACAGCTGTACCAATGTGCCACAGCCACTCCAACAATTCTCACTTTTCTTTTATGACATCTTTGTCAATCAGATGGGTATGAAGTAGAACCACAGAGGAGTTAGTTTTCATTTCTCTTGTTACTAAAATTAAAAGAAGCATTTTTTACACAGTTATTGATTGTTTACTTTCTTCCTTTGCAGACTATCTTAAATGTTTATCCTTTAGGGTAATGTTCTTGTTCTTATACATTTGTATCAATTCCTTATATACCTCTTGTATATCAGAATTTTATCAGAGATATTTACTGCAAAGATTTTTTTCCCCAAGGTAACTGTTTCTTTGTAATTCTAACTGATTTTATCTGTGCAAAAAATTCATAATTTTAAGTAATCAACATTGTTCATTTGTCTTCTGTGATCTACCTCCATGTTATATTTGGTCAAGAATTCTTCACCTATTCATAGATGTAAAGTTATTTCCTCCCCTACTCCTCTATGTTGTTTATGGGAACTCTTCTATTTAGGTCAGATATTCATTTGGTGCATATTATTTTATCTGCTGTGAGATGTTGGTTAAAATCCAATTTCTACAGGATTACTTGCTAATTTTCCTATCAATTCCTTATCATATAGTGAATTCTTGGTCAAGTTGTTAGAATTCTTGGTTTTATTAAATATAATATGAATATTTGGTTATTCTAGGTCTTGTGTACTTTTGCATTTACATTTTTTAACCATCACCAGAAAATTTTAACAACTGCTGTTTTGTAGTGCAGATTGAGGTATGATACCGCTTGTCCCCTTCCTGCCTGTTTTTTTTAAAAATCATTTCTCTTGATATTCTTGAGAAGTTTTGTTATTAATTCCATCATCATATGTTTTATTTCTAGTTTTATAAAATAAGTTTGGCCATTTAATTGGTATGGTACTAAATCAGTAAATTAATTGAGAAGCTGTGAATTAATTTTGGTTATTATTTTAATATAGACTAACCAGGATTATTTAACATTATTTTATTTGTCTATCATTCACAAAGACTGTTTTGTAGTTCTATTAATATTATTCATCTCTATGTTTTGGTAGCTAGATTCCCAGACACATAATTTAAAAGGAATTCCTTTTTTCTCTTTTCCTGCTCGGTTCTGTTTATAATGCACAGAAAGAAGGATGATTTGGGCAGTTGATTCTATAGCCTGCTATTTACTTAAATTATCAATTGTTTCAATTAATAATAATGATAATAATAATAGCTAACATTTATGTAGTGCTTACTATATGCCAGGCATTGTGCTAAGTGCTTTACAATTGTCATCTTATTTGATCCTCACAACAACCCCAGGAGGAAGGTACTACTATTATTGCCATTTTATAGATGACTCGCCCAGGGCCAGATTTGAAGTAAGGTCTCCCTGATTCTAGGCCTGGCACTTTATCCTGTACCACCTAAGTACCCCATTTAATGCTTCAATTGAAATTTTAGGTTTTCTAAGTAAATCATGATATCGTTGGCAAACAAAATAAAACAATACTTGTGTTCCCTCTTTACCTATGCTTTTCTCTCTAATTTATTTCCTTTGTCTTATTTCTTTATCTATCATTTCAATAGTTATATCATTAGTGGTGACAATGGATATCTTGGCTTTATTCTCGGACATATTGAAAAGGCCTGAACATTTATCCATTATAGATAATGCTGGTTCCTTGTTTCAGATATTTTCCAGCAGTTCTCTGAATTAATCAATCAATCAATAAACCTATGATGTTCTAGGCAGCATGCTAAACACTGGGGATACAAAAAGAAGCAAAAGATAGTCCCTGTCCCCAAGGAACTCACTATCTAATGAGGGAGACAGCAAGCAAATAAATATTCACAGAGCAAGTTATAAGAATGCTAGGTATCTGTGAGAATGACTGAAATATCAGTGAGAATACAGCCTCTCGTGATACCATCTAACTGCAAATCCCAACTTTAATTTTTCTCATTCATGATCTTCCCATCTTTGAGATCCCTTGAAAATCAAGCCTTCAGAGGTTTTTTAAAATTCTTTACACCCAGCTTAGATTTCTTCTCTGTCTGTTTGAGTCCAGCTTTTCTTCTCATTGCCGCCTAATTGCCCACTAATTTTCTTATATGGCACATTTATATAGCACTTTCTCATACAGCCCATTGGTTGCCAAGATATTTGAGTCCAAATGTATTAATTTTGCTGAGTAAGGTGTTATAAATGGATCTGTATAGAAAGGCTGCCACATACAGTATATTTACTATCTATCTCTTGTCTCAAGCCCATGAAATCTATACATTTTCAGGATGATCTGGCTTAGTTAGATCATATAGATCTTTCCTTCTAAAATCCCTCCCTTATACTCTCCACCCTCCCTATGCCTCTACTGTTTTATTTCTTCTGAATTTAGAAGACTTTCATACTCTTCTAAATATACATGTATCGTTCCCTCTTAAACCCATTCCTGATGAAAGCAGGTTACCAGAACTACCAGCCCATCTCCCCCATCTAATTCCTCTGTATCCGTTTTTCTTCTTGTACCTCATTTGTACAAAATAATTACTCTTTTTAGCTGTTCCTAAATGATTTTACTTATTAAATTCATATCATAGTCAGGTTTACCCCAATCTTTCTTATGACGTACCCGATTATTAATAAGAATCTAATGTGACACTTGGAATTAAGATTGCTGTTTAGACCTATAATAAAGAACTCTGTTTTAGCACAGTTGTTGACCCCTCCCTGCATTACAGCACACATCCGTGTACCAAGAAGAAAATGCCTTGCCACACATTCCTGTAATTCCCCAAGGGACCCCCACCCTCTTCCTTTGACCTGAATTAGCACAAGACCCTGTCTCAAGACTATGGCCTAAGGAACAAGGAACTGACCCACACCCAAAGTGAACAAACAAGTCCCGTTATGGGTATGCCCTCAAGGCCCCTGTCCCCAAACAGTAAAATAATAAAGCAACGTGAATGCAGTTAGGCCTTGAGGGGCCCCTCGAGGCCTATTCCTGTCCACTAAAAAGGATAACGTTATGCAAAGATGGACATTTGCTAACATCCCTGTTCCTTGTGCCCAACCCTTGTGCAACGACCCATACTGTTAAGGGAAATATCAAACCGCTGAACGTTGGCTTTTGTACCCTTTTGCTTGCTCAACCATTAATAGTTTGATATAAAAGTCTCCCTCTTAGCTCTGTTCAGAGCCTCTCTGATTTGGGTTGCTTGTGTCCTGGATGGCCACCGGCTAATAAATTCTCCAATTAAAACTTATACTCTGTGACGTGTCTTGCTGGCTGCACGGTTTGGTATAACACTAAGATATACATTTTAAATATATAAAAGGCAAACAGTCTGTCCTTAAGAATCCCTTATAATCAGTCTTTGGTATGTACTTTATATTTCTCTTGGTTCTTGTATGTTGAATCTTCTATTAAGTTTAGGATTTTTTTTTTTAACAAAGTCTTGAAAATCTAAGAGTTTATACTCAGGATAATACTTGACTTTGCAGGGCAAGATATTTTTGTCCAGAACCCCAGTTCTTTTGCGCTTCAATATATTGTGTTCCAAGACCTGCAGTTCTTTAGTGTCTCTGCAGCTAGGTCTTGTGTAATTCTAATTGTGGCACCATCATATTTAAACTGGTTTAACCTTGGTGCTTTTAATATTTTATCCTTCAGCTGGGGGTTTCAGAATTTTACTCTATTCCTATGAGTTTTCCTCATAGGATCTCTTTCAAGTGGTGATCAAAGGATTTTTTTCTATTTCTACTTCCCCCCTTGTTCTAATGCTTTAGGATAATTTTCTTTAATTATTTCTTGTATTATTGTATTAAGATTCTTTTTTGATCAGAACTTTCAGTTAGTCTGATTATTTTTATATTTTCTCTCTTTAATATGTTCTCCAGATCTATTGTTTTTCTTATAATATCTTTCACTTTGTCTTCAATTTTTTCATTATTCATATGTTTTTTAATTATTTCTTGATCTCTCATAATTTTTCTGGCTTCGTTTTGCCCAACTCTAATTTTCAAGATATCATTGTCTTCCTGAAGATTCTGGATCTCTTTTTCTAATTGGTTGATGTTCCTTTGATAAACTTCTTGTTTTTCTTTTTTCTTTTTTTTTAGTTTTTCCTCCATCTCTGTCATTTGATTTCTAAAGTCTTTTACAAAATCTATAAATTCTGTTTGGGTAGGCGACCATTCGATGTAACTCTTTGGGGGTTTCTTTACTTCAATTTCCTCCTCTGCAGATGAATCTCAGTCATTTCTATCCCCATAATAGCTTTCTATGGTTGGGTTCTTTCTCCTTTGCCTGTGCTTTTTTTTTGAGGTAATAGCTTGATTTTTGTAATCAGGCCTGGGGTATGGGAAATGGTGTCTCTCGCCCCAAATCTTCAGCTCTCCCCCATAGCCTGGAACCAAAGTCAAACCTCCAACCTCCTATAAGTGCCCATAGCTAGGGGCTTTCTGCCCCACTGCTTCTGCGCTCATCAGGCACTAGCTGGTTCCCTCTCACCCTAACAGCTTTTCACAGCCCAGCTGGGTCTGGAGTTCCTCATCAGCAAAGGTTCGCTCAACCTTCCTGGGCTCAAATGCCCCCAACTCTCCTCACTATCCCGGGGTAAAAAGTTCCTGTGGCTGGGGCAGAGGCAGACTCTCAGACCAACTAACCCCAGGTCTTGCCACTTGTTGTTTAAGCATCTAAACCCTTCTGGTTAAAACAGAACCTAGGCTGGAGGTGTTTACTCTTCACCAGAACAAATTCATCCTGGGATTTTTCTTCCAATCTTCTCAAATTGTCCCAGGAAGATCCCAATTGTGCCCCTATTCTTTTTTGTCTCCACCCACACCTTGTTCTCCCCAAGGTGCTATTTTAACTCTTTTGTGGGGAAGGAATTTTTGGACCTACTCCACCATCTTTCCAGAAAAAAAAAAGATTAAATAAAAAACCTACTGACTACCTTACCTTCTCATTACTTGCCTACCCCCCTCCAAGAATTCTTTGGAAGGAATCCTTTAATTTCCTGCTTTCTGCAGGTTTATTTTTCCTTCCATTTTCATTATTTTGCAAGATGATGGTATTCAGAAACTTTTGCCCTCTCTTTCAAATGCTTTACAAATGAATTTGGAATTTAGACCAGTTTTGCCTCTAATTGCTATCTCTCCTCACTTAAAAATATTATGTATATACTGACAGAAAGTATTAGAGTTTTTGGGTTTCCAAACTGTGTTCATTGTTTTACTTTGGATTGCCTTCTCATCTTTATCTCTTCTTCTAAGTTTCTTTTGGTTTTGACCTTTGCTATTACTACTCAGTTTCATGACTGGGGAAGACAATTACCAGTTCTTAATGCCCATCATCTTTGATAATGTATGATTATAATATTGATATATCATGTCCATGAATGGATTTTCCTATACTTTGTTGGTTCCATTTTCTATTAATTTGAACATTTTTCACTTCACTTTAACCATCAATTTCTTCATATATAAATGGGGAGTTATAATGTCATTACCATTCCCCTTGAATTTCATAAACATTTGGCTCAGTTCATGCAGAAAAACATGAAGACACCATGAATTAAAAGCATTATAATTTTTTTAAAAATTATAGTTCACCAGGTTTTTTTTTCAGTCTTTATATGATTTTCATTTCTTATGTCTCTGGAAAAAGAGTCTTTTTTTTTCTTTTAACTATCCCCAATCATTTTCAATCTCCATATATCTGTACTAAACTCCTTTTCCACTAATAAAATTATTCAAACATTCAAGAGGCAATTGATAATGAAGGACTGAAGCTCAAGGAAAGATACTGGGGCTGAAATATACATACATACATGTATTATACATATGTATGTGTATATATGTGTGCATACATGCATACACAATACCATATATATGTATCATACACGTGCATATGTGTACACACATATGCATGTATGTAAATATATGTGTATACATATGTGTGTATGCATATGCAATACATATACAATGATACTCATATACACATATATACATATATGCATGTGTATATATGTGTGTGTATATGTATATGTGTGTATGTATGTATATGTATGTGTATATATATATATATGTGTGTGTGTGTGCATGTGTATACCAGGAATGATATTCCAAGAATTCAGTAGTAGTGGCAGAAATGGTAGTCAGGGTTCTCTACTTTGCTAAAAATCAAAACCAAAAAAGTAGCTATCAGAAGTCATAGGAACTATGGAAGAATTATTCCAAATCTGAAAAATATTACTCCAAATTGCCAATCATTCCACTTTCAGCTGGACATCATCATAGAGGGGTGTGTGTGTCTGTATGTGTGTGTGTGTGTGTCTGTGCATATGTGTGTGTGTGTGTGTGTGTAGGTAAAACACATATAAAACATAAACTATTATCTTTTGTCCCAAACACTGCCATCTTCCAAATCTCTCTATTTCTGTCAAAAGTACCTGTGTAGAATAGTGGACAGAATACAGAACTTGGAGTCGGGAAGACAGCAATTCAAATCCCACCTCTGATAATTAATAGTGATGTGATCTAAATGTCATGTACATGAGATCTGCCTCAGTTTTCTCATCTGTATAGTGGGTCTGTCATTTTACCTTTGCAACATCTCCCTTTTATCCTCTGATACTGCCACCAGCCTGAGGCAGGTCCCATCATCTCACCCTTAGATTATTGAAATAACTTGCTGGCAGAGATGCCTGCCTCCTATCTCTCCCCACTCTAATTCATGTACCATTCAGCTGCCGAAGTGTTTTTCCTAAAGCGTAGATCTGTCCATATCACCTTGCCTACTCAATAAACTCCAGCAACTCCCAGTCATCTCCAGGATCAAGAACAAAATCCTCCTTTGGGCTGTTAAAGCCTTCCATAACCTAGGCCCCACCTCACTCCTTCCAGTCTTGCTGTATCTTATACCACATACTCTTTGATCTCGTGACACTGTGTGTTGGTAAGCAAAATGGGCTCCTTAGCACTTAGTTCAACAAGTGCCCTTGAAGAGTTTGGCTTTTGTTTGCATTGAGTAATTCAGCGTATTTCATTGAGTCTTGCTAGGTGCTAAGCCCCAGGCCCAAACCCCTATTAGGTGTAAAACCTATGTGGGTGTGGATTGGCAACTGAGGTGGGGCCCAAGGTGGGGCTAACTCCAGGCAGGGCCTAGTTTACATGTCCGGGACAGCAGAGGCTTAGACCACGTGGGTTTAAGTCTACCTCTTAGTGATGATTTTAGGTCATCTGGGTGAGTCTCATGTGTGACTCACCCCTGACGCTGAAAAAGATATAAAAACCAGAAGTTGGCCTTGTCTTCCTTGGAGCTCTTTGCCGCAGCAGTGGTGGCGTGCATGACTCTGGGCTAGCCCTTGTTCTGAGCTCCCGGGCTGAACCTAGATGTTGGTAACTATGAATTGTATGGGATCTGTCTGTTGATGTTTGTAATTTGTTTGTATTTTGCGCTGAAGTTCAGTGTGCTGGCTTTTCCCCCTGAACTGAGTGAATGATATTTGTGTGCTGAATTAAAGTAAGCTTGCCAGCCCCTTCACCTTGCTTTCCTTATTAAGGCAGATCAAAAGAACCTGTGTTTTTGTGATGTGTTGGCAGCTTTCTGGGTGCTGGTAGTGGGTGGATCTTACACCCCCACAGGAGCTGCTAGCCAGATTGTGGAAACACACTGTCTTCCTGGTTGCCATCCTCTGGCTCTTGGCATTTTCTCTGGCTATCTTCCATACCTTGAATGTTCTCTGTTTTCTTCTATGGCTCCTTGTTTCCCCAGATTTCTTCAAATCTCAACTTAAATTCTACCTTCTAAGGGAAAGTTTTTCCAAACTAGTCTTAATTCTAGACATTCTCTATTAATTATTTCAAATTTATCCTCTATATATCTTTTTTTGTACATATTTGCATATTTTCTCTTCCACTAGATTATAAGCACCTTAAGGACTGGGACTGTTTTTTGCTTCTTTTTGCATCCCCAGCACTCAGTACTGTATCTGGAACATTGTAGGTGTTTAACAAACATTTATTGGCTATTAAGACAAAATATTATACCTCTGTGATATTCAACTAAAACTAAAATGATTGGTGAATTTGTAGTTATGTTTTTCAGATTCAGAAAACTCCTACCATTGTTCCTGTGACTTCTGATGTCAGTGTTTTTAACAAAGTAGAAAACCTTGACTATCATTTCTCCTGCATCTGACTCCTAGGAACACTATTCCCAACCTCCCCATTAGTTAGGTCACTGAGATCTCAGAATTTCTTCTACTGTGTCTCTGTACCCCATGGCAGTTGTTCTTACATGGTATGCAATTTAATGTAAAACAGCTCAGCTCCTAGTAACCCTGGTGATAGTATCAATGCCAATACTTTACTGAGACTGATCAAGTTTTAGTACGTGCCCTGGGAATGATAGAAAACTTCTTTCAAAGGAGATTCTAAATTAACTTGGGTTTCCGACATCACTACACCAAAGCTTTGTATTGGTCTTTGCTTACGAAAAGTGAGAGATCAGAAGGTGAGAGACTTTTCACAACTTCCTTTTTCCAGCTTCTCCTTTCTCCAATTGACCCTCCACTTTGTGGCCAAATTAATGTTTCTAAAACAGATCTGACCATGCCACTGCCTCATCTCCTGTGGGGAATGGGGGGGGGGAGATGGTAGATTTTCTCTGTGTGGTCTGTGAACCCTGGGTCCAGAGTAGGCCCAAAGATATTAATGAATTCAACCAAGTCCTTTGGCTCCTTTGGCATTCCCCAATTTCCTCTTTGAACATCTTTGGCCCTCTTATCACTAATCGAAAATGCACAAGATGCTCCCTCCCACCTCCCAACCTTATGGTTTGCTTTTTTTTGGAATCCCCCGAAATCCAGACCTATCCATAACTGTCCTGACTACACACATATCACCACTCAGATTTTCCTACTCCAAGTTCCATTCTCTCAGGGCCCTCAATTCTGCTAAAATGATTGGAACAAACCTAATAGCTTTATCCCAAGTAAGATGTCAATGCCTCATAATAACACATGTGTTATCTCCCTCTAAGTGCATTGAGATACCCCTTAATCTATTTTCTCATTTTCTTGACTCCTGTAGAAATCATTAGCTGATTCTTTGGCTCCCTTTGTTTCCTGCTGACCAATAAGCATAACTTTTATTGTACCAATCTATATTCTGCTAAAGGAAAAGATAATTAAGTATACTCAGGAATGTAAATACGTTCTATTAACGTCCCACTGATTCTCTCCTGCTACAGTGTATGCTCTTGTCACATAGTTCTTTAATTCTTACTCCGCCTGTTTAATTCTGACTCCGCCTGTTACAATTATGGATGTTCAATGTAGCTTTTCTTTTTAGTGTCTGAATATTAGCAGTTAACCTTGAGCTATGCATGGGAAGATACAGTCAGTGTACTCCAGCCGTAAGAAAGTACACAGATAATGCAGCTCATATAAAATTCACAAGATGACTAACAGAGCCAGTAGATATGAATGAAACCCCGTGGCTTTCTTTACATGGTAAACATCTTCCCTGAAAAAAATGTTGAAAAGCTTCACAGAAGAAGTGGATTTTCAGGAGGGATTTGAAAGAGATTTTGGTCACTTAGCCGGCAAAACCAAGGAGATTGGCAGACACAGGGAGAACACACAGAGATGAGAAAGGAAGAAGAAACAGAACTATTAGGAGGCTTACCTTGGCAAAGAGAAAGAAACAAGATGAGAAAGGGTAGAAATTAGAGATGTGATAGGGAGCGATAAGAAATACAGACCCTGGAAGGAAAGAAATTGAAAATATGCAATAAAAACCTGGCAGGGGCACAAAGAACTCAAAGGAAGCTCGTAGATTTAATAGTAGAAAAGGGAATGCTTAAAGAATGAGGGCAAAGGAGCATGGGTACTAATCAGTAATACCAGGAGGCTGGAGAAAATCCAAACCCGAACAAATGGTTTTGTCTATGGAATAGCATACAGAAATCTTTGATAGTATTCCATAGCAGGAGAGGCAGGGTACCATTTTGGGTAGAGAACTGGACCTAGGTTCCAGTTAGCCCTCTAGTGAGTTCTAGCTCTATAAACATTGGAAACAGTCCAAATCATACTGTGGAAAATGGGAACTGATGGTATACCCAGGAGTCATAGGATAAGGAATGGCTGCAAAATTGAAGCTTAATAACGAGCTAAAATTGAGTGAAGCATTACAGTACTAAAGATGACACTTAAGCATGTAGACCAAGGATTGTTTTGATCACTCATAGTGGGGCTTCAGAAGCCATCTGGCCCAAACCTCCCATTCTACAGATGAGAAAACTGAAATCTAGAAAGACTGTGACTTTACCAAGGTCATATAGAAAGTAACAGTGGCAAATTTGAACTCAGGTCCTTTGCAAGTTTAGAACTCTTTCCACTCAACCCATCAGTTGTGTTTGCACATTTTTCTAATATTGGTTTCCCTTCCTTAACTTTCTTTTTTCATGTTCTTTGGACAAATTACTTATATTCTCATTTTACTGCATAGGTATAGATTAGATAGATAGATAGATAGATAGATAGATAGATAGATAGATAGATACAAATATATCAATCTATCACTTAACAATGATCCTGGGAGATGTGTTATTTCAATTTTATTCATATATATGTATGTGCATATGTATATGTATATATTGATAAGCATTTAATATCAATTTAGTAACTTCAATAAGGGCCAGAGCCTGAACTAATCAACCAGAAGAAGAGCCTGGACCTAACAGCCTCTTTGTTCTCCAAGACCAGATGGGGCTGACTTAAGAGCATTCTTTCCTCTGTCTATGACCATTAAACATGTGACCCTTAACTTGAGACACTATCTTGAATAAGGTGACTTTTTCTTATCTTAACATTTTATGGATATATACTATGTTATGGCATGTTAATAGCAAATTAAACACAGAAATCCTGGGTTGTAATTTCAATTGATACTTTGTCAACTCTTATCTTATTGTATTTACAACTAAAGTCCTTTTCTTGTATTATGGTTAAACATACGTGGAGATCATAAAATTGAGTAACACAGACATGCTGAGTTATGGCTGTCCTAAAATGTATTTAAACCTTCTCATGCTTTGGTTCAGACAGTCAGATTTCATCTGGCTCCATACATGTATGTATGATGCTAGCTTTAAAGGAATAAACAATATTAATTTACATATCATCTAACCTGTTTGCTTCCTTTAACCAAACTTTCAGGTTGACAATATATACATACATATATATGTACGCATGTGGTTGTGTGGTTTGTCCTTTGTTCTCAAAGAGGACCATGGCATCAGGGAGATGATGACATGACTTGCAATTGACTTTGATTTGAGTAAGGGAGGGCTGTGCAAGGTCACCAGCCTCACTTTCTCCTCCAAAGCTGTCTGGGTCCAGTGGCCAGATATAGATTAGGATGACTGGAGATGGCCCAGGATGCAGTGCAAGACCTTGGCCCTTTGAAGCTAAGGTCTTTTCAGGTTTTCACTTTGAGTGAGGCAATGCCCATTAGGTGAACAGGCCTCTTTAATAAGTGAGTCGAGTTATGTGCCCTTTAAACCAAAAAAAAAAGTCAAACTGAGAGGGGAAGACCCTCAAGGTTGATGGCCAAAAGAGAAACAGTTACTATTTACATTCACTCTTAGCCAGAAGGGCCCGATAATAATCATTAGGTGGTGCTTGGGCAGGAACTTATTGTTGTCCAATCCATTAGATTCAGAGTGAATTGGGTTTAAGGCATGGTCTTTGAGAAAGAAATCTAGCCAGTAAACTCCAAGTTAATTAGGTAGCTTTTGGCCATCAAAATTTACCTTCCTTTAGGTAGAACACCCTGAGGTAAAGAGAAGAAAGGGGAGGGGAGGAAAGAGGAGAAGAGGGAGGGGAATGGGAGGAGAGGTGAGGAGGGACCTCCCAGTTTGACTTTTTTTTTGATAGGCCCACATATTTGTACATATATATCCACACATGTATATAAAAAGCATTTATTTATGCCAAGCTCTTCACTGAGAGCTAAGGATACAAATGCAAAATCAATAGGGTCCTTTGCTTTGAGGAACTTATAGTCTAGTGGGGTAAGATAACACATTAAAGTGAATGAGTGGCCAGAGAAGGATGATTTGGTTTGAGAAGCCACAGAGATGGAAAGTGGATTCATTGGAGAGTAAGCTGATATGCCCTTCCTAGAACAAAGGTAGCTATGATTTGATTATTTTTCCCAGAAAAAGAAGTGGAAAGAGGAGGGAAGGTGGGTTAAATGGCCAGGAGATGGCCAACTTAAATCATCAGATGAGATCTGAAGCATACTCTGGGTTCCAGAGCTAGCTAGATATACAATAGGTCATGTGCATATGTGCTGGTTCATTATAGCAAGACTCTAGAATGCTTCCAAAAAAGAGTAGATAAAGGAGGAAGGGGTTTGGTTTAATGAGGCCCAGTGGTTTGAACAGAGGAGTGGCAAGGAAAAGAAAAGTTTAAATGAACAGACTAGGTGTAAACCATTTCAGAATCCTTAAGATACCATATAGATATAGTTCTAATTCTTATCTTATATTTGATGGAGTTTTGGTAGAAGAAGTCTGACTATTGTAATAGTCCATGTATGAGGTGATGAGGATTGTTAATGGGGTTGACAGGAGTGTTAATGGAGAGAAGAAAGTGTATACAAGATATGATGTGAAGGTAGAAATGACAAGACTTGGCAACTGATAAGATATGCAGAGTGCAAGGTAAGAGTGGAAGATAATACTGGAATTGTAAGCATGAGAAGGATGGTAGAGGCCTCAAGAGTAATAAGGAAGCTCGAAAGAGAGAAGTTTGGAAAAAAAGTTAAGTTCCATTTCAGAAACGTTGAATTTTATATATCTAAAGGACATTAAGTTTGAGATGTCAAAGAGGACATTAGTTTACGACACAAGAATGGAGATAAGGAGAAAAGTTGGGACTGGATATATGGATCTTGGAATCATCTACACATACATGATAAATGAAGTTATTGAGGCTGATGAAATCACCAAGAAAGATAATAAATAGGTAGAAGAGAAGGCCCAGTACAGACCGTTGGGAAACATCCACGGTTCTTGAGTATAACCTGGATAAAAAGCCAGCAAAGGACATAAAAAAGCAGGTCAGATGTGTAGGGGAAAAATATGACAGAACAGTGTTATAAAACCTAGAGAGGAAAAAGTATTTAGAAGTAAAAAAAAAATGGTTTTTAAAAATGTCAAAGGATACAGACAGTTGAAGAAGGATGAGGTCTGAAAAAGGTCATTAGATTTGGCCATTAAAAGATCATAGATTACTTTGAAAAGAGCAGTCTCAGTTGAATGATTAATTGAAGAATTTGTAGAATTGACAGGAGAAGAAGTAGAAGATATAGTAGGTATTAATTTTTTTAATTGGCAGTGATAAGTTTCTCCTTGCAAAATTTGCATTAGTCTCTATGTCCAGACTCTTTTAGGGTGATCTTTCTATAATCAGAAGAGATCAGAAAAGATGATAGTACAGTGGAAGCAGTACAGTTCCCCCAGCTCTCCCCCTAAAACTGCTCTAACAAAGTTTGAGAAAGATCAACAGACTGAATTGAGAAATTCAAAGAAAAATCACAGTGAATCTTTTTTTTTACGGCACTAATTTCTATTAAAAACACTAGAGAGCATAGGAAAGAGTGGTTTATTAAGATAGTTAGATAAGGTTGTTAATTACTTCATCCAGTTTTTTAATCAATTCTCTAGTTTTCTCTAAGGATACCTTCATATCATCTACAAAGAGTGATAGAGGTCTGTGAGCAGGGCCTTGAGGCGGAAGTCTAGACACGGAGGTACTACATGGCATCTTTTAGCACATGGGGCCATTTAGCACACTGGGCCATGATGCTGTGAAGTAGAGGAGGAGAAAGTCCAAGATCCAGAAGGAATAGGTCAAAATTGCCAGTTTGGATTCCATTCATGACTCTCCAGACTTTTTCTGCCACAACAAAGAAGCCTTTTCACCCTAGAAATTCCATCTACTTGTAGATTTCTCACATAGGAAATACTTTTCACCCCTGTAGTCCCTTCTTCTGATTGGTGTGTTCCTTTGGCACCTCCCTTTTAAGGAAAACACCAGGTCAGCCATGTCTTCACTACTCTCTATGCTCCAAATCTTCTGGATGTGATCCTGGATGATCAAATGAGATAATTGATGTTGTTGCCGTGGTTTTTATTGTGGTTATTTTTCAGTTATTATCCACATCCAACTCTTCATGACCCCACTTGGGGTTTTCTTGGCAAAAATACTGGAGTGGTTTGTCATTTCCTTCTCCAGCTCATTTTACAGATGAGGAAACTGAGGCAAACAGGGTTAAGTTACTTGCCCAGGGTCACAGAACTAGTAAGTGTCTGAGGCTGGATTTGAACTCTGGAAGATGAGTCTTTCTCACTCCAGGCCTGACACTTTATCCACTACACGATCTAGAAGGATTGATATGTGTGTGTGTGTGTGTGTGTGTGTGTGTGTATATATATATATGCATATATATATATATATGCATATATATATTAATGCTTAGCATCATTCCTGACATATAATAGGTGCTACATAAATGCACATTCCTTTCCCTTCCTTTCTCTCCATTTCTGACTCTCCAAATTTTTCCTACATTTTCCCAATTTCTGCTCCCACTGTTTTTCACATTCCTTTCGTGAGTTGTCTTCTATTAGACTATAAACTTCTTGATATCAGAGACTTTCTTCCTTTCTTCATTCTTCCATTTCTCCTTTCCTTCTTTCCTTCTCTCTTTCTTTCCTTTTTTCTTAGTTTCTCTTTCTTTCTCTTCCTCCCTTCTTTCTCTTTCTCTTCTTTCTTTTCCTTCCTTCCTTCCTTCCTTTCTTCCTTCCTTCTTTCCTTCCTTCCTTCCTTCCTTCCTTCCTTCCTTCCTTCCTTCCTTCCTTTCTTCTTCTATTTTTATTCCCAGTACTTATCACAACATCTGGCACATATTAAGTGCTTAACAAATGCTTCTTCTTGTTCTTGAGTAAATAAGATTATCAATCTGTGGCTGCAACGGAGCAAAGAGCAGAAGAAGGCATGAAGCTATGTACTGGGCAAAGAGGTGGAACAGAACTGAGAAGCCACTGGCTGACTCTTACCCTGATTAAACCCCAAGTCAGTTTGCTGACCTGGAGTTGAAAAACCATAGGAGGGAGCATAAGGTTCTATTGCTCTGAACCCACATATTTTATATTTTGTACTAAGTAGCTAAGAAGGGGGCAGAAAAAGTATTATGGTGGTGAGAATGTCCAAGATTCTGCCACAAATGGATTTATTATAACTGAGAAGACAAAGTCCAAAGAATGTGATTTATTAGCAAAGCATACAGTTGCATAACAAATCAGGTCCAGGGTTCCCTTAGTAGGCACAAGGACCCTGAAGAAAAACTGTGAAAGGTCTGAATGCAGTTCTGGTGATGGTGAGTCTCTATTGTCCTATACAAGCCTAGCCAAGTATGGAAATTCGTCGTTAGAAGTATGGTCACTGGGTGATACATTTTTTTTTTTTTGGCCTGGGTAACTCCCATGAAAAGTCTCACATTTCTCTAAAACTGCTTGATTGTTAGCTGTACTTCTATCCTATATGGGAAAGAGCAACTTCAGTTTTTCTTCCATCTAATAGCCCCCTTTTGCTACCATGTTAGGAGTCTCTACCACCCACCTCCCACTCCTGACCAGCAAGGGAGAAGAATCTCATGGACAATGAATGAGGCAGGAGGCAAGATGGTAGGCAACTCCGTTTATTGTTACAGCAAGCAGGATTTTTATGCAGTACTAGCCTTCATTTCTGGGTGCAAGCAAGCTTGCGCATGATCCTCTAAGCCTATCAGGAGCCCCAGGGCCATGCATCACAGCTCATGGACAACTCTTATCCAGTGCTTATCTGGAAAGGGGGCATGTGCTGTTCACAGCCTGCCTTATCAGAGGAGGAGGAGCCAGATGGACTGTATAGCCCCAGATAATTCCTTATTCCCATGGGACTGTCTGTAGCAGGAAGGCCGAATTTATGATCTCAAATATAATCATGTATATGTTTGAATGGTCCGAAATCGCAAGGTATGAGAGATTCTCTAAGGAGAAAACAACAAGAAATTTATTTAGGCCCCACCGCAGCAAAAACTTGAACCAGCCTCCCCATTCCAACATCTTGACAAAAAGACTCCAGGCCCAGAAAACCCATTTCACAAGGG
>CM053623.1:200146055-200181826 GCA_028646595.1 Phalanger gymnotis
CTTTAAGATGTTTCCTTTGTCTAAAAGGAATCTAAGAGCAGTAGTATTTTTTCCTGTGATTGCTCTCTTACTGCTATCAATGTGAGATTCCATTACAACACCTTTTTGACTAAGAAACTTTGTGATATTTAGGAATTCTGCTATAACTAGAAACTTTGTTTTTTATGATGCTTTGGAATTAGTGTTACTAATAGACTTTTGCACCAATTCAGTAAAGCTTTTTAAACAAGGGTAGAAATGCATACAAGTCACATGGGGCTCGCTTTGTAGATGTTCCTTAAGCAATGTGAGAATGTTATTTTGTTATTTGATTAATATCATGCTTGTCTAAAGTTTTGTTGCAATTAATGATGCTAACAAGAAAATGGTTTGTGGTTTATTTTGTATAGGCCATCAAAGAAACATGGCACAACTAAAAGGTTAAGATTTTATATCCATTGTGTTAAATTGACTATTTAATGTATTTATGTACGTACTGAAGCCTGTTATTAATTCCTTAAGTGACGGCTCATCCTCCTGATGAGGAAATTAATAATGGATGTATGTAAAGTGTACGACAATAGTTTCTGATGTGAATTTCTTAAATATGACAATTAGCCATGGTCCAAATTTTCAGTTTGTAAAAATGATCAGGGTTATAAAGATTAGAAATGATAATTTAAAATTGTACTAAGATTACTCTTGTAGGACAATGGACGGAAAGCTGGTTCCTGCAAGAAGAAAAGAAGACTGTGCTGGAGATGACTGGAACAGATACCAAGGACCAGAAGATTTCATTGACAATGTCCTCTGCCAGACAGCTGCATACGAAAAGAACTTTTTGACTCTTAAAGAGACAATTACATTTTTATTTCTTTTTTTGAGTCTGTGTATCTATAGTCACAAAGGGAACTGCCCCCTTGGATTTGTCAATGCATCGATCGATCCTTCCCTTGTTTACTTACAACCTGACAGTGTTATAGATGACTTTCTAAATCATATTAAGACCTTTTTAACCCCCAATTGGTTTACTCATGTTTTAGAGACTGTGGCCATTGTTGGGGGCCTTGCCCTTCTGCTATGCTGTTGCACTCCTTTAGTGCTGAGGATGTGTCTTGGAGCCCTGTATATAGCCATTGATTCAGTACGCGTCGACTCTTGGTGCAAAAACAAAAAGGGGGAATTGTAAGGGGCTCTTAAGAGCCTGATGAGCTTGGGAGTTGAGGCCCAAGGACAGTCTCATGGGAATGAGGAATTATCTGGGGCTACACAGTCCAGCTGGCTCCTCCTCCTCTGATAAGGCAGGCTGTGAACAGCACATGACCCCTTTCCAAATAAGCACTGGATAAGAGTTGTCCATGAGCTGTGATGCATGGCCCTGGGGCTCCTGATAGGCTTAGAGGATCATGCGCAAGCTTGCTTGCACCCAGAAATGAAGGCTAGTACTGCATAAAAATTGTGCTTGCTGTAACAATAAACAGAGTTGCCTACCATCTTGCCTCCCCCCTCATTCATTGTCCATGAGATTCTTCCCCCTTGCTGGTCAGGGGTGGGAAGTGGGTGGTAGAAACCCCCAACACTGCCAGTACTCATAATTTATTCTTTGCTCTCTTTTTCATAGGTGAAGCTTCTTAATCCGATTTCTACCCTAATTTCCCCCAACTAAAAAAAATCTTAGTCTTATTAATCTCCCATGGTGCATACAATTTCTTTAGAGGGGAATGCTACATTGTCCAGCTGCAGTTAATTTAGAGAAATCTGAAAAGTATGACTGGTTGAAACGGACCAAGCCTTAAAAGTATATGGCAGTAACCTACCGACTGCTGTGATTTATGTGAACTCTATTCAGAGCTCAAACACTGTACAGTAACATCCTTCTCAACCTTCATATGCCACCCTCTTCATTGTCTTCCCTCAGCTCAAATAGTTCTCTTCCTTTTCAAAGCACTTTTTCCTTCGTTGGTCCTCACTCTACCTTATACACATTTGATATTTTGTAATGTGGTTTAGGCAAAAATGTGACTTAGTCTAGCAGTTCAATATTTTCAAAAATGCAGCAAGCATTCATAAGCCATAAAATCTCTCTCTCTCTCCTTCTCTCTCTCTCTCTCTCTCTCTCTCTCTATATATATATATATATATATATGTATATATATATACACATATATATAGACATATTTATATATTATCTCTCTCTTTATATATATATATATACACATATTTCAATAGTCTGACTAACAGCTATTGTGGGGGTGAGAAACCAACACAAGCCCAACAACAAGCACGCTACTAGCACGCTGCAAAAGCCCAGGTTCTTTTGATCTGCTTTACTAAGGAAAGCAACATTAAGGGATTAACAAGCTTATTTTAATCCAGCATACAAATATCACTTACTTAGTTCAGGGGGAAAAGCCAGCATCCTGAACTTCAGAGCAAAATACAAACAAATTACAAACATCAACAGACAGACCTTGTCTGATTCAAATTCCAATATATAGTTACCAGAGTTTAACAAAGTCCCAACATACGGGTTACAAGCTGGAGGGCTTTTAGCTACAGCTGCCTGGAGTCTCCACATCAGCATGCCACCAAGAATGAGAGCCCTGAGCAAACAGCTCTGTCTTCTCCTTTTTATACAGTTTCAGTCATCATCAAAAGTCATCTGAGCGAACAGAACTTAGGCTCCTATGATTGGCTCTTGAGTTAGTACCTCCCCTTAGTACGCTGGGAGCTTCATACCCATGTAGCCTTAGCACCTAGTAATTAGGGGTTTGGGAGCAAAGATCTCATCAGGCCTCCCTTAGTTAGCCCCACCTGGGGCCCCACCTTAGTTACTAATTCAACCCCACATAGGTTTAGCACCTAATAGGGGTTTGGGCCTGGGGTTTAGCACCTAGTAAGAAATGAAATGAAATACACCAAATTATTCAAAGGAAACAAAAGCCAAAACTCCTCAAGGGCACTTGGTTGAACTGAGTGCTAAGAGCCCATTTTGTTTGACAACACAATATATATATTTAGATTTCAATTAATTAGTAATAATTTAAAATTACACTATCCAAGAATAAAATAGATATTACAAAAGAAGTCCCCATCCTAAGCCACCAGATCAAGTATTTGAGGAAGTGATTCGCAAGTAGAAAAATCTCAGATGACTTCCCCATATGATTGCAAGCTATTTTTTTACAATTCAACTCACCAGATGGGGGAGGGGAGCCAAGGACCTACAATATTACTAGCTACCATAACACCTTGAAAAGCTCCGGGAGCCCACCTAAACTCCTCTCATATATTATCTTTTGTTGACAACAACCCCAAAATTTTCTAGGTAAACTTTCTAATTAAAACATTTCAAAACAACCCTAAAAATGAGGGATGGGAACTGAAACGACTATGAAATATATATAGTTTCTCAGATAAAAGTCTCATATCTTAAATATATAGAGAACTTTATAAAATTTATAAGAATATGAGTCATCCCCCAATTGATAAATAGTTAAGGGATTTGAATATGCAGTTTTCAATGAAGAAATCAAAGCTATATACAGTCAAATAAAATGCTTTAAATCAATATTGATAAGAGAAATGCAAAATAAAACAACTTTGCGATATAATCTCACAGCTATCAGATTAGCTAAAATGATAGAAAGGGGAAATGACAAATGTTGGAAAGGATGTAGAAAAATTGGGACATTTATGCATTGTTGTGTTATACCCTGCCCCCCTTCTCCAGTTTCTCCATCTTGCCCCAACTCACCCCACTGTTTTTACTCCCATCTCCATGGACCCCACTGTTTGTGCTCCCATCTCCATGGACCCCACTGTTTGTGTTCCCTTTTCCACGGAAATAATCGTGCCTCAGCTTGTCCCACTGTTTGTGTCCCCATCTCCACAGAAATCTAATTGTGTTCTTTCCCTTTAAATATTGTTTCTCTTCCCCAACTCAGGGCTGTTCAATTTGAGTAATTACTCTGAACAGTTACCTGATTTAATAAATCCACATTTAAATTTATATCCGAGTCTCACTCACTTTTTTTCAGCACAACAGTTGGTGGAACTGTGAAGTGATCCAACCTTTTTGGAGAGAAATTTGGATTTATTCTCAAAAATGTTATAAAACTACATATAACCTTTGATCTAGCAACACTACTATTACATTTGTTTCCCAAGGTGTTCAGTACAAAAAGGAAAAGAACCAATATATTCTAAAATATTTATAGCGTCTCTCTTTGTGGTGTTAAAGAACTGGAAATTGAGGGGATGCCCACCAATTGGGGAATGGCTAAGCAAGCTGTGGATATGATTATGATGGGATACTACTGTGCTGTGAGAAATGATGAGCAAGTGGATTTTAGAAAAACATGGGAAGATTTGCATGAAATAATGAAGAATGTAATGAGTAGAACCAAGACAACACTGTATACAGTAACACCAATATTGTTCAATGAAAAAATGTGAATGACTAAGTTATTCTGAGGATTATAAATATTTAAATCGACTATAATGGACCTATGAGGAATGATGCTATTTCCCTCCAGAAAAAGAACAGGTAAATAGAAGTATGCATAATATAGTTTTACAAAGATAAATAGATAATCTGTGTCAAATAGTGGCCTTCTCTAGTGGAGGGTCAGGAGAGAGGGAGACATTTTGGAACTTAAAATGTAACAAAAATAAAATTAATGTTTTAAAATCAATAAACAATCACTTTAAGATAGTGAAAAAGTGAGATTGGGGTAGTTTATAAAAATCTTCTGCAATTCAACATTTGTGATAGCTAGGAGCAGCACAAGGAAAAAGTAATCCATTGAATGAATGTTGATTCTTCTCATATTGTCCCTGTTTGCCATCACAGGTCTAGGCCATTTGAATTAAAACAACTTAGAGGTGAGAGGTCTTTTATGTAACCTGTCCCAGGATCTAAAATGATAATAGTATTCATCCCACATCCTCACCCTTGTGAGATGTGTTTCTAGGCCTGCCATACAAAACTTCTCCTTTCCCAGTATTCTCATGAAAGGGATGTTGCTAAATTTTGACCATTCAGTGACCTCTACTAAAGGATAAATCCCTTCTTTCGTGAGGAATTGATGAAGGTACTCCATCATCTTCCAGAGGCTAAAATTCATCACCCAAGCAGACAAATTATTCCCTTTCCTCCAAGTAAATTCCTGCTCACCATGATTAGAAAAAGATTATTTAACGTCCACATCAGTAAAAAGCAAAACCTCTCCCAACAAATCAAACCCATGTCCCCAAAAACCTTTTCTTCGAAGGAACTATCCAAACTTTCTTGGGAATAAAAAAAATACCACAGAAGATGAGATAAAGGACTAGAGTGGATCAATGGGAACTCTCCAAAAGTACTTCATTCAGGTCAGCAAGTCCTCTTAAGGGATGGGTCGAAGAAATAGTTAAAATGTAGAACCTTCCCCCTTCTTTAGATAATTTTGGTCAAACACAATTTCTAGAGAATAAGATGCTCAACCCCAATAATCAGGAGTGTGATGACAAACCCATTATCTTAAAAGTTATTTCCACAAGGCATACTACAAGCTGCCTGGGGATTATACAGAAAATGGAAAACCCAGTGAATATGGTTACTATGGGCCCAACCTCAGACATTCTTTGCAATAATGGATAGTTATCAAAGGTAATATCAAAAGGAAAAAGGATGCGATTTGTAAGGGCCTAAATAGTGTCTGCTGAGGTAGCAGATGTAGCAGGTACCATAGCCCATATCCTGAATAGGTTACCAATTGCATTGAAAACAATCTCTTTCCCTTTTGCTACAGGCAGGATGAGGGCCATATAATTAAATTGACAAATGAACACAAATCAAGAATCATGTGGGATCATACCATATTGATCTTTCAAAGGTGGATGCTCTAAATGAACATTGTTGGACAGAAGGGGATGTATCGTACTTAGTTAGGGCAATCATACTATCCCATACTCACCACTTTATATCACCATTTTCCCCTTGACAAGATTCATGATGTACCCAATCCCCAATAGGCTCTTCTGATCAAGGTATTAATTTGATTGTTCAAGTTTACATAACACTTTTAGTGGGCATTAGTCCACAAACAACCGTATATTGTGAGAAATATCAATAAAATTCTTCCATTGATTCTGATCCAAACTAGAGTCTTTAATTGTCCAATTTTTCTCTCTTTAGGCCCCAGATCACCTAGCCAAACCTACAGCCAAGATCTAGAAATAAGTATAAATAAAATTTTATCTGCTTCACCCTCCAAGATTTTACAGGGTCTAGTCATTTACTTCACAGCACAGAACACTAGACAGACTTGCAAAAAAAATCTCATCCCTTAGGGTATTCCACCTCAAATGTTGCCATGGACTATTTGTGCCTGACCTGTGGTACAGCATTCCAAGCTCATATTTGTCTGATTAGCTACAGATGGACATATTTAAACTTGACTCCAGCATAGTGATATCATCCTGGTCCTCTTCAAGAATGAAGGACAACAACCAATTCATTATTGGGTAACTTGATGCCCAAGTCTAGTTACATATGCCTGTCTTAATGTGTAGAATCACAAAAAAACCTAGTAAAACAATATCCTTCAAAAAATAGGTCTTCTTAGGTAGAGGCCCATTATCCAACAGAAAATATGAAGCTTTGGACTTGAGACTGGAGGCCTCTATCACTGTCATAGTCTATTCATGAGGAGCATTAACACTTGATTGTCCTGGGCATTCACGACCTCAGATGTATCATTTCCATTTATTTGACAACGAAAACGTTCTGTATCTTATTCATATTCTTAGACAATCCAATTGAAATTGGATAATTCTAGACAGTGAGTAATACTATGACTTCATGCCATCTACTCAGTTGCAACAAAGGCCCCAAAACATTAAAGTAATTGTTCTGTTTTGTTTTTTTCAAACCTAGTATCCTGAATAAATGTTTCAGGGAGTTGATGGCTATATAACCCCAACAGTTATTTGATATGCCCATACACACACACACACACACACACACACACACACACACCATGGTGTCTGCCAAAGTCTCCACTTAGCTTGGTTCTTATGAAGAGATATCTCCAAGAACATAGACCCCCACAGGATCATAAGGGCTCAAGTTGACAGCTTACTAGATGGCTCGTTTCAGAATTTTCAAGGCTATAGACTCTTCTGGTCCCCACTCAAAAGAGGAAGATTCATGAGTGATTCAATAGATGCTGTAGAAATACCTAGATCTAGAATGCAGGTTTTCCAAAAACCTGAAGAGGCCAATTAAATGATAAAAGTATAGAATGGACTACATCCAGAGTCATTGGAGTTCTCCCCATCCAATGTATATCTAAATCTTTAATTAAATGTGCCAGATCCATAAATTTTCTTTGGTTTAATCTCATCTAGAGCTTCTGCCGCCATAGCCTCATTCAGCTGAGTCAGCATTTATATCATCACTATAAGAGTGGCAGACATCAGTAAACTCCAAAAGTGGGGCCTCTTTCAGGTCTGTGCCAATCAAATTGTCTCAATTTGTCAATATGAAGAAGAGTTTGAAGTATTCTGAGGGAGGACCATGAAAGTATACTGAACTCCTCCTGAAATAGAAGCAAAACTGGTCCTCAGTGGTCTCAGCCACAGGGATGGAGAGGTTGGTAACCTGTAGCAACAATGTGGCTAGCTGATACTGTAGCTGTGTAAGACCAACAACAACCAGCACATAGGAAGGGCTGCTAGCACAGGATCTTTGATCTGCTTTTCTAAGGAAAGCAACTTTAAGGAGTTAACAATCTCCATTTAATCAAATATATATATACATATCTATATATATATTTATATCTATATCTATCTATCTGTATATACTATATCTATCTATATCTATGGATATAGATATAGATATATCATTCGCTTAGTTCAGGGGGAAAAGATCAACCCCCTGAACTTCAAGGCAAACACAAACAGAAATTACAAACATCAACAGACAGACCTTGTCTGATTCAAATTACATTTCATAGTTACCAGAGAAGCACCAATATCAGGGTTACAAAGCCAGGGGACAGTTACATGGCTTGCCCAGAGTCTCAACACTCTTTCCATGAATGTGCCCCAAAAGTCAAACATAAAGCTCCCCTCAATTATATCCTGTTCAGTGCCCTGAGGGCTCTGACCTCACCCAGTCTGGGTGTGTGAAAGTTCTCCATCCCCAGTGTCACATCATATACAAGTCAATGGCTCCTGATTGTCTTAATGCTGAGAAATACCTGAGAAATATTCCAAGACAAAGACAGCAAAAAGGTTTCCCACCCAAACAAAAGGGAGACTTGATAGTCTTAGTAACTCAAAAGGGAAGACCAGGGAAAAGTCTGATTCCCTTAACTAACTCTTTGCCAGGTATTATTAACTTTTCTTCATTGTCCACAAAGGGCTATTATAAAGGGAAAGTGCATAACCAAGTATACCAGGAAGACCACAGTAAAAACAAAAACAAACAAAAAATATCAGTTTATAGCACCAAACATTACGGGCTAAAACTAAATTTGGCTTTAGCCCAGCAAGTTCAAGTTGTTTTTGGTTTTGCTTTTAAGGCAACAAGCACTTGTGAGCTAAAAAAAATCCATTTTTAAAACTCCTTTAATAATTAAAGATTAAAATCACAGAATCTAGAAATAAAAAGGATATTAAAATACAACTTCTGTAGTCAGTTCAAGCAACTAGATAAAGCCTCAGGCCAGAATGACCTAAGCACTTGCCTGGACACAACAGCTGTGAAAACCCCTGGAGTCCCACTCTACCTACAATCTCCTAATGCACCTCTAGTTGACTGTAAACTTCTTAAGGAAGAGATTGTGTGACTTTGCATAATTTTATCCTCCAGGACTTCACTTCAGTATCTTATTTAATAAGGACTTAATACATGCTTAATACATGTTGGTGCTCTTGAGCCTCAACTGTCAAACGAGGTGTTTGAACCAAGTGACTTCTTAGCCGCCATCCAGCTCTAGATCAATAGAATGTTTGTTGGGTTAAATTACTATCCTACTATTAAACCCTTCTTCAAACTATCTTGGATCCTTTCTTAGACTTTTTTTCATCCAAACAGCACCTTTTGCCTCTGCTCCCACTATGTCCTTAGAAACCAATTCCAACTCTGTATGACCAGTCCATCATTTCAGACTCTTGCCAAAGCAAACACTTCCAGTCTTAGTCTTTCCTTACCACTGAACCTAGAGACTTCAGCCTGCATCATAGAATAAGTCCAGCCCCAGCAGAGATCAGGTCTTATCTGAGATTTTCCCACAGGGCTAGAATGAATGATATCACCCAATCAATGAATCAATCCATCATTCATTCAACAAGTATTTTTCAAGCTCTTAATGCTGTGATAAAGGCTATGAATGTAAAGCCAACAAAAAATCCCTGGGAGACACAATAGGTACATACAGAGTAGGTGGAAAGATGGTTATCTATAGTCACTTAAGATTAACAGGACACTCAACAGCATAAAGTCTTATAAGTCTTTCTGCCCCTGTAGTTCATTTTTTTTTACTATCTCTACATGAAAATATTTTTCTCTTAAATTTATTTTTTTAATTTCTCAAATTTAAAATTTAAATGGAAGACACAAGCTTAGGGGAGAATTTTTTTAATGTAGAGATGGTAAATATATGCATATACAATATTTATCAATCTAAATATGTACTTATTTATTTATTTGTTTATACCTAACGGGCTGTCTGAAGAATTCATCATGTGTGATCTCTGACCTAGGTTCTCACTGCTTGTGACTGAGTACCACTTGTGGGCATGGTTTTTATATGGTTGGGCTTTAGGCCCATAATTCTGTGGCTTAGTCATAAAGATGAGCAGGGAGAGGAAATCATGATGACCACCTGAGGCCTTTTGGGGTCCAGGGCTATGCCTAGAGTATTTTTGAAACTACGGCATCCTGAGGGTAGATGTTCCCCTGATATCCAGAGCCAGGGTCACAAATGATTACAAGTAATAAGTAGCATATATGGGGTAGAACAGTGGAGTTAGAGTAAGGAAAAATTGAATTCAAATCCTTCCTCAGACACTTCTGAGATTTGTGACCCTGGAAATTCACTTAACCTTTCTTCAGTTTCCTTGATTGTAAAACAACTCAGAGATGTAAGGCAGAAATGAGATAAAATATGCAGTTTTGCAAATTTCAAAGCTCCATATAAATGTTAGTTATGATGATGATGATGATTTTTATCTTCGTATACAATCCCTATATGTCTACAGATAAAAATTGTGATCTTGGTAAAATTTATCTTTCATGGCTCCAGACTCTTGTCTTCCCTTAGTGCCATCCATTTCCCAATATTCATGTGCCCATAGTTTTTTTGATTCCTAATATCCTATCAAAACCAGAAAGTTATATACTTATTTACTAATTTTTGCTGGAAAATAATTTTTACCAACAGATTATTTCCTAAGTCTTTGCATTTTGAACTCTCTTACCTCCGATTATCCAGCAAAAACTATTTTCTCATGGTAAAGGAGTTTCGATGAGTAACAAGCAGGTGGAAATCTTTCTTCTTGAACTTGAAATCATACCACATTTAAAATAATGGATATCCAATTGAAAAGGATCTTACAGAAAAGCTCATCCAACTCTCTCAGTTCACAAATAACAAAATTGTTGTACAGAAAATAAAAATTCAATTTTTTTTATTTTTCTTAAAGAAAATATGAAAAAAACCCTTTTTTAAAGATCTGAATTTTTTTTAATGAGCGAAATATATCTTCAGTAAATATTCTGGAACTTTTAGAAAAGGCAGAGGTCCATACTATCAAGTCATCAAGCTGATTGTGTAAAACCACAAAGGTAGTTTGTGGTGGTGAGGGATTTCAAATCCAGAGTTCTCTTACTCGAAATCCAGTGCTTTCACTAAGTGGATAGATAGAATGATGAACTTGGAGTCAGGAATGCTTGACTGGAGTCAGTGACCAAGCAGCTGTGGTGAAGGTAGTTTCCTCACTAGAGAATTCCCTGTATCAGTGAAACCACAGGTCTAATCTCTATCCTCCTTGTTTCCCTAAATCTTTTGTTTTTTTCATCATATGAGAATCTCTTTTTGCCACTCAATGTTTTGTTTATCGTTTCAAAGGTTTCCAAAGAAGGCTGATCCAGGATTTTGGTTCTCATCTGTTCAAGTGGAAAAATACAGAAATTAATGTCGATCTCATGCTATGTCTATACAACAAATGAAGAGAAGATTTGGCAATTTTCAGATTGTTAATCAATAAAATTCATGAAGTTGTATGATTTAATCACAAATTTCTACTTAGGGTATCGAATTGGCTGTTTTTATCATTTATATGTGGTGGGATAATCTAGAGAATCCTTGATTTGTCAGACTGGAGCAAGTCCCATGAAGCAAAATATGTGCATTTGGCTTCTTATTGAGAGATGTGAATCTTGGCTGGAATGACACAGGAAGTTTGGACTGACCCATAGTGACTGGGCTTGTGTCAACTGGGGTTGCATTAAAGATGATTGGTGACATTGTATTAGAAAGAATGGACTCACATGGGAACTTCCCTCCTTGGAGGTTTATAAGAGTAAATCCCACCCTTCGTTGCTCTCTCTCTCTTTTGGACTTTTCTCTTAGTGAGACATTCATTCTCTTCATTAGATTCTCAGAATTGCCCATCAATTAGGAAATGACCAAAAAAGTTGTGGTGTATGGTTGTGATGGAATACTATAAGAAATGATGATACATAGTAGCAGCCACATTGTGCAATGACTGAATTTGGTAGACTTAGCTCTTCTCAGCAATGCATGGACCTAAAACAAGTCCAAAAGACTCATGATGGAAAATGCCAGAGAAAGAAATATGGAGTCTGTAATGTGAAAGTATGTTTAATATGAAAATATGTTTAATGTGAATGTACATGTAGAGTCTACATCAGGTTGCATGCTGTCTGGGGAGGGGGGAAGGGAGGGAGGAGGAGAAAATTTGGAACTCAGAAGCTTGTGGAACTGAATGTTGTAAACTAAAAATAAATGAATTTAAAAGAAAAAAGAAATATGGAGTCTGAATCCAGATCAAAGCATACTATTTGATCTCTTTTGTTGTTTTGTTTTGTTTTTTTCTTTCTCATGGTTCCTCTCATTCATTCTAATTCTTCTAATACAACATGACTAATGTGAAAATATGCTTAATAAGAACGTATATGTACAGCCTGTAATGGATTGCACACCGTCTTGGGGAGGGGGGAGGAATGTGGAGAAAATTTAAAACTTATGGAACTGAATGTTGAAAACTAAAGACAAATTAATTTATGAAAAAAGAAATAATGAGCTCGATGACCTTAGAAAAACATAGAAAGACTTGCACAAAATAATGAAGAGCAAAATGAGCAGAACAGAGAACACTGTACAGTAACAGCAATATTGTTTTAAGAATGACTGAGTAAATAAGTCATTCTGAATATTATAAATATCCAAATTAACTATAAAGGGCATACGAATACAGACCCTATCTATATCCAGAGAAAGAAATGATAAACAGAAGTATGTATAGAATAATTTACATAGATACACATATATACATATATATATATACACAGATGTGTTTGTGTGTATATATACATAAATACATGTATATATACATATATATGAATATATATGCCTATTTGTGTCTAATGGCAGCCATCTCTGGGGCAGAGGGAGGGAGGGAAAATTTACATAATAACTTTGTTGTATATTTGAAAGGAACAGCAAATTGTACATAATGGATTTGTAGCTTTGTATGCAAACATCTGTTTTGTTATACTATGTTATGGAAATGCTTGTATTATTCCATAAATTAAAAAAATAAATAAATTATATTTTTTCCAAAAAAAAAGAAAAAGAAGAGAGAGAAGGAATTTCTCCCCCTTTCCTCACTTAAGGAACCTCTGCCTGGTTTTGGCGACCACGTGATAGGAGAAGAAGACAAGAGCAAGTATGAGTTCACCTATATCAATGATTCAGCTGAGTGCTACAGGTAGTAAATAGTTACAATGCTCCCACATCCCTGACCCAATGACTAAAAGAAGGGGAATATAAAACAAGTTACCTGAAATCTCTTTTCAGACAAAACGCGGAGGCAGGAAGAAGAGCAAAAGTGGGGAAGTGTGCATATGAAAGCAGAGGAAAGAAGAGGCAGAGAGTGGCTCAAAATCAGAACTTTAACAGAGTGTGCAAATAGCTATTAGAGAGAGATGGCATTGAAGGGTGGGGCCTCCCTCTTCTAGACTACTAAGGAAGATGTGAGAGCAAGGATCCATCCCCCCAACACTCAACAGTATCAATAACAATCATTACCTCTTTTCATCCTCACAGCAAGCCTGGGAGGTAGGTGCTATTATTATCCCTGTTATAGAGAAAAGGAAACTGCGGTAACCCTATTTACTGGGGGCCAGTAAATAGTTTCTGTGTCAACCCAACAAGGTACATGTCCCACAATAAGAATCCAAGTGCATGTGTCCAGCTCCATGTGAGGTGATGAAGTATAACAAATCTGGGATTTCCTGCACACATCAATCCAGAAAGTCATTGCCAAATCCATGCTTTATATGGATTTCTTCTGAGAGAACTTTTATTCTTTTTGGTATGGACCTGTGAATTCATCTATGTGGAAGAACTCTCGGTGGGGAGACGCCCTTCACTGGAACAGTTGGGCAACTCAGACCAAGAGATTTGCCTGGGGTAATGAGTGTTTATGAGCCTTTATCCAAAATCACAAACTTAGCATGTATCAAACAAAGACTTGTATATAGATATACTTGCTTCTATGCTGGTCCCCTATGTCAGCTAAGTGACACAGTAGGTAAGAGCTCTGGGCCTAAAATCAGGAAGACACAAGTTCAAATACAAACTCAAACATTTAAATCACTTAACCTCTCTGTATCTCAGTTTTCTCAACTGTAAAATGGGAATATAATAGCACCTGCCTTGTTGTGGAGATCAAATGAGATATTTGTAAAGTGCTTAACACAGTGGCAGCGAAAATAAGCCCTTGATAAACGCTCTTTTTGTTGTTTCCTTCTTTCTTTCCCTATCCATGATGCCACACTACATTTCAAAATAAAAAAAATAGTTTTTCAATATTTCAGTCTGTGATGTCATCCTGCAAATGATCTAATGATGAACTTCTCTGAATTTAGTCATGTTCGTGCTCAGATCATTGACATATATACCATTGCCAGGACCATATTCAAAGCTTTTCCATGTTAGTAGGACCTTCACGTGGGTGGCAACTAGGTATCTCAGTGGATAAAATGCCAGGCCTGGAGTCGGGAAGACTCATCCTCCTGAGTTCAAATCTGGCTTCCACACTTACTAGCTGGGTGAGTAACTGGTCAAGTTACTTAACCCTGTTTACCTCAATTTCTCCATCTGTAAAATGAGCTGGAGAGGGAAATGGCAAATCACTCTGGTAGTACTGCCACGAAAACCCCAAATGAGGTCATGAAGAGTAAGACACAACTAAAATGACTGAACGATAACAAAACCAGTCTTTGTAATACACTAGCAATACGCTGCATCACTGTATTCTCTTCTTTACAATCAACCATTTCCATTCTTCCGCTTTCTAGTCTTAGGACTAGTCACTTCACTTCCCTGGGCCTCAGTTTCTCTGTTTTAAGAAAAAAGTTGAACCAAAGTCTCTTTCCTCTCTAAATCTATGATCTACAATCCTAGGATCTTCCACCATGTCTCCTTTTGTGAACATAACAGATTTCTATGTTCAGAAGACTTTGGTGAAAGAGGTTAATGAAATAAAAATAGAATCTTCGTATAGGATGTCAGGATACATATATTTCCACAGCAGAAAACCCAGAATCAACAGAGAAATGAACCATCATTCTATAAATCAATTCAGGGTTCACAGATTAGCATCTCAGATGAGCAGCACACTTGAGAACACAAAACACAAATATATACACATATGCATGCATGCTTATTATATGGTATCCTTACTGTGTAAATAAATACATATATGCACACACATAAGAAGGTATGTATTTTGCAACTTTTGCAGAATATAGTAGTAAAGATAGTGTTTCTTTCCACCCCCACCATGCAGGACATTAGGGATATGAGTTTCCAAAGAATTTGGAAATTAGTCTTTTGCTGAAAAATAAAAGGAGGACTAATGATGAAGCATACTATCTGCCTCCAGAGAAAGAGCTGATATTGTTTGAATACAAATTGAAGCATGCTATTTTTTACTTTCTGTCATTTTTTCCTTTTATTCTGGTCTTTTTGTGAATGACTAATATGGAAATGTTTTACATGATTGCAGATGTATAACCTATATCTGACTGCTTACTGTCTCAGGAAGGAGAGAGGAGAGGGAGGGATAGAATTTGGAACTTAAAACTTTACAAAAAACAGTTTAAAAATTTTAACATGTAACTGGGAAAGAATAAAATATATTCAATTAGAAAAAAACTACATTGAGTTTCTTTCAGAAGCAGCATTTATTGCTTAATTTTAACTCTAGTCCTATTCCACACCTGAACAAACTTCTGTTCTTCCTGTAAAGGAAGGGTTCTTAACTATTTTCATGTCCTGGACCCCTTTGACCGGCTGATGACACCTATGGACCTCTTCTCAAAAGATGTTTTTAAATGCATAAAATCAAATACATGGAATTACAAAGGAAACTAATGTATTGAAAAAGTTATTGAATGTTTAAAAATAAGTTCATGGATCCCAGGTTAAAGACCACTGATTTAAAGCTTTGAATATTAAATGAATTTTGAAATGCCATTAAGTGGCTGAAAATTGAATTGTTCGTATATACATGGCATCTTGGAAATTATGTCATTTATTCTATCATTTAAAAAGTAAAAAATCAGTATTCTTCCCCGATAAACACATCCTAACCCCCCAGAAGCCAGTCAGTGCAAGTTAATTGCCTGGACCTGGCAGTGCAGAGAACAGCATTAATAAATGGGGTGTACTGGGTTGTATAAAGAACAGATGTGAGTTTTCTGCTCCACTGTACGATGAATTAATTCTCTTTCCATTTATATATCACGGTCACCACTTGAAGACCTGTGTTTACAGGCTTTTTGGCAAAGCACTGTTCATATAGTCTCCACTATTTTAAAGGTCTCCTGTGGCATTTTAAATCTCTCCTTTAAGACTTAGTTCTTCTCTTTTCAGGAGGTATTTTAAGTGAAATACCAATGAAATATGATTTTTTTTGTTTGTTTCAGGCTTCTCTGAAAGATCCTTGCCTACAGAGTTACTGCCAAGGGAAACAGGAATGGTACAATTATGCATAACTTTGTCCCAGTGGAAAATGTTGTTGAAATGCATTTTGTAATTCATTTTTAACCATTTATGCTTCATTATAGGGATTGTAGAATGCCCTTCTCTAAACGTCCCAGGGATGTAGCATCAGCTCAAGTGTTAAAGAAAAGGATCCAGTAAAGAGATACACATAGCTAAATAACATGCTTTTTTTTTCTTCTCATAGATTTCATTATTTAAAGGCCAGTGTCAATGACAGGTAGTATGATATAGTAGGATGGAAGGAGAGGGAGTTGGTCTTGAAGCTAAAATCTGGGTTCATGTTAAGCTTCTGACATATGCTAACCATGGGACTCTAACCTCTCATTGCTTTCAGACAACTCTATAAGACTGAATTTTAGACAAGTACCAGTCTTAATCAGTAAAGGGACTTCTTCACCACTCAAAAACAAAAACAAAATTGTAACATAGATCACGTGCTTATTAACCTTATTCCTGGATAAATATCAACCTTACCTTAGAGTTCTCATCTTGAACTCATCTTAAAAAATGCTGAAAAGCCATTGCCAGACAGCTCTATTAAATATGGTGTCTCCAGCTAATGACCTAAATTTGCTAATCCTGGATTATATGGTTCTGAGACTAGTGGGCATAGAAGCCCCACAGATAAGACTTGCTTCCAGTAGACCTATTACTGCAGACTCCATTTATCTACTTGGAACCAGCTGAATGACCAACAAATTTAAAAAGGAAGGATAATATAAGGAAACAAATGCACATTGACAAAATGAAATTCTCCATCATCACCTTGCAAACAAATGTTGGCAATGTCTAGATGAATTCCATTCAGTTTCTTTTCCTAGACTGTGCTTTTATTTTTATTTCTAAAATATACAGGAGTTATTTTGATATTTATGAAATCCAAGGACAAATAGCTTGGTCTCTAGAGCCAGACATACTGTCATGTGGGAAGCAAGCCCACACATTCCTGCCAGGATACCTCAGCTCTTGTAAAATTAAACTCAGACTTTTCACTGATGATTTGCCAAATAATATTTAGGCAAAAAGAATGAAAATAGGATAAAATAAATAAGAAGCATAGAAATCAGAGGAGCTTTTTGGCACTGAAGACTAGTCATGCAAGATTCCAATACTCCTAAAACAAAAAAAAAATTACTGATTTTGAGAGACAAAATTGTTAGTAGGCTAATATATTTTGTGACTGACACCTCATACATATACACATAGTGGCAATCTCAATTAGCAGGGAATTCACAGGGCCATCTAGTCCAAATAATATTATAGCAGGAGTCTCCTCTACAAAGTAATCTATGAGTAGTCATATGATCTCCGCTTGACAAGGTCTAGTGAGAGTCCCATCATGTTTGACTACTCTATTAGGAAGCCTTTTGTTATGTTGAATTGAAATTCAGCTTTCTATTACTTTCCTAGTTCTGGTTCCAGTTCTGACTACTGGAGCAAAGTAAAAGTCTAATCTTTCTTCCATATTACAATCCTTAATATATTTGAAGATAATGATCATGTCAAGCCTAAGTCTTTTCCTATTTAGGATAAACATTCCCAGTTCTTTCAACTGAAAATAGACTCAAGAAGAGTCACTACATAGGGTTATGAACACCCCATCAGTTATAGAATCCTAAAATGTTAGGCATCATCTAGTCCCAAGTCTCCATTTCAAAGAGGAGAAAAATAGAGGCCCATATAGGAATAGGGATCTGACCAAAGTCCCACAATGGGCTAGATTCATGTCTTCCCTGAGCATATTCATAGGATGTGATAAAGAACCTCCCAAGAATTATCCAACCTGATGGCCAGTATGCAATTCAGGTGAATCACATGAAGGCAAATAATATTTCTAGGAAGAACTAAGAAATTACAAACTTTTAGGCAAGAAACTGGAAAACCTAGGGGCACTGTGAGGTATGTTTATCACTTTTCACTCTAAAACAGAGGATTCAGATGAGAAAGCAAGATATAAGAAGTGAGACTATGTCTCAGTGCTTCTCAAATAGCCCTGGTGAACAATTCCAGCTGTGAAAAGCTTTTCATCCGTCCAGCCCCAGGCATATTTTGTCAATATCTCCAATATATGTCACTACAAAGAAGGAGAAAGTGGATGGTTTGTTCTTGAAGCAGAGCATAAACCTACTACAGAAGCAAGCCAAAATGAAACTTTTTCTTTCAACAAATTGCTCACATTGCTCAAGTGGTGCCTTCTACATGGTTATTTCTAATCCTTCAAATGGCTAGAGATCTCCTCTTGTAAAAAAAAATCAAGTCGTAAATATTTTGATTATTTCATATATAATTATTTATGCATATATTTGTCATATTCCCCAGTGGAAGGTAAGTTCTGTGGGGCAGGGACTGTTTAATTTTATTTTTACTTTTTGTTGTATTCCCAGGACCTAACACTGCATGGGGCATTTAGTAGGCACTGAATAAATACGATAATGGGAGAGTTTAACTATCTGAACATGTACTAGATCTCTTATTTATGTAAAAAGTAGGATAGAAACAATAGTTTAATTCTATTACTGTGTTACAGTAATATAAAATTATGGGTGAAGCACTCTCTATTTGATAAGATCTCATAGAAAAATTGGAAAGCAGTTTGGTGGAAATTGGGTTTTAACTAGAATCTTAGAATCTTCTAATATATACCATAATGAGTTCCTAATTAAAAGTATTATTATGAAAATGGAGGAGAGGGGCAGGGAGATGGAGGGGAAGGGGGAGAGGGAGAGGGAGAAAGGAAAAGGGGAGATGGAGAGGGAGGGGAAAGTGTAGAGAGATCTGGCATTGTTGGCCAGGAAGATCGGGGTTCAAGTCCCACTTCTGACACATGACATACACTTTGACAAACATGAACCAGGAAAAGTAACTTAAACTCTTTTAGACAACCCTCCAAAGCTATGGGTTGCAGAGAAGGTATTAGCTTGCATTAACAGAAGGAGTCTCCTTAAATGAATAGTAATATCATAGGTTCACTCCATACCCTATCTTATTAATCCTTTTCTTTTTAAAGTAAAGCAAACAGAGGTTGTCCTAGGGCCAAGACCAATGATCTTCCAGTGTGGGGATTCAGAGTCAAAGTTCTACTTTCCTTTTTAATTAAAGAAGCAACCAGCAAGAAAACATGTTGTTTGAGGACAGTTTCCTATGCCTCCCTTATTTCCCTAACGAAGACACACTTGAGACCCCCAAGTGGCAGCAGCCCATATCAAAAGGTGATTCTATCAAGTCAGATAAACCACTGCCCTACTCTTACCACTTGCTTTTATAGTCTAATAGGACATTCTTTCCCCCCAGCTGATAAGGCCTCATCCCACCAACTGGAGCATTACCTTGTCAGGTGCAAGCAAGAGCCTACCACATTCCTGGTAATGCTTTACCTTCCTACAAGCCCAGGTTAACTATACTTGCAACATGGTTCTTTCAGGGCACCAGCAACAACCTGCCACCATCCATCCCCAGATTCATGCTAATCTGTAAAAACAAGATATATACAGGACAAATCAGAGATAATCAATATGGAGAAAGTACAAACATTAAGAGGGGTCTGAAAAATCATCTTGTAGAAGGTAGGATTTTGGCTAGGACTTGAAGGAAACTAGGGGAGCCAGGAGATGGAGAGGAAGGAGAGAATTCCAGGAGTTGGGAATAGCCAATGAAAATGCCCAGAGACAGGGGATGGGGTATCTTGTGAGAGTCAGAACAAAAAGAGTAGTCTCAGTGGATCGAAGAGTATGTGACAATAGGGGAAGGGGAGTGAAGTGGAAGAATACTAGAGAGGTAGGAGAGGACCAAGTTATTAAGGGCTTTGAATCCCAAAAGGTTTTATATATGAACCCAGAGATCCACTAGAACCGCTGGAGCTTACTGAATGGGGGTGGGACAGAACTTTAGCAAGATCATTTTGACAGCTGGGTGGAGCAAGGAGAGATTCAAGGCAGGAAGACCAACCCACAGACTATAGCAACAGTCTGGGCATGAAATAATAAGGGCCTGGACAAGTATGGTAGCATTGTCAGAGGAGAGAAGTGGAGTATATGAGACATGTTACAAAGGTAGAATCTTCTCGATACACCTTCCTAGATCTGCAAAGACCTTCCCTGGAGAAGGTATACATGTCCATCAATCAGTTTCATTCACTTCTTACTTTTCATTTTTATGAGTTAGTTCAACATGTTCTCCTGGTGGCTGGAGATAATGGCAGCAAGGTTTAGAATGCCAAGGCACATGGTCAATCTTCAGACATAGTCATAGTTAGAAAAACAAAATACTAAAGGATCAAAAGCTGCCTGCCTGAAATTTGATCATTGGTGTCAGAGTGCAACCATGCTTCTCCTTCAATGAACAAATGTATGTTCATGGGCCTTCTCCTACTATCTTCCCTGAATCATTGTATCCACACCCACATCCCTGTGCTTCTGAACTCCCCTTTGTTCTTGATTCTGAACTTCTCTGGGTTACATTATCCCTTCATCATTAAAAGCATTCCCCACTTTTCATAACTTTTCCTCCCTCCCACAAATATACCATGATTTTCCTTGATCTTTTTTACCTTCTACAAACTTAACATAATTATGTCTTTACCAGAGTGCTAATAGTATACCAGTGGGCCCATGGTGACACCCATCAAAGAGGTACTTTTCAAAATGTAATTAGGGAAAGAACTTTTAAATAAACTATATATAAACATGATTCTGTAAAGCAAAGAAAATATTTTCATTAAATACAATAAAAAGCAAATGCAAATAAAATAGCAATGCAGATAAAACAAGTGAAATCATCGTAAAGGAAAAAGTATCTTTGCATCTATTATTGTTAAGGTTTATTATTCAAAAGACATGAGGAATCGACACAAAGGCAGAATAGTTAATGTTGGAGGAGCCTTAGAAACCAGGTAAATGAATAGATTATTTGTGGAGCCATGAAATAGTAAAGACTTTATAGAAAATAACTTGGGCAACCTAAAACTTGTTTCATAATGATTCAGCAGCAGCAGAAAGAACAAGATAAACAAAAGAAAATAATTTTTATAATGTCAGGGATGACCAAAACATACACATAGAAGAGTACCTCAAAAATATTTACAACCAAAACATCAGTGAAAAAAAAAGTAACTTGGCCACAACAACAATTAGAATTCCTTAAAGAAATAATATAAGAAGCCTAAAATATATTATAAAAGTGAGAGTTATAGAAAAGAGATTTAGAAAAGGAATCAAAAACTTAACAGAAAAGATACACAACTTTACCCTAGTTAAAAAAAAACTCTAAAAGCTTAACAGAAAAGATACACAACTTTACCCTAGTTAAAAAAAACTCTCTAAATATCAAAATGTACCAAATAGAAATAAATGACTTTAAGAGACAACAAGAATGCTTTTAAAAAGTTTAAAGAAATTGGTAAAACAGAAGAAAATATGATGCCTTGTACCAAAAACGACTAGCATGGAAAAAAACATAAAGGAGAGATAACTTTAAAATCATTGTATCACCTGAAATCCATGATCCAACCAAATCAAACCAAACAAACAAACAAAAAAGAAACATCACCAGCAGCCTTTATGAAATATTTCAAGAAATCATCAAAGAAAATTGTCCAGATATATTATAAAAGGTGGTGGGACAGCTAGTCACTGCCTGAAAGAAAGCCCAGAAAGAAAACTCTCAGGAGTGTCATTGTAAAAATCCAGACCTTCCAGATCAAAGGAAAGAAAACAAAACTGCAAGCAGTCAAAAAGAAAAAATAAGAACATATAAAGGAATTACAAACAGGATCGAAAAAGATTTAGCACCTCTTGTTTTAAAGAAGATAGAATGAGATATTCCAAAAGACTAAAGACAAAGGTCTACATCCAAGAGTAACTTAGACAGAAAATTGAGTATAATCCAACATGGAAAATGAATGGATTTTCAATGAAAGAGAGGACTTTCAAACATTTTTGATGGGGAAAAAAACTAAAGTGAAATAGGAATTTTGAAATACAAACATGAGACTAAAGAAAAAAATTAAAAGATAAATACAAATTAAAAATAGTTGTTGTTCAGTCATTTCTGACCCTTTGTGGTCCCTTTTGGGTTTGCCTTGTCAAAGATACTGGAGTGGTTTGCCATTTCCTTCTCTAGCTCATTTTACAAATGAGGAGACTGAGGCAAACAGGATTAAGTAACTTGCCCAGGGTCACACAGCTAATAAGTGTCTGAAGTTGGATTAGTACTCAAGTCTTCTTGACTCTGGGAGTACTTCTCTAACCACTACACTGATTGTCCCCTTAATTATCATAGCTGTAAATGTGAATGAAATAAACTGACCCTTAAAATGGAAGAGATAAGAAAGCAATACAAGAAATAAATTTGAATCATAAAAACTCACATATAGCTAGACACATAGTGAAAATAAAGAGTTAGAATAAAATTTATTATGCTTCAACTACTGAACAAATGAGAAAGCAATTAGGATTTCAGAGAAGGTCACCTCTTTCTCTCTCTCTCTCTCTCTCTCTTTCTCTCTCTCTCTCTCTCTCTCTCTCTCTCTCACTCACTCTCTCTCTCTCTCTATCCCTTCCTTAGCACCAAAACATATAGAAAGAAAAAATAAAGAAGGAAGAAAGCAACCAAGGAAGGAATTAAAGAAGGAAAGAAAGGAGAGAGGAAGGAAAGGAGAAAAGGAGAAAGGAGGAAAGGAAGGGAGAGAGGGAAAGAGGGAAGGAAGTAGGGAAGAAAAGGAGCAAAAGAAGGAAAGAAAGAAAAAATACACAAAAGAATAAGAGAAAAAACACAGAAAATACATTGAAAAATTTGACATGATTTGGAGTGTTTCACATCCATGGATGCCTTTCCTATTCAAAAGAATAGGAGGGGGTGTCTTCTTTTATCTCTTCTTTATGACCAAGTTTGTTCTTTGAGATTTTGTAATATTAATATTTAATTGTTTTGCAGGTTTTGTGGTTAATTGTGTGTATTTTTTTCTTAAATTTGTGGGACCATATAATAACAAGATAGTCTAACAAATTTTTGTGTGAACTATATCACCATCAGGACACCTCGGGTGCGCAGTGGATAGCATGCTGGGCATAGATTCAGAAAGATTCACCTTCCTGAGTACAAATCTGGCCTCAGCCATCTGTTAGCTGTTTGACCCTGGGCAAGTCACTTAACTCTGTTTGCCTCCATTTTCTAATCTGTAAAATGAGCTGGAGAAGGAAATGGCCAACCACTCCAGTATCTTTGTCAAGAAGACCCCAAATGGGGGTCACAAAGAGCCAGACATGATTGAAATGACTGAACAACAACAAACATTGTCATCAACTTCAAAACAGTGGACTGGAAAACCAGGGTTCTAGACTTGGCTTTGCCTTCAATGAAAGTTTACATTTATAGAATGCTTCATGACCTGCAAATCCGTTTCTTAATAACAAGCCTATGAGATTAGGAATGCAAGTGTTATCATCCCAATTTCACAGATGGGAAAACTGATGAAAGATTTGCATAGAGCCACGCAGAGAGTTCTATATATTGCCAAGACTTGAACCAAATATTGACTCCTGAATGATAAAAGAAATGCTTTTTTCCTCCCACACATTGGTGCAACTGTAAATAATTCCATCTTATTTTTCAGAATGACTACAGATTTATGTCTGTAGATCTGTGAGCTCTAGCTATGGATCTTTTGTTTCAGGATTGACTTTGACTCTAAATGCTAAGATGACAAGACCTAATTCACTGGCAAGCTGAGCCAAAAGATTATTGAAATGCAGGTCTCCTGAAGAACAGAACTAAATCATACCATCCACAAATTATGAATGCTATGGAAATTCAATAATGAAATGAATAGCAGGAGAAATACCCTCAAAAAAGCCATTAACAAAACCATGCATTTGCATTGATGTTCTGCTTTTCAATTTTTTTTTCCTGTATGTTTTCACATATCCTCTGCTCTAGTCAGATTGGTCTTCTCCATGTCACACACAAATATGCTGTACACTTTCCTGCTTCTATTCCCACTGTGACATTTGTCATTAGTTTGTAGAGTTGAATTTGCTGCCACTGATTTATAGTCACTGATGATTTCCTTCCAGTCATTATGACTGAAATTTGGGTATCTGCCACCAGTTCTCTTAGTCAGCAATGAAATGTGGCATCAAAAGAGCTAATGTGATCTTTGGCTGTATTAATATTCCAGTATTAGAAAAATGATCATCACTTTATACTCTTCTGGTAAAGTCATAATTGGAGTGTTCTATGCAATTCTGGGAATCCTTTTTTTCCCTCTTAAAGATGAGATCTTGACTAGTACTAATATATGCAAAGGAAGATGATGAGGATTATGATGGGATGTGGAACCATATAGACTCTGGAACTGAGACTTTAGAGCAGGGGTCAAACTGGAAGGGAGAGGACCTATGGATAAAATGGTATCAGTGTTTAAATATCTGGAATGCTGGATGTTTTGTGTAATAAAGTATTAGACTTCTGCTTGATCTCAGAAAGCAGGAGCAGAACTAATATGTTGCAATTACAGGTTTCAGTACAACATAAGGAAATATATCTTAACAGAACTGCCCAAAAATGGAATGACTTGCCCTGAGGGAGTAGTGAGTTACTGTATGCCTTTGGCCAAAGGGTGGATGGCCATGTGTAATGGATGTGGTAAAGGGGATTCATGATTTACGTTGGGATTGGAGGAGATGATCTCCAAGGTCTTTTTCCAATTTTCTGATTCTATGATTCTAGGAATGATTATGCCTGATTATTGATTGTACAAGCCATCTGCTAAGGTTTTCCTAAATATGCTTAATGAAAATAGAGGGAGTACAAATTTGGAGACCACCACCATCTGGTCACTTATCGTTATCTATGAAAATATAATTCTTTACATAAATATTAATCATTACAAATACACACATATGGATATATATACATATATACAAAAAGGTTATAATAAAGAGAAAAATTTAAAGGAATATTAATGACAAGATATAATTTAGTAATCATCACCATCTGATCTATTTCTTTTTTTCCTTTTTTATTAATTAAATTATTTTTAGTTTTCAACATTCACTTGCATAAGATTTTGAGTTCCAAAGTTTCTCTCTTACCCCCTCCTGAAGACGGTGTGCAATCTAATATAGGCTCTACATAGACATTCATGTTAAATATATTTTCACATTAGTCATGTCGCAAAGAAGAATTAGAAGCAATGGGAGGAACCACAAGAAAGAAGAAACAACAAAAAAAGAGAGAAAGATCAAATAATATGCTTCAATTTGCATTCAGACTCCATAGTTCTTTTTCCGGATGAGGATAGCATTTTCCACCATGAATCTTTTGGAGCTGTCTTAGATCCTTGCATTGCTGAGAAGAGCTAAGTCTATCAAAGTTAGTCATCATACAATGTTGCTGTTACTGTGTTCAATGTTCTCCTGGTTCTGCTCACTTCACTCAGCATCAGTTCATATGAGTTTTTTCCAGTTTTTTCTGAAGTCTTCCTGCTCATCATTTCTTAATGAACAATCGCATTCCATTACATTCATATACCACAAGTTGTTCAGCCATTCATTCCCCAACTGATGGGTATCCCCTCAATTCCCAATTCTTGGCCACCACAAAAAGAGTTGCTATAAATGTTATTGTACATGTAGGCTCTTTTCCATTTTTATGATCTCTTTAGGATAGACATAGAAATGGTATTGCTGGGTCAGAGGGAGGGCATAGCTAACTATGGTTCTTAAGGTCAGAAATCTTCTAAGATAGATGCGTTGCTTATAGAAATTTTTAGGGGTGGCTAGGTGGTGCAGTGAGTAGAGCACCTGCCCTGGAGTCAGGAGGACCTGAGTTCAAATCCACCCTCAGACACTTAACACACTTCCTAGCTGTGTGACCTTGGGCAATTCACTTAACCCCAATTGCCCTGCCTTCCCCCCTCCAAAAAAAAAAACCAAAAAACAAAAAAAAGGCTCAGATTCAATCTAGCTCAGATTGAATCTGGCCTGCTTGTGGAAACAAGCATCACAAAGGGTAAGATTTCTTAAGATAACCCATTATAGTGAATTCCTAATAAGCTTTGTCTTTTTCCTTGGCAAAAAAAAAAGAAATTTTTCAAGTTTCAGAAAGCTCTTCTCTAGCCTCTATCTGATTAAACTTTTTCCCCTAAGAGATGGCATTAGTTTGCCTGCTTAGATCATCTAATTATCTTTGGAGTGTTGTGACTGCCTTTTCAGTTCTTCTAATGGGAAACTTGGCTCTTGGTTACAAGCAGATTTCTCTACTTGATGTGCCTCAGTTTCAGAATTAACTCCTCACTCTTCCCCCCTCCCACCTGCTGCCCAGTCTCTAATAATTTGCAAGATGAATGGGAGTATCTTGTCTTCCCAACTAGACTCTCAACTCCATGAGAGTAAGGGTCATTGCAATATTTCTTTTGTGTACATTTCAGCACAGAGCAGAGTTCCTGGTCTGTAATAGGCAATGAAAAATATTTCGTGATTGACTCTTTTTTTTTCTTTTACCAATGAGTCAGCATATGACTTCTTTAATAAATAATAATAGCTCACAACTCTATGGAACTTTAAAGTTTACAAATGCTTTCCAAGTGTCATTTCATTTGCTCCTTGGGACATATTAACTACTTCCATCTCCATTTTTACAGATGAGAAAACTAAAACTGAGAGAGGTTAATAGACTTGCCCAGGGTCACATGGCTACTTAACAAATAAAGCAGAATAGAACTCAGGTCTTCATATCTTCAAGTCAACTACACTATCCACTAGCTGACTGAAGATTTGCAAAGTATGATAGATAGATAGATAGATAGATAGATAGATAGATAGATAGATAGATAGATAGATAGATAGATAGATAAATAGATAGATAGATGGATAGATGGATGGATAGATGGATAGATGGATGGATAGACAGATGCATATACATATACATATATATACACATATACCTATTCATATGTGTGTGTATGTGTGTGTGTGTGTGTGTGTGTGTGTGTGTGTGTGTGTGTATGGTGCTCACCACAGTCCTGAGTGTTAGATTAGTTGGAATGGAGTGGAGCATACAGGTTGTCAGTCATAGAGATTCACGGTGTTGCTTTCTACAAGTGAGTTAGAATACTCTATTTGAACGATCAGTGCTATTATTATCCCCATTTTACAGATGAGAAAACGGAGACCAAGAGCACTTAAATGATTTGTCCTGCAACACACAAGTGGGAAGTGTTTAAAGCAAGATATTAGAAGCAAGTCTTCTTGATTTCGAGTACACTACTCCATCCCCTTTACTACCCACCTGCCTTCTGAACAGATTCATTTCAACATTTTGAAACACAGAAAATAATTGTACCCTTGTTCAGTTTTGTATTTTTACAAGGAAATCTCTTTCTCTCATTCCTTTAACAACTTTTGAGGGGGAGGGAATTGGGGTGAAGTGACTTGCCCAAGGTAACATAACTGGTAAGTGTCTGAGACTGGATTTGAACTCAGGTCTTCCTGACTCCAGGGCCAATGCTCTACTCACTGCAGCCCCCAGCTGCCCCTTTTAACAAATATTTATTACACAGCTACTATGGTGCAAGACACCACACTTGGCACCAGGAATACAATGATTGAATATCAAAAACGTCCTTGCCTTCAATAATACTTCACCTACAATGTTCTATCATAGGTGGAAAAATCATACTATACACCTGGACTGAGCCAAGGAACTAGATCTGGAAGGGAAGTGGTAAGGCTAGAAACCAGATAAAAATCCAGGGACTTAGCTACTAGGCAAAGACAGTGTTCACTCTATTCAGGTACCCAAGTAAGCAATGGGTCCTAACTATCTTTATTGTCTAAGTTCTAAAGGGGCTGCTATATCAAGCACAGAGGAGCTAAAGTGGACATCTACTCCTGCCTTCACTCACATAAAGATATCATTATAACTACTTATGTACACCTTATGTGTTTATCTATTTGTGCCATTTGTTTCTTTTTGAAATATATTGGTTTTCATAATCACAAAATGAACACAGCTACTCTATCCTTTAATTAAAATTAATTAAAAAATTAACTTCACTGCTTACCTTATTGTACATTCCATGCTTCCAATTGTTAAGTTTAGGGAACAAGATTAGGTGTAAGCTGAAATCTCAGCAGCATTTTAATTGGTTTTTCTCTGTTTTATAATATTTCATATGGCTTTTAATAGTTTGAAATCTGATTGAGAACTATGTGTACCCTTTGAGTTATTATTTATTGTGGCAATAGTCTTGAGAACAATTTGTATTAATTCTCAATATATCTTGGATATGAAATATTTGATGCATATATTTTTCTCAGTCAAGTTTTCCAAGTTTTCTGCTCTTATGTTAGATGTATTGATTCTGTTCTTACAAAAAGTTTTCAATTGAATGAAGTCAAAGTTATCTTTTTAGCTTTTGTGACTTCTGAGTCTCATATAGATAAGAATCTCCCCCCTTGACATATTTGTGAAAAATATCTTCATCCATTTAAACCTACTTTTAGATTATGTGACATTTCATGTTTAAATGGCTAGGTTGCAGAGCAGATAGAGCATTGGGACTTGGCATCAGGGAGACTTGAATTAAAATCCTACTTCAGACACTTGTTAGCTGGTAAATCATTTACCTTCTGTCTGTTATATCTTCCTCTACTGTAAAATGGGAAAATGTAGCACTTAAATCTTATAAATGGGGCAGCTAGGTGGCGCTAGGATAGAATGCTGAGCCTTGATTGGGAAGACTCATCTTCATAAGTTCAAATCTGGCCTCAGACACTTACTAGCTCTGTGACTCTGCACAAGTCACTTAACCCAGTTTGCCTCAGTTTCCTCATCTGTAAAATGAGCTGGAAAAGGAAATGGCAAGCCACTCCAATATCTTTTCAAAGAAAACCCCAAATGAGGTCACAAAGAGACATGACAGAAAACTATACAATTCTTATGAATACAAATGAGATAATATTTGTAAAGGGTTTTAGAAACTTTAAGCACTAGATATTATTATTAAGTTCTTGTTGTCAAGAATGTATTTTGAACTTATGGTATATGGTAAAAGATACTGAGCTAATTTTCTTTATGACAAAACTACTTTCTAGGTTTCTTAGCAGTTCTTGTTAAATAGGGAATCTTTTTCAAGTATAATAGTTTGTGTTCTTAGGGTCTGGAATATTGGACTACTAAATTGGGCCATATCTAATTTTACCTATTTAGTTTTTCACAAGCCTGCTTTTCTATTTTTTAACCAGTACCAAATAGTTTGAATGAATACTGCTTTATAATATATTTTCAGGTCTGGATGTACTATCTCTCCTTTCCTACTTTTTCTGTCCTCATTTTCCTAGAGATTCTTGATCTTTTGTTCCTCCAAATGAATGTTGCTATTGTTCTGTGTATTGCTCTGTGTGTCCCCTTGGTTATTTTATTGATATTGCACTAAATCTGTACATTAACTTAGGTGGCATTGTCAATTTTATTTTATTAGTGTATCCCCACAAGTGATGAATGCCTACAATCGTTTACCTTTGTTGCTTTAAAGTTCGTTATTTCTATGCCTGAGTGTAGTTTGGTAGACTGAATCCTAGATATTTTAGCATTTTGTAGATATTTTGAATGGGATGCCTTTTCAATTATTTCCTCTGCGTTTTTGGTAGTGTATTATATAAATATGTTGATTATTTTGCAAATTTGTTTTGTACCTTGCTACTTTACTGAAGCTATTATCCAAATTATGTATTTTGGGTGATTCTCTTTGGTTTTCTAAGTAAACTATCATTCTATCTCCAAATAGGGGTAGTTTCATTTCCTCTTTGTCAATGTTTATGTCTTTATTATTTTTTGCTTACCCTATTGCTGTCATTAGCATTTCTACATTAAATAATAGTCAGAATTGGAGGAATCTTATGTTACCTATATATTGACTAGGGAATCATCTAATATTTCTCCTTTGCAAATAATGCTAATAGGGAACCAAATTAAACCTAGAGAATAATCGGCAATATTATTTTTGTGTTCTAATATAAAACACATTGAGAAATGTCAAGACTGCATCATGTAGTAAATATGGCATTGGTATTTGAGAATCCAGAAGACCAAGGTTCAACTCTTACCTTTGATACTGATTTCCTGTGGGACCATATATTAATTACTAAACTTCACTGTCTTAATTTCCCCATATGTAAAATGGAAGAACAGCATTCACTTCACAATAATATTATGAAGATTCATTTAAGACAGTATATTTAAATTTTTTTGTAAATCTTCAAGCGTGTTATAAATGCCAGTTATTACTATCAATCAATTAACAAGTATTTATTGTGTCTAGAATGTAGGCCAGTTTAATGGATAGAACATGAGAAATGGAGTCAGGAGGACCTGGGTTCAAATCCTCCCTCAGACACTAGACCACCAGATGACCCTGGGAAAGTCACTTAATCTTTAACGTCTCAACTTTCTGGTCTATAAGATAATGGAGTTGGATTCACTGGTCTCTAAAATTCTTCCAGTCCTAAACTATAATTTTACAATTCTATGCCAGACACTAGGCTAGGAACACAATGACAGACTTGAAACAGTTCCTCCACAAAAAGAACTATGGGAGAAACACATCCATAAATAAGTACATACAAAATATAAGGGTAGGACTGTATCTATGATTCCATTGATATAGGAAACTCCAAGAAGAGGAAACTCCTCCTATAATGCAGACTGAGACCTTCCCTGCAATTCATTCATTCAATAAGCAGTTATTAAGTGCCTACTATGTACCAGGCACTGTGCAAAGTGCTTTACAATTATTATCTCATTTGATCCTCACAACAACCATGGGAGTTAAGCACTATTACCCATTTTACAGATGAGGAAACTGAGGCAGAGATTAAGTGACTTACTCAGGATCACATGGCTAATAAATGAAAGAAATGAAAGGTTCTTCCTGACTCTAAGCCCAGAGCTTTATCCACTATATCACCTAGCTACAACATATATAGTCTTAAAGGATTGGCTAGAGAAATGAGAAGATAGTTGCCCATGTTCACACAGCCACTCTGTGTCTGAGGCTAAACTTGAACCCAGCTCCTCCGGCTTCAAGGCCAGGTATCTATACACTACTTCCTAATGCCTCACTTTACAGAATATATACCAAATGAATATAATTGAATTTTGGGGGGAGAGGAAGGGAGCAACACTAGAAGTTGGAGGGAAATCAGGAATGGCTTCATATAGAAAGTGTCACTCAAGCAGAGATTTTAAGGAAATTAGGAATTCTAAAAGGCAGAGGTGATGAAGGAGTGCATTCCAGGTACAAATGATAACCAGCTAGTGAAAGGAAGGAGATGTGTTATGCACAAGGAACAGGAAGGAGGCATTTGACTGCATTGTGGGAGGACTAATGTTGAAAAGATAAGTTGGGGCTGAAGCCATTTTCATCTCTCCTTGATCAGTTGCCAAAATTCTGTTGATTCTTCCTCCAAAAAGCTCTACAAATGTTATATCTACTTATAGCTATGCATTTTACAGAAAAAAAGAGAGAGGGCAAGAAAGAGAGAGAATGAGAGAGAGAGAGAGAGAGAGAGAGAGAGAGAGAGAGAGAGAGAGAGAGAAAGAGAGAGATTGAGAACAGCTACTGGTATGGTTGAAAAGACTGATGCATGGTTACCAGTCCTTTCAACAAGAAATAGGTGGATGGACTTGCTTTTTCCAGACTCAATCAATAAGGGGTCAGGAAGAGAACACACATTTATACAGTTCCTACTACTGTCAAGCACTATGCTTAGCGTTTTACAAATATCTCATTTGATCTCTTCACAATGACAATGTGAGCTAAATACTGTTCTTAATCCCTTTTTATAATCAAAGGAAACTGAGGCAAATGAAGTTAAGTAGCTTATCCAAGATCACACATCTGATAAGGGTCTGAGGTCAATTCGAATACAGGTTTCCCTGACTCCAGATGGAGAACTCTACCTATTGTGCTATCTGGCTCACCCAGTAAGCATTTATTAAGCCCTTACTTTATGCTAGGCCCTGTGCTAAGCTTTTTTGATGAAGAAAATATGAGTTCCTACCCTCAAGGAGTTCACATTCCAACGGGGGAGACAACATGTAGAAAACGAGGCATGAGTAGATGAATGAAAGAAAAAAATTATTAAAAATTCACTATGTTCAAAGCAGTGTGCTGAATACTGGGAATATGAATAAAAAATAATAAAGAGAACCTCATAGAAGAAGGAATTGGTAGCTTTGGAGATTCAGGAAAATCCTCCTATAGAAGTTGGGATTTGAGCAGATTCTTGAAGAAAGCCAGGCAAAGGTAAGGGAAATATCCCATTTGTTCTTGAATACCTTATCCTAGGGGTAATTCTTATTGTTACTCTTCTGTCTGCCCTGTTGCCAAGGTCCTCATCTTTACTTTTTAATAATTTAGCCAGCCAATTATTAAAATGCCTAGTTCAATGGAGCTATATGACAATGTCAGTTGGTCAATAAACATTTATTAAGTGTCTACTGTGTGCCAGGTACTGTGCTAAGTGCTAGAGCTTTAAAAAAAGGCTGTGTTCTCAAGGAACTAATGGAAAATAACACAGAAAAAGCTAAAAAGAGGAAAGGGGGGGACTTGGGAAGTTATCCAACCCAGGTCATGGTGGAACAATCAGCCAAGTCCCAAAGTAGTAGTGCAGGTGAGGAATGAAATGCTCCGGCTGAGCTTCTTCCTTAAAATGGAATTTTTGGAGTTCGTGGCTTCTCCCTCCAATCAGAGGACAGAGGTTAGTGATGAGGTAGAGTATCAAGGCTGATAGGATCCTGCAAGATGATGAGATCTTCCCAATAATGAGCTTCCTGGAGCATGGTGAAAAAGTGTGTATTCCATTCTACATCATCTAGTTCAAGAAACATGTTGAAATGCCTACTACTTTCAAAGCCCCCTACGATATACGTGGGATACAAAAATGAACAATGACACATTTCCTTTTCTCAATTTACTAGTGAGAATATGATGCTTATAAGTGCAAACAGAATACAAAGCAGAGCGCAATAAGGCCCATGCATATATGACAGTTTTGAGGAAAGAATCCTTTTGTCTGGGGAGAAGAGTAAAGAAAAAGGATTTCAATAGGCAAGTAAGTGGGATGAGTGTTTTTCAGTCAAGCAAGGAAACCAAATGAATTTCTGAAGGCTGGGAAGTGCAAGGCAAGGTCTCAGGTTAGCTAGAAGTTGAACTTAGTAGAAATTCAGAGATTGTAAAAGAGAGTAATGTGCCATAAATCAAGGGAAAGGAAATCTGGAACCAGATTAAAGAAAGGCATTAAATTCCACTCACTCAATACATTTATTAAACACCTGCTATGTGCCCTGTAATATGCTAGGAGCTGAGGGTACAAATATAAAAATAAAACAAACCCTGCCCTCAAGGAGCTTACATTTTTAGAAAGAGATAGACATATCTGCAAATATAAATATATATAAATAAATACTAGATTATTATTAATGTTACTGGAGGAGAGAGCCAGTAGCAGCTGGGGGAATCAAGAAAGCACATGGAGGCGATGGAGTTAGACCTGAGATTTTAAGGAAACTAGGGATTCTAAGAATCAGACATTCTAGACATGTGGAGAGTATGTGCAAAGAAATAGCACATGTGTCAGGTGCCGCCGCCGGCACCTTGGCAACTGGGCAGTACTCCTGCCCCAGCGGCAGCCATTGATGTCCATTGCCTTTTGAAAGATGCCTAGTTTTTGCTCAAAGTCCATCAGAGCACAGGAACACTCCAGCCTGGGTGCAGGAGAGTTTTCTAGATCTGGACTGTGTGAAGGAAGAAATGTATAATTTTGACAAACTAACATGCTCCATTATTACCATGCTCCCATATGTTTTGCAGAAATTGTCTGGAAAATGTTTTTCAGACATCTGGTAACTTTTATATGTGGAGACCCATAAGAATTTCTCTGACAGGTCCTAATTGCAGAAGCACAGTAGAAATCTTGCCCTCTGCCATCGAATTGTTACCAATGAATTTTGCTCTGAGAGCTATAATCGAAAAATACCACCAAAAAGATCACCCAGATATTGTTACCTGCCCTGAACACTCAAGCCAACAACTCAATGTTTACTTGCTTGTAAGACCTCCAGCTGGTGTGTGGCCGCTGCCTTACTATAGGCCAGCACCACGGTCATCCCACAGATGGCCTTCTAAGTGCCTACATGAAAGAAAAGGATATTCCCCCAAAACTTCTTGAGCAGTTAGCTGACAATCACTGGAAAGATGAGTCTGCTCATCAAAAAGTCAGAGGAACAGAAATCTCATTTTGAGGAAATTGTCCAAAGTGATACAGACATTGTCCTCCATTATTTTAAGAAACTTAATAATATATTGGACCTCAAAAAATATGCTTTTCTAACTGCCTTGCATGATGTTAGGACCGCAGTTGATGAATACTCTCCACAAATTGAAAGAAGGAAAGCAATAAGAGAACAGCAGCTTGAATTGGTATCATTGACTATATCTTAGGAAGAGAAGGAATTGCCCCTTAAATTTCTGGACAAAGTCTATAATGCTCATCAGCCAGTACAGACCTTGAAACAAAGAAAATTCCCTAAAATTAAGACTCTTGAAATTTATCCATGAATGGGCCAGGTGTTGAAGGAAGAATGGTCAAGAACGGAAATTGGTCAAATAAAAAAAATACGGGTCCAGAAATAAAGTTTTCCCCCCAAGTGTGACCCAGCTAACAGAGAGGAAAGCAGAGTTTTGGGAGATTTTAAGCATTTTTATATTGACAATTTTTTCAGAGATGTTGATGTTAATGTTTTTGTTTAGCAAACATATGTTGCCCATTTTAAATACCATGAGTTCAGTGTGCTTCTCAGAAGTTTCTCAATCTCTGTATCATACTTTGTCTACCAACATTGTATACAGTTAAGGAAAAACGGCATGTCACACTTATCATGTGCTGAAGGCATTAATATGGGACACCCTTTCCTGTAGTTTCTGAGAATTCAGATCGGAATTAATTATGTTTGCCTCTCTCTAGCCCATTCTTAATTAGCTGTGTGAAGTGGAGAATGAGGACAGCGTGATAAAAAGCTCAGCCTTTTGCCAGTGCTCCCAAAAATTGCAAAGTGTCACCTTTATTGCTTTGTCAGGGCTTGACACGTCATGTTTGGTAGGGGTGAAGCAAAGAAGGGAGGAGAAGAATGCTCAGATCATTAACTCTTGAGTTACTCAAAAGTCGACTACAGTTTTATAATTATTTTGAATCAAGATTATTCAAAATTTTGACTCATAAAGATCAGCTTTTTAAAAAATGTATTACTTGTGGAAGATAAATCAATCAATTGATAAATATTTATTAAATGTCTATTATGTACCAGGCACTGTGTATACAAATATAATAAATAATCCCTATTCAATGAGGAGTTTACGTAATTGTGGGGGAGACAAAAAAGACATATAAAAATATACAGCAAAAATATAAAGTTAATAAG
>CM053623.1:200182326-200228646 GCA_028646595.1 Phalanger gymnotis
GAAGGAAGGAAGGAAGGAAGGAAGGAAGGAAGGAAGGAAGGAAGGAAGGAAGGAAGGAAAGAAAGGAAGGAAGGAAGGAAATAAGATACCATGGAGTACAATAATATTAAATAATGACTTTGGTGAAATAGAGGGGTGGGTTAGTTGGTAAAAAGTATTAAAGACAGCCTGCTTGAGATTTTACATTATAAACTATAAAATGTCACGGTGAGTTCTTGGGGAAATGATTGACTTGATGAAAACTATTTCAAGAACATAAATTTAGTAGTAGTGCCAGGTTAGGAAGAGGGACCAGGGAAGACTGGAAGCACAGAGTTGAAGTGATTTAGGTAAGAGGTGAGGAACATATGACAGAAATGAACGATAATGATTTGAGAGGACATAGTGAAAGACAGAATGACAATGAGTCTCCCACAAAGGACAGAAAGGAATTAAAAATAGAAAGGACAAATTCAAGCCTAACTTTGGTAACACTGTCATTGATTTTTAGCAGATCCTTACCTATGACAAACTTGCCTTTTGAATTGAGCTCATACTATAATTTCACAGTATGTGTCATATTGTATTGCCTTTTATTGGTGTATTAGTAATTTAGTATCATCTTCATCAAAATCATCATAATTATTAGTATTTTAAATCCAACACACTGGTGTTTATCATTTACCCAAATCTTTGGCTTGTCTGTATTTTTCTTAAGTAATTCACCCTGAAATATTTTCCTTTCAAAACCACATAAATCCAAATCAATTCAATAAAATTCGACAAACTTCAAGTACCTACCAGGTGTAATGTATTGGATATATAAGAACAGAAACCAAACAGCCTCTGCTCTCAAAGAACTTATGAAAATTGAGTGTCAGGAGATGGTAAGAACTTACCTTGAAGTCAGAGAATCTGAAGTTGAATCTGGGCTCTACTACTGATCACCTGTGTGACCCTGTATAAGTCACAACCTCTCTGAACCTCTGTTCCTTCACTTACAAAATGAGGAGTTGAGCTATTAGATGATTGCTAAGCTCTAGATCCTTAAGCTTATGACCTTTATTAGCAATTGAGAGTCATAAGACTTGGGCTTTATTCTTGGTTCTGCTTTGAATTATGTGTGTCCTTAACTTAAGTTTCTGATTTTTTCACATTAAATAAGAGGGTTGGATGAGGATACCCCCAAAAGTCTCCTGCAACTCTTCCATTCTGTTGTTGTTTGGTAGTATTTCGCCCTTTGTGACCCCATTTTGCAGTTTTCTTGGCAAAGATACTGGAGTGGTTTACCATTTCCTTCTCCAGCTCATTTTACAGATGTGGACATTGAGGCAAACCTAGTTAAGTGACTTGTACAGGGCCACATAGCTAGTAATTGCATGAGGCTGGATTCAAACTCGGGAAGATGAGTCTTCCTGCTTCGGTGTTTTATCTTCTATCTTCCATTCCATGAACATTTTATTCTTCCATTTATAAAGGAATTTATAGGCTCCTTCCCATGACCAAAAGTATTTGGTATAAAATTGTAATGGAACACATCAGCAGAGTTCCACGCATCTTTATTCAGCTGTCTTCCTCCTATGCCATTTTAGTTAAAACTATTAAGTTAACTAGAGCTTGCTTGCTCTGAACCTTGATAGATCCCTCCAGAGAGACTCATCCTTCTCCATTCTTATCATCTGGCCGTTTTTATCATCAGTTCAATAATGTTGCCCATGTTTTATTTCCATTGGACTATAAATGGTCAATAAAACATGTAAGAACAAGCATTGAGCCAAGCCAACATTCAGAGGAGAAATAATTGCTTGCATTATTTAAAATCCACAGTAGCTCCATTGTAGAGCTTGTTAGTAAACATCCTGACTGAATACAGGAGAATGCCTTGCTGTGAACAGAATACTCCATTTTTATTTGAGTGTCAAAATGGAAAGTACAAGCCTGCCTCCTTGCCCACACTGGACTGTGAACTGCTTTCATGTACTTGGACTTTGGAGAAGGAAGTAGCAACATCACAGGTAAGTAGCCTTTTCTTAGTCTGTTATACACCACACACACACACACACACACACACACACACGTACACACGTACACAACCAATGTTAAACATTTGACACTCCAGGCTTGGCTGAGGGTATTACAAATGATTGTACCAATGGCAGACACACTGATAATTCTCAGGCTCCAAACTATGAATCATGCCTTGATTCCAAGGATGACTTTTTACTATATTAAGCCATGAGGATCTTCTGCCGATACCTTATGCCAATAAGATTTAGAGAGAGAGAAAAAAAAGCAAACTTGAGTCAACTTTTATCAGCTACCAAATTCTCTAAACTAGGCTTAGTTTAAGCAAAAGCTTTCTGTAGCAGTTCATTTATTTTAATATGGTAGGAGCCTTTTGGAGTTGTAGTATACCATACTGTTCACAGTCTCCTGGCAGCAAAAGAAAAGAAAAACACACTGGAGGCAGCTTGAGGAGGAAAGAAAATTCCAAACAAACTTCCCAGCTTATGACCCTCTCTGAAAACAGCAAGTGGTAGCTGCTTTAGAGAGCTCTGCAGTAACCCATAAAGACAGTAAAAAGACTCCAACTCTAATTCATCATACTTTGCATCTTACTACGAATAGGTATTGTATCTCCAATTTAATTAGTGTAGGGAGCTTTCAGTTGAGTAAACCCCCACTACCAATTCATGTTGGTACCTTCTCCCAACTTAAAGGTTTAGAGACTTAGACAGAACACTAGGGGTTAATTGACTTGCCTAAGGTCACACAACTGAAATAGGATTATGTAAGAGGTGGGTCTTGAACCCAGGTCTTTCAAGTTCTCTATCCATTACATCAAGTGGCCAAAATACAAACACTGAAGTCTTGAAGTGATTAAAATCATAGATCAAAAGCCAAGAGAGACCACAGAGACTGTCTCACATGATCCCTTCATTTTATGAAGAGAATTTAATGACTTGTCCACCATCACACAGGTATTCATCACAGAAGTAAGATGTTAATTTTTTCATCTCATTCCAGAATCAGTGATCTTTCCGCTGTACCAAAGAACCAGAGATTTGTTCTCTCTCCTATCTGGCTAGCATTGAAAAAGAGTTTTTAGGTTTGCAAAGTCATATATATATATATATATATATATATATACATATATATATATGTGTGTGTGTGTGTGTGTGTGTGTATATATACATATATATATATAGTCATTTTATACTCACAACAACCCTGTGAAGTAAGTGCTATTATTATCCTGATTTTACAGAAGAGAAAACTGAGGCTGAGAAAGGTTAAATGACTTATCCAATGTCACACTGCTATTAAGAAGCTGAGTCCATATTTGAACTCGAGTCTTCCTCAATTCCCATGTGGTATTCTATCCACCATGTCACTTAGCTGCCTCAAAGTAAGATGAAATGGTTTAGGAGTAAGAGTGATTACAATAGCAGACTTCATCACTTTTTAACTCCTTTACTCAAAAACCTACAATGACTCCTTATTGCTTGAAAGGCAATAATGATTCCCACCGCAGTTACCATTCAGCATTGCTTCTTTCATGAAATAATATTTCCAGAACTGAGATAAAGCAGAGGAAAATAAAACAGTAGAAGAGAGAAGACAACACAATGCATAAAAATAAGATGAGGAGCTATCGCAGGGATATCAACTGATTAATCTTTTGGCTAAAACAACTGTATCCATATATAGAAATCCATCAATAGAAAATTCCCAGATGATCATATCTGTGATAATGGTCTGGATATATCTTGTAGTTTCTTCCCAAATCTGGCTTTTATAAAACTGAAATGTGACCTGTAATTAAGGTTACTTTTCAGTATCCCGATGTATTTCTTTCCTTTTCAAAGTGATCTTATTTTAGGACTTTCCTATGCCAAGGGGAGCCTATATTCAGGCCCATCCTTTCCTCATTCTTTTCCCATGGTTCTTTCCCCCTACTTTTAAATAATAATTGCTCTTTCCAGAAGATGCCTCTCAAAAAGAAAAGCTTTGTTCTCACCAGGACAGGCAAAATTTTAACTAAAAGAGGCAGCAGATGTTTTTCCCTGGCTGGAGTGGGAAGAAGGGAAAGCTGATTAGCACTGAGGCCTCTAACACATTCCAGCTGCATCTCCCTGGCTCTCCCATCTCACCTAGGTTAGAGGTACAAGGCTGACAAGCCCTCTCCTCTTCCCTTCACCACTCAATTTACCACCAAGCCTATGGGAAGAAGCAGGCAGGGAGCTGGGGCTGCAGCAGCTGCTTAGCCCTTCCTTTGGATCAAAAGTGCTTATTAAGCCTCGAGCCTAAAGCCTGAAAGGAAGGAGAGAAAAAAAGCACTCTGTAAACACCACCTTTCAATCACTTTCAAATGAACTGCCTCCTCTCTTTTTTTCTTGCTCTTAAACACACAGGTATAGATAGCCTTACTTGAAGTAATCTTTTGGTCTATTACACTGCAAGGAACTACAGAAATAAAGGAGACATGCTAGCTGCCTGGATGCCAATTAACTTGAGAACTGATTATTCAAACTCTGGGTGAGTCACAATTCTTATCACACACCTGGGTTAGAATCCTAGTACGTGATGGAAACTCCATGGCAGAGTGGAAAGAACATTGAACCATAGTCTTGTAGAACTTGAAACTCAGCTCCCCAACTGAAAGGCAAAATGAGGTAGTAGACAGAGCTCTGGACTTGGAGTCCAGAAGGAAGAGCCGAGTTCACATCTTGCCTCAGATACTTACTAGCTATATAACCCCAGGGACGTCACTCAACTACTCTCAACTGCAGGTTTTTCATTCATCAGATGGAAATAACATTAACAGAGTCAACATCACAGTGTTACTTAATAAACGGGATATTAGATGTAAATCATTGTTAAACATTATGTAAACTTTGCTTATCATTTCCATTATTTCCTACCTATTTTTCTTGTGGAGGCAACAAAGGGAACTGGCCATAGAGCCAGGAAGACCAAAGGCAAGTTACTTAAACCCCCAGGGCTCTAGGAAAATCTAAGATTATAAATCATTGTGAAGTTGCTGACCTGCATGGGTAAAGGGAGATTTCTTATTCAGGAATTCCCCATATGCAGGTTCATCATTGTTCCTATCTCCAGTTTATTGTGGCACTTCACTTACCCTCTCTGGGTCTCAGTTTGACCATCTGTAAAAAGGAGACGTTAATACCTGCTCTCAGGAACAAATAGGAAAATGTTTGTGAAAGTTCTGAAAGCTCCACAAAAGTCAAATATTTGGATCTAAAGTGGTTGAATGGGGACGTGGTTCTGTGTCTTTTGACCTCAGTCTAGCACTTTCCCCCCTTACTGCTTCACGAAACACTATAATAATCCCTTTATTAGTCTCCATGGATCCAATTTCCCATCAGTCTAATCTATTATTACTAGATGAATCTTCCTTAAATCATGGATGCTCTTTAGCACAGAAACCTACAAGGGCTCCCTCTTGCTTGGAAAGCAGTCCATTATAGGGGAATAAAACACCATTCTTAAACCTGGAAAACCCAAATTTGAATCTTGTTACTCACATATTACTAGCTTTATGAGTATAGGCAAGTGACTTTGCAGCTCTGAGCATCAATTCCCTCATCTGGGAAATGGGAATAAGATTTACAGTGTTTTATAAACCTTTAACCATCATATAAATGAGCTATAAATGAATATGAATCTATTTAATAAATATGAATAAATGTTATTACAATATGCAAACTCAACTCCTTTGTATGCCTGCCAAGGCTCTCTGAGAACTGGAAAGATAATATATGACCAACCCAATTTCTCATGATTTCCCTTCATGAACCCTCTCCTTCAGTCATCATCTTATAGAAAACAATTCACTCATTCTCTGTCTTGGCCTTCTCAATTAGGGCAGATAATTAGCACACTGAAGTGGTTCCATGTATTCGAATTTATTTGAAATTATATTGTGTAAATTAGGGCAGTTAGCTGGCACAGTGGATAAAGCACTGAGCTTGGAATCAGAAAGACTCATCTTCCAGAGTTCAAATCCATCCTCAGACACTTACTAGTTGTGTGACCCTGGGCAAGTCACTTCATGCTGTTTGCCTCAGTTCCTCATTGGTAAAATGAGCTAGAGAAGGAAACGGCAAACCACTCCAGCACCCTTGCCAAGAAATCTCCCAAAATGGGGTCACAAAGAATTGGACCTAACTGAAACAAGTGAACAACAACAAATTATGGTAGTTGGTGCCAGCCCAATGGAAATGCCCTATGAATGTATATAATATGCCTGACTACCTCAAGCGATTCAATATTTGCATTGATCAGGGCCTAGTTGTATTGAAGAACAAAAGGATTCAACAAGTCAACATAATACTTTACAACTTAAATGCATGGGCTTGATAATTAGGAAATTCAGAAAGAGTAAATAGCATCATAGATTTCGATTACTCTATGAGAAGATAAAAGAGGCTTTGGGATTATTTCGGGGTGGATGAGCATAAGAGTGATCTGTGCTTAAGAGGGCAAGAAGCCAGAGCACTTGCTGAGAGCCAGTGTGGTTTTGCATGGCAGTGGATAAGTGGGGAGAGCCCTGGGCTGGAACGGGGGACACTTGAATTCCAGTCCCTGCTCAGTCACTAATTGGCTGTGACCTTGGGTAAGCATTTCACCCTTGGAGATCCAGTTTCCTCATCCGAAAAGTGTGGGGGTTGGGTCAGATGATTTCCCAGGACCCCTCCAGCTCTGCTAGTTATGATTCTAAATATGTGTGGAGCTGATGCAATCTCCTAAGTGAGCTGGGCATTTTGCTATCAGAGAACCTCGATCAACAGGAAATAGAAAACTCTCCTCCATCCTAAAAGATAGACACTTATTTCTAATTATATTCTTGGTTAGTTCAGTGCTTTAAAGGGAACTTCTCCCTCCCTCTCTCACCCGTGCGTTCTGCAACCTTTTGGCAGCTTTATTGTTGGAAAGCCCGAGTACATTCATAATTACACCTGTAACATACATTTATCATTGGCAAAGGTTCCTTACTATAAATGAATTACTGTAATAGACGTGTCATGAAGTAGCATCTTCTTATCCTCCCCCTCTTCTGCTTTCTCCACTAAGCAGGTCAAAGTCAATAACAGGCACGTTTCTCAAAAGAGATCCCCGAACAAATTAAAGAAATAGAATCAGTGTCTTGGCTTCAGCTTGGCAATGTTTTTCTTTCTTTTTTTAATGATCAACATTTTCCCAGTTTGCTCCAGCTATACTTTAGCAACTCTGAGCTCTGACTCTTCTCAGCTGTGTGTGCTCCTACTCCCATGTATTTATCACTCCTGCACCTGCCTGGAAATGTTCTCAAGCCATCAAACAAAAAATGTCTTGAGAATTCTTACTACTGTGTACTGTGGTGTGAGAGATAGATGTAGCAAAAGCTAGGGGCCCTGCCCACAAGGGGTTTATAGTCTAGTGGAGGGGTATAACATAGGGAGATGAAAAAGATAATCAATACTACATGCAAAGTATATGTACCCAAAATGCCCCAAAGTGAATTAAGTGTCATAGGAATGTAGAGGAGAGTGATGGCTCTTCAGAAGAAGGTAATAAAAATCATCACCTGTGGAAGCTAGACTGCCACGGGAAACTATTTTATACCTTGGCTAAAAACTGTGCTGTTTGGAGGTGCTTTGAGGTTCAGCTCCCAGAAATTATTGGCGAGAAGATGAGATGAGGAAAGGGGGAAAAAAGCACTGAGTTTATTATAATGCTGTCGATATTGAAAAAGGAAGGTCTATTTTGTTATTTGCAGTATAGTAAACAGACCACTGGGTTTTGGAAAGAGGAAGACCTGGATTCATATTCCATCTCAGATAGTGTCTAAGAGAATTACCCTGGACAAGTCATTTACCCTCTCCAAACCTCAGTTTCTTCATCTGCAAAATGGAAATAATGGCATTTACATCACAGGGTTTTCCCGAGGAGCAAATGAGATTAACTTATGTCCAGTGTTTTATGTATCAAATACAATATAAAATGTCAGCCATCTGTCAAGATCAATGATAATACAATCATGTTTAAATAGTGCTTTATGGTTCCTAAGGTGCCTCCTTTGCAACAATCCTGTGAAGTCAGTGCAAAAAATTATTATCCCCATTTTACAGATGAGAAAACAGGTTCAGCATTGTTAAGTGAATTGTATTCAGTTACACTAATAAGTGACAGTCTTGGATTTGAATCCTGATCTTCTGACCCTCCCCCACCCCACCACTAAATCCAATGCCCTTTTGCACTGTCAAGTTGTATTGTGACATGCTGCCTCTTAGAACTCTGATTAGAAAATTAAAATTAAATTGTTACTAAGGCACTGTAGTGTGCAAAGGCAAAGAGGTGAGGGGAAATAAAAGTCATCAGGAAAATTAGCTGTGGAAATATAGTCTGTGACACCATTTCTTTTGGTTAGCCTATAGGGAGGAGAAAAAGAAAGACGGGAGCAGAGAGAAACGGAAGCTGCCAGATTCCTTGGGGTGGGGAGGGGAAGAAACAAGCTTTTCTTTAGGCAAAATGAGATGCAGGGGAGGCAATTATTAGACACAGGAAAGGCAGGGAGTTCTCAGAGAAAAAAAAGTGAGGGAGAGGAGTTAAAACAGCAAATAAATGATTTCTCTTTGGAAAGAGTTAGCTGCCTAGTGGGCAATGCAGATGCTGCTTTGAAGCCCTACTGCGCAAGCAGAAGTCTGAAGCATGTGGAACAAATAGCAAGCAACCTCTAGGAAGCTGTGCAGAGATGCAATCTTGGGTGAATATCTAGATATTTCTCTTTAATCTACAAAAGAGGATTCAGTTGAAATAAACCAAAATATATCACAGTTGACAAGCAGATAGTACTTAACTTGTGATTAGGGGTTTGTATTTTGTTGACCTCTATCTTTTCCCATTATTAGAACTTCATTAGAGATTGTCATTGTACTATTTTAATATAATTGTATTTCATTCAGTTTAAACCAACAAGCACTTAAATCTTTCATGTAATTTTTTAAATATGTGAAAAATAAGTAGAAATTAGATGAACTGCATGTTATTCCTGATTTCTCAGTGCCTGGGGAAAGCCTATTAGAGCTACACAATCTAACCTACCATGAGTGATGGTATCAAGACCAAAATGACTATCTTTTGATTTTATAGTGTGTCTATTTAGGTGGAAGAGAAGGGAGAGGCTACTTCTTTGGGGCTGGCAATGCAAATGCACATGTATTTAGGAAGTAGAAACATTCAAATGGCTAAGGTCATTTCCCCTTTAACTAGATTATTTAAGCCAAACCCTACATCTTTTCCTTATAATTGTGGGTAGACAGAAATGGAGTTAATTTTAGGACCTTTTGGTGATATATATATATATGTATACATATATATACACACATATATATTTATATATACACACATGTATATGTATGTGTGTGTAATATGTGTCATATATGCACATATATCTAACACATATGTGTGTTTATTGAGATCAATAAAAATATATACACATGTGCCACACACATTTATAAAATTACTAAGCCTTCCCTACTTTTTAAGAGGAGAAAATGATTGGATTGCCATTATCCAAAATTAGGACAGTATTTTTTTTTGTGATTTATTGTACTTTAAAATCCCCAAAGAATGACCAACAGGCTTTTTTCTGTAAAGTGGTAAGGAATTTCTGAACAATTAGTAGACATAATTAGAGAAGAAAATATTCAAAACATTTAATAGAGGTGATGGAAATCTATTTACAGTTTTCATATGGGAAAGATAGAATTTGATTGCACACTCTTCCATTGTCCTTTGTCTTCTCTTCCCTCACAAACCACCACAGATGATTAGACTCTTTCCAGGCAATATAACTAGAATTTTTGCTTTAGAGGTAAGACATATAGTTCTGAAACCCTCCTGTTTCCTGGGGTTCCCCCAAACAGTAATTTATATTTGTATATAACTTCTTAAGTTCTTTATTCAGATCTGAGTGCTATATATTAGGAAGAAGTCTGGCAAGTAGAGTAGCAAGGGGAAAGAGACCCACAACCATCCATCAAGAAACAAGCATTTAATAAGCACCTGCAATGAATCAAACACTGTGCCAGTTGCTGGAGATGTAAAGACAAAAATGAAAGCATGCCAAAACAAAAATTGATTAAAAAGGCTAAGGACATTTGAAGGGACTAAAGAAGATAACAAAACATGAGAACTTGAGATCAGTGAATGGCTTTTATATGGAATTCCTCAAAGACAGGGACTGTTTCATTTGTCTTTGTATTCTCAGCATGTAGCCTATAATATTGTAGAAATTTAGTAATTTTTTTTCTTAATTGATAGAAGAGAGTAGATTCATTCTTTCTTTCTCCCAAAGTGCAAGAAACATTGGATGGAAGTTGAAAAAAGACATCTTGACTCAAAATCTGGAAAATTTTCTAATAATTATAGCTGTCCAAAATTGGAAAGTACCATCTTAAGGGGAGCAAGTTCTCCATAGCCAAGAGATCTCCAAGTAGAGACTGTTGATGAAACTCTTGCTTCAGGATGGGCTTCAGAAGACCCTTCTACCTCTTCCCTCCTATTTTAAGTTCTTCAGGATCCCAGAATAAACTTTGTCTTAGCTCATTGTTCTAACCATGTTCTCAGGCATCCACTATAAAGACTAACTGGGGCTCAGTTTGTACCCTTTCAAGAGCTTTCCAAGAGAAATTTGAAAGGTATGAAAGACAATCTTTTACCTCCTGTGAAACTTTAAACTGTGATACATCTGTTTACCAAAGCTGGGTTAGACTTCTTCTTGGTAATTTTTATCATCGGTGATTTTACTTCATTCCTTATTGATATAGTCATAAATAACAAAATAATAGTATTCTGGTGGACCTTAGGGATCTTCTAGTCCAATCCTATCATTTTCATAGCTAGAAAACTAAAGAAGAAGCATTGAATATGGCTTAAACAATGTGACAGCCAGTGTGAAAATGCTAGGTGGGGAGACAGCTATGAAGGTCATCAAATTTAGGGAATGGCTAAATAAATTCTGGATTACGAATATAAAGGATTAGTATACTGTGAGAAACAATGAAATGGCGAATATAAAGAGAAGCACAGAAAGACATTGAATTTGATGTAGAGTGAAGCAAGGAGAAGCAACAAAACAATATTCACAATGACAACAACAATGTAAATGGAAGGAACTACCACCACAAATTAATTTAAAGTGAACATTGCAGAATAACAAAGAAAAAGCTCTAAAAAAAAGAAATATGAGAAGACACCTCTCCACACTCTTTTAGAGAGGTGGGAGGTCTATGAGTGTGGAAAATTGAATACATTTTCAGAATTTTGGATGTATTTGGAAGTTTTTTTTTTCTTTTCTACTTTCTTACTATTAAAATCTGTATTTTTAATAGGGGATGGTTCTCTGGGAGCAGAAGCAGAGATCCAGGAAGAAATGTGTGATTAAGAAAAGACATTAATAAAAATTTAATTTAAAAAATACTATGTATGAGAGGTAATTCTCTGGAGCAATTTTGATTTGACTATAAAACATTAACAAAAGAATCCTTGGGGAGTTGGAACCCCAATATTGAAAGAACGTCCTCCATGGGACATAGTAACGGGTTTATCCTGCCAAACAGAGTCAGGTCCTTAGCCAAAAAGAGTTGAGAAAGAATTAAAACTCCAGCCAAGGCTGGCACTCAACTCCAGGAGTAATAGAGCAACTGAAGCCAGAAAAATGAACATGTTTTGGATTGAGGCAGGAGGAGGAATGACATGGTGGTACTGAGAGAAACAAACATACGAAGCATTCTGGGGAAAGTAATGGGGCAAACGAGAAAAATAAATTGAGTCTGAGATCCAGCAGAGGCAGAAATGGAGTCATGGTATTTGCTATTGGGGGGAAGGAATTAAGAAGGGTGTCTAAGGAAGAGGTTATTTAAAGAACTTGTTGGGCCTGCAGGTGGGTGGGTAGAGGGCTTAGCTAGAATGTTAACCTACCCAGAAGGCTTATAGGATCATAGATTTAGAACTGGAAGGTATCTTAGAGGTCATCTGGCTCAACTTCATTTTACAGATGTGGAACTGAGGCTCAGAGGTCAGGTGACACATTTAAAGTTGTATCTGACCTCTCTACACCTCAGTTTCACATGTGTATATTGAGAGGGTTTGAGCAGACACCCTCTAAGATCTTTTCCAGTTCTAAGATCTAGAGTGGAGTAGAAAAGGATAATTTCTTTACCTTGCTTGCAGGCAATATCTGAATTCTTGGGCAGGCCTAAAATCAATTAGGTAAGTCCCCACAGAAAAGCACTGATTCTGTTATCCAGCTGATAAGTTTTTTTTTTTTTGGTTTTTTGTTTTTTAGCAAGAACACCTGAATATTTAGTAGTAGATGTCATTGTATCCCTCACCGTGATGCTCATGAAAGAAAATGATTTTGCCAAGAGTTTCTGCCACAATCAATATAAAATCTCATGGGCAAAACTCGCCATGGTAGAGATGTTACTTCTTTAAACCTTGCCCTTTGGGCCTTACAGCATATTAAAGCTCTAATGCTCAATGAACAATCCTTTGAAAGAGAATAGTCCAGCAATACTGAAAATACATATTTTTGAGTACTGTACCTAAGAAAAAATTATATATACATATACATAATTATATATATTATATAATTGTATTTTATACATATCTATTGTATATGGTAATATATATAACAATGTAGTATATGTATATATAATAATGTATTATTATATATATGTAATACATATATGTATAATATATATCACAGTACTGTTACTGAAAACTGCTTTTGAATCTGGGAAACTTGACAGTCTTATCAGAATGAAGAAAACCTATTAAAAAGCCATTAGAAACACATTTCAGGTGAAATCACTTTTACCAAAGTGTGGATCACTTCATTCCAAAGGCATATAATTAGGAGGGGACTGAATTGGGACTGAGGAAGTACAGGGGTCAGGTGTCAGATTCAACAATAGGTGCTTCTTTTTTTCTAGGCCCAGCACGTAATTTTTGTTAAACATTCGTATTATGAAAGAGAATATGCTATTTTCTCTTTTCTAGGTTTCTACCTTGTATATAGAGAATTATTAAAATGTTTCTCAAATGAAAACAGGGACCACATATAACATATGTATATATATATGTATATATACATATATATATATATATATATATATATATATATATACACACACCCCGAGGTGATTTCTCTTAGCCTTGTGTCTACATGTCAGAAAATTAAGACAGTGATGAATTACACATTACTGTACAAAATTTTATTATCAGAGGCAAAATTCAAATTTGTTCTGTTTAAAATACAGAAGATAAAGTTTCTTACTTAGAAAAATCCATTTTGTTAGTGCTTGGTTAGAATGGAATAAAAATTTCATATTGAATACATACTCACTCAATATTTACTGAATAATTTTAAAAGGCATACCATAGAAAACATTTTTCTGGCAAACTGTAACACAAAATCATTTATTTGGTAAATGCTTTCATTGCTGAGTGATAATTTTTTTTTTTACTAAAATTTTTTTTCTTCTTAAAATTCTAAAAAAAAAGGAAAAAGGGGCTTTAATTTGGCATATTTTCAATTAGTCTGTTTACATGGGTGTTGGTCTTTAGGTAAATATGCTTTATGTTAATAAATGTAGTCCATTAGATAAAGAAAATGTCATATATATCACATAATTCTACATACACATATTTATGGATGAACTCCTACTATGGGAACTGCCTTCATAGAGGCAGATCACCACCATGCTATGACTTAGTAGACACACGGGTTTGCCCACTGCTCACCCAGGGTCATATAGTTAGTGTAAGGGATAGCATCGAAACCCCAGTCTTCCTAACTCCAAATAGGACATTTAACTCACTATTCCAGACTGCCTCTTTTTTGTGTGTGTATAAATTCATGCGTATGATCTCATCAATGCAGATTGCTCCCTAGAAAGGAAACCCTCTACAAAGCAGATCAGCAGTGATTCTGAAACCTAAAAATGTTCGATATTTGCTTGAGGCACTGAGAGGTTAAATCATTTTTCTTAGGGTCACACAGCCAGAGTAAACCAAAGCTAAAACTTGAACCTTGGTCTTTGTGACTCTAAAGCCAATTCTCTATCCACTTACTTCACTCTGGACTCTTCCCGCACGTACATATAGTACATATATATATGTGTATGTGTGTGTATAAAGTTATAACAAAATAGAAAAGGTTTGAACTGTTGATTTAGCAGTGTCCAAATTCCCGATGAAGATAGATCCCACCACCTCTGGCCCTTTAAAGTAACCTGGTAATTTTACAATCTGCAACTATTTTGGCTGCAGAGACTTGACCTGTTTTCAAAAAAAAATCACCATGAGGAAGGATTATTTCGTTAACAAGAAACCTGGTTAATATATTCATATGCTTACCTTGTCTAACTCTTGCAATTTATATCATTAGAATTCAAATGACTTTTTAAAAATGTGTGTCAAAGTACCATTACGCAATGTTTAAATGGCATACTACACTTCTGACTTGAGGAAAAAAAATGTATATTAAAATTCTGCGAAGTGATGGTACAACCAAATTTTAATAAATAATGAAGATAAACACTGTTATACTACAATGATTGTTCTCCCTAAAAGCATGTAAACTCCTTGAGGGTAGGGATTTTGAACTACCCAGTGGGCTTTGTACATAGTGAGTGTTCAAGAAATCTGTGCTGAATGGAAAAAATTAATAAATAGATAAGCAGCTAAGGTCACACCTGCCCAAGGCAGGTAGATCTAACTTTATTTTGCTCCAAATCTTAAAAAAAAATTCGCATCCTAGGAGCATAACCAATATCTGTTGAAAAGAATGTCTAGGTTACAAAAAAATGAACATGGTAGAGCTTAGCTAGAATGTTAGTCTATCCAGAGTCAGGTCAGGCGAAGCCAGATGTCTTAAATGGATTATGCATAGAGTAACAACACAGATATTTCCAATGATAACTTTCAGTTATTAGAGATATTAATTAGTTGGGTATTCACTTGCACTACTGTGCAAAGACCCAGTATTATTGATTATTCCAATCTCACTTCTTTAACAGATTGACTATTGCTAATCATCTTGACCAAAAACTGTGGTCTGAACAGTTTTTCCCATTTTCCATATCAACTCATCTTTTCAACTCTGGGGACCAATGATGAATTTACATTTTCAGTTTGTTACTATAATTATTTATATCCAGCCTACAGGCTGATGTGTCATAATTGGTTGCTCATCAACTAGTCTGTTTAGAAACTTCCCCCACAGTGCTTTGTAATAATACACTGCAGTATAGATTTAGAATCAGATGGTCTGGGTTTGAATCCTGATTTTGCTGTTTCTTTCTTGACATTTGTGCAAATAGCTTAACAATTTTCTTTTGCACTTTCTCCATTTATAAAAGGTGTAGGGTAGACTCATCAGAGGTGTCAAGCTAACAGACAGAAAGACTCCAGAGTGCAACCTGAACCAGATTAAAATGTAATTGGGAAATCTTTAACAAAATAGACACAAATACAACACAGATAATATTAATTTGTAATTTTCTATGTACCCCACTAGGGATTCATTTCTATGAGACTTTGAGATGACCTCATGTTCTTTTCAATTCTAAATCTATGATTCCATGATTTATAATATTTATATATCCCTAAGGTTTCTTTCTCACTCTAAATCCATGGTTATATTAATCTAATAGAAAAAATGTTTATGTTTTTCATGGAGGGAGCTGGCCTTATGGGTAATCAACATAGTTCCATGATCTGAGACACGTTTTGTTACGCAGAAGCAAAGAAGTTAGAATAATCACATTTTGTCTACAGCAAATAAATGGTAGTTCTTTTAAGAAAAAGTTTACACTTTGCATTTTCAGACATAGCTCAGGTATTTTCAGACAAATATAACTCTTCAAATTTATCTTAAAAAATTAAAATAATGACATTCATTCACTAAATTTAACAGATATTTTCCAAACATCTACTAAGCCAATGTGCAAATTAAGAAACTGTAACCTAAAAGATATTTATTTTTTTATGAAATCATCAGACTGAACAGAGTAGAAAAGTATCTGATGAAGAACTAATAATGATTACATTTTTTCTAAATTGACCAGACTTATTTTTTATAGCAAATTACTATTTTCATATGGTAGATGACTAACAAAAAATATTATTACTGTTTGGCTATTGTAGAAAAATAAATAAACAGAAGAAAGAAGTTGGAGCTATAAATTGATTAGAAACATGAGTCACTAAACTAAGAGTTAGTTATTTGGCAAACATTAGCACCTATCCTGCCATGTTAGTTGGAGTAAAACCACTTTAGGTTCTGCCTCTCGATATATCTAACTTGGAACAATTACTTGTAGGTTGCTTCAAATTTGCTTTATTATCAAGGTAAATGACTGAAACTTGAAAAGGTGAGTCAACAGCAGAAACCAGGTAATTTTTGAATGTTGCTTAAAATGCTGATCTAAAAATAAAATCTATGAAGGTACTGTGTATTTTAACTTTGAATTGTTTGTTTTCTAGCTTTTGATAGTTAAAATTGATTTTTGAAAGAGATTTCTCACCTAAGCAGTGAGAGTCAAACTTTACAAAGATCTTGAAAAAAAGTGTGAATAAAAGCTGTCATAGTACAGGTTTGTTCTCTCCGCACCCCCCACCCCCTGCCCAGGTTAGCTGGTCCTGAATCAACAAGTAACACAACACAGATAGACTACCAATTGTGAAGGAAAAGATAAAAATGGAGTTAAAGTTGGTCAAGCCTCACTAACTAACAAAAATTGGGTAAAATATCATTCACTTTGAATTACACAAAAGTCTGGGTGACCTAATAATTTGAAAGATATATTACAATTAGATGTAAATAGTAATTTGGACAGATAAGTCCTAGTAATGTCATATTGACCTATTTTAATAAATATATAAGAATAGGAGATAATTAGGGCAAGTAGGTGGCCAAATGGATAGAGTACCATGCCTGAAGTCAGCAAGACTCATTTCTGTGGGTTCAAATCTGGCCTCAGATACTTATTAGCTATGTGAACCTGGGCAAGCCACTTAACTCTATTTTCTTCAGTTTCTTGATCTGTAAAATGAGCTGAGAAGGAATGGACAAACCACTCCAGTATCTTTGCCAAGAAAAACACAAATGGGGTCACAAAGAGTAGGACAAGACAGAAAAATGACTGAACAGCTAATTAACATATAGTTTATAGAAAAATATGAAAAAGTTTTAAGAGTTTTTAAAAGTTTGCTTTTTAAGTAGGCTTACTCATTTCTCTATCAACACACTGAAATTATTTCTTAGCTTACCAAATGTTCTTACAAAAGAATTGTAAAGGTGAGATCCTCAACAGGTTGGCAACATAATGAATCTTCTAATCAAACCAATTCTCCAAGACAATCTACTAAAATCACAGGGGTGAGGTCAATGGAGGGAGTTCCCAAACTAACAAAATTACAGATCCTTGAGTTATTGAGAGAGAAAACTTAGCTCATATCCAAATTGTCAGAGTACAAATTAATGATCTTTTGATATACTTTTTTGATGTTACATGTAGCTCTGTACACCATTATTTTTGCTGTATAAACTATTACTTGCTCTGAAATGGAATAAAAAGACTACCAAAATACATTTTCCACAAACCAGGTAATGATGAGATTACTACTTGCACAATTATAGTCACATTTATCACAAATTATAGTGTTACATAACTCACTTCATCACTCCCCTTTTTAAGGGAAAATCAGTGCTAACATTCATTTTCCAGTTCCTCTGTTCTCTACTGGTGTCATCACTATAGTCCTTGCATACTCAAAAGTATTTAAGGAGATAAATGTAAACATCTTTAAACACTATGACTTCTTTAAAGGAACCTTAAATTACCAATGATGATGAGATGAATGGAATTGAAATCTATGTAATATGTGAAAGGAAGTATATTATGAAAGCCTCCCTTAGTTTTAGACAAATGCATAAATAAGTCTCATTCTCTCAATGTAACTGAACCCTTTTGCAAAGACTTTTGCAGAGGAAAAGTCTTTGCAAAAGGGCTCAGTTACATTAAGAGAATGAGACTCCCATATGTTACCCTCAATGACTTACACTGACATAATTTCTTCATTTCTTTCTACACAGTTATCTAAAGAAATCTACAGATACATCGCCTAGGAAGATTTACAAGAATAAACCAGTTGCTAATTATGAAAACTAAAACCTTGAGGTCATGTCTGCAGCAGGCTACGCAAGGGCTAAAAAGTGAAAGATATTATTCATAAGTTTTATCTCTTCCAAATATCCAGCGATTTCCAAATATTTCTCAACATGTAGATTTCTGGTGTTATATAGATCAAATATATAGATAGCTGATGGAAAATTTTTATTTTCATTTGGATACGCTTTCATGTAAAAATATCCATATGGCATATATTTTAGTATGTCCAATCTGTTTTTCAAGTGTCTGGCAACCTTTTTTAATGAAATGACAATGTTTAAAGTTACACATATTATTCTATGTAATATGTAGGGAAGCAAGGCTGTGAAGGAAAAAGAACAGTCAAGGAGATGTAGGGTTCCAATGCTAGCTTTCTTGATAACTAGCTGATATCATGAGTTATGCCATACCTTTGATTTTCACTTTTCTCATATCTATGATGGGAATTGTAATAATATCTGTCCAACTATTCCCATAGGTGACTATGAGGATAAAATGAAGATGTACATAAAATTTTTTTTAAAAAAAGCAGTACAAAAAAGTAAAGGATTATTATGACATCTGCAAAGGGTCGCTTACGATAATGGGTAAATAAAATACAAAATTGTAACAATACATGCATTGCTGCTTCATGCTAAATTTACCATTTTATGAGTCCCTCAGAAATCAAACTAAGTAAGCAACTGTAAATATGTAGCTGAGATCTATGTTACTGTAGATCAAGCACTGATAGACTCTTAGCTTAAAAAAAAATGGATATTTGCAAAAGCTTCAAAATCTCAAAGCAAAAGATTTTGCTAAAAATCATGTTTTAAGATACTTTGGTCCAGAAGTATAATTTTTATCCACATAGAGAAAATTCCTGGTGTGGAAACTGCCTCCACCAATGAAGGAGGGCAAATTGCCTGTAAGTATTAGTTTTAGGCTGACACCTAAGACACTGGTAAGTAAGTAAAGTTGCTTCCCTGGGGTCGAAAAGCCAAGAAGTGTCAGAGGTGAGAATTGAACACAGGTTATATCCATTTCAAGCCCAGTCCTCTGTCAATTAAGCCATGCTGACTCTCTTTAAAATGATTGCATGCTTTGTTCTCCTTGATAACTTCCCAGTTTAGGAACTAAGTTAATCTTCCCTTTCTGGAATAAAAAAATATATTTTGACCTACATCAGGCCATTAAAATAAAGTGAGTCTATGACTTGCAGTCCAAGTGGTAAACACTCTCGAAGAAGTTATTTTCATGAAAATGATTTAAAAAAACACTAAAGGGAGAAAATTAACAAAAAATATAATACATACAAATAGGATTTTATAAGAATATTTTACAAATGTTTCCAGGAGCAGTAATATGGTTATTTTATTATTTTAAAAAAAACTCTGTATTTTAGTGACTGGGAAAAAAACAACAATTGAAGCCTGGCATAGTTTAAAACAATGAAGAGAATAAACTATAAAGAAATGAGGAATAAAACAGAAATATCAACTTATCCCCACAGAGGGGATCATTACACTACTGTACTGAAGAGCAAGGACAATATGAGGTATTGAACTATATGTACAAGTATACACTTAGGGTTTGATATTGTACTTGCTCAAGGCCACTAAAATATTTGCAGAGCAGCAAAAATTATTGACGAAGTAACTAAAAACCCACGCAGCTTAATAAAAGGCATCATTAATTAGATAAACAGATAGGTAAGGGAGAAATGCAAGAAATTCCCCGTAATGCATTCCACACAACCAGGATATTCACCTATAATACTTTTTGTTTCAATTTGCTCAGTATATAAACCCATTAGTGATCAATCCCTGGCATGGATCCAAGATTGCTACCATTAAACTGAAAGGTACATATTCTTATTTTATGGACTTATTATTCCTGATTTAGTAGTTTGCAAATACACACAGTAGGGACTGGTAGAGGAGACATTTTCTGACATTTCTTCAAAACATTTCTTCAATAAGCTGATATTTAGAAGATTTGGCACCAGACATCAAAAAGGCGTGCTAACACCATATACGTGCCTTCATGCAGAACGTTTAATGTTGATGTGTATTACATGAATGCACTGTTAGGAAATTCAGAGAGAAGTGATAGACATTAATGCCAAAAGAGTCGAATCCAATTTCAGGAGTTAGCTTGTTATATGGTTGAGGAAAATTGTACCTCTTTCCCACCAATTTCAAATCAGTTTATGGTTCTAGTTATTAAGATTTACTATTTTACTAGCTTTCAATATATCCTCTAGATATTGGTACTTGTTTTGGTAGTTTGCAGGGAGATCTTAGTAGGAGTGGCAACCACCCAGAAGGGATTAATTCACAAGCACTTGGTTTAGAAGCAGTAAGCATGATTTCATTTTTTTATACACAACAGATCTGGTTGATAATTGCTAATGATCGATTTAAATCTGAACTGGGTGGAGTTTGGTCAATGGGTATTTCTACCAAGCAGAAATAATATTTCAAACACAAATGACCTTTCATTGACATACAACTATGGAAAGGGCTATTCTGTGCCTTTTGGGGTAGCATGGTAGTCTATGCAAAAAGAAAACTTTATACAATGACAGAAGAAGAGTCACTTTTCCCCCCTAACAGATGGCACAGCTGGTGACAAAGGACATTAAACACTAGTAGATTCGCTGAGGTATGGTTGCTTGATGGAGGATTGGGAGGCCACACACACACATACAGGCACTCACAGGGATATTCTAGAACAGCATTCATATCCTAGGTTACTTAAAGTGAAATATAAAAATAAAACAGGGGAAAAATCACATTCTCAGCACTGGGCACTATAAATACATCTATGCATGTACATTTAGGAAATGGAAAGATTGAGCAAAACAACACCAATACTTAGATTTGACAACATGGATTTTCTTTTCCTTTCTTCTCTTTCTTTATGTAGAGTGGGGGAGGGGAGAGGAGCACTCCTCTCTCCACTCCAACCATGAAAACATTATCTACCTTTTTGTGTTATAGCATTCAAGTGAATGAATGACCTGTTGGTACACCTGATTGGCTTGAGTTTCATGTCTATGCATTAGAATAAGACCCATCATTCATGAAAATGGCTAAAGAACCCACAGCAGTTTGAGGGAACCATCCTGAATGTTTACTGCCTTAATTCCCCAGGAGAGGCAGGAGAGTCTTTCCAAGCAGTTTCGAAGTTTGCATAAGTTTAGAAATAGAGAACTTTTCATTGATCAGAAGAGGTTCATTGTTTTCAACATGTGGAGAATATAGCATACCATATGTATGTGGTGCTTTCCACTAGAGATATACAGATATGTATAAAGTATCTAAATGCACTCTATGCGAACATAGTTTTAACTCAATGAATGAGTTGGCATCCTGATAATCACTGATAGACAATCTAAGTGCTCAGTAATTGGTACCAATCCTGTAAGGGCTGTTGTACATTTCACATCACCCAAGTATCAGGGATCCTACAGAATCCCCCCTTTTTTCTTCTTTCATGATGACACTGATTGTCATGGATCTTCTTTGTGCTTTTGCATAATGCCCATCCTGGATGTAACATAAGTTCACATACAAAACTTGGGACATCTGAAGAAACGCATGCTGGAATTACAGGCAGGACCCTATGACCATGCACAAATTATTCAGAATTGTTTTCTTCCAGACTGACATCAACATGCACCATTGGGTATCTTATTTGGTCCTGTACAGTGAGGGCTGGTAAGCAGCAGCTGCTACCGTGGTTGCTTCTGACAGAAGGATTTTACCTTCATAGATAAGAAGGAGCCCCGTACAAAATAAAGCAAAAGCAGAACAAAACGAAAATGACCTCTCCCCACCAAACACCCTGCAAATCCGATCTTGTCTTTGCCATTTTGATGTGAGGCATTTTCCTTTGAATGATGCTCCTTTCCTCTCCTGGTATTTCATATAACATTGTCTTTAAGGGAGACAGACTAGTGCCTGAGGGCTTTTCGTAACCAGTGGAAAAGTTCTTCTTTGTAATACTTTTGCCATCGAACATTGGCTTCCACAGTCTCCACAGCCCGGGAGAAGGATGCAGCTGCTACCCCATCGTAGTTCTTTATGAAGTTTTTCAGCTGGAAAGAAAATTTTATTTTATTTTAGATAAAAGTTCATTGATATTTTTTGTTTTTCCATTACCTAATTTTCCCCCTATAGCCTGCCCTCCCCTCCGAAAAAGCCACCAACATAACAAATATTTTTTTAAGATAGAAGGTGGAGGAGAAAAGAGAAAAAAAACATCAGCAAAGCCAATTAATACATCAAAAAAAGCCTGACAATATTTCCAGTGTTTAACATTCATGGACCCTACCCCCTACAACACTGCAAAAGATGAGGGAGGTGTCTCCTCATATCTCTTCTTTGGGGCCAAAGGTATCCTTGTAATTCTGCAACATTCATTTTCATCAGTTTTTTGATAGTTGTTCTCAGAAAAATAATTTTTAATGGTAAATTTTTATGTTGTGAAAACAATCTCATAGCTAACATACATAAATCAGAATCCCTTAGGATCGGGGGAGAAGAAATGCAATATAGCATATATTGCACTGCTCTCTGAGTCAAGGAGATCTAGGTTCAATTCTTGTTTTATGCACTAACAGTGAGATCACCCCCACCCCCACCTCCAGGCCATTGTACCCTTGTTGGCCTGCGGCTTCTCATCTGTACAGTATAGATGCTTAGTTCTATAACAGTCACTTCTTAAGAGTATTGTGAGGATCCAGTGAGATAAAGTACATGAAAGAACCTTGCAAATCATAAAGTGACTTCTCAATGGCAGCTATTATTACAATTAAACCTCTATATTCATTAGAGGAGCGATGGAGATGTACAAAGAGAGTAATATGATCAAGTCCTGGCCTGCGTGTTTCTTAGCTGCAGTTACTTCGAACAAGTCATTTAAATTTTTTGAGCCTTTTCCTCATCAGGGAAATGGGGAGGAGGATCTTGTGTTATCTTCCTCTCAGAGTTGTCATGAGGATAAAGTGAGGTAATGATTGTAAGAGTGCTGAGTAAACTGTAATGGGCTGTACAGATGTAAGATAGAATGCTTGTTAATGAGATGCAACATGATAACAGATCCTGCCAATTAGGTGTGACATGATTGGAGTTTGGGGGCTTGTAAGGGAAAGAAAGAGAGGGGGGCAGAGCAATGTTTTCTGCTTAAGTAGCTCTTAATGCACCTATTTGTTTCCTGAACAAATATGAGAACAGACATATTGAATTTGTCGTTGTGATGGTGGCAATAACTAATGACAATGAAAAAGGCATGACCAGAGTAGTTCAGGTGCTATAAAGTACTCATTGGAGTAGGGAGAATAGCCTTAAGAGGATCTGTGGTGTCACCTTCTCGCTGACAGTCTGTTTCCTCCACATTTTGGGGGGAGAGACTCCTGGTTCTTCTCCTTCTGCTCTGACCACTCCTTCTCTGTTTGCTTTGCTCGAGACTGAGTGTGAACTCAATTCAATAAACATTTATTAGGTGACTACTATGTGCTAGGCATATGGCCAAGTGTATAGTCATCCAGCTTGTGCCTACTAACTATGGGTGTCCCACAGGGTTCTGTCCTGGGTCCTCTTCTCTTCTCCCTCTATACAACTTCAATTGATGCTTTCATCAACTTTGATAGATTCAGTTATCATGTCTATACTTTTTCTCACATTTATCCAGCCCTAACCTCTTTGATGACATCCAGTCTCATATCTCCAACTACTTATTAGACATCTTGAGCTGGATATCCAGTAGATATGTAAAACTCGACATGTCCAAAACATAACTCATTATCTCTCACCCTACCTTCCCTATGACTGTAGGAGGCGGCATCATCCTTCTAGTCCCTCAGGTTCACAGACTGTCATCTTTGATTCTTCACTATCTTTGTTGCCAAAATCTGTCGATTTCACCTTTGTACCATCACTCAAATGTGCCCCACCTCTCTCTTCTGAAATTTTCACCATCCTGGTGCAGGTCCTCATTTGCTTATACCTGCACTACTGCAATAACCTGCTGGTTTTTATGCCTGCCACGAATTTCTTCTCACTTCAATCCATCTTCCATTCAGCCTCCAAAGTAATTTTCCTAAAGCCCAGGGCCAGCCATGTCTCCTTCCTACTGAATAAACTCTAGTAATTCCCTATAACCTCCAAGAGCAATACAATATCATTTGTTTGGTGTTCAAAGCACTACATAACCTAACCACCCCCCCCCCTCTGTGCCTGCCTGTCTGTCTGTCTGTCTGTCTGTCTCTCTCTCTCTCTTTCTCTCTCTCTCTCTCTCTCTCTCTCTCACACACACATCTTTCCAATCTTCTTAAATCTTATACCTCACACACACATACACACACATTCTTTGATAGTAGCCTCCTTTCTGTTCCTCAAATTAGACGTTTTCTCAGTTCTGGCCATTTTCATTGGATATACCCACATGCTTGGAATGCTTTCTTGCCTCAGCTTCACCTCATGTTTTTCCTGGTTTCCATCAAGTCCTAGCTAAAATCCTACCTTCTATAGGAAGTTTTCCCAATCCCACCTATTTCTAGTGCCTTCCCTCTGTTGATTACTTCCTATTTATCCTGAATATAGTTTGTACATATTTGTTTGCCTGTTGACTCTTCTATTATATTGTAAGCTCCTTGAGGGCAGACATTCTGCCCTTCTTTGTATCCCTAGTATTAACACAGTGCCTGGCAAATAGCAGGTGCTTAGTGAAAGCTTACTGACTGACTACTAGCATTATACTCCAGAGAGATCAAAGAAAAAAGACAAAGTGTCCTATGTACCCAAATATTTATATTGACACTTTTTAAAATAGCAAAGCCCTGGAAATTAAGGGAGAGCCCATAATTCAGGAATAACTGAATAAATCATTCTAAGTGAATGTAAAGGAATACTATTGTGCTATAAGAAATGTGAAAGGAGTGGTTTCAGTGAAACCTTGGAAGATTTTTGTGACTGAGGCAAGGAAAACAATTTATATAGCAATACTGTAAAACAAACTGCCTTGAAAGACTAAAGAACTCTGATCAAAGTAAGGACCAATTATGATTTCAGAAGACTGATGGTGAAGCAAACTGGCAACATCCTAACAGAAAAGTGATGCACTTAGATTGCAGACTGAGCATGTTTTCTTTGGACATGCCCAATGGGGACATATGTTTTGCTTGACTGAAAATTTGTTGCAAGAGTTTTCTCTTTCTTTTTTCCCCCTTAGTGGTATAGAAGGGTTAGGATGCACTAGTTGGTAGTACTGAGACTGGATCCATACATTGTGGAAAACATTTTGGAATTATGTGAGAAAATCTGGCAAACTGTTTATAGTCTTTGACCCAGTGATCCCACTACTCAGCAAATACTCCCAAGGAAATCAATGACTCAAAAATAGAAATAAAGTTTCTATGCCATTATTTCACAGAAATGTGTTTGTATGTGTGTGGTATAGTAGTAGTAGTAGTAGCAGCAGCAGCAGCAGCAGCAGCAGCAGTAGCATGACTGGAAACAGAATGGCACCCATAGATTTAGAAATACCTGATAAAACTGTAGTGTGTAAACTGCACCATGAGAAATAATGAATAAGAAGAATTCCGAGAAACATGAAAACTTTGTATGAAATGATGTAAAGTGAAGGAAAAAAGACAGAACTAGAGAAATATATACACAATCATACCAAAAATTGGAATTAAAGCAACATTAAAGGCATCTGAACTTGGATCAAATGCAATGACCAATTCTAGTATCTGATCATTTCACCACTCTCTTCAAACCCCAATTGAATAAACTCCAGTGGCTCTCTATTACCTCCAATATCAAATATAAAATCCTGTGTTTGGCTTTTAACGTCTTTCGTTATTCAGCCATTCACTTCTTTTCCATTCTTTTTAGACCTCAGCCAAGTCCATATACTCTGCATTCCTATGACAATATCCTTTTGTTCTTCTTCGAACACAACACTTCATCTCCCGATTCCAGGCATTTTCACTGGCAGTCCTCCATGGTTGGAACTCCCTCCCATCTCATCCCTGCCTCCTGACTTCCTTGGCTCCTTCTGAGCATCTGCTAAATCTTACCTTCTGCGACAAACCTTTCCCATGTTATCTCCATTTTATTCTGCCCAATATGTTTATATGTAGTGGTTTGCATATTGTTTCCCCACTAAACTTGGAGCTTCTTAAAGGTAGGGACTGGTTTGGCTTTTCTTTGTATTCCTAGTGCTTAGCACAGTACCTAGTACATGTTAGGTGCTTAATAATTGCTTGTTGACTTGAGTAGTGTCAGAAGACAATTAACAATATATGCCTCTCTCCTGTTAAGGGATTGAGAGGACAAGAGATGGTAATACTATTTTTTTATAATTTGACAGGTACAGTCATGGTTTTGGTCAGTTATGTTTAACTAATTTCCATTGTTAAAATGGAAGATAATATGGGAGGTATTTCAAGATATGAGTATGATATTAAAAAGCATCATTTTTAGAAGAGCTACTTGAAAATAATTTTTTAAAAGTTTGAACTTTGTACATCTGAAAAAAAAATTCTCCCTGTTGCCCAAATTAAGGAATTAGATGAGGGGATTCTGGGCAAGTAGGGAAACAGAGTTATGGGTCAAAGGATAATATTCTTAAGATTAGATATGTTATTTGGATCAATCATTGTGCTAATCAGATTTCTAAAGAAACATAATCTGGTATAGATGAGGGACTTAAACGATGACTACAAAAATATTCTCAATTTTGAAGGATTATTAAATTTCAAAGGCCACTCATTTGGTTGTGGATTAGTGATAATTTATTTAAAGATTAAATTCTTGCTTCCCCATCCCCTTTTTACCCCTATTTGTTTTAAGAAAGTGACAACTAATTTTTATTTATAAAGTTAATAAAAAGAAATTTAAAAGGGCTACTTGTACCAATGGAACTTCATTGCATATAATGTGTGGTGGACACACACTAATTATATGGATGGACAGTTATCTTTTGCTTATAGTCACTCATTTCCTTTTCCCATGAGACTATCTGCTTTCTCCCCTTCCCTTTTTTCATAACTGGTCTGAGCAGTGAGAGAAGTATAACGTAGTCCTCTATCACAGAATAATATACCAAGACTAAGTCATTATTCAGTATTCTAGTATTTATGTTTTGGATGTTAATTTTCTTTTCTGTACAGTTTTATTTATCTGCACCGCTTTTCTATTATAGATGGGTCAAAGTGCTATGTACATTGGACAGTACATACTACCCTTAAGGCTGGTACAGGGTAGTATAGAAGGGACCTAGACATCCGCTAGTCACACCTGCTTATTTTAAAGATGAAGAAACTCAGCCTAGGGAAGTTAAATGACTTGCCCAAGCTCATACTGGTAGTAGTTTTCAGAGGTGAAATTTTAATTCAGGTTTTATGACTGACTCTAGAACCTGGCCCCTTTCCACAGTACCACATGCTGCTTCATGTGTTCACCAATGGAAATTTTGCTCAACTGCTCTTTTTTTGTAATTACCACAGAATGCTCACTATGGATGGTCACCTCACGAAACAAATATGTTTTAGAAATGTGGTTGAATAATAGGATCATAGATCTAGAGATGGAAGGGTCCTCGGAGGATATCTAATCCAACCACTTCAATTTACAGATGAGAGAATGAGGCCTAAGTAGATTAAATTGTTTACTCAAGGTCATAGAGGTAGTAATTATTAGAAATGGGATTTCGACTTCGGTTTCTTGATGGTAGAGCCTATCATGCTAATGGCTGTGATGATCAGTTTATATATAAGTGAATAAACTATCAATTTAAGAAATGTGTTTTATCCCCTATCTTAAAGTTCAGCAGATGGGGGCACTACCCAACCACCAACAGATCTTTGTCTCCTCGTAATAACTTTCCATAACAGTGCAGGTTATGGCTGGCTAAATGATTCTCTGGTCTCCAGATTACTGACTGCAATTAAAAATACTTTATTTAAATAAAGAGAAAATTGAAGGCAATCATTAATTAAATTGCTCTTCCTTTTTACTTAAGGACACGAAAGAAATGTCTTCAACTTAGTTTCCTTTATTTTGAGAGGAAAAAAAAACCTCAAAAAAAGTGCAAATGCTTTCAAAACACAAATCCTTCAGGGTTGGGAACACACAGAGCAGGGATAAAAATTGAATTTCAAATCAGAGTAATCAGAGACTTGGATAGCTTAGATCAGGGTATGAAGTTTTTAACGTAAAAATCAATCCATAAGAATTTGCTAAGTGTTTACCATATGCTAAGCACTGTGCCAAGGATTGAGGATAAAAAAGAAAAAAAGAAAAAATAGTTCCAGTCCTTAAGGAAATATATTCTAATGGGGGAGAAAAATATACATACAGAGTAGATGTAAAAGGACAGTGACTAGGAGCTTGGGTGAGGTTGGTGAGCACCAAGAAAGGTCTCTTGCAGAAGGTGGAACTTGAGTTTGGTCTTAACAGAAGTCAGGAATTCTAAGTGGCAGAAGTAAGGAGGGAGATTATTCCAGGCATGGGGGCATCAAGTGCAAAGGTACAAAGATAGAAAATGAAGGGATATGTGAAAGGTAGCAAGTAGAACAGGAGGGCTAGAATGTAGCCATGGAAAGGAGTGATATGTGAAAAACTGGAAAGGTATGAAGGGAATGTTGTGAAGAGCTGTGAATACAAATACAGGAGTCTACATTTGATCCTTAAAGTATTTGGGAGCCACTGGGGTTTATTGAGGGTAAGGAAGTAACATAGTCAGGTAGATCTACCTATACTTTAGGAAAATAGCTTTGGCAGCTTTATGAGGGATAATGTAGAGTGAGGAGTGAGTTGAGATGGTTATAAATGAGAGGCGATGAGACCCTAACTGGTAGTCTCAGGAGTAGATAAAAGAGGTCAGGAGTAAATAAAAGAGGACATATGAAAGAGATGTTGTGTAGAGGTAGAATAGAAAATATTTGACAATTAATGGGATATGTGATGTGAGCAAGAGCAAGTAATCAAATATGACACTGAGGTTGTAGGCTTGGGTGGTTAGGAGGCTAGTGGCACCCTCCAAAGTAATAAGGAAACTCATAAGGGCAGCTGATTTGGGAGGAAAGATGATTTTCATTTGGGACATGTTGGTTCAGTACATAGCTAACAATCACTGAGGATCTAGAAAATATTGGTGTGTATGAAAAATGAAACTGTGATTAATTGCAGAGAGAGATGCCAGCCTGACTCTGAGAGGTCAGTTCTTCTATTGGTAAAACTTAAGAAGAGCTTGATTAATTCTATTACCAGCTCTCAGTTATTTGTAGTCATGGAATGAGGGAAAGAGCAGAGATATTTGAATTCCACCTGTTTAGACAATATTGAAACATCCTCCCCAATGCACTTTTACTATGTACACTGCCAAGTAAAATTAAATAGTATGAATTTTCAAAGCTATCTAATGAAGATAGGAGGAAGGGGGACAGGAGAGAGAGAGAGAGAGAGAGAGAGAGAGAGAGAGAGAGAGAGAGAGAGAGAGAGAGAAAGGGAAAGAGAAGAAGGAAAAAAACATTGATAACATAGATAATCCATGAACAGCCACAGGAAAACAAAGTCACTTTTGATTTGAAAAATCTCTTTTAAATCTAACAATTAAATTGTAAGTCCCCCAAATCAGCCAATTTTCTTCTTCTGAATTTCTAACCCAGTTGTATGGAATAGAGCCAACTTCCAAGTGTTGGCACCAAATCAATTTGTAATTGTCCCAAACAACGTGTTTTCCACAGAACAAATTGTTAATCTCAATTAGTAATGTCAGACACACCCCCTTCAACACAGACAGACAAATCCATTTGGCTTAAAGACTCTGGGAAGAGGACTGAGTTATTCACATATGCAGGGATCTCTCTTATAGGTGGCTAATTCTGTAGGAACAATAATGATTTACATTTAAGTAACTCATTAAGGACCTCCACAACTGCTCCATGAAGTAGATAGTGAAAATAGTATTAGCCCCATTTTAGAGATGAAAAAATTGAGGCTCAGAGAGTAAGTGACTTGTCCTGTATCACACAGCTACTAAATGAAGGAACTGGAAGTTTTTTTTTTCTTTTTGCCTCTGAGCAAAGCTATATACATACAATATTCAACATAATATTTTATGACTATAACTATAAATTATATGCATAATTTATATATAATCATAAACTATATTACAATCTGCCTTTGTCTATATCTACCTATCCATCTATTTATCACCTATATGCATAATCTAATCTTTACTACTAGTCCATAATAGATATCACAGAATCTTGGAGAATCTCAAAATTGGAAAGGACTTGAGGTCATTGAGTCCAACTTCTACTTACATAAAGATCTTTGCCTACCACACATACAACAAGTTGTCACCAGCCACTTGTTGAAGACATTTATTAAAGTATAGGGAGGAGGAGGTCATCAAGATCTGAGGAAGCCATTGCCCTTTGGATAACTATTAGGAAGTTTTTCTTTATGTTAAGCCTAATTTACTTCTCTGTAGCTTCTACCCTTTGTACCTAGGTTTGTTTTCTGGGGGCAAATACATGTAAGCTAATCACTTTTTCATGTGCTCATCTTTTTAAATACTCAAAGAAATTTATTATTCCCCCACCTAAAGCCTTATTCTAGCTAAATGTCTCCAGTTCCTTCAACCAGTTCTCACACAACATGACCTTGAGGCCCTTAACCGTCCAGGTTGTCTTCCTCTGAGTAGGTTATCAATATTTCCTAAACTATGGTGCCCCGGCACGAACTCAATATTCCAAATACAGTGTGTGACCATCATCTCCCTAGTTTTGGACATTTGGCTCTCTACACAGCTGGTCTGCTTTAATTTACTCAACTACCACATTATACTCTTGAGTAGTTCGGACATTTAGTGTTTGGTGTTGAGAAAGTCACATTTGCCAATTCCATCCTCAGGTGAGCCAGTTAATTACATGAGAGTCCATATCAATGGATGCTACCCTACACTTATGCTGTGCTCTGCCCCCAACTATGGTCTCAAGGAGAAGGAATGAAAAAGGACAGATTGAACAGTTAAACATATCCCTACTACTGAAAAAGGAAAACTCAAAACCTATAATGTTTTAATTATGATTCAATAGCAGCATCTATATATACATATATAATATATATATATATATATACACTCCCCATTACCTACTTATTTGTGAGTCCATTATGGGTAAAGACTTAATTGTAGGTACCTGTTGGCTTACTTGAAAGGACCAAGCCGTGTCAATTGACACTGCAATTTTTTTCATAAATAAGGCAAAGAATATAGAGCTGGTAGGATGAAAATGTTTATTTCACAGTAAAATTATATTATTTCATAATTATTTTTTGAGCAGGAATTCTTCCTGAATTCAAATCTGCCCTCAGACATTTACTAGCTGTGTGACCCTGGGCAAGTCACTTAACCTTGTTTGCCTCAGTTTCTTCATCTGCAAAATGAGCTGGAGAAGGAAATGGCAAACCACTCCAGTATCTTTGCTAAGAAAACACCAAATGGGGTCACAAAGTCTGAGACAATTGAACAAAAACAAAAAATTATTTGGATTTAAATGTGTCCAGATAGAATACATTATAGTAATTTTTTTTGGAAATGCATCAATTGATGTACTTGGTCCTTTTTGTATTGGTTCTTGATTATTTTTAGCAAGGGAAGGGGTTTGTAGGCAAAATTCTCCCCTCTATTTTTTATTATCTATCTACCTATCATCAGATTGTGGCGTAGTTGTTATAAGTCTTCAAGCTTTCATCTGTGACCTAGGGAATGACTGCTGGAGTTTACAGGTCCTTTGTTTACTCTATCATCTGAGTCATGGATGTTAAGATCTGCTCTGAATAAAGCATGCTCCTGCCAATGAAAAAGTGAAGGTGTGAACTTCCTTCCTTGGGCACTGGGTCAGTCTACAGGAAAAGCCTTTTAAACTCAAACATTAAATTGCATTGCCCATTCCCCAGGGGTGTAAGCCAGAGCATGAGCAGACTTAGGGAGAGCAGAAAGCTCTGCTCCCACTACTACCTAGTGAGAGAGAATGCTGAGCCGGGGTATTAGAGTGGACCTGAGCAGCCTAATTCCAGTAGAGAAAATAGTTGAAAATAGATGCTTAAAAAAAATCTCTGAGGCTTAACATCAATCAGCATGATGTATATTCAGTTTTTCTTGTTATTGACTCCTAAGATGTTGACACACCCATATTTAAATGTAGTGTATCAACAGAAATTGGACCTGAGATTTTATTGGCGTACAGAACTTCCAGGTGAAGAAATTTGCTCTACCAGTCCATGTTGGAAACTTCTTTGTAATTTATAGCCTTCAAGAGTTTCTAGAGCTTTGGGAGGTGAAATCATTAGCCTAGGGGCCAATACAGGTAACAGCTGAGACTTGAATTCGGGTCCCCATAGCTTCGAGTTCTCTATCTACTCCGGAGGGTGCGGAATCTGAGGCCTCAAGGCCACACGTGGCCCTCTAGGATCTCAAGTGTGGCCATTTTGCTGAATACAAACTTCACAGAACAAATCCTCTTAATAAAAGGATTTGTTCTGTAAGACTTGGACTCGGTCAAAAGGCTGCACCCAAGGTACATAGAAGGCCAAATGTAGCCTCAAGGCCACAGGTGCCTGACCCATGAACTATCCTATGTTAGCTCTCACATTTAAGTATAGGTACAAAAGTTCAATCAAAGCAAACTAGTGATTTGGGGATTATACACACTACAGTTTTCCCCTCTTTTAGTACTGATAATTGAGATTTACAGAACCAGGGAACTGCCAGTGTGCTATTTTCCACTACTGGGGCAAACTGCAAGCTTGGAGTCTTTCTTGCCTGGCACTCAGAGATGATAAGCGACTTACTGTCACAAAGTTAATTAGTTGGTAGGATTTGAACTCAGATCTTATTTATTCCAACTCAAGCACTCAATCCACTTTGCCGTAGTACCTGGATAGAATTCATTTTTAACTTTTTTAAAAAAAATTAAAAACTATTACAAATATTGATACTTTTCAGGTATGAACTTTTAAATAATTATTTGAGAAAAGCACTTCAGTTTTACTTTTGGCTTTTATAGTTTTCTTCCTTTAAAACACAATAAGAATTAGTCTTCTGGGAAGAAGTAGGAGAAAGGTCCTAAAAGCATAAAGAAATATTTGAAAATATTTACCTCACTGAGTTCACCTTCTGTATTAAGAAATTCTGTGACTCCGCTGATAAGCTTGGAATTCATAAACAGAGCTTCTCCATATCTCCAAGAAAAGAAAAAGAAATATTTCAACATCAGTGGATGCAATGACTTCAGAAATGTCAGGAAAAAAATTTTAATAATCCCGTGGAAGGGTTCCTCTGCCCAAATTCCCCACCCTCATCTTCCACTTCTGGCTTCTAGGTATTGGTCAGTATTTTTTATTCCTTTGCGTACAGAACCTATAAGGTGAAAGGACTCTCACTGTCTAGTTGCTAGGCATGGGAATATTCTTCAAAGGAGACTCCTTGGCTTTCAAGTTAAAATTAAACTTGAAATGCTGAAATGAAGTTGTACTATGCTCCCAAGTCAGTCCTTAAAGAGGAAAACCTTAAAGCTTTTGAACATTAAAGTAGTCCAGCTGCATGCAACCAAGGTTCAGCTGGAGAATAAAAGGACCAGCATCTATATGACTTTTGTCTTTGCTAGTCTTTATTTTTGCTAGTCTCCAGATCAAAATGTTTGTATCATGAAAGCAAACCAACCTCCCCTTTACAACTGCTGACAACAGTAGCTTCTAGTTTGGGGATTTCAAAATAAACTAAGAAGACAACTTAGAAAGGGATATGTTAATGAATACATTTCCTGTTCCAACATTTTAGTTAGGTTGAATATTAAGACCTTTGCCAAATAGACTTTCCTTTAGAGGAAGGCAGGTAGTTTTACCTATGTCCTGAGTTTTCTATGCCTGAAATGATCTCCCTCCGGTCACCTCTTAGAATCCCTGGCTTTCTTCAAGATTCAGTTCAAATGTTTCTTTCAGTACAAAGTCTTTCTTAGTCCCCCGACTCTGATCTTCACCTTGGCCTACTCCAACTGTTAGAGACTTCCTCTCCAAGGTAATCTTCTCTCTCCTCTATGTGCTTTCTTCTACCATCAGAATTTAAACTCCCTGAGGACAAAGTCTTCTTTTTTTGGGGGGGGAATTTCATTTTTTGCAAGCCCAGCTTTCAGTACAGTGGGTCTGATACACAGTAAGTACTAAATAAATGCTTGTCCATTGATTCTAATAATTTGTCATTATGCCATCAGTCAAATCTCTTAAGGGACATTTTACAAAATCAGAAAAGCCCTATTTTATGCAGTCAGCTAACATGGTTGCAAAACAAATTTCCATTGAGGTGTATATTCCAAATGAAAAAGGTTTTGTTATCTTAGTTTTGTTTTCTTAGAGTTTTGTTATCTTAGAGCCCAGGTCCTCTTCAAACACATCAGAAGTGTAAGAAAGCGGTAATGCCCGAACTCTGTGTTACAAGACGTGTTTGTACACTCCCATTTCCCACGAACTCACGGCAAAACACCAAAGAAAATTAACAATAGCCCATGTGCCTAAAGGGAATCAGAATAGAACCAATTTAGAGAGTGATAAGGGCAGCTAGATGATGAAGTGGGAAGAATGCTAGGCCTGGAGTCAGGATAACCTGAGTTCAAATTTGACCTCAAACAAATATCCTGGGCAAGTCACTTTACCCTGTTTGCCTCAGTTTCCTCATCCGTAAAATGAGCTGGAGAAGGAAATGGCAAACACTCCAGTATCTTTGCCAAGAAAACCCCTAATGGAGTCCCAAGGGTCAGGCACAACAAACAACTGAACAAAAAACAAAAAGAGAGCAATTTAATGACTTTGAAAAAGGCAGTTTTATATCCTCATTGCTGGAATCTCACTGGTATGTTGAGGAAAGGTACAGACATATTTACTTCAGTCTGCAGATGTGTGAAGCAATAGAAAGAAGCCTAAGGGCATCAGCCCAGGTAAACTTGAAGACCATTAAGCCATAACTTTTTTAGCCCTGGACTTATTCAGTCTTTCCATAGAACCAATTATCATAATCCATAAAGAACAGGCACCAAATGGTATTTAATTCAATACAAAGATGTTAAAAATGATTTTGCTGGGCTATTGTTAATAAAAATCCTACATCTACTTTATATGTAAATAAACTAATCCTTTGTATAACATAATCTATGAGGTCCACGCTATAGCCTTGACCATCTTATAAGTGAAATGTGTCTCAAGCTAGGATATTTTTAGATGCTCTATTAGCAACAATACTAAACCATGGCTTGAACCTATGTGTAATACTAAATTCTAATCTACAGAAAAAAGCATTAGCAAGAAGTTCTAGTGCTTTATTTTTTTTGTCATAAAGACTTTGCCTCTTTGGCAGTGTGATGATGTTGTCTCTGGATTCCTAAATAATGTTTTGAAATTCATAAAATATATAGGATTATGAAGGAAATAAATTATACTGAAATACTAAACATTTATATATGTCATCTATGACATAATATAATTAATATTTTTTGTAAATTTATAAATATAATTCATATACTCATATATACGTTTAAAAAACAAGTTCATAGACTTTAGATTAAGAACCCCTGTTCCTTGCGTATTAATAGGAGCCTAATTTGAAATAATTTTATATTTGAATGTATATCATTCCCCAGTTCTTTTAAAGAATCTCCTAGATACATGGAACCTTTTGACTACTAAAGTTGCCAACTGCTCTGGGTTCTACACTGAAAATGCAGATAAGAAAACCTATATTCCAGGAGTATAAATACTTTTATTTGACAGTGAGATATCAGTATGTCTAAGAGGGCATTAAGACAAACTAACACATCTTCTTGGATAAGACCTCTTACCCTCAACGTGCTGACAAAGATGTACTTACATATTACGGAACTTGGAAGACATTTCTTTTTTTTTCTTTTTAGAAAGAAAACAACTCTTTTTCTAGACAGTCCTGGGACAATTAAATTGAGGAGGGAAATAATTGCTCTCAGATAATTCTTATCCTTCTATCCGGTATTTACATGCTTGATTATAAATTCAGTTTTAAAGCACCACAGAGATAATCACTGCATTAAATTAACATTTATTACAAAATATTCAAATATTTAATAAAATCAAACACATGGGACTAAAGAAATCTCACCATGAAACAATGAGCCCCTAGAAGGAATATAACTGTGTCTAGAAACCTGAAAAATTGTGTAGGCTCCCTTAACCACAAAACTATCTATTTCATGTGTTGCCAGCTGGTAGTTTTTAAAGATACTCAATAGGGTTATGGGATAATTTATTTAAAGCTGGAAGGAACCATAGAGCCAATTCCCTCATTTTACAGTTGAGAAAACTGAAGCACAGAAAGGTGAAGGAATTTTCTTAAGGTCACACAGCTAGTGTCTAAGGTAAAATTTGAATGTAGGTCTTCATGACTCCAGGTCTATCCCTCAATGCACTATACCATATGTCCTCCCAATAATCTTTCCTAGATAATTAAAATTTTGTCCATTTATCATAATACCTGCATACTTCCTTTACGTTCAGTCATTTCAGTTATGTCTGACTTAGGGTACTGCAAATAATTCCAAGTTTCAAGGAGGTGGATCCTAAACCTTTGTTTGATCCAGCCAGAAGCCCCTCTTTTGGCTACCTTGGAAAAAGTTGAGTCTCACCCCATTGTGTACCACTATCCATATATTTATTCAGGTATGAAAATGTTATCTATATTTCTACCTGGTGTTTAATATCTTCCATTTATCTCTGAAAAACTTCCATGCAAGATCTCTGCCATGTGGATTTCGAGCTACGTGGATTATGACATCAATTGCATCTTGGTCCAATACCACCTCAGAATTCAATGATAGATTCAGAAGCCTTTAAATATAAAATGAAGGTAGGAAGATAGAAAGGAAATGATTTTTAGTCAGTTGATATTTTTCAATCTGAGACAAACTTGTTTTTAAAATGCATAATTGGATTTGTCACATTCTTCAAAGAGGAGTCTAAGGTCAAGGGAATCAGACTAACATTACTTAATAAGAAATAAATTAACTGAATTAAAATTGAATTTAAAAAAAAAAACTACTAGGCTGGATTGACTTGGCCTAGAGACTTTATCCATGACATCCTTGAACTACATGGCTTTTCAGAACTATTCTTTATGTATTGCTATTTATTTGATCATTTCAAAAGAAATTTTTTTAGTGTTCCCAAGGTACAGTCCTTGCCTTTTTAAAATAAAAGTTGTGGCCATATTTGTTTCCCTTAATTTAACTGGCTGATATTTCTTTAACACTTAAAGTCTCCACGATTTTTGTCAGTACTCCTCATAACCCTTCTATGCCCAACTGGACTATTTTGGGGAGATGCTGGGTACCAAAAACAATGGTCAACTCTGATGAAGAGCCTCACTGAATGTAGCTAGGCTGATCCTCCATTTAAGAGATAAGTATAGCACTCGATTCTCTAGTTTTCAGGACTTGTCAGAGGAACCACTCAACTGACAGATTCCTTGAGTATCCAAGGCAGGATCCTGTTGGCCAGGAGGGGACATTAGAGAGGGACTTTAGTCAAGGATGCTAATATGACCACATATTTAAGGAATTTAAATGACCCACCGATTTAATAAGTTTCTGTCATCACTACAAGTTAAGGCTTCCAATAATATTTTCTTCTCAGATACTGCGGTCGTGGAGTGGAATTTCATCCAGATGAACTCCCAGACATCTTCATCTAAAAGTGAAACTCCCGTACAATAGACGATGTCTCTGACATTTAGAGGAATTCTAAAGAAGTAACACAGAGTGGTGTTCTATTAATAAAGCTTTATAATCTGACAATACAGAAATCTCTTTTCCAGTCATTGTGTAAGATGGAATATAATCTTTAAAATGAAAGTAACCTGAGAATGAGGTATTACCTGAAACAATACATTATCTAAGCCATGGTGCCTAGAATACAGTACAGGACAGGGACTGGATCTGTGATTTCTTTGTTATAGGGAACTCCCAGGTAGGGAAACTCCTACCAATGCTGGTTGGTACCTTCTCCACTACTTATACTTTTAGAGAGCTACCTAGAGTACTGGGAAGCTAAATTATTTGTCCAGAGTCACGCAGCCAAAATGTGTTAGAGGTGAAACATGAACCCAGGTCTTCCTGGCTTCAAGATTATGATTTATTCCATTACTCCACACTGTCTCTTGGCACATAGTTGATGCTTAATAAATGTCTCTTGGTTAATAGTAATGGGTGCTCTAGAATATTTACTGAATAAATGAAATTATTTTCTTTCCTTATGCTATTTGTAATCCTTGGTTCAAATGTCACCTCGAACACTTACTAGCTGTGTGACCCTGGGCAAGTCACTTAACCTCTGTTTGCCTCTTCCATAAAATGGAAATAATAATTGCATTTACCTCCCAGGATTGTTGTGAGGATAAAATATTTAAAAAGCACTTGGCTACCACCTAGAATACTGAGGTGTCATATAAATGCTAGCTATTATATAATAATAATAATAATTGTAGTTGTTGATGATTTTCAGCTCATGTGCTACCTGCTACAAGGCCTTGTCTGATCCTTTCGCTCACTGCCACCCCTTCCCCCCCACCTTAGTAATATTCTCCCTTCCACTGCTTAAATTATTCTGTATTTACTGCATTCATATTTTGTATTGTATAGGCTGATTATTCTCTATAGAATTCAAGCTTCTTGAAGGCAAGAGCTGTTTCATTTTTGTCTTTGAATCGCCAGTACTTGCCATAGTACATGCATGGGCACCGTATTGCATAGGCATTTTAAATTAACCATTTAAATTAGTGAATTTAACAAAAAAAATAATTTTTCTGCTTCCAATTTTGGAATTTCATGTAAATTTCTTCTTAAAATAAGTCAAGATACAAAAAATAAATAAATGCCTCAGGAAGGATCAGGATGATTTAATTCATATTTGCCACCATCCATAAATGTTACACTTCCCAGAGGTTCCACTATCACGCATGGTAGTTCTGAGAATGACAAGAAACCACTAGCTGAAAGGACTGGTTGCTTAATTAAGCAAAAATTGGAAATCTCTCAAAAACTAGCAAATAATTCATTCTACAAATGACTGAGCATATAGAGTTCTATCACTCAGCTTATTAACAGATATACTGTATTAGGAGCAGCAGAACATTTGGATGCTGTGAATGAAGCAGGCAGTATTTTTTATTCTCTTCCATTGAACCTGCCACTAAATAAAGCTGACTAATTTTAGGATTGGTGTTAGCGAATTCTTTTACTGGTTTATTGTGGTTGGGGATATTAGCCAATTGGGGGTTTCAATGCTTTTCCCCAATTGGCCCCAGTGGTTTTTCCTCTAAATGGAATTTTCTTAGACACCCCGCAGTTCTTAAACGCAATTATTTTTTTCTCAAAGAACATTCTATTGCAAAAAAATTGTAAAGACTTTGTATAGATTTTGTAAAGAAATGCATTTCTGCTTTGCTAAACACTTGTTAACCTGTTATTAAAATGTCTTTGTTGCATTTATATTGTGGCTAATAACAAAAAGAAAACACTTTCTCTGGGTTAAAGGAAGCCGATATTCCTTCTGAAAAGCAAGAATTACGTGTGAGGTTAGAAGAAACTACACAATAGGAGAAGGTGACTTGATGCCCATTAGTGAAACTGTCTTTATCTTGATGTCTATAGGTGGGTCTTTTTTTGTGCATAATGAAATAGAAACAAGACCAGGATATTGTGATAGCAAAACTAATAGCATTTACATGGCACTTTAATGTTTGCAAAGTACTTAACATATATTGCATATATGTAAGTATATTTACATACATTGCAAAGCACTTTGCATATATTGCAAAACACTTTACATATATTATCCTATCTCATCCTTTGAGGTAAGTGGCATTATTATCACCTGTTTTACAAATTAGGAAACTGAGGCTAAAAAAGTTTAAGCGACTTGCCCAGATTAACCCAAATAGTGAACGTTTGGGTGATTTCAGCTTGGGTTTTCCTCAGATCCAGCATCCACTGAGCCATGTAACTGCCCTGAATTTATATGCACAATTAATCCCAGTCTGTAGAGCAGTAAGAACACAGAGAAGTTGGCAGTGTCAACTGGGAAAAAATACTAAAAATCAGGCTTTCCCCAAAGAGTGGAAGTTATAATTCCTTTGTTTTCATAAATGCTTTGTACGACTGGCAGGCAGAAGGGGAAGAAAGGGCATTACTTGGTCTTTGCTGACAGATATGGATGGTGTATTTAGAATTAACCAACAACCTAATATTGCAGATGAGGAAACTGGGGCTAGTAGAAGTTAAAGAATTTGCCCAAGGTCACACAGACAAGAAGTGGCAAAGCCAGACTTTGGCTCATTTTCTTTGTCATATTATGGGATGAAAATGAAAATCGTTGGTCTATTTTGAAGCAACATTAAGATCCTAGAAGTGGTTTTAGTCCATGAGCACCAAGGAAAATTATCCCTGACTCACAGAATCCCTGGCCTGTAAGCTTCAGGGCATCTCGTCCAGTCTACCCAACCTTCACCTGAACAAAAATCCCTCAATATCGCAGGTCACAGATTTACATCGGAAAAGGACCTTAAAGATCATTGAATTCCAATTCTCTTAATTCACAGATTAGGAAACTGAGACTGAGTGAGGTAAAGTGACTTTCTCAGGATGGCAAGTAAAGCCTCTGAAGCAGGATTCAAACCCAAATCTTCCTTTTATTATCAGCATTCTGTTGACTACACCACATTGCCTCTAACCCAACATAATAATATCACAAATAGTTTATAGTGTTTGAAGGCACCACATAAAGTATATTAATAAAGCGTAGATAAAGCACCATCACCATTTCATATATAGTTGAGGAAACCGAACCTCCAAAATGCTTAGGTAACTTATCCATGGCCACACAGCTACTAAGTGTTAGAGGCAGGATTTAAGCTCAGATGTTCTGGACTCCAGGTTCAGTTCCCAGTCAACCACTGCTCTCCAAACCTTCCCAACATATCCAACAAATGATCACCTACCCTTTGTTTAAGAATGATAATAATATCATTAATGATAATCAATTATATGGTGCTTTAAAGTCTGTGAAACACTTCATACAAATAAATCATCTCATCTGAAGATCTCCATTGAGAGGATACCCACTACCTTACAAAATTGTCCATCCCACACTAATTATTAGGAAGTTTTTCCTTATGCCATGCCTAAATTGTCCTCTTTGAAGTTACTACATAGATTTCTTGGGTTGTGTCCATGAAACAAGAGAATAAACTAGTTTTCCATATGCTGTCTTTGAGGTCTGATGCCACTTCCTCCTGAGTCTTCTCTTTTTCTGGTTATACAACTTTGATTCCTTCAACCAGTCCTCATTTGGAAAGGCCTGAAAGTCCTTTGCCATCTTGGTTGCAACCCCTCTGGATGTTTCCAACTTATCAATATCCTTCCCAGATGGCTCCAGAGGAGAAAGTGGGGGTGGTGACTTTGCACAGCCCTCCCTCACTTAAATCCAATTCACTTGTATGTCATGGCATCACCTCCAGTTATGGTACTCTTTGAGAACGAAGGACAAACGAGGTCAATTCTTAAAATGTGGTTCACAAAAAGGAACACAGTCCTTCTGATGTGGACTAATTCTATTATACCCCTAAATATTACATTACATTTCTCAGCTTAAAGCTCCATGATGACTCTGGCCTAATTTCAGTTCACTAAAACTTCGAGATCTTTATCAGATCAATCAAAAGGCATTTATTAAACACCTACTACATGCCAGGCACTGTGGATATAAAGACAAAGATGTAAAAGAACTTGACCTCAGGGAGCTTTGATCTGACAGTGTGAAATAAAACGTACATATATTTGGCACTTAACAAACAAAGTACCTGGCACATAGTAGGTGTTAAATAAATGACTGTTGATTTGCATATTGTTATCATTTAGTCATTTCAGCCATGTCCCACTCTTCATGACCCCATCTGGGGTTTTCTTGGCAGATATATTGGAGGGATTTGTCATTTCTTCCTGCAGCTCATTTTACAGATGAGGAAATTGAAGTAAACAGGATTAAGTGACTTGCCTAGGGTCACACAGCTAGTAAGTGTCTAAAACTGGATTTGAACTCAGGATTTGACTCCAGGCCCAGTACCCTATCCACTGTGCCACCTAGTTGCATATGTATACACACACACACACACACACACACACACAGACCAAATATAATTTGTGCGAATAGGACCAGTAGCTGATGAAATAAGGAAAAGCCTGGAATAAGTTTTGAAGGAAAGTAGAGATTTTAAGAGGAAGAGGTATGGAGGAGTTCACTCCAGACATGACGATAGCCTGCCTAAGGCACAACAATCGAAGACGGAATATTGCGTGTGAGGGACAGCAAGAAGACCAATATGGATAGAACATCAAGTTTTGAAGGGATGTAAACCATAATAAACCTGGAAAGGTAGGTATGGTAGAGTTAGACTGCTAAAAACTAAATGCCAATGAGCAAAGTATGTATTTTGTCCTAGATGTAACAGAGAGATGCTGGAGTTTACTGAGCATAGGAGTAACACAGTCAGACCTGTGCTTTAGGAATATCACCTTGACAGATGAACTTTTATTTAGCCATGTCTTCCTATACTGTCCTTGTGAAGTTGAGTGAATCCAAGTGTAAGTCTTGGCACTTAGCCTTATTAAATTTCACCTTAGTCGATTTGGCCCAGTGTTCTAGCCTGTCAAGACGGATCTGGATCTTTCTTTTGTCATCCACTATGAAAGCCGGCTGCCCCGGTTTATTGTCTCCCGGAAATTTAACGAGCATACAATTTATGCCCTTGTCCAAGTCACTGACAAAAAATGTTGATTTCCCAGTAATTCTGAAACAGCAATGCAACACTTCTTGTAAAGAATTCCACTGGAATTAATATACTTCTCAGAGGAACTATGAGTACACAATTCAGCTTACTAATGTGCTATGTCTTGAATATTATAGCTTAATCAAACCATAACAGGGAACTTCTTTATTCACACTGATTAGAAAATTAATTTCCAAAATTAGGCATTAGCATCCTCTCTCTTTCCATGTAATACAGACATACATATATATGAATATATATACATACATATATGTGTATTTGCCAGAATATATTTTGTTAAATTACTGTGTTTTTAAAATTACTCTTGCTTCTCTGTCATGCTCTGTAACCAATTATTTTCCAAGTCAACTTGATTACATCTTGGTGTTATCTTTCTTGGAGGTTTTTGTTGTAGGCCCTATGACTTTGTTAACTTCTTCTGACTTTATGTTTTGGTCTTCTTTGTCACCAAAGAAGGATTCCAGAGTCTGAGACTGAATTTGGGTGTGTTTTCGCTGCCTGGCCATGTTCCTAGCCAACTTACTTAACCCTTGGGTTTTTCAGAGGGGTATGACTGCTTGTAGACTAAAGAGTTCTATGTTCCACGCTTGGGCGGATGCGCTGCCTCACCAGCCCTCCTCCTTCCCCAAGAACCCCCTTCCTGGACTGGGCTTAAATCTTCAGCAGGCTCTTCACTCCTACTCTGATCAGACACTTAATTCCTCCCACCAGGTGGGGCTGGGGCCAGAAGCAACTACAGCTGTAGTTCTAAAGCTGCCCCACCTCCGCTGCCCCAGGGGCGGTGGCCAAACTGCAAACTCAGTCCCCAGCAGCTTTTGCCACTAACCTTCTCTATTTTCTTTGCTGTTTGTGGGTTGTGAGGTCTGGTAAATGCCACAGTTCAGTAATTCAGGATGCTATGAGGCTCTCACTCCTGGAGGAAGGTTGGCTTGAGACTCTGGTCAGCCACTCTAAGAGCCTCCCTGCTCATCAACCCAGATGTTGATGGCTTCTTGGTAACTATGAATTGTATTTGGTCTGTTTATAACGTATGTTTGTAATTTGTTTGTATTTACTCTGAAGTTCAGGGTGCTGGTTTTTACCCCTGAACTAAGTGAATGATATTTGTATGTTGTATTGAAATAAGATTATTAACCCCCTAACATTACTTTTCTTAGTAAAGCAGATCAAAAGAACCTGTGCTGGCAGTGTTCGTGTTGTTGAGCTTGTGTGGGTCTTTCACCCCCACAGCAGCTGCTAGTCGAATTGTTACAACAACAACAACAACACACACACACACATATACGTGTGTGTGTATGCATATATATATACACGCACACACACACATATATATATACACTCACATACATATGTGCATGGTAGTGTTTAATGCCCTGTATAATTTGACTGCAACTTTTCTCTCTAGCTTAATTTCAAACACTTTTGATTTGATCAAACTTTGGTTCAGTAGTCGTCAAGTTCTTTCTTTTATTTCCTCTAAGGAAGCCATCCCTAAAGCCAGTGCCAGGAAAGTATCTCCATCTATTGCAAACTTTATCCTTCAAAGCCCAGCTCAGGTGCCTCAGATACCTTCTCCTCCATGAAAGCTTCTCTGTGCCTCTCAATTGAAAAGGAACACTTCTTTCCGAATTTCACGGGACCTCATTTCTGGATCTTTCCTTTGCTCTTATTTTAATTTGTGTCATTTATTTGTGTGCACGTTGCCTTATTCTCTATTTAAGATTGTAACTCCTTTGACAGCAAAAGCTTCAATGTTATCACACTGGTATTCTCAGAGTGTAGCACAGAATCTGGCATGAAGTAGACAATAATTGTTTACCTATTTTGGATAATGAAGTAATATCAGCAGCAGCACTAATGCGAAAGGTATACATAAATTACATTGCCTCCACTTTCCAAAGATTTACTAACCACTTTTTTTTAAAAAAAGAGGGAGAAATAAATCTAGGCCAACATGTACTTCAGGAAGGCAGCAGATGGTAGTAATACCAAGTTCCTTACCAACCCAAAGCTCCACAGAGTAGAAAAGAAATGTACAAACTTTACAGCCATGATACTTGGAGCCACCATAGATGTCTCATGCAACTTTTTCTCATCAGAATTTTATCCATATTTTATCTTTTTGACAGTTAAGTTTGGCTTTTCCTTAGCACTTAGTGCCTGGAATATTGCAAGTGTTTAGTAATATACTGTCAATATAGGGAAGACATGATTAGCCACAAGACCCTGGAATTCATCTTGTTCATTAACATGGAGAGGATGTTTATTAAGGAGCAATCTACATCCATCCATCTATCTATCCATCTATCTATCTATCTATCCATCTATCTATCTATCTATCTATCATCTCACTAGAGGACTCCCATTGTTGCAAATTTATTGGAGGACATAGACAAAATTCACACAAGAAGGACATGTAGGGATGGACTGAGAATCAATGAAAATAAAGCACAATTTCATGAGCATTGTTTAAACACAGTGTCAGGCACTTCAATATTTGTTAGTAGTTGATTAGGCTAGATCAAGGTCTCGAGTTTCCCTTCAGTAGCTATATAAGCCATAGTCTCTCTCCCTACTTATATTTGAAATGATACAAATGACTCTGTGATCTCAATTCAGATGTTTCCCCCTAGAAAATAGATTGTGCCCCATCCCTGCCTACCCATCCTGTGGAAATCTCATGCATTTCCTTCCATAGGCTCGCCCCAGATTGCTATTCAAAAATTGAGGGCCTTCTTCATTTTCTTGTCACATCAAGAAGCTATCAATAGAACACCAGGGCAAGTTTTTTTGGGTGTAAAATAAAGTCATTAAGACCAAATGAAATACACACACACACACACACACACAAACACACTCTTTCATAGCACAAGGAGCAAAATCAGCAGAACCTATAGCAATGAGTGGTATAAATGACTCCTAAGAGAGGCCTGTAATCAATGATACAGACAGAGGGGGTTCCTCTTTATGAAAATGAAAATTGTTTATAAAAAGGTGAACATCTCCAAAAACATTTATCTTTAACTGCTGCTTCAAAAGTTAACCTCTAATTGAATTCTCTCACATTTGGGAATGAAAACTTTTTCCCCTTATTTAATCATTAAAGTATATTTTGTTGGCTACAGATGAGACCCAATATATAGAGAGAGTCACCACCAGGAGGCCCTTA
>CM053623.1:200229146-200298530 GCA_028646595.1 Phalanger gymnotis
GGGGTGGAAATGGGGAGAAAATTTGTAATTCAAACGCCTGTGAAAATCAATGCTGAAAACTAAACATATTAAAAATAAATTTAAAAAAACATCTAAGGGAATCTTGCTGCAAGGCTGATGGAAAAGTCCAGTGGTCCATAAAGTAAATTGGTAGGGCAGAGGGCAAGGTCTGGTGGTCCTGGCATTAAAAAAGAGTAAATAAATGAACTTTTAATTATTAAAAAAAAAAGAAAATGGGACAAAATTTTGTTCTGAAACTCAATTGTGGTAAATCAGAACTGAATACAAACTACATTTGTATCTGGCATTAAGAAATGAATGATATTCTGTATAAGATAATATGGAAATGCAATCAACTGAATTGATGTTATATGACTGGTAATGAGTTTTATTTCATGTTTTAAATACATATTGTGTATGTTATTACTCTGTTCCTGAAATTTTTGTGAAATTTGTTAAACTAATATATTAACCAGGGTCTGGATTAAAAGAGTAATTTATTTTTAAAAAAATGTTATAGGGAAGAAAGATAATGTGTTCAATTATGATTAATCGGCATATTAAAAGTTCAGGGGACTCTAAGAGTCTGAGCTATAAGTCTAGGTTCTGCCACCACCAACAATCATTTATTAAGCACCTACTACGTGCCAGACACTATTAAAAGCTAATGGCCAAGTGCCATCAACCAACTATGAATGACTTTAAGCAAGTCACTCTTTCTGGGCCCAACATTCCTTGATGTAATATGAATGGGTAAGAAGAGATGTTACCCATTGTTGTATCCAAATCTATGATTCTTTGATTATTTTCATTGGCAGTTACATCAATAATATATTGAAATATTAGTCAAAACTAATTTCAAAGACTAAGAAACTGGAATTGTCAAATCTTATATAGTGTTCTTTTCTCCATAAATGTCTTCATTTTCCATTACTTGTGCAACTTTTATCATTGAGATGCATGGCTTTAATCTTAAATTTTCTCACTCATTCTTATGCAAGGTCATTTGCTTAATATGTCTGAAAAATGAAAGCTCCTTCATTTTGTATGTATCTGGGGACAGATCTTTAACTTCTCTCATCCTCAGTTTCTTCTTCTGTGAAACGGGGAAAGTAATAGCACTTACATTACAGGGTTGTTGTGAGGATCCAATGAGACAACATGTGACTAGAATTCCACAAACCTCAAAGCACCAGCCAGGGTTCAGTTTTAAGCTCTTAGAGCTAGCTGTAGTTATGTCAACGCTCTGAATCTTATCCAAACTTTTGAAATAGTATTTATTTTGGATCCACTTTCTCAATCCAATACGGAAATGTTCTAGTTGTCATTCTTTGGTTGATTTATAAACATAGAAAAAGCAACAACAAATGTAAACATTCCTAATGTCTTTAAGTGACTCCTCAGTATGGTTGTCAGAAGGAAAGGAAAGCAAGATTAATTCACAATATATCAAAGTGCTCCACTTTAACAGATTATTGTATTTCCTTTCATACTTGGAATTCTGTCCCTCCTCATCTCTCCCTCTTTTTCCTGGCTTCCTTCAAGTCTCAGCTAAAATCCAACTTTCTGAAATAATTCTTTCTTCATCTGCTCTAATGTTAATGCCTTTCCTCTGAGATTATTTCCAATTTATCCTGTGTATATATTCTGATAAGTGGTCTATAGGCTTCTCCAGACTGCCAATGGGGTCCCCAATACAAGGTTAGGAATCTCTGAAAGATAGGACTTATTAGGCACAGAAACTGGCCTCTTCTTCTCCCTCTCTCAGAGAAAAAAAAAGCAAAAACAAATTACAGCCCCTCAAATTCTTTTTTTCCTTTTTTCAATTTGAAATTTTATTGTATACTATTCAGAAGTAATATGACTTCACAGATAAATTTATGTACAAATGCAATTGTAAGCCAAGGACAAGAGCAAAATTATTTAGTTTTATACCACAGGTCCCTATGAAAACTGTCTAAAGTTCTGTCTTTCCTGGACTGATCATTTTATTAAAATTTTCTCATTATATCTTCACATCTCTGGGAGACAAGTCCTATTTTCACCATTTCACAGATAAGGAAACTGAGGCTCTGAGGGGTCATACCAAGCTTAAACAGAAGTTTCTTATACTGGAGATAATAAAAAAAGTACAGAAATCATCCTCAGCTGCTCAGCTAAATAACTATCTTAACAATAAAGCAAGGTGAAGTTTTTACATCAGCTTGTAGAAAATGAATGGATAATTTTAAAAAATAGATCCCTAACTATAAGACCTTAAATTTAAGGTACTGCAATAAAGCTTTCATAGGCTCTTTATAGCCACATCAACTTTTACTCCTGTCTTTGCCCATTAAATATGCCACTGAAGTCTGATAAAAGTTCTGGCAGCAGCATCAAAATAGTTTCCTTGCCGTGTCAACAAATGCCCATTGGCAAAGAGAGAACAGAACATTCTATTTCCAGCGGGTAGCCACTTGACCTATGGAATGGATTCTAGGCAATAATGCCTAGATTATGCATATTATGCATAAATGCTTTTAGATGCATATTTTTTGCAGTATTCCAAATGCTTTTCTTTCTCTGGGAAGCCCTTTCATTGGTGGGCCAAACTACATTTGTCCATAGCCATTGAAACTCAACTATAACAAGAAAGAAGATACTGGGACAAAGGAAAGAGAAGGATCACAAGCTCAGACTGCACTTCCTGGTACTTATCCCTGAAAGAAGAATAGACTTGGAGAAACCTGGTATGTAACCCTCCATTTATAGCTCAAGCTGGCTGAATATCTTTGGAAAAGATGTTTGATAACATTTATTAAAAATCTTAATTTTGAATATAGCTATAGCAATACAAGTGGGGATATTATGTGATGGGAACAGTGACAGGCATTAAAAACAAAAGAGATTCCAGAGATAAAGTAAAATTATCTTGTAAACCATTGCACTTTCTTAAAACAGCTTCTGCAATTTAAATAGGGCTGGTTTCCATCATATGTGATAGCCCCTCAAGGGATGAATTAAAATTAATATTCCATGTGACAGTCTTAAGCCTATGTATTATGCTATAATCAGTTTTTACTCATATGGAAGGTAACCATTTTACTATGGAAAACAGTCACATGGTTCTCACCTTCCATCAGAGTTTCAGGTTAGGATCAACAAATGTTGCCTGAACAAGTAATGAGATGGCTAAGAACAATACAAAGGCAGTAATTCTCTCATTGCCAACACCCATTCATTATTTCTTGTTTCCTTCTCTTTCTTTTAATATGTAGCTCAGTCAATGACCAGCTTCCGAGCAAAAGACAAGTCCTAGAATAAATATTCTTTTCCAGTGTGTTATTACTCACTCACTGGAAACCAGATTAATGTAATCTTTCATTGTTTTCCTTCTTAGTTTGGTTTATAAACATTTCTCAAAATTATTTTTTCAGAGATGAATTCCCTGTTTTTCCCATTCTCAGCATTTTATTTTCTAATCAGCTCCAAACTAAAAACAATGAAAACTCATAGAATCATAAAATATTAAATTTGAAAAGACCTCTGTAGAGCATCTATTCTATTCCTCTGCCTACAGGTAAGATAATAACTAAACATATATCTGAAAATGCTTAATGCATTGTCTCCCCCCATTTATTCATTTGCTGATCCTTTAAGGTAGCCTTTTCTTTTGGACTAGATAATTGGTTTCTTTTCACATCAAATAAAACTGTTTTCTAAGAGCAGACCTTTAGGTTTTCTTTGGGGCAGATATTGGGGAGTAGAGGCAAGAGATTAAGGAGTTCTCTAGGTGCTGTCAGGTGAGAGATCATCCTGTAATGGTCAGAAGATGGGGGGAAAAGTAATGGTGGTTACAGACTACTTGTTTCAGAGTTGTGAGGCAGCCATTTGTCAACCTGATAACAATAATAGAGGAGTCTATTGCCTTTCCAGGGCATGTATCCAAGCCATCACAGATAACCTAGCAAGATTTGCCAAAACAGATAACTATGACCCAGTTCTGGTGATTCACGCAGGCACCAGAAGGAACCCAGGAAACATTTCCAAAGATCATTAGGTCCTGGGCAAGAAATTGAAAAATCATAAGGGAACAGGTGTTGTTTTCATCAATACTGCTCACTGACAGCAAGGAAAAGAGCAGAGCAAACCTGATCATCACAAGATGGTGGCTGAGAATGGGATTTGGACATCTGCTACAGAAATGACAGCTCCTGGCCAGGATGGAGTGCATCTAAAAAATCTGGAAGGAATAGTCAATGACCATAGTTTTATAACGGATACATGAGCTTGTGTCCTCGGTGCAAAACAGGAATAATGTATTATGGAAATAAAGTTGTTGATTCTACCCAAGTCTTCTCTATCATTATGAGGGCAGGGAGGGAGGGCAAGACAGAGAGATGGGGGAGGGGCACAGAGACAAAGACAGAGAAAAGAGAGAGCTTGAGGGGCAGAGGCAGAGACAAAGAGACAGAGAGACAGAAACAGAGAAAGGGTAGAGCAAAAAGAGAGACAGAGAGAGGGAAGAGAGAGAAATACAGATAAGAGACAGATAAACAGACAGACAGAAACAGAAAGAGATAAAGAGCACACACAGATGGAGAGAAGAAAGTGAGAAAGAGGTAGAATGGGAGAAGGGGAAGGAATGGGAAAGGAGGAAAGAAGAGAAAAAGGAGAGAAGGAAAGTGAGAAGAGAAGCAAAAGGAGGAAGGGGAGGAAGGATCAGGAAGAAAAATAAGAGGGAAGAAGGGAGAGAATGTAAGGAAAAGAAAGTAGAGAAAAGGGGTAGAAGAGGCTTCAGGTTCCCAAAGGTGGATAAGATGAATGTAAAAGTAAAATGTAACAATTACAATTTTGGAACCATGTTATCCAAAAAAAATTGTATGAGATCCTAACAAAAAAGTCTAAAGGGTAATTCAAGTAATGATAAGTAGAGCAATTAAGGAATTAAAAAAACCCAGTCATTGCAAAGGAAAGGAAAATAGAAAAAGAAGATTTGATTAAAATACACATGAATAAAAACATGATGACAAGGGAAGAAACAAACATGGCAATAGATAAAGAGAGACAAAGATGAGGAACACATAAGAAACTAAAGGTTGGAGAGAGAATAATTCAAGTGGAGGGAGGACAGATTTTAAAGTTATATTGCTAAACAGGAAGCCACCAATGTGGGATTCTTTAATTTTGAAGTAATAATTCAGAACTTACATCTTTTTTGCCACTCAAAATCAGCAATACCCTTAATGGTGCACAGTAAGAAATACTTTAAAACAAATGTAGGAAAATTAAGATATCTATGGCAACCCACCATAAAACAGAGAACAGCAGGCTACTCATATAAATAGCTCAAATAGCACAACCTAATTTAAATCTTAAAAGGTATACAGGTATAGAAGTTGTAAAATGGCTTATAAATTACCCTAACTTCTTCATGGATTCCTGTGTTAAAGATGTGATAAACTGCTTCCTAATAATCATAGGGAGCCTATTTATCCATAGCTTCTCAGCTCACATGCTCTGCACACATCGACACATATTTCTCTTTTTGTTTGTCTAAAGCTAGGGGGATATTGCAAATTCACAGTGTCTGCTAGGTTAGGAACTACACTTTCACCAAAGAGATTAAATGTATTGCCTGAATTGCAATAATTAGGTATCAGCATCTGGGGTTAACTTTTAGATTTGGATGATAATTAATGGGAATGTCACATATGGGTTACAATAATAAATACATACAGAAAACACAGTTTTCATTCAATCTGATTATGGGCAAGAGTAGTTAATGAAAATCCCACTGGGCCACATTAAGTTGCATTTGGGAAATCACATTTTCTGTACCTACAATTTATAATAATCATTATCCTCCTTTCTCTGTTTGTTTTTTAAACAAGGTATGAAAATTACACAGATTTACTGAACCCATCTAAGGCCAGTATCTATAAATACAAGTATCTAAATGAGGATAGCTTATCTTCATTTTGGAGTCACTGAAAAGGCCACTGAGGTTAACAAGACCTATCCTGAAGCTCAGGAAGACTTTTCAGTGGTGATTTTGTTAATTTTTAAAGGCAGAACCATGATGCTGTCATTACTAGGGAGCGTGAGTAATGTGCTTCTTCACACATGAAAGGGCTGCATAGGCATCATCTCAGGAAAAACCAAGGAAAGCAAAAAAAAACCCATCTGTATCTCTTTTTTTTTCTTTCAGCCAAGTAAGCTTTTTCACTGCTTTAAAACCTAAATTTGAATTTCAACAACCTCATTATAAGGTTCAAATGTAATGAAAATGCTATTGTCTCTTTAAAAAAAAAAGAATTTTTTTTTGATCACCCAACAGCATGATGACTGGAGGGATGGCTAGATAGCCCAGTGGAGAGAGTACTCTGGACTTGGAGTCAGGATGAACTGAGTACAGAGGCACTTCATAGCTGTATGACCCTGGGCAAGTCAGATTAACTTCTGTCAGCCTCAATTTCCTCTGTAAAATAGGGATAAAAACAGTACCTATCTCATAGAGATATAAGGATGAAAGGAGAAAAATAGACAAAGCACTTTGCAAACCTTTAGGAACTATATAAATGCTACACAGGGCATCCCAAAAGTGTACTGGAGTTTCAAGCTTTAATGGCTTTAAACTGCACTAAGACTTTTGGTGTATCTTATATAGAGAGTCAGAAAACCTGGGTTTGAACTCTGAGTTCAAATCTATCTGGGTGATCTCAGGCAAACCACAATACCTAGTTGGGCCTTAGTTTCTGGTTTCTTCATGCATATAAAGATGAAGACTTCGCAAAATAATTTCTAAGGAACCTTCCAACTCCTATTTCTATGTTACTGTAGGATGTGACATGTGCAAAATTCTGGACTTTTGGAACTTGTGAAATTTTATAGGATAAAACTTTTTTATATAATGAAATTTTATATGATGAAATCTGTTTTTAAGGAATTAGAATGGGTAGCATTAAGTGTGATAAAAGAGTATTTACAGAAAATTGCCATTATATGAAATAGCAGAAAGATCATGAAACATCTCTGCATCTTCCCAGAGAAGAAACTATAACTGGATTGGAAAATGCCAAATCAGGTTTAATGGGATATTATGTATGTGTAGAAAATATAAGTAGAAGACAGTGACTCTGGGAAAACATACCTTGACCATTTTAATAGGTAGCCTATAGACTTAGAGAAAGAGATAAAAATTATTTACATTTTATCCATCTATCTATATATGTGTACACACATATATAGATATCTACATGTATGTATATCTATATGTGTATATATAATATATACATTACTATGTAATTATCCATTTGAGAAAAATATGACTTAATTTCTCTAATTAAGGGAACATATTAAAAAGAAAATAAACTCCCTTCAATGCATTACATTTGATAACTTTTAAATGATAAAATATTATTTCTTGAAATTATTCTGCATCCATTAAAACCAAGGTGCTTAGAGTAATTTCAAAATCAAGAACACAAGTCCCTGAAGACTGTTGAAGAGAGAAGAGACCAGAAAAAAATTCAACATTTCATTTCAGTTTTACATTTGGTGGCAGATGTTATATTTGTGCCAAAGATTGTTTGGCCCACTGTTTTTTTTTCTTTCATGATACCTGTGAATAATCATGACAGTGGGGGGGGGTGTTCTATTTTTGGTTAGGTTTGATATTTTAGTGGGGGGAGAGAGGCAAAGGAAATTATGACAATAAAGAAATAAGATAGGGCAGAACCTGTGATTTCATTGGTATAGGGAATTTCCACTGAGGAAACTAGGTAGCTTTGTACACAGTGGATGGGCTGCTGGACCTGGAGTAAGGCAGATTTGAGTTCAAGTCCAGCCTAAGACACTAGCTCTGTGACCCTGTTTCCTTCTTAACCCTATTCCTCCTTCTCTCCCTTTCTTCCTTCTTTCCTTCTCCCCCGCCTTTCTTACCTCCAACAAATACAGGTCCACAGCTTTTTTTGTACCTTATAGTCTTTGAGAATTGCCTAGAACATTGAGAAGTTAAGTGACTTGACCTCGGTCACACATCAGTCAGCATGTGTCAGAGGAGGGACATGAGTTCATGTATGCACAATTTCAAGGCCAGTTCTCTATGCACTACACTGCCTCTAAATATTATTACAAAGGCACCAAAAGCTAAGAAAAATATTACTAGCTATTAGTATAATTTTTATTATATATGATAAGAAACAATGAATACAAAAACTCATTTTAACTACAGGGGACAAAAAATACAGAAATGCAATCAGATACAAAATGGGCATTTTTAATAACATCTGTTAGATCATAGATAAATGGAGTAAAGATCTTAACATGAATCTCATAGAGAGATATACCAGTTGACCTGGAATTCAATGAGCCAGATTCTCCCTATTACTCATTGTGAGTAAAGCAAATATTTTGGAAAGCAAGAGAAATCCTTGCAGGCCAAGGGAAGAACAAATAATCATAACTAAGAAATAAATCAGGCTTTCCTTTGTTTGCCTATCTACATATAGATCGAACTAGACTTGTACTGCGGGGGAAAAAAGTCAGAAATTTAGAAAACAACTATTTCAATGTCAAATCATTGCACATATCTTTTTAAATATAGCATTAAAGTATAATAATCTTATGACTAGATGTGGAAGTGCTATCTAAATAATGCTGTCACAATATATTCAAATTGAGGGCGAAAAATATAAACAAAGAATATATTGAGAATGATTTTAAATTAAATCAAATCAGCTTTTCCAAAGCATATTTTTTGCATGAAAATTAGAAATACTGAATAAAAATTATTGACCATTTGTTCTCTATACAAGTTGAAAAATGAAATCATGGAACAGTAGAGGTCCGAGATAAATCCCAAAGTGTTGGAGGAGAAAAAAGGGTGGAGAGGAATGTAAGTGATGATTTCTATATTATGAACCAAGATTATACATACACACATATGTAATGGCCAATATGTGACATGGATATAAAGACACAAATAGATTAATCAGTTATCAGGGCATAACTGGAACACTTGGCAATTAAACTCCCCATTAAACTATACATGTTGACAAAAAATTTATCCAGACTGGCTAACACCAGAAGTGGGCCATTTAATAAGACATTTACTTCATGCTGGACTGAATTGGGTTACTTTCTACTGAATTCTGAAAATAGTATGGAAAGATGTTACTTTAGGCTTGGTTCCTGAGAAGCAAAATTAAGGATAGTATCTTCCTTCCTTACTCTATAGGTATTCCTCCAAGCCTAGCATATATTCACATCGAGATACACTTTGCAGAGAGGCGTAATTACTATCTTTACCTAAAGTTTTTGCTGTGTCTTACAAAAGAATTTGCAGTCATTTTAAATTGTAAGCCCCTCTTCATATGACTGAAAAATGATTTGATTTACACTGAGTTTCTCTGATACATATCAGAATAGCACAGAACATGTCATGTGCGTACTTGAGTCTCAAAACAGCAACCTTGTAAAGTAGTAACACAGTAAAAACCTTGCCTAGTTTCAGCATTCAGTTACCTGGGTTATTTTCTTTACTTGGCAAATGACAGGAAAACAAACAGATTTGTTGATAAAACAAATGGCTTCCAAGGGAAACCCTAGGGTCAGGATGATGTCACAGCACAAAAGTGAAACAGACACTTCTCTCTCAGCAGGACAACACCCTGAGAGCCTAAGCTCAGGATGCTTATCTGGACTTGGCCAAGAACCCAAGGGATCTTACTATGGTAAGAAAGTTTGTATACTCATAACCTGCACACACATATACACAAAAATTAAACTCTTAAAAGATCTTCCATAATAAGGATTAGAAATTTTAAAACTCAGGAACATTACTTCAATAGACACAAAAACTCAGTTCCTGAAGTACGGGTATGATACTTTGGGTCTGAAAGAATCTACGTATCTTGTCACCTCCATGGGGAAGAAGAGAAATCATAACATCATAGATTTATAGCAGAAAGAAATCTGAGAGAACACCTAATTCCACCTCCTGATATTACAAATTATAACATTGACCAGGCTTCTAACAAAGTCTGGGCCATTTTGTGTGCTTACTTAAGGAGACTCCTAATAAGTCATCAGGCTGATGTGACACATAGGTTCCTGCATGAAGGGCAGAGTTGGTGTGAAAGCTTCTTTGGGGAAAGATATGTGAAATTATTTTGGAAGCTGCAGACATGTAGATAACACAGGTTCCTCAACATGACCCTGGTTTCCAGATTGCCTGCCTAGGGTCTTTGATAACTTACCCCTTGGTTGAGATGAGGTCTTATTTCCCTCCCATCTAAAAATCTCACTCACTTTTGTGTATTTTCTAGAATATTTGAGTATATACAACTTATCCAAATGCTGTTTACTGTTTTATGTAGATAAATAGGTTTACTAGCTATTCATTATTTTGTATTGTCTTTTGGGTATCCAGAATTTTACTAGCAGGGGCAAGCCAGTAGGTGTAAGCTTAGGGATACCTGCCTCCTAAAGAGTGATCAGGGAATTAGCTTTTGTTCTGAATCTATATAGATTAGCATTATTTGGAGTAAGAGAGAAAATAGACATAATTCTAGCCTGATATCCCTCTTGGAGACCAGAGAAGAGAAAGTCCAACAGGATGTGCTGGCCCCCTCCTCCCTCCCAGGCAGCATACTGATGGTTATGTAGGCACTGTCCTAAACTCTAGTCTCCTCTGAGGTGGGCAAGATCTCAGGTATCTTTCATGATGCCTGTGAGCGGCATTCAGACAACCTATGTGAACATGTATGTCTTACATGGGTCCACAAATATAAAGAAGGGAACTGAGAGGAAAACATCAAATGTCACTAGCCCAAGGATACAGACAAAATCAGTGACAGAAGCAAAATTTGAACCCAGGCTTTTAACTCCAAATTCAGCATTTTTTCCACCACATCATACATAGGGGTTCTTTTTCCCTCTCCCTCCTTTCCTTCTTCTCCTTGTTTCCCTCTTTGTGTGTGTGTGTCTGTGTCTGTCTCCCTCCCTCTCTCTCCATTCCTGTCTCTCTGTCTCTGTCACTCTCTCCCTCCCCTCTTACTCTCTCTCTGTTCCTGTTTCTGTCATTCTCTCCCTTCCTTTCCCTCCATCACTCTCTCCATTCCCCTCCCTCCCTCTTTCTCTGTCTCTATCTCTCTATCTCTTTCTCCCCCTCCCCTTTCTCATGTACCTAAATATCATCTCTATGAAATAACATTCCTACCAGATCTCTATATGTCTACCCCCAATCTCTCCACCTCACCAACTGTCTAATGGGCATTTTGAACCAAATATACTGCAGGCATTTTCAACTCAAAAAAACACACTACCACCAACACTTCCTTCTGACCTTCTTTATTTCTATTGAAAGAATGACCTCAACATCATCTTTGCCAACTACTTTTACTCACTGCATATGTCTAATGAGTTGTCAAATCTTGTCTACTTCCAACCATCTCCTTCCAGTGCTTAGCAGAGTGTCTGCCACATAGTAAGCACTTAAAAACACTATCTCCTTTCTACTCACGTGGCCACTACATTAGTTCAGGCCTCACCCCTTATGTAGACTATTATAGTAGGCTCCTAATCAGTGTCCTTTACTTCAAACTCTCCCCTCTCTAATCCATTCTCTACACAGCTGTAACTGATTTTCTTAAAGCGTAGATCTGACCCTGTCTCTCCCATACTCAAAACACCACCTCCTAATTGACCAGTGTCAGATATAAAGTCCTTTTTTTGGCATTCAAGGTCCTTCACAATTTGCCTAGTTAGTTTTCCAATCTAATTATACATACGTGACACATTTTATAGACCAGCCAAACTGGCCTCCTTTCCATTTTTCACTAGCTTTACATAAGCTATCCCTCATGCCTTGAATATGATGCTTCATTATCTCTGTCTCTTATGATTCCTACTATCTTTCAAAGCTCAGATCAAATATTACCTTCTATATGGGGCTTGTCTTGATCGCACCCTTGTTAGTGCCTTCTTACTCCAAGCAGTTTGTATTTATGTGTTCACATTATGTATGTATGTATGTATGTATGTATGTATGTATGTATGTATCTATCTATCTATCTATCTATCTATCTATCTATCTATCTATCTATCTACATACACATACATCCCTCTGTCTTTTTCTCTGATAGAATATAAGCTACTTCAAGTCATGGTATGTACTGTCAAACCCTATGTTAGTCTTGGCTCATTGCTTGACACATAATAGAAACTTATTGAATACTTTATTGTTGATTGAATCTCTATTAGTTTGGGAGACCTGAGGGACTATGAAGGAAAAAAAAGCCCAGCTTTCCTGAAGCTCTAGAGTGGGAAGGAATCTGGGTTAGGGGGGTAATCTGTGGCCTCGAGGCTACATGTGGCCCTCTAGGTCCTCAGGTGTGGCCCTATCCAGTTAGAGGGCCACACTTGAGAACTTAGAGATCCACATGTGGCCTCGAGGCTGCAGGTTACCCACCCCTGGTCTGGGTTTTACTCTTACACTCAAACGAGTGATGCCCAGGGGTAAAATGAGAATCCCTTTTCGTTTAAGAAAAATTGTAATCATTTTCAAAGTCCTCATGAATTGACAAAGAATCTTCCCCCACCTTCCAAGGCCATCACGCTTTCAGGGGACAGGATAGAATTCTACAGTTCATTGTTAATGAGAAAGGTCAGAGTTTCCCACAAACAATCCTGTGACTCAGAATTTTAAAGATGATGTTGAGATGTTCTCCCAGTTACCTCACTTCATTAAGGGATGGAAAAACTAGTGCATGATACTGAGAATTTACCCTAGTTATTTTATTCAACAGGGAATGGAGAAATTAGCAGTAACATGTCAGGTAACGGGTCATTGTGCCTGCTTCTTGAAGTCATATACTAACTGATTTAGAAAACAGGGATGAATAAGATAGCTATCTTTTATGTTTTTTCCATTCATGTGATTCAAGTAATTCTATGAAAATGCTTACCTTCTACTTTTTTTTTCATTCAGGGGACGAAGAAAATAGGATGTCTGTTGAACTGAATTACAAATATTTTAAATTGGTCATGCTTTTCTGTATTTTTCCCTCAGCCCAAATGAATGCTATTTAGTCTGCTATGAATACTGTTTTTTATTGAACTATCCCTCAAGGCAAAATTAAAAGTTATGCAGGCACCTATATATTAACAGGTTAACTTGTTTTAAGCCATACACTGCACAATGTGAAGCAGAGAAATCATCAAACCAAATTAGAACATAAGCTACAGTATTGCCTTACGCGTAAGTAACAATGTAAACCATTAGAAATACAGCACGATCTGTTGTGAATCACTTAACATATTCTCCTGGAATACAATACCACTTATTGCACCTGACTAAGCACATAGAAATTCAAAATAATATCTGCTATTCTGTAGGGGAAATAGAGTTGCCACTGGAGGTTAAAGTAGGAGGTAAGAATTATATAATGTCTTTTAAACTTTGAATTGGAATGCAAGTAATGCCCAACACAATAAAAAGGTACTTTACATAAAGAAGTGAAATATACATAAGGCAAACACATAAACGTCTTTGAAAGTAATATTTACACTGCCTATTTTTTAAATCATTCCAATGGTAAAATAATATGGGCATTTTTATAAAGAAATGTAAACATATTCAAGTATAAATTTTAAAAAAAGGATTTAACAAGGTTTCTTAATTTCTTAACTATACCAGAAAGTGATAATGGCATAGATATAATTGTTTACCACAAATATCTTCATCACTCCCCCCCCAAAAAAATACTCAGAAAAATGAATTATGCCTCAGTGTTAGAGAAAGGAAGCTGAATCCACTAGATAAGAATGTAGAAACATCACATAAGGTGAAAACTTCATGAAATAACATCAGGCAGCTGTAATCCTTGGAGCTCCGTTCCTGATATGTACAGAAAGCTGTACCAGCATGAGTATAAACCTTCCAGGCTTATAAATCAAAATCTGACTGTGAAGGTGACTTCCTGCCCCCAACACCTATGGCAACAACTTACCCTGAACCACCACACTCTGCAGAAGAGAATGCAGACAGTTCAAAGGGACCTAACTGGGCTGGAAGTGGGAGTTGGAAGATGCAGCAATGCCAGCAAGAAGGAAAATACCCCCTGCAGCTGAGAGAAAAGGGGCAAAAAACCAAGCCATGGTCAGTCCTGCCCCAAAATTTATTTTGGGCACAGATCTAGGCAAGACCCACATATCACCTAATACAAAGAGGTTAAGGATGGAAGATTTGGTAGCTAATAACTGCTGGAAGTGATGGGACAAAAAAAACTAAAGAAAGAAATTAGCTACTAGAAATACAATGGAAAGGTGAAAATACCAAATGTCCAAGAGGGAAAAGTCAGAGAATAATCCAAGCTCACAATCAAGTAAAGTGTCAACCTCATAATGACAAAAAGAAAAAAAAAGGAAAAAAAATGCCAAGAGGCACTAGAAATCAATGTATAATTATTATCTTTTGAATCTAACCTTGCTTTCAAGCCTGGAATGTTTGCATAAGAATGTCATCATTGGTAGAGAGAAGGCTAATTCAAGCTGTGTGCCTCTGTGAAGGGTGGAGTTGGCTTGAGAGCTTAGATCTTTATTCTCCTTCCTGCTCTGGGGTTCTAGACTCATTTTGTGGAGAAATATGAATAGAAAGAGAAGAGACTTTGGAAAGAGGATATGGTTGGGGCAAGTCAGCAGCCCAACATGTTTCTTATTTCTAGCTCTACCTCTCTAGACGCTTCAGGCCATTTCCTCTCTAGTAGATTAGGAATCTCTCTTGCTTGAGATGAAATATCTTGCCTCCAGTGTGTCAGCTCATTCACTCAGTGATTGATTGGTTTGTCAGAATCTATATACATTCTCTGATTTCTTTTTGCTATCTGTTTGGATAAATGTGGTTATTTTCTATTCACTGTTTGTAATGGTCTTTTGTGTAACTAGCACCAAGTAGAAAGGGTCAAGACTTCAGATATAAGTGTGGGGCACCCCTTCCTCGTTAAAGTATGGCAATCAGGAATGTGGTTTGAATTTTATCCCTAGACTAGCAATATGTACACAAACCAAGAGATATAATTTTAATCTGGTACAGCCTCTTTGAGGAATGTAGATTGGCCAGCCTCATGGGCTCTACTTCTGTTCTCCAGGGAAGAATCAAAGATTCCACACAAGATTCCTAAGAAATCTACGAGAGAATTCCCACAAGACACAGTTTGACAACCCTCCAAGGACATACACATATGGGCAACAAACACAGTTTATATGAATAAAAATGGAAAAAAAATCCCTGATAAGAAAGATTATTCCTAGGACTCCCTCGAGATCTTGGAACAGCAACAACAAATTCAGACTTAATCTAAAGAGAAATAAAACTTTAAAAAATATATTGAGTGAAATTAGGACAGAAATGGAAACTTTCTGCCTGTAATCAAAGGAGACAAATATGGTGAAAAAAACTAGAAAACATGACAGTGAATACATCCAAAAAAGCAGAAGGTTTAAAATAAAAAATGATGGATTTGGAACATAAAAATTAAGACAGAAAAAATAAGGCAGAGGGGAAATAAAACTCAGTAACATTAAAAGAGCACATGAATTTTGTGCAGGCCAAAATGACTGAAATTAAATGTAGGTAGTACAGAGATATCTTGAAGATTATAGGTGTCTGAAAAGCACATGAGACATCTAAAAATCTCTATTCCATGTTTAGCAAATAGTATAAGAATACTGCTAAGAACCTTAGAATAAATACTACGATAACTTCTTGGTCAAATCCAAAAATACTGTCAGATGAAAAACTCCATGTTTAAGTGGGATTATGCCCCCAAAGTCACTAAACTGTGCGTCCCTTTTGATTCAGCTAAATCACTACTAGGTTTATATACAAAAAAGATAAATTAAAAGCAAATGAAGCCATATTTTAAAATAATTATTTATAGCAGCATTTTTTGTAGTGGCCTAAAGTTGGAAACCAAAGGAGTGCCTACCTGTTAGAAAACAGTCAAACACTGTGGAATATGAATATAATGGAATATTATTATGCTATAAAAATGACAAAATAGATAATTTTGGAGGAAACTGGGAGACTATCTACAAACTGTTGCAGAGTGAAATGAGAATTATTAGGAGAATATACAATTACAACATCATTATAAAGAAAAATAACCTTGAAAATAAGGAAGGAAACAAGCATTTAAGTATTGTTCATGTGCCAAACACTGTGCAAACATTTTATAAATATTATCTCATTTGATCCTTACAACAATCTTGTGAGGGAAGTGCTATTTTTATCCTTATGTTACAGTTGATGAAACTGAGGGAGACAGAGGTTAAATGACTGGTCCAGGATCACAAAGCTAGTAAGTGTCTGAGGCCAAATTTGATCGCCAGTCTTCCTGATTCCAAGCGCAGAACTAACTATCCACTATGCCACCTAGCTGCCTCTGGAAAGACTTTAAAACCCTGATTAATGTGATCAAAAACCATGAGTCATGAGTCTGGAGGACTCCCTGCTACAGAAGTGATAGACTTAAAATTCAGAATGAGACATGCATTTTTGGAAATGGTTAACATGTAAATTGGTTTTGTCGAACTAAACATATTTGTTATGACTTTTTAATTGCTCAATTGGGGAGGCAAAGATAATAAATACATGTAAAAATAAAGCATGTAATAATGTAAAATGCATGTAAAAAAGAAAAATTCCATGTTCAATTTAAACTCAATAGTCCATAGTAGATAAAATTTCAGAGTTTCAATAATGAACAATAAAAATTATAAGCATCCAGGAGAAAGACTTTCTACTGTGAAAGAACACCAATTCAAATAGTCCTAGATTACCACTCCCAAGCAATTGAAGAAAAGGAAAGGACTGAAGAAAAAGGAAGAGATATTCAAAAAGTACGGGAACTCAGACTACAATGCCCACTAACAAATTTTTTAATGTGGAGCCTAAATATAAATGGAAATTCTTGGACTTTCGACAAAAGAGAAACATTAAGTCATTCCTACCTAAAATAACAAACAAACAAAAAAAGGTAGGTAGAATATTCAACTTGCAAGCTCTCCAAATAAGGAAAATACAAGAAAGGCAAGTAACTACAATTATAAAGAAAATAGTATATAATAAAATCTATTCATTATTTATACAGATTATATAAAACCTATCCTTTTAAAATATAGAAAAAGATGAATTAAGGAGCGGAAGAATAACAGCAGCAGCAACACATATATTTCTTTAAGTTTTGCAAAGTGCTTTATAAATATTATCTAATTTAATCTTCACATAAATCATGAGAATTAGGTGCTATGAATAATTACCACTTTACATATGAGGGAACTGAAGCAAACAGAGATTAAGTGACTTGCCTAGAGTCTCACATCTAGTAACTGGATTAGAACTCAGATCATCCTGACTTTAGGCACAAAACTCTATTCACTCTGCCTCCTAACAACAAAAGATCATAATTAAGGAGAAATTTTTAAAAAATTTAAAAAACACTTGTTGGGACTAACGGTTTAAGGTGACTTTGAAGAAATAAAAAATATTGCACGAAAAACTGAACTGAAACTCCATGGATTAAGTTTTGTGGCCTTCTACAAGTAAGTCAATATCTTTTTTTCCCCTTGGGAGGGCTATCATGGAATGAAGTTACACAAATTGGTAGGGATAAAGTAAGCGATGGAGGAGAGCTGTCTTGAATTGAGCAGAGAAGGGATTGTAGTTTCTTTAATTTTGCAAGGGGAATGGGAACTGCAGGAAATAGGATAGAAAGCAATGCACTAAGGAATCCAATTAAATGAAAGAAAATGGCAAATGGATAAGAAAATGAAGTCCTACAATTTGCTATGCACATGAAAACAAATCCCCCCAAAAGGATACAGAAAACAAAAATGAAAGGTAATAGCAAACCTCCTACTAAAAAATACAAAAAGAAAAATTCTCATCAAAAGAGAAAAAGAGAGAAATGACTTTATACTCAACAGTATCATAGATGAAATAGTGTGAATACTAAATAGATTTGCCCCAAATGGCATAGTATTTAAATTTATAAAAGGAAAATTAACCAAATTGAAAAAAAGACATTGTTAGTAACAGAACAATTCAAGTAGGTTAATGTTCCTTTCTTAGAGCAGAATGAAACTAACAGAAAGATGAACACAAAGAAAAACACAGAACAGAACTATCTCACTTTTTTCTTCGTACTTGAAATATACTCAGTACTTAAAAATACAGTGTTTGGCATATAGCAAGTTCTTAATAATTTTTTTTAAAATGTATTCATTCATACAGATCCCTCTAGGATCAAATATAAACTTCTGTTTGTTTTTAAAGACTTTTATAACATGGCCTCTTCCTATTTTTCTAGTATCTTCTGCATATAATAAATCTATATTTTCAACTGCTGCCTCCCATGTGTAGATTCCTCTCACTCTTCACCTCTGCCTCCTACTTTCCTTCTACTCTCAGCTAAAATCCCACCTCCGGCAAAACTTTCTCAGTTCTACTGAATATTAGTGCCTTGCCTCTCAGATTATCTCCAATTTATCCTGTATATAACTTCTTTTGTAAATACGTGTCTGCTTGTTGTTTCTCCCATTAAACCAGAAGCTCCTCAAGAACAGGCACAGCTTTTTCTTTCTTTTCTTTACTTTTTGCTTTTTTTTTGCATACCAGTACTTAGTACAATGCATGGCACATAGTAGGTGCTTAATAAATGCTTGCTGAATGAATCAAATTATATGCTGCTGTTATGTAAATGATCTTCCATCACGTCGGGTTGCATCAGTGTGGCTATTCTCTCACTGAGGGCATACTGCAAACGACCTATGCTTTTTCATCCTGTGGGATGTCTTGTCTTTTTTCCCCTATAACTACACCAAAGCATAATTCCTTTTTATAAACACTTGGTTTCTCTAGGACAATTCAACTGAATACAATATTTGGATTTTTCAGAAGTGACTGGAATATTGATTGATTCAATTTATGATCTTGTATAATTCTTTTTTTTTTGTTCTGCTACTTTCTACTTATCCAATGTTCTTTTCTTGGTTCTACTAGATTATTCTTTATTATACCAACAAATAGATATAGATAGATAGATAGATAGATAGATAGATAGATAGATAGATAGATAGATAGATAGATAGACAGATAGATACATATACATTTTTCCTCAGTCTAATATTACTGATGCTACGCATTTTTCATCCAATGTATCAAATTATGCTGTATAATACTCATATTCTCCAAAGGATTTGTGATCCTGATTGTTTTGGGATTCTTTGTTATTGAAACCAATTATCAAATCTTGAACACCATATCTCCCAAAACATACCATGAGAATATATTATTTCTAATTTTACTATGATTTTCAGCAAGTGATTGTTTTTTAGGTAACCAAGATAAATAACATCTGACCTATTACTACAGAGTCGCTGAAGAAGATATCAAAAAATTCATATGAACTGATGCAAAATTATTATAACTTGGGAAATGAAAAGATCCCTGAAAGCAACCTGAACGATGAATAATTAAAAAAACACAAAAATCATCCCCAAACACAAATAATAAGACATATTTCCTTCTTCTTGAGAACCGGGGTACCATGAACTTAGATTGTTGCATACTTTACTAAATGTGGTCACTATATTTTTTTTTTCCTGAGTTGTTCCTTCACTCCAAGGGAGGGTTCAGTTTCAGGGTAGGGAAGTGAAGAGGAGAGGGCATTTCTAGGAATTATTATGAAATAAAAACCAAAGAGATTAATAAAATAATTTTTAACAAGAAAGCACACCTTTGTTCTCTGACAGTAAGAATAATGAAATTCAGGAGAAATAATTGCACTGCTGTTTTATTGCCAACAATCTGATACATGTAGATTGAACCTTTGAACTCAGATTTTGATAGGCTTAGTGGGTAACATCTGCCCTAGCGGCAGGAGGTTAGGCAATAGATATTCAGGAGTGCAGTATGGTCTGTTGAGTAGATCTTAGTAAACAAATTGTTATTTCTACTTAATATGTTACATGCTTTACTACAAAAGAAAGTAGAGTAATAGAAAAAGGGCAGATGTTAAAAACTATTCATTGATGATTTAAAACATATTTGTAACATATAAATTACCTACAAATGATAATAGCTTGGCCATATTAAAAATTTTAAAGGAGTAAAAGTAGCAAATACATTAAAAATCAAAACTACCAGAGGTGATTTAAATAATCCCTTTAGGATAGTCCATGACAGATTTGGTGTATAGCTGTGAGCCTGATCTAGCACAGGCTTCCCCTGAAGCTCATTCAGCCAACTTTTCCAAGCCCACAGTGCTTGCAAAATAGGTTCCTCCAAAAAACCCAGTGAAGTACATACTGAGAATATTATTGTAATAGAGGACTGAGATTGGTCACTGAGAGCCAGGTCCGTATAAGCAAATATAGCACAATCTATCTGAAATGATCCTCATTTAGACATGTATTATTTCCATAGATTATGTGTACTTAGTTAAGAAAAACCATTTTGATTGACTATTTGATCGAGAACTGAGAATGTTTACAAAAGGAACTAAGAAGATGATGAAGCCCTCTTTTCTGCCTGGCTGATTTGAGTGAGGAAGACATGCTGTAAGCCTCATGGCGGGGAGGGAGCTCAAGCCTTAATTTCTTTATAAAAAACAACATGTGGTCTCTGACTACAGGCCTTTGTTCTTTGCCCAGCATAGCTATGATAAAAGGCAGTCAAGAAAGGGCAAAAGCAACTCATACACTGGCTATACCACTTTTATAAATGAACTTGCTGGGCGAAATAGATTCGTAAAAATTTCTGTAAGTCTGAGCCCGCTCTTGGCTCTAATTGCTCTAATTTTTTTTTCTTTTGGAGGGGGAAAGGCAATTGGGTTTAAGTGACTTGCCCAAGGACACACAGCTAGTAAGTGTCAATTGTCTGAGGCCAGATTTGAACTCAGGTCTTCCTGACTCCAGGGACGGTGCTCTATTCAATGTGCCACCTAGCTGCCCCTGAGCCCACTTTGCCAAGGAATGTACTCATATATAGAGAAGAGTGTGCCCCCAGCATGGGGTAGGGGCAAATGCTTTGTAACCTTTGTTCTTGCTGTCTTTTCTTGATAAATATTCCTTTGATAAATAGTATTGATTGATTAAATGATACTAGGGACTAATTAGTAGGAAGTATTGATGCTATATGGAAGATAATAACATTAACTGGTAATTTATATTGGAAACAATATATTGGAATGGAAGCTTGAGCTGATAGAATTAAAAAGGTACTCCCATCCCTAAGTCCTATCCCTAGTTCTCTGAGGGGAAGGTGTAACCTTGCTCTGGGGTACTTGACTCATCAATATGAGTGTGAGTTGGGATAAGGACCCTTTTAGCACTTTTATGGGCTTTATTACTATGCCCAGTTTAAAGAAGAGGAAATGAATATTCAGATAAGTGACTTTCCCAGTGTCCTACAGCTAATAAGTACAGGAGCTTTGATTCAAACCCAGATCTCCTTTTTTTCATGTTAGCGCTTTTTAAAAAAAAAAATTTGGATGCTAATTGCTACATATAGAGAAATAACTTATTATATGACATTAAATATGGAGAGCATACTACCTTTAGCACAATACATTTGTTCATATAGTAAGCATTTGTTAACTTCTTGTACTGTGCAACAGATTATTTTAGACACTTGGGGAAATATGAAGATCAGACACATCTACTATCTTTTAAGGAATTTATAAATCTATTTCCTTCCATTCCTGAACACTTATTAAGCATCTAATAAATACAAGGCATTGTGCTAGAGGCCAGCAATAAAAGGAAAAAAAAACCATAGAGTAAAAAGCTTGCGTTTCTGAATATACCCTTGAAAGAGTTGCAATCCATATAATTAAAGCATAACAATTGATTTTCTGTAATGTTGATGCTTTCATTTAAAAATGCCTGGCAAAATTCACTTGGACATTTACTTTGTTCAATGGATATATGGAATATTGCCATCATTTACAAAAGCTGCCATACAGATCACTGCTATATGATGACATTATAATCAGTAATTATGATTATGGAATGAAGTTATGCATAGACTCTAAGATAGACTGTTAGAGTTCCCCTTGAGGAATCATTTAGTCTATATGAAAAGCACGAGAGATCATTTGGTAGCTAGGTAGGCAGAGATGGGGGCGGGGGGCAGCAGAGAGAGACAGACAGAGAGAAATGGATGGATGGATGGATGATAGAATAGATATGATAGATGGATAATATATCATATATAAATATACATATATCATATATGCTTTTATAGGGTACTCCATATGGAATATTTTCATATTTCAAATATTTTTGACATAGGTTAAGATCTTAGTATCATAAGATCTCAATATTGTATCTATTATTATACAATTATACAATTTATAGGCATATAAATAAATATATAAATAAGTAGAAAATAGTAAAAAAAATGGCTAATGTAACTTTGTGTGGAAAAAATAAAAACATTTAGATTTTCAGCACTTATGCTCTGTCCTTTCTTACCATGATTAAATTGATATCAATCTGACATTAATCTCATCCTGTGTCTTGACCATTTGTGGGAGACATGTGCCAAGATTGGTTTGCTCTCTTCTCTCTTAATTTGACCTGTTTCAATCTTTTGTTTCAGTGAGAGTATTAGAGGCTTAATCAATGTTTACTGATTGATTCAAGACCCAGTTCAGGTCCCACATTCTCCACAATTATCTTCTCAGATACTCCCACCTGGAAAACAATCTCTTCCTGCCCAAATTTTTATAGCATTGGCTTTTGATACATTCTACTATGTAGTGTATTTATTTGTGTATATTTTAGATTAGAATCTCTTTAAAGGCAGGCACTTTTCAACTTTATGGCAAGTGCTTAATAAATTGAACTGAATCTAATGACATTAATTTTTATGATAATAAAAGCCTGAGACAGCACATGGCTACATTTCTACCACATCATGGTTCAGAGACTACTTTCCCAACTCTGGGAAGTCTTAGAAGATTTGACTTAGTAGCATATAACTGGAAAAATCCTAAGAAACTTCAGTGGACTGCATGTTTAATGTGACTCAAAATTGTCAGATGGCTTCCCCAAAAACTAATGCAATCTTTGCCATGATGTGTAAGCCCAAAGGAAATTGCACCATGAGCTGCACAGAAACGAAATCCTTTTATCGATTGCTCAATTTCATTTTTGTCACCTTTACATAAAACTATATAGCGTAAACAATCCTTATTTTATTGGTTTTAAGTAGGTACTTGTGGATTTTTTTTTTTAGTTTGAAGATATGAGGGCTGGTACAAAGAGATGGTAAGAATTAGAAGGAGAGAGGAAATTGATTAATGATGGAAAAGGGCCATGAACAATTTTCAGGTCAAAAAGAATGTTGCAATGATTTTTAAGGCATTTGCAAAAATTATAACTTCGTAAAAGTTAAATGAATTGGTAATATTTAGCCTGGAGAAGTATGATGGGTGATTTAATTGCTGTCTTCTCATAAATGAAGGATGATTTTATAGATGATGAAAACTGGATGATTTCCATTTTCTGTTAGAGTAGAACTAGAGAAAAAATCCATAACTTAAAGGGATATACTGTAAGACGCTGCCTGGGGGTCTGAGAGATTGGAACAGATTATAAAAAGGCAGTATTCAATCTGTTGTTTTTTTTCCAATTGAGATCTTTGGTAAAAGGAACAATTCTAAATGGCCACTGGTCACTATGATCAACTTCTAATTATCCAAGTGCAAATTATTCATGCTATAGATTTTCTTTGTGGTTACGATATACCCCAAATTGCCTTCTTTCCTTCACTTTTCATGGTGGTATCCATGGACACTGTGATAAAGAAGTAGATTTTGGTTCAGTATCTTTTCAAGTAGAAAGTCTGATCCTCTGCCTAAGTATAATATGTAGTTTAGTGATTCTTTACCTGACCAGTCTAATATCCAATACTTAGCAGTGGTGGCAAAGAGAAAATTTTATATTTATACATACACATGTGTGTGTGTGTGTGTCACTCCTTGTTGTTTGGGGAATATAAGGAGGAAGATCAACTCTATTCACTGAACAGCTGTGATGGATTGATAATCTTTAAATTAGGACTCATTTGTTGAGTGAATCAGGGAACTGCTATACCTTTGGTAAGGATAATTTACACTTTTGATCATAATCTCAAAAGAACCTCTATTAAATAATTGCTATACTTTGCACTGTACTAAGATAAATACAAATTGTGCTATAAGCCCAAAGAAGAATTTTTCTCATGCCCTTTGGATAAACAATACAGGGAGGAAGATTTAAGCCCAATACTAGGAAGAAATTACTGACAATCAGAGCTTCCTCAAAATAGAATGGGTTCCTTGCAAGGTTATAAAGTGCCTATCAGTGGATATGTTCAAGCAGGGACTAGACAACTACTTGGCTTTGAGAAATCATTCATATACTACGTGCTTCCTGGATCAGATTGGTGGTCTAAGTACCAAGGAGAAATGAATGATCCCTAGAGTCGCTTCCAACCCAGTAGTTTCAATGTTATGCCCTGCTCCCCCCCTCCAGTTTCTCCATGTTGCCCCAGCTCATCTGACTGTTTTTACTCCCATCTCCATGGACCCCACTGTTCGTGCTCCCTTCTCCACGGAAATAATCTTGCCTCAGCTTGTCCCACTGTTTGTCTTCCCATCTCCAAGGAAATCAAATTGTGTTCTTTTCCTTTAAGTACCCTGTCCCTACCCCTGCTTGGGGCTGTTCGATTTGAGTCATTACTCCAGACAGCACCGAGCTTAAATAAATCCACATCCAAATTTATATCCAGTTCTCGCTCGCTTTTTTTTTTCAGCACAACACCATAAGTTTCTAAAAGAATTTGTAAAGCCATGTTGTCCTATGTAGTCAGTTGTGAATAATGTTTAGTGACTATTCCTTTGTAGATTAAATAATGACTATATCGCAAATTATATAAAATGTCTTAGAAAACAGATTAAAGATTTAATCTTTTATTCTGATGGCTTAGAAACTATTCCTGGACACCAAGGAATAGCCCAGGTAGGCAAGGGTTCCTCAGAGGAAGGCAATGTCTTTCAAAATCTAGGAATTGGCTTCTGTTATGCCTCTGAACAAAGTGAGTACCTCCTTAAAAGTTAGCTAAGGAGCCTAGGAGTGAGTGTGGGGTCTTGGGCAAGTCATTTAATCTCCCAATGATTCTCATCCAATTTTGATCAGCCCTGGAATAAGGCGTTTCCTCTCCTGGAGTTTCCCATTCCCTCTGAATCTCAGACTTGCCAAAGTCTCAGGTACCTGACTAGAGGAAGCCAGATTCATTTCAAATGAAGATGCCTCAAGGAAACTTTTTTTTTCTTTTGTATTATAAAAAAAAAAGTTAGCTAAGAATTTAATAAAGTGAACCCCAACTTGTGACTATAGATCGATCCAGTGTCACTTTGTGATTGTCACCTCCCCTGACCACATTTCCCCAAAGTGAACATGGCACAGCTCTCAGGGAAGGAAAGGGAGGCGAGGGGTGGGGAGAGTAGGGGAGCGAAGAGAAGTGGAGGGGAGAGGGAAGGAGAGGAAAGAAGGAAAAGAAAAAGGGATGTTATTACCTCTGTGATTTTAGGCAAGTAAATTAACCTCTCTGAGTCTGAGTTTACTCCTCTGCCAAATGAGGCATTTGGACCAGATGATTTGTAAGGGCCTTTGCAGCCCTATGTTTGTGATCTGTGTCCATTTATAAATTCTGTGCAATTCCTGTTTTCCTTTGGAAAGTGTGTCAATTCATCATGAGATGAATACCTCAAAGGACCAATATATTCATGAAATATTGTAAACTTATTCTTTTATAATAGGGTCCATCTTAATCATATTTTTCAAATTCTGTAGCCTTATTCTGTTCACCTGATATCACTGAAACAAGAATGAAAAGCCAGTAGGAAAATTTTTAGATAATGGAAGCCAAAAGTCTAGGAAAGGAAAGGAAAAAAAATCTACACTTTATATGCTTTCTATTATAACCAATGTATTTACAATCATTTGAATTATTTTAAATTCTGAATTAGATAACTAACTTGAATTATCTCCAACACTACCAAAGTAAGAATATTCATCACAAAAAAGTCTTGTCTACTTATATAGTAGAAAAATTAATTGTTGCCCCATTTTCTGCCCCCATATTGACATAGTTTCCACCACATAAAAAACCAAATCTGTAAGTTGTATTTGGTTAATACGTATTAAATCAAGCTCTAAACAACCTTCATTTTACATCAGTCACCTTCTAAAACTATGAATTCCAGCAAAGCAATTCCATTTCCCATCACCACTTCACATAAATTTTCCCAAGCCTTGAACTCCTAGTGCCCTTCAAGGATCCATACAGGTATTTCCATCTAAACAGGCCATTCCTGATTCTCATAGTTGTTAGAGCCTCCCAATTATTTCTTGCTTATTTTGTATAAATCCTATATATACTTATCTCCACACATGTTATTTATCCCTGTAGAATATAAGATCCTTAAGGTCAAGAGCCATTTCACTTTTGCTTTTGTATCTCCCATGCCAAGTACAAACCCCAGCAACTAGCAGGTACCTAACAAATACTTTCCAAATTATTGAACTGCATGTGAAAGGCAAAAACATAAAATAAAATAAAGCCTTACAATGGCATATAGTAGGTATGAAACCCAATGTCTTTCTCAGACCTGTTCATTTTGATTACTGCTTCACAGAATCTCAGTGAGAAAGGATCTCAGAAATCATCTAGACCAATGCAGGAAGGAAGGAAGGAAGGAAGGAAGGAAGGAAGGAAGGAAGGAAGGAAGGAAGGAAGGAAGGAAGGAAGGAAGGAAGGAAGGAAGGAAGGAGCACTTATTAATTACTTACCAAGAATGAATATGAATGTGCTCAAGAGTATACTTAAGAAGTGATCATTAGGGTTCCTCATATAGACTTCCAGTCAAAAGGAAACTACTACCTTCCTAAAGGAATCTATTCCACTTTTAGATAGCTCAAGTTTTTCAGAAATTCATCTTTATTTCAAGTCTGAATCTTTGGAACTTTGTAACTTCCTCTTTAATTTTTTTTAACACTGAATTACTTAGTACCTAAAACAATTACACTTAGCTGAAATGAATTTTGGAATGGAATTTTGGTCTGTTTTAACAGTTTGTGAAATGATAGATATAGATATCTATATCTCTTTTTCTCCATATAGCTATCTATAGCTATAGCTATAGCAACTCATCAGGGTCTGCAAGAGGGCTAAATTTTGTAGAAATACAAGTCTTGTTCAACTCACCGATTCCTGTTGCTGGAAATCCAGTCTGAAATGAGCGTTGAAGCCTGCTGGTGACAGTGTTTGTTACCAAAGCTACATGCCAGCATTATAACTTCTCGCCGTAACTCTCTGGATATTACCAAAGTAAAAGAAAAGAAAATTTTTTTTAAAAAAAATGAAAAGGAAGTCTCATCCCTCTATATCACTATATTAGGAAGACAGTAAATATGGTCACTAACAGTATATCAGAACATAATTAAAACTAGACTCTACAATACCATGGGGCTAAATAAGAACCAATTAGCACATGGACGAACTAAATATATGACACATCTGCTGTGTGAACATTACTACAAAAAAGGGCATGGGTTCTGATCCCAACATCACTGGAGACAGAACTTAAACTATAACAGAGCAAGAAAAATATCTTTGTTCTCAAATACAAGATAAAAGAAACTGTATTAACACAGCAGCAATCCTCCCCAGAGAGAGAAATGAGAGACAAGAAATGAAAGTAAGACTGTCTCATGGTGCTAAAGTCACAATAGTATTGGTACTATTTTCTTAACTACAGTTTTGAGGGTTAGAGATAGAAAAAAGAAAACTAAAGAGTACTCATGTTGGTAAGATGCCTGAACAAGGGATCCATTAAAATTAGTTGTTGGCCATCCAAGCTTGATGTACATTGTTGCAACTTGTTTTAAAATATATTCCTAAAAGAGAAGGGAAAATAAAAAAAAAAGTAGTGTCAGTGTTAAGATTTCAGTTTGTCCACTAAGATTGAGTATTTAAAACTAAATGTCTCACATTGTGAGCGTGATTATTTACAAAAGTCTGTCTACCCATAGACATGGTAATATCCTATGAGATGAGTATTTCAAATTCAAGAAATGCAATGTTTATTAAGCATTTATAGTATGCAAGACACTCTACTCCATTCTAATACAGAAAAGTTGAGGTAGTGCTGAAAAATAAAGCATAGTCTTAACTTTATAATGAATTTTGAGAAATGTGTTCTGATGAACATTCTGCAAAGAGGCTGTTTGGCATGCACTGTGTAGGGGCATGCATATGCACACATGTAGCTCTTACATGTAAATTATGGAAAAAGCATCGACACACTTAATGACAAGGACATAGAGAAAAAAAATGGCTACACAAGTGCACCCAATGACCTAACAGTGCTATTTATCATAACATATAGAGAGCATTCATTAGGAGTTCATAGTTAATATCCACTCAGTTCCTGGTACATTTACATATCAGTAGCAGTTTAAGACGTGCTCTTCTTTACTTGAATGTGCTTCCTTTAATTTCAGGCACGAAGAAGAGCACCCAAATGGTAGCCCAAGTAATTATTTTTTTAACTGCTACTGAAAATGAGGTGTCTGACATGATATATCATCTTAAAGGACAAATATATACTGATCGAATAAATCTTACATTTCCATAAGTTCCATGCACACATGTTTGTGTGTCTGGAAGAAAAGGAGAAATGCAATGTGTCTTCTTCCAGGAGGTGAAAATTATGCCATCACTAAAATGACACATTTCTTTGCATGTGCTTTGAGAGGCCTTAGACAGAAGTCGTAGCGGTAAAACCGTCTACCCCCAAATGTCGCCATTTTTATTTATTAAAACAGAGTTGCATTTGTGTGAGCAGACTATGAATAAAAAAGAGCAACTCTAATGACAATCTGGGAATTAAGATGCCTCCATTAAAAGGATTTTATGCTACAGTCATCTAGTTTCAAACAATACTGAGACTGTAAGTTCATTAAAAGGATAGTCAGTATGTTATAGGAAAAGAGGTTATTTTATGGGATACTGGTTGAGCTCTTAAAAATGAACACAGGAAAGAAAACAGTGTGTAAAGGTAACAATGCATACAAATACACCTAAACATATGCACCAAAATTAGATTGGTAATGAGAAAATGAAATATCAAATGCTCATTAGCAGTACTCAATACTAATCTAATTTGAAATGGGCATGAAATTTCTCCATTAGTTAATGTCAACAGTAATATTTTGGTTTTTGCAACCAGCTTTCAGTGGAGGTAAGATTTTTCAGGTAGAATATTTTGGAATGTTTGTCATGCTTTCCTGTCTATTTGGATTATCTATTGTTTGCTGCACTCTTATCCCCTTGGACCCAATTATGAATGGGCTTTTGCCTCAATGTTGATCTTATCCTTGTTAATTAAGGAAGTGAATTGAATTCACTATGCCCTTTTGGATAAAAATAATGACTAACAATCTTTACTGCAATTGTCGGTATCCTGTTAAGATCTTTAGAATCCCTCTGCCTGGGTTATTACAGTCCTTGGTGAGTGAAGAGCCCTATAACTAGAGGGAAATAAGTTTGGACTAGGAAGATGCAGGTTGTTTGTCTGTATTTTTTTGAATGCTATAACATTAAAGTTACATACTTTCAGTGTAGGACAAATTAGCTTGTCTTTTCTTCTTCAAATACTAGAAACCACATACCCACAGGAAAACATGACAAAATTAACAAAAGAAACAATTAGGGAGATAGTAAATAACTTTGAATCAGTTGCACAATAGTATATGATGATAAACCAGCACATCTTTTGAGAACTGAAGACAAAAGAAATATATCTTTTACATTGAAGACATTGTAGTTCTCCATTCGGTCCAGTAATTTATCTAGGGGATAAAGGGCCCGGCTGGCAGCATGCCATGGAAGAAAATCCTTCTCCTCAGAAAGGTATCTGATAATCTCCAGGGGAATATTCTGAGGCAAATAGCCAGCTCTGTGTGATCCAAAAAATAAAAAAAAAATTAATGTTAATTAAATGCAGCAAAGATATATGATGATGCAAAAATGAGGATTTTTACTTTTACACATTAAAGGAAGGAAGCATGATAGTCATCACATTAAAAGAGATATAAAATGAAATCACTTACATACTAAAGAGGTTTAATACATATGTATGTGTATAAATATGTAATATAGTCCTATGCAAGATACCAATGTCCTTTCATATGTGGATTCTGATAATTACAAAATGTTCATGAATACTAAAATATCCAAATGCATATTTTATAAGAAAGAAAGAACCTTATTCCCTATACTTCCTCCGGTCTCTACAAAATCAACAACCACAGATATTTTCTTTCATGGCAAAGTGTCCAGAGGTCACAAGTAATTGAAAATAATTGATTACTGAAGTGGCATTCTTTAGGCTGCTCAATTTGTCTACTTTACTTTTCAAGTAGCTCTGGGTAATGGCATTTAGTTCAGATTGTTTTCCAAAGGGTGGCAAAATTAGAACAGCAAGAGATTGAGTCTCTTAGAACTATGGCTCCCTCCTTGGTGGTACTTCCAAATCAGACTTTGCTATAAAACCCAAGGCCCATATTTAAAGTCTAACCTGCCTCCTCTCACCCGGCTAAAGGTGGGAGTGTGGGGGTGTGGAGATGAGCCCATTAAAAGTGGCATCACTTTTCACAGCCGTCTATGAAAATCCAATTGAGCCTTCAATTGGGTTCAAATTACATGTGTTAAAAGGATAGAATTTTCTTTTTTTAAATCTATCCCTTTTCACAGTGGGCTGCCATGTCACCTTGGGGACCATTATCAGGCTCTTTGAAAAAGTACTAAATAGTGGAGCTCTTTAAATTTGTCCAGTACTATCCATATTTATACACAGAGGCACAGGGAGGCAACTGGCCAATACTTACACAGCTATGGCTTTGCCTTGAGGCTGTGTACAAATTCCAAGGAACAGCAATACTAAAAGACTGTGAATTAAACAACAGTGCAGGGCTTAATCTCACAGATGGAGACAAGAGATACTGTTCATTTTCCTTGGCATGCTAATGTCATGACAACTATGGTGAGAACAACAGCTTAAAATCCTCCACTCCTCTATGCAAGTTGACATCATATTTCCTTTAAAAAAGTATTGAAACCATCTCAAAACTCAATACGCTGGGAGGACAAAAGGTTCAGTTTGCTGACATGACTTCCTGGTTGCCTAAACAGAAAACAGCCATAGGGAGCTCTAAGCTCTCCCTGATTGCTGGGTGGTGGATCTTGATGGCAACTGAGGTTGAATGGTCACAGTATTGCCACCAGAAACTTGTACCTCTCTCAAAAGCTCTGTACTGATACGAACTGGGTTCAATCTTGGAGAGGAGTCGGGTTTTTCTCTTCTCTGTGGCACTGGAGTGGTCATAATAAGCCACAGAGAAGAGAAAAACCTGACTCCTCTCCAAGATTGAACCCAGTTCGTATCAGTACAGAGCTTTTGAGAGAGGTACAAGTTTCTGGTGGCAATACTGTGACCAAATTTCATTTTCTTTGAGGGAAATATTATAGAGTTAAATTAAATAAGCAAATCAGTGAATCAATACTCATGGGATTTGCTGAGAAGTAATTGGGGAAGGACTTTCTTGTTTTGTATACATTATGTAAAGTTATTGAGATGAATGTCTTATTGTTTCTCCTGGGCTCTGAGCCCTAATATGAGTAAGACTGAGAAAGCCATGATGCAAGCACATTGGATTCAATCTTTGCCAATCTACTAGCTCTGTGGTCTTGGGTCTGTCATTGAACTATTCTAAACCTCATTTTTAACTATTATTTTTTGACTAATCCTCTTGTATTTATTTAACTACTTCACACTTATTCATATCTTTTCTCTTTATGTTTATTCTGTATATAATTAAATATTTATTCATCTCCTTCATTAGGAGCCAAGTTATTTGAGAGTAGAAATTGTTTCCTCTTTTTGTATTTTTCCCCAGTGCCTAGCACAGTGTTTAGCACACAATAGGCACTTAATAAATGCTTGCTGATTGAGTTTCTTATCTGTAAAATATGCATAAAAGGAGTTATAATTACTCCCTCCTGAGGTTTCTATAAGAATAAAAGAAATAATGGATGCAAAATCCTTGGCAAACCTAGAAATGTTATTTTTATTTGGTCTATTTCAGTAGTGTGTGACTCTTTACAACCCCTTTTGGGGCATTCTTGGCAAAGATATTGGAGAGGTTTGACATTTTACAGATAAAGAAACTGAGGCAAACAAGGTTAAGTGACTTGCCCAGTTGGTATGCATCTGAGGCTCAATTTGAACTTGGGTCTTCCTGGATCTAGGCCCAGCACTCTATCCATTGTACCCTGCAGCTGCCCTAGTGTTACAAAAATCAGTGCTCACTCACCTCATAACAGAGTGCTTTGTATAATATAAATATACTGCTATTGAATGAATGAGCAAAGCAATCAGAAAAATAAAGAATCCATCTTGATGCAAGAGCAATTTCAGGTATTTGGGGGTTTTCCCCTAAATTCTGGCTCAATGTAGTAAGAATATGCATGGCAATAAAAATTCAATTCAGTTCAATAAGTACTTATGTAAAAACTTGCTCTCTTGTATTTAGTTATCTTGTATTTGTACTTCATGGGAAATCATACACTTAAAGCAGAGAAACAACCTTAAGAAGTTATCTATATAGTTTAACCTCATCATTTTACAGATGAAGAAACTGAGGCCCAGAGAGCTTAATTGGCTTGCTCCAAATTACATAGATGGTAAATAAGGATGGTGGAATTTGAACCTGGATCCTGTGACTTCTAATCCAGCACACTTTCCACTGTACCATGCTGGGTCATGAAACGAATTATAGAAGCCTTGTCTGAGATTTATTCTTTTTATCTTTATGTACTTATATCTGTACTCATTATCACCCTCATTAAAATGTAAATTCCTTGCAAGTAGAGATTGTTTCATACTTTGTATTTATATCTGTCAAGATCCCCATGCCAAGACTACTCCTCTCTCTTTTTACTCATATCTTTTTCTATTAGGAGACACCTGTCTTCCAGAGCTAAGGCCCATCGAGCAAGCAGTGCCCCAAGCTTGGCATAGCAACAATCCTTTTTGCTCACCCTCTGGATGAACTCTGCCACAGCAAAATCTCATAATTGTTTCACACTAGTATCAGGTGGTCCCTAAGACTGGAGAGGCACTTGTAGGGCCCCTATCCTGGTCATGAAGTCCTGCTATGAATCAAACTTGTTTCACTGTTGCTGTTACCCCTCCTTGTCAGGGCTACAGCTCAGCATAGTCACATATGTGTATGTACATATATAGATAAGTGTATATATGTACACACACATATATATATGTACTGAGATTTGTCCACACTAAAGCAGGTCTCCTACTAGAGGGGGCTCTGGAACATATGTGCCTAGTTTCCTTCTTCCAACGGAATAAAGGAAGACTTTTGTTTATAACCACTGTTAGCTCTTTGGTTTTATTTTGTTTCATTTTACTTTTAGAGTTAACTGTGGCTTTGATAACCTGTGTTTTTTAAGAGTTAACAGCAGTTACAGAGCTTCTGGGGCTCCTTGGTTATTTGGTCGGGGTTGACATATCTTTAGCAAAGTCATTGGCACACAGTAACCACTTGAAAAATCTTTGATTATTGTACAAGTATTGAAAAGAACAAAAGTATTTAGTCTGTGATAAAGAAAAGGCAAATACTTGATTTATTAGCTACAGCTTCATTTTTCTTGGAATTAATAAAATGTGAGTCCTAATAAAGTCCTGGTAATTCAGGTTGTATTCAGTAACTAGAATTACTGAGGTTGACCAAGAAAGGAATTAAAATGACAAACCTGGTCAGGAGCAATAGGTGAAAGCAGATAGGAATCTAATTTAGGCCTGATGTAGGGGAAAACCTTCCTAACCATTAGAAATATCCAAAACTGGACTTGACTTGTCTTGGGAGTTCACAGGTTCTCCCTCTCTGGGGGGCTTCAAGCAAAGGGCAAATGGCCACTTGTTGGAAGTGCAGTACTATAAGCCTTCTTTTTTAGGGTGTGGGTTAGTCTACTGAGGTCCCTTCCGACCCTAAGCTTCTACAGTTTTAAAGTTCTTCACATCTGATCTGCAGAATTTATAAGAGAACTCTATTTTTTTTTGTCATTTTCTGTTTTTAAAACAGTCTATGTATGAGAAGTGTACTTGGAAGTGAGTCATGTAATTGGACTAAGTCAACTAAAATTTAATAAGTAATTTTGTCCCCTGCTGAGCAGCATTTAAAATAGCATATCTAAATCCTTCTTTCATGGATTTGTCGACCATCCACCGGAAGAAAGTAGCATTTTACATGAGAAATAATGCTATATGCACATACTTCTATTTTTCATGATTTAGGATTTTGAAACTCTTCAATAGAGGGAATTATTTTCAGATCCCCTATTTTTTGCTCTTTAGTTTCATAAAGAGGCAGCATGGGATGCTTATTAGCAGTGTGACTCTGAGGAACCCTCTTAACCTTTATTGCCACAGGCAACTCCTGAAGACTTATCTACTAAGTGAGAGACCAGTTTGCCATCTGGATCCTACACACATCTGTCGCCTATATTTGTATGTGAATAACTATAGATTATCAAGTTAGACACAAAGACTTGACTCCACTTGACATTTGCCCCACAATATGACACGTAAGTATAGCAAGGGGCCTTAGTGATAATTTCACTGGACCCTTCAGTTTACATATAAGGAAAAAGAGCAATGTCATAAATACCCACAAAGAACTCCATGCAAGCAATTCATCCATTATACATCTTTAAATTGCCATTTAGAAAACACTGAAAATCCGTTTGATGACTTTAGGCCGAGACAGGTTCATAAGACTACGTAAGACTACTGCATTAACGCATTTAGCAAGGCAATTTAGAATTTTCAAGATTCTGACAACCTCATCTGAACAGGAATGGGGGCCTATTTACTGTGCAAAGCAGTATAATTGTACATGACATTAAGGTGTTGACGTGGGAAGACACTGACCTTCAAATCAGAGGATGGGAATGCTAGTACTGGCTCAGCTGCTAATGAGCCTGTGTGGCCAAGGGCAAGTCACATGGCCACTTTGGGTCTGAGTTTTCTCATTGTAAAATGAAGGCAGTGTTGTGGAATGGAAAGAGCAGTGGCTCCAAAGTCAGAGGACCTAGGTTTAAATCACACTTCTTATATAAATTATCTGCTATACCTTGCACAAGTAACTAAATATTCCTGGTTTCAGTTTTCTCACTTGCAAAATGAAGAGTTACTGATTAGCATAGGAGGTCCCTTCTAGCTTGAAATCTATGATTTTATGAAGGGGTAGGAATAAATAGATGGTCCCTACAGTTCCTTCTGCCTCTATTATGTGATACTAACATACATAGAAATCAGTAGATTTAGGTCAGTACAAGTCAATAAGCATATGCCTACTATGGGCCAAAATTCCAGGGGTGGGAAACCTTTATTGTGGTTGGGGGTTTGCTCTGTACAGCTTAGATTCAGTCAAAGGGCTGCACTTGAGGACCTAGAAGGTGGCCTCAAGGCCATAGGATCCCCACCTCTATACCAAACCCTATGTTAAGGGCTGAGGATACAAAGGAAGGCAAAAACAACCCTTTTTTTCAAGAAGCCCACAGTCTAATGGGAGAGAAAACATGCAATACGAGATAAGTTAAAGATAATCTTAGAGGCGGGCAGCTACGGAGCACAGTAAATGAAGCGTTAGGCCTGGAGTCAGGAAGACCTGAGTTCAAATGCGGCCTCAAACACTTACTAGCTGTGTGACCCTAGACAAGTCACTTAACCTTGTTTGCCTCAGTTTTCTTGTCTGGAAAATGAGTGGAAGAAATGGTAAACCACCACAGTATCTTTGCCAAGAAAACCCCAGATCAGGTCGTGAAGAGTCAAACACATCTGAAAACAACTGAACACCACCATGGCAACAACAACAAATCTTAGAGGTAAAGACTAGAGTAAATGGAAAGAACACTCCCATTTTGAAAAAAAAATCTTAATTTTTCAAAATTTTTTTGATTATAAAATTTTGAAGGATAGAGTCAAGGTCTGAATACTTTTCTATAGCACATCACATAGTGGAACAAAAAGAAAAGATATGCCAGAAATGTGTGGCAGAGGAGCTAAGTAATAGCTAAACACAAGGTAATAAGTAGAAGATATTTCATTAAACAGAAGGGTAGAAGTCATTACAAAAGAAAATAGGTTCCCCCCAGCACAACCATCCACACTCTCCAAAAATCTTTCTTCTGATATGTTTGTAATATAAGTGAAGTGAATAATGCATAATTCAACACACTTGATTTCACACTCACACACACTATTTCAACCTGCTTGTTGTCAAGATACATAACAGTATTTAATTAGGAAAGTGGCTAATCAGCTTCATTACCAAGTTAAATATTTTAGAGATAATGTTAGTGAACAAGCTAAGTAGTTTAGAGTTGTGTGTGTATAATTGGTTCTTAATGATATTTGTGATTGCTACTACTGATACTATGATCAATATAAGGAGGATATGGGCAGAAGTGAGCAGAATAATGTATAAAATATAAATCGGTTTTGTAAATAGTACATTTAACATCTCAGTCTTGAAAAGCAGTTTCCCTAAATTTTGAAGCAAAATGTTAGCTGCTATTCAGTTGTTTCAGTCATGTCGGACTCTTTGTGATCCCATTTGGGTTTTCTTGGCAAAGATACTAAAGTGGTTTGCTATTTTCTTCTTCAGTTCATTTTACAGATGAGGAAACTGAGGCAAACAGAATTAAATAACTTGCCTAGGGTCACACAACTAGTAAGTGTCTGAAGCCAGATTTAAATTTAGGAAGATGAGTCTCCCTGACTTAAGTCCTGGTGTTCTATCAGCTATGCCACCTAGCTGCCCATATGAATGCTAGTTACTACTACTATTATTGAAGACAGATAGCATTCCTCCCATGCCTAATGTCTTCAAGTATAGGAAGGACTACCATATAGGAAAAGGACTTAACTTGTTCTCCTTGGCTCCAGAGGGAAAAATAATAGATGGAAGTTAGAAAAACATAGATTTTGGCTTGATGTATAGTAATTAAAACTATCCCAGAGTACAGTAGTCATGTTTACAAGGTTGTGATTTTTCCCTCACTAGAATTTTTCAGACAAGGGTTAGATCAATGCAATCCTGTTGGAGATAGGATTCTTGATCATAAAAAGGTTAAACTCAGGGCTCCTTAAACTTTCAATGCATGGACTGAAGGCATATGAAGTACAAAGTGCACATTCTTCGTGTTCAGAACAAAGGCTGAAGCAAAAATGCCAGATGCAACCCTGGCAAGTGCTGCCAGAAACACCTCAGATTCATTATGCATTTGATAATTATTTTGGTCATTGCTCATTCAAAAACCTTTTACTGTTGCCAATATGTGGTTGAGGCCCACAGTTTAAGAAGTGCTGCCCTAGACGACTCTCTAAACTTCTTAGGTTGACATAAGTTTCATATCTCCATAGGCATAATTTCTAGAATTCTAGAAAGTTCCCTACAGCAATCAAATGAAGGACCCAAAACAAAATGTTTGTGTGACTATGTCTTCCATTTCATATTATTTTGGTGCATGTAAACAGAAGACCTACTTTGATACTAGAGCTAAAATCTGAGTCAAAGAGATTCAGTGAAATACAGATGAACCAACTCTTTTATTCAAGCCAGTGAAGAGACAACCTCATCTAGTACTCAGCCAGCCTACCAAAAAGGGTCTGTGGTATGGAATGAGGAAGAACTTTCTCATTTTCTTCATCTCAACTCTTCTGGCCTCAAAAGAATAAAAGTGACAGTCAGACTTTTTTTTTTTTAACTTAGATCAACAAACTTACCAATCACTCTAGAAAGAATGGAATGTAGCATGTTTTTGTGAAACCACACTATAAGTGTTATTTTATTGAACTGAATTATCAATATTACAGAAGTACCAGAAATATTGGTCAAAAACATTAAATAAGCACATGGCTCTATTTAAAATAATTTTTACATGAGGATCTCTGGCTCAGATGCCCTGTAGTGAAGCAAGGATGATTAAAATGAAACAGTCCCTGCCCTCAAGAGGTTTACAATGGAAAGTCTTCAAATACAGGCCAAGTGAGAGATCATAAATCTGTTAGAACAATCTAACTAAATGCAGAGGACTTTATCAGCTCTTGGTGACAGACCAGTCATCAAGGATAACTGTTTTTGGACACAGCAACCCATATTGACCTTCTATAAGGTATTGAGGGGAACGAGATTTGTATAAGTATGCAAATTAGATGAAAGAATCAAAACAGAAAAGGAAGCAGAAATGTTTTATAACACTGGCATTTAATTACATGACTCTAGGATCATGTGAACAATCAAAGAAATTTTTATTTAGAAGAGAACTTAGTAGAATGTGTAGTATTTTGAGTGCAGGCATCGTCTTATTTTTGTAATATATTATTTGTATCCCTTGTGTCTACTAGAGTGTCAGGATCATAACAGGTACTTAACAAATGCTCAAGTATTTATTGAGACAATCTTGATCAAGAGGCTTTCCTAATCATCTTAGTTTGTGAGTCCCCATCCTTTGCCCTTCCTCACTCCAAAATTTTTATATTTTTGTATATTTTGTATTTAGAGAGTTAGATTAACAGAGAGAAACATAAAATGATGATTTGGGGACTCCTGGGTCAAAAGAAAGAGTTAAGGTTGTGGAGGGTACATGACCTGTGATCATACAGAAAAGCATCACAAAGGAACAGAAAGAAGATCTAGGGGGAAGATGGATTCCTGGAAGAGCTATGCTAAGAACAGGCTATAGGCTATAGTTCTTGGTTGGGGTGAGGGGAAGAAGACCAAGATAATCCAATGCTACCAAACTAGACGAAATGAGTCCAAAATAGTTATAGCAAAGAGAGTTTCTGGATTTCCTCTTCCCAAAAGGGCAAGGGACAGCCTGGAGCACAGATTGGAAGATAGCCAGGGTTTCCTCTTCCAATACTTCTCCCAATGTACAATAAAAGTATTGAATTAGGTATAACTTTAGTCCTGGTCTTCTGCATACTGTAATTCTAGAGTCACTCATTACTGCCCTGCTACCAACTACCTAGAATTCCTTTAACTAAGGATAGTCTTTCATTCCACAATTAGCTATAAAAACCTCATTGATACAAAAGAAGAACCAAAACTCATTTTCACTAAGGTGCTAATCAACCACTAATTATGAATTGCTAATATCAGAGTATTTTCTGTATGGATAAAGGAGATGGGATCATAAATGAGTAGAGGCTAGGAGTTTGAACAGTGAAGTTGGGTTAGGGGTAAGGGTTCTTTCTCCCAGATAGTTGTAAAGGATAGTCATTTAACCTCTGATTGCCTCAATTTCTTCATCTGTAAAATGTAAATAACAATTGCACCTATCTTCCAGGATTATAGCGAGGATTAAATGAAATAATATTTACGAAGTGCTTTGCAAACCTTAAAGTGCTACATAAATGCTGGCTGTGATGATGATGACAATGATGATAATGGAAACTGGTGACATCAAAGGCAAATTTTACCACGTTCATATTTGTTGTGGTTTACCCTGTTTACTTTGAACTGTGTGTGAACCAAAAACATAACTGGTCTAAAAGTATCTGTTTGTTTTATGCACCACATTTTTTATAAATATTAACTAAATAGTCCATTGGTCCTTCTCTAATCTCCAAAGATGTCAAGTGTGGAAGGAAGTTAATTCCCACAAAGAAATATATGAAAACCCAGTCATCTCTGCTCCTCTCAGTATCAAAAGTAAATGGCAGGCTGATCATAGTTAATTCTCTTTCTAAATACTTACAAAGTACATTTAGCTGAATGTAATCGCTCCTTCTGAAGCCGTCAGACTTTCTTCAACTGATCATGCTCTCCCTCTTTCTCCCCTGGCAGCTTGGCAGGTATACACATGTCGAGTTGTATTCTATGCCAACTCTGATGTATGTGATTTATGAATACTTTTTTTAAAAGATGTGACTGCCTTTATTATTAAGGAACTTCAATCCCAGAGGATTTGCTAATTGAGACATCAATGTCTATATGAGGCACTGATATTTTACTGGACCATTTCTAAAAAACTCCAGAACACCCAGCCCCTGGCATGAGAGCACTGGAAATCTGAAAGGAGGAAAACAAAAAAATCCAAGAGGAATGCATCTCTAAAGGATAGCATCTTATTTGCCAAGCATTGAACATGCCAATGCATAGGTGAAATGTCCCTCCTAACCCACCACATTTGAGGTCAGAAGAAGGGCTTGTGAGGCAGGTGGGTAACACAATGGTTAGGAAATGCTGAATTTAGAATCCTTAGATACTAACTATTTGGGTGGCCCTCAGCAAGCCACTTAAACTCTTAGCTTCAGTATCTTTCTCTGTAAAACTCTGATAATAATTCCACCGACCTCACAGGGTTGTTTAAGAATCACATGAGGAAATGTACATAATGTACTTTGCCAAGTACACTGAATAAATGTTGGCCATCATCAATCAATCATCATTACCATCATCATCATCAAAGTGTCAGAGCAGTGTCAAAGGAATTCTCACTGAAACTCAGCATAGGTGGAGCCAAGCAATAGTGCCCAATTAATCCTGTCCCAGAGAATGCTTAAGGCTAGCATATTAAGAGTTTTCTTCAAGGCTGCTTTAGTAGTCAGGCATGGGAGTTGGAGAGGTCTGGAACTGAGGCTAAAGTATTTCTAACTCAAGCTCACAAAGTTTTTTCTTTTAAATCTCAGTATATGAGATCCTTCTCCAGAACCACAGTCGAATGGTTGGCAAAATACTTAGCAAGAGAGGCAATAGGCAAGGCTATAAAAAAGTACTAATTCAGAAACCACTGATTTATGGATGGAAAGCTTACAAAGTTCTTTTTTCTTGCTGAATGACTTACTATATCAAGGTCCACCATCAACTTTACATGGAGTCTAGCTTTAAGTAGAGCAATGTATTATAGCATAGCTGGATTAATCAAAGATCAAAGAATCTCAGATTGATTTAGACGGGATGACAGTGGCCAACTGTTCCGACCAAAACCTCCCCCTACAATGCCCTGGACAAGTAGTCATCTGGCCTCTGCTCAAAAGTTGCCAACAAACAGAAATCCACTATCTCTTGAGGAAATCCACTCTGCTTTAGGATAGTTAGTCTTGTTGTTTTGTTTTGTTTTGTTTTTCAGACTGTAACCTCATTGTGAGTAAACATTGTTTGTTTTTTGTTTGTTTGTTTTGAAGGAGGTGTCTTGTATCCCCATTGCATTACCAGGTGCCTAGAACACAGTAGGCACTTAATAAATACTTACTGATTTTTGGTTAATGGATCAATTTCTTACATGAAGCCTAATTTTGCCTTTTTATAACTTCTACTCATTGCCCTTAATGATGCTTTGGGAGTTAGAGGGGGAGGCAGTCTTACCAGAACACACAATTTTAAAGCTGATAAGCATCTTGAGCGCATATCTTGCTAAAAATCTCATGTCATCTGAAAATTCCCACTGAAGTTATATGGGATCTTTCAATTACATTAGGACTCAATAATGCAGACGGAACAGAGATGCAACTGACAGCATCATTGTATTGCTCTGCGACATTCTGACCTTGGTTCGTTCTCCACGCTAAGCTACTGAACTCATGGTTAGATCCCAGCACATTCATTTTCCCCTTAGCGACAAAGTACCAAATGGTAGTGTAATTGCCAAGGGAAAATTATTACTCTGTTCTGAATTATTTCCATCATAAATCTAAAACCAGTCAAAGTGATTCTGTCACAAAAACGACAGGGTTGCTGTATAGCCATGAGAGCTTCACATACAAGCGTCCCATAAATCCACAAGCAGCACAACCCACCAAAGTCATTTTGAATCATGTGTTTAAATCAGAATCACAAGCCAGCCGGACAGCAGTCTGCATTGTTGAAACAAGAAAAGGGAAGTGATTTACTTGCCTGTTGCCTTAATAACAACTTATGTCATCAGTTTCAGGAAGTGTGATCAAAACATGACAAATTTTTCTTTACATGCTTAAAAAACAGGACATTCTTTTCATTGGTTCTAATAGCTGAGAACTGTCTTTTAAATCAGATCCTTTTCCACTTTTAAAATAGAGGTGGGTAAGAGATCTCACTCAGTTATCAGATGGGTGTGAAATCTTCTAAAGATAAGAGAAACAGAACAACTGGAATAAATAGCAGATGAGAGTACATGTCTATGAAGGTGATATGAGGTAGTGCACAAAGTGGCTTGGAATCAGGAAGAGCTAGATTCAAATCCTACCTCTGACACTCCAGGAAAGGCAGTATGAGACAATAGATGGGTAACCCAATTTGGTGTCAAGAAGGCCTAGGTTCAAATTCTACTTCAGACACTTATTAGCTATATGTCTCTTGGCAAGTCCCTGCCTTGGTTTCCTAATCTTTAAAGTGATGAGTTTGTATCTCAGGCCCCTTCAAGCTTTCAACCTGAAACTCTATCTATCTGACCCTGGGAATGTCATTTAACATTCTCATTTTTCTTAACTGTAAAGAGAATATAATAACACCTTTATTATCTGTCTCATAGGTCTTTTATGACAATTTTTTCTTATTTACATATATGTTTTCTTATTTACAAATAAGATAATGTGTATAAAACATTTTGTAGAGTTTAAAAACCTACGTAAGTATCTATTATTAGTACTATATATTCCCTTCCTCTCTTACAAAACATCAACATTTGGTTATAGATGAACAAAATGCCTGCTGATCAGATCCTTACCTAATTTAGGATGCCTTTCTGTTGTACAGGCTGCCAGGCTCCATTCCAGATTAGGAATGAAATCCAGAAAGGGATTTCTAGGAGACCCCAGCAGACAAAATGTGTAAAGCTAAAAACAGTTTCACTACTGCGGAAGACTAATAGAGGATTCCTTCAATTTAGTAATTCACCGGAAATAAGAAGGATCAGTATCCTTAAATAGATTGCTCAACCCAAATGAAATCACCTTTGGGGAGGCACATATGTTATTCAGATCATCAGTCCTTTACCCTCCTGAAGACTGCAGGTTGTCCAAAGAAGAAAGTGATGTGCTAGACAGATCTCTACTTTGCTGCCAGAACTGGAAACAAACACTTACACTGGGAAAAATTTGTCATTTTTATTTATTTGATATCTGAGAAAATGTGGTTTCTTTCTAACTGGTAAAAGACACAATATTCTTTCATTACCATGGATGTTTTTCTGAAACAACATTATTGGTTGTGCATTCTAGTGACATAGTAAGCCCCTTCTAGCTTGATCCCTGTGGTGATAGCTCCCTAGACATATCTAATAAACCTTCCAATGACTCAGTTTACTGGGAACTGAATACTGACTCAGACTTTCTTTTGAGATTCTTAACATTCAGCATCACAAATTTTGGGAGAGATAACCACATTTAAATCAGTTATGCACCTAACTGGTACAGACCAGAACACTATCACCTGGTAGTCATTGTTAGAATTGAAAAAGATTTCAAAGCCATAGAGTTGACCTCAATCCTGCAACAGAATATCCTTAAGCAGTATGACTCCACTTGAAGGCTTTCCATGCTTTAGGATTCATTCCCTCCTGAGTGGCCTATTCCACTTTTGAACATCAATAATTGCTATAAAAATTTTCTTTACATTGAGCTGAAGTCTATCTTTGCATTTTCTACTTATTCCTCCTAACTCTGGCTTCTAAGACCAAGTAGAAAAAAAATCTAACCCCTGATCCCTCCTAACTCTGGCTTCTTAGACCAAGTAGAAAAAAATCTAATCCCTGATCCCTGACTTCCAAATATTTGAAGATTGTTCTCACTTCTCCTCATAGACAGGGGTTCTTAAACTTTTTGTGTGTCCTGGACCCTTTAGGTAATTTGGTGAAACCTAGGAGTAGCTTCCCAGAATAATGTTGTTAAATTAACAACAACAACAACAACAACAACAATAATAATAATAATATGTATGCATGTATGTATATACTGCATACCAAGTGCCAGGCCTGTGCTAAACTACTTATAATTATTATCTCATTTCATTCTCACAACAACCCTAGGTGGTAAGTGGTATTTTTATCAACCCCAACTTACAAATGAGGTAAACGAGGTAAACAGAGGTTAAGTGGCTTGCCCAGGGCCACACAATAAGTGTCTGAAGCCAAATTTGAACTCACATCTTCCTGATTCCAGGCCCAGCACTCTACCCACTGTGCCAACTATAAAACAAACAAAGGAAACCAGTTATACTAAAATTGGGGTAGCAACATAATTTCTTTTAAAAGAAACTCACAAACCCCCTAATAAGAACTTCTCTGGTATCTTCTCTTTCAATAGATAAATAAATCTAGTCTTTCATGTTATTTTTTTCCAGCCCATACACCATCACGGTCACTATCCTTCCAACATGCCACAGTTTGTCAATGTCCTTCTTAAAATGCAAAGCCCAGAACTCGATATAATTTTACTCCAAGTGTGTAAAGTTCTTCTCCTTCAAAGCTAATGATGTTCAAATAAAATTCATGGAATGGCAATAACACTAATGTTCTACTGTTTTAATGGTGATTGATAATTAGAACATGGATGGTAAAGATTTACAGTGTTCTAGCAATGACCCCCATTAATTTTAATAGAAGTCACATGGTTAAATCCCTGCTTATTGTCAGTAAAATTAACCCCTCATTATCACTTATGGGCAATAATTTTCTAATGGTAAATACTCAAAATTCAAACTCAAAAAGCATAAGGGTACAATTAGGTCCAGTCTTCAAGTCTTCAAGTCCTTCCAACAATTGGCAGTACTAATGTTCCATAACTGTAGGAGATCCTTTTACATTTTACAGTGAAAATGGCCTAACACAATATTATTAAGGTCTACCTTTTGCTTAAAAGATATATTCAAACTGATCTCATTGAGTTCAAAAATTTAAAAAGTCAACACTAAAAGTGAAGCAAGAGATTGGAAGAAATATTTCTCCTTGGTCTTCAAGAAGAATATATGTTCCTATGTGAATTATTAAAAACATTTAGTTAAATCTCATTTAAAACTAGCATGGCAATCACTGTTAACACTGTGCATGCGTGCGTGCATGTATGTGTGTGTGTGTGTGTGTTTAATTCAACAATTCGATGAACATTTACCTACTGTAAGCATTATAATAGCTGCTTAGATACAAGGTAAAAAATTATACCTCCTTCAAGAAGCTCATGTTCTAATATAATGTCTTTATTTAATCTTCCTCAAATGCATTCATTTCATCTTAGAAAAATGAAAATTGGAGAAAGGGGGTTACAAAGAGCAAAGCTTACTTTTCAGAGCTCATAAAGATACTAGAAAATGATGAAAAATCGAAATGCTCACCAAACTTGACTTATACCTTATAAACCTCTAAAGTGCTGTATATAAATAAGAGCTGTTATTACCCTTCAAATGTTAGAATGTCATTAATTTCAGGTAAATACAATTTAGATTTGACTGCCTTTTCAAAAGGGTCACCTAAACCTGAGAAAATAAGATTTGAGAAAATGACACCCAGTTTATTCCAAGAAAGGTTAAGAAGGATAAAGAAACAGCTAGCTGGAACAATGTGTAGGAGCAATGGAATTTTAGTATTCATAGTCCTCTGCTTAATAGAAACATTTATTTGGAAGTTCAGGTATAATGGAAATACAGAGCTATATAGCCAATTCATTTAATGTTCCTGAGACCTCGCTGTGTAGGATAGCCCATGCTTTAGCTCACCCAGAACACAAATGGAGGAGTCTAGCTGGTTTTATGAGAATAATTACAAAGGCTATTAAACATGGAGATCAACAGAGCAAATATCCTTTAAATGCCATTCATTGGGCAATTAATCATGGGTTTTCCTGTTATTGTGTAGAACTCTCTTGTTATTTAACTTTTCAAAGGTTTATGTCTCTTTTCCCCAGGTAGGTTGTAAGTTCCTTGTGGACAGGGACCTATTACTTGGGATCTTTCATTCTTGGCATCTCTCCTTCACAACAGTTAGCAAGTTATCTTTACAGTCTTTTCAATGTTTTACTGCAAATGTAACACTGATCATCAACACAAACAACAGGCTATCTCTCATATAGTAATGATTCAATAAAAATTTGGTTTACATATAAGATGAATCTTTGAAAAAACAAATATTTTCTTTAGTCTATAAAGAGGATACAATGTTTATATATAATGTATTTAACATTAACAAGTTTTGAAAATTGGTTTTAAAACTAATATAGGTATAAGTGTCTACTATGTGTAAAGTCCCATGCAAGGGCAGATAAATACTAATAAATAATAAATACTAATACCAATAAATAATTTAAGGAAATAAAGATCACTAATGAACAAGAGGGGACAGAAAAGACTTCGCCTACCTTGGCATAGTTCTGAAGAAAGATAAACAATTCTAAGAGTTAGAAATTAGGAGGCAGTGCATTTTAGACACACTGAATGTCAATTTGTTCATAATTTCAAAAAAAATGAAAGACTAGGAAGAACTATGCAGTAAATATTGCTAATAAAAATATGACATTCAAAATCTATGTGGACTTGTCATAATGTTTTTCAGTTATGCTTATTGTCCAATAGATAAATAACCAAATAATATAAACGGGTGACCCTCAAAGGTGAAAACTGTCAATAACTAAGAATTGCTCAAACTTTCTAATAATCAGGAAATACATTTTCAAACAACTCTAAGGCAATTCTTAATACCAATTAACTTGGCAATAATTGTTCAAAATAATAGAGTTCAATGCTAGAGGGTCTAGTGTTAAAAGTGGACAAAGTCACTCCATTGTGTTTGGGGGAACTACAGATAGGCACAATATTTTTAGAAAGTAAAATGACATACTTCTGTGGGTAGAGCCAAGAGGGCAGAGTAGAGAAAGCACTAAACTAAGCTCTTTCAACATTCCCTTCCAAACAACTCTAAAATAATGACTAAAGTTAACTCTGGAGTGGTAGAGCCAACAAACAGTCAGAATGAGGACTTCCCTCTAGTCCAAGACAACTTAAAAGGTCTGGAAGAAAGATCTGTGACACAGAAGCAGAGGCTGGCCAGAGACTATGTGGACAAAACTACTGGTGGGATTATATGGTGGAAACAGAAGCAGTAGCAGCTTTGGGAGCTCCCGAGCCAGAGAAGAAAAGAGTAGCTAGCAATTAGTCTGAAAGAGACTACAAGGGACCCCTGTGCTAGCACTGGATGAAGAACCAGATACTGTGTGGCAACTCCACTGTCTATAACCACTTCTAAGTCATAATTCAAAGACAGATAGAAGCACGTTGGTCAGGAAGGAGAGGAAGCCTGGCAGTATCCCTTTTAGTCCAAGGGATCAGGGACCCTGAGGAGCAGTATTGATTGCAGTCCTAAGAGATCAGGGGTCCTTCCTAGATAAGGACCTGAGTGCAAACTAGGAAAACAATGACCATGCCTCTCAATAGATAACACAACCTTGGAAGTACCTAAAATTTCCAAATCCCCAGAACTAACTTTGAAAACAATGGTGTGAAAAAGCCTAAAGTTTGAGAAAGTACCCTTTCACCACCACCCCCATTCTGGGAACAGAGCCCAAAATTAACGTAAAGTTCCAAATCAAGAAATAGAGTGTAAAGTGAGCAAACAATAACAACTGAAAAAAATTGACCATAAAAATTTATTATGATAACAGGGAAGAAAAAGACATAAACACAGAAGACAATGAAGTAAAAACAGCTTATAAGCAAAGCCTCAAAGAAAAATATGAATTGGATACAAGCCCATCAAAAATTCCTGGAAGAGCTAAAAAAATATTTTCAAGATCAAATAAGAATGGTAGGGGGAAACTGGGCAAAATTTAAGAGCAAAAGAAGAAAATTATGCAAAGACAACAGTATGGGAATTGTGAAAATTGAGTGAACCACACTGACTCTATTTTGTGACACGGTTCTTGATACAGTTCAGTTACCTTTTTATTCAATTAAGGGTCTAGTCCAATTTCTGTCTTGTGAGAAAACTTTATTCTATTATGGCAGTTCTGAAAAAATTTGCCCATCCATGGCTAGGAGGCTAGACCACCTCTACCTGTTACTTAGAAACCCCTAACTAAGGACGTAGGTTATGCTGACCAGAAATCCTGTCAGATCCAAAATTCATTCAAAGAGATATTTTTAACATACAATTAAACATGTCAAGCAACCCATATGTCTACTTTTAAAACTGGCCCCATACTGATCAGTTACTGTTTTCATGTTCCTTTAATCGAATATAGACATTTGTGAAGAGTGAGACACCTGTTGTTTTTGTTTTTGTTTTTTTATTTCAGGAAATTGCACCTGCTTGCTCTCGCCTGGCACAACTCTCTAAATGCATTCATTCCCCTCCCAACTTAGAAAGCCCTAATCTTTCCTCTGATTAGAAATTAAATTAGCTAATTTTGTATCCTTGTCTAAACCCTGTTAATCATTTTCTTTTAATTAATTGTTCTTATTTGATTGTTTTAAGTGCATAAAAATCTGCCTCGCTTGTATTCAGGGTCTAGTGCCAAGCTAAGGAGGCCTGGTCTCAACTCGTTATGTAATTGGCATGCATTGCTTAACAAACTGATATGCTCAGAAGTTCAAACCTCTGTCTGCTCAGTTATTTCATCTTTCAACCACTACAACACAGATTAATAAAAGAAGCACAATAAATACTGAAGAAAATAACACCCTAAAAAACAAAATTGGTTACATGGGAAAAAGAGGTAAAAAGTTCACTAAGAAAATAATTCCTTAAAAGTTAGAATTGGGCAAGAGGAAGCTAATGACTCTATAAGACATCAAGAAACAATAAAAACAGTCAAAAGAAGGAAAAAAGTAGAAGAAAATGTGAAATACCTCATTGAAAAAAACAACTGACCTGGAAAATAGATTAAGGAGAAATAATTTAAGAATTATTGGATTACCTGAAAGCTATTATCCAAGAAAAACCTAGACATCATATTTCAAGAAATTACCAAGGAAAACTGCCCTGATAGACTTAAGCCATAGAGTAAAATAGAAATTGAACAGATCTACCGATTACCATCTGCAAGAGATACCAAATGAAAACATTCTACATGGAAAGAAGTTGTGGGAGATGAGTCAGTTATGTTGGGACAATGTAAAGAAAAAAAATGGAGAGGCAAGAAAGTGGGATCTTCTAGGAGAAGGGGGAAGTGAGAAGGATAGTGGGGAAAATTAAAAGGGAAAAATAAATATAAATAAATAAATAAATAAATAAATAAATAAATAAATAAATAAATAAATAAATAAATAAATAAATAAATGAATGGATGGATGAATGAATGAATGAATGAATGAATGAATGAATGAATAAATATAGGGAAAATAGTAAAGGGATGATGGGCAACATTTGAACCTCACTCTTATCTAAATTCATTCAAAGAGGGAAAATATATACACCCATTTCATTGGTAATAGAAATCTATTTTACCCTACAGGGAAGTAGGAGGGAAAATGGATAACTGAAAGAGGGAAGGGATGATGAAAGGGAGAGAAAATAAAAGAAGGCAGCAGACAGAAGCAAAATAGACTTTGGAGGAAGGACAGGATAAAAAGAGAAAGAGAGGATAAACAGAAGAAAATAGAATGAGGGAAATGCACAGTTAATAATAATAAGAGCTTGAATGGGATGAACACACCAGTAAAATGGAAGTAGATGGCAGAATGGATTAGAAACCAAAATCCAATAATCTGTTGTCTCTTATAAGAAACACATTTGAAATAGAGACATATACTGATAAGATAAGGGTCTGGAGAAAAATCTATTATGTTTCAGCTGATGTTAAAAAGACAGGGGTAGCAATCATGATCCCAGACGAAGCAAAAGCAAAAAGACATAATTAAAAGGTATAAGCAAAAGATTACATCTTGCTGAAAGGAACCATAGACAAGGAAGTAATATCAGTATTGCCCACATATGCAATCAAATAGCATAGCATCTAAATACTTAAAGGAAAAGTTAAATGAGTTACATGAGGAAATAGTAAAACTGTACTAGTGGGAGACCTCAACTTTCCTCTTTCAGCACTAGATAAATCGAACTATAAAATAAATAAAAAAAGAAGTCAAGGAAGTGAATAAAATTTTAGAAAAGTTAGATATAATAGAACTCTGGAGAAAACTGAATGGTAATAGAAAGGAGCATGTTTACTTTTTTTCTCAGCAGCACATGACATTTTCCTACATGTAAAAGGGCATAAAAATCACACAACAAAAGGCAGAAAAGCAGAAATATTAAATACATCCTTTTCAAACTGTAATGCAAAAAAAAACTTATTACATTTTTTAAAGGGCCATAGAAGCATAGATTAAGAGTTAATTGGACTGGGAAATAAGATATACAAGATAGAACTCTATCTTGCCCTACAAAAAAGTAAGGAGAAAAGGGATAAGGGGGAGAGTGGGGTGACAGAAGAGAGGGCAGACTGGGGAAAAGGGCAATCAGAATATATACCATCTTGGGGTTGGGGGAGAGTAGAAATGGGGAAAAATTTGTAACTCTAAATCCTGTTGAAATCAATGTTGAAAACTAAAAAATATTAAATAACAAAAAAAATTTTTTAAAAGTTAATTGGAAACAAAATGATCTAATCCTGAAGAATGAATGGGTTAAAGAACAAATAAAAATCAATTATTTTATTAAAGAGAATGACAACAATGAAACAGCATCCCAAAATTTGTGGGATGCAGTACTTAGGGGAAAATTTATATCTCTTACTTAATATATACATAAAAGAGAGAAAGAAGAGATGACTGAATTGGGCATGCAACCACAAAAAGAACAAATTAAAAATCCATAACTGAACACCAAAATGGAAATCCTAAAAATCAAAGGAGAGATTAATAAAAAAGTAAGAAAACCACTGAACTAATAAATAAAACTAAGAGCTGGTTTTATTTTAAAAAAAACCTCAGGAATAAAGTAGGTAAACCATTGGTTAATTTGATTTTAAAAAGAAAAAAGAAAGCCAAATTACCAGTATCAAAAAATGAAAAGTGAAAGTGACAATTTAAGTAAAATGGATGAATATTTACAAGATTTGGCTACTCTAATCAATACAATGATCAAAACAACTCCAAAGACACAGCTCCAGAGAATGGAATGATGAAGCATACTTTTTAAAACTTTCTTTATGTTTACTGTTTTATTTTGTTTGTGTTTTGAAGCATATTTTTAAAAACCTTATTCTTATTGTTTTATTTTATTCGTATCTTATAACACAGCTAATATGGAAATGTGTTTTACATGACCTCATATCTGTAATAAAAATCAAATTGCTTGCCTTCTCAAAGAGGAGTGAGGGGCTGGAGGAAAAAAGAGAACAACAATTAAAAATTTTTAAATGATTTTTTAAAAAAAATTGCATGTAATTGGGAAATATTTGACAAAATCAAAACACAAAAAAGGAAAATAAAATGACAATCTACAGTAAGTTACAAAACTGAACATACAATTTTTTTTTTTGGTTTTGTGAACCCAACTGCTGAAGACTTTACCCTAAGGATGTTATTAAGAGAGAGAAACATCTATCAGCCCCAAAATGGCCACTGTTCCTATGTTTGTATTAGCAAAAACTAAATAGCCTGTATGGCTCAATGACTGGTGAATAGTCACGTTAAGTGGGCATATATCATCTTGACAGAATGTTATTCCACCCTATAAGAAACTAACAAGGATAAAAGATAGAAGGAAATATGGGAAAACTTCTGGAAGGAAAAGAAGAGGCAAGAGAGCATAATCAGAAGGGGATATATAATATCACTATGTAAAAATGAGAGCAGTAACAAAATATGAAGTGGAAAAAAAAGAAATAGAAAAGTACATAAAAACAAACAAGTGACTTATAATTTCATGGATTTATATATGATCTAATGTTGTCTTGAATGTCTGATCTAAAATGTTTTTAGAATTAAAAAAAAACTAACCTAGAATCATAAAAATACAAATTGGTAAAACATCTTAGATATCATCCACTCCAGTCTCTGCCTGAAACACGAGTCCCCTCTCCTTTAGCCCTAACCAGTGTTCATCCAGCCTTTGTCTGAATGCTAGGAAACTCAACACTTACTGAATCAGCCCTTTCTAGTGTTAGATATGTCTCATTTTTAAGAAGTTCCTCCTTCTGCATGAACTGATGCTGAGTGAAGTAAGCAGAACCACGAGAACACGGACACAGTAACAGCAACATTGTGCGATGGCCAGCTTCGTTAGACTTAGCTCTTCTGAGCAATGCAATGGTCTAAGATAATTCCAAGAGACTCTTGATGGAAAATGCTATCTACATGTAGGGGAAGAACTATGGAGTCTGAATACAGACTGAAACATACTATTTTCTCTTTGTGTATTTTTTGGGTTTTTTTTCTTTCCCATTGTTTTTCCCTTTTGTTCTGATTCTTCTTTCACAGCATGACTAATGTGAAAATATGTTTAATATGTTCATACATGTATAGCTTATATCAGATTGCATGCTATCTTGAGTAGGGAGAATTGGAGGGGGGGATTTCAAGATCTTATAAAAGCAAATGTTGAAAACTAAAAATAAATACATTGACTAAAAAAAAGATGTTCCTCCTGCTACTAAAATAAAATCTAGCTCCTTGAACCTTGCATACACTCGGACCTAACGAAGGGTATGCTAGTAAATGTCAAAAAACTGACAAAAAAGGGTATGTGCAATATACTTTTAAGTTTAATTTTCATTATTAACATTTTCTTCATCACTTTCTTATGTCTAGACAATCAACAAAACAATGGCTCAAACCTTGATCTGCAGCTTTTGCTGATTCCAGAGGTATAAATACTGAATATTCAACTCTCACTTCTGAGTCAGCACAAGGCAGTTCCAGCACACCCTTGGTCCTAATTCTTCTCTCTAACATGTCTAAAATGTTTCACATATTTGCAGATAGAAATCATGCCTCTTTTTCCAAAATTGTGTTTTTCTTTTTCCAAGCTAAACATTAGACCGCGAGCTTAAAGGCAAAGACTGTCTTTCGCCTCTTTTTGTATCTTCAGAGCTTAGCCAGTGCCTTACACATAGTAGGCACTAAATGTTTATTGACAGATGGATGACATGATTCCAAGTTTTCTCACCATTCTCCTTTCTCCCCTCTACACATGCCCCTGCGTGCTTTGCTTTCATTTCTGAAACAGCTGAAAAGGAAATACTTTGTTGGAATAGAAATGAAATGTAGACTACATTTAATATGCCAAGAAACCAATGAGCTGCTCCTCCTCTTGTGTGGCTCTAACCCCCAAAGGAACACAGGTACTATACCTAAAATTCTTGATTTTGTTACAGATTATTTTTGATTTAATCATGTTATTAATGGTGTAATAAAAGGGCATAATTTTCTTCTGAAGAAATAAATCAGAGTTTATTCCATTCAGTGCAATATTTTTTTTAAAAAAAAGCTATATACCTTCATCTTTTTAGGTTAAACTCTTCCTCCTAGCAAGCAGTTCCCATTATATGTTATGAGTCAATGGGAAAATGATATTTGATTGGCATGGATTTAATTTACATGAAGTTTTCAAATACTTATAATATCAATAGCTAGAATTTTATAGTACCTACTATGTGTCAAGCATTGTGCTAAAGTATTTTTCAAAAATTATCTCATTTGATCCTCACAAGAGCCTTAGGAGCTAAGTTCTATCATTACACCCACTTTACAGATGAGGGAAAATGAGGCAAACAGGTTAGGTGACTTGTTCAAATGTCTGAAGCTACACTTAAACTCATGTCTTCTTGACTCCCAGCCCCATTAGTTCTCTATCCACTACACCATCGAGCTGCCTCTATGCATCACTGAATTGAGGCATAGCTGTATTCCTATTTTCTCTTTATGAAAAAGGCTAAGAATTTTCAAAGTAGATCTCAAAATCTTGGCATACCTGTCTGGCCATAAGATCTTGCAAAAGAAACAAGAATTGATGTATTTTTCTTTTTTTTAAAAAAAAGGAAAGGAAGAAGTCCTATCCTTATAGACTTTGCCAAGCTAAAGATCTCTCTAGCACATCATTTTTCTAAATAAAGAATGGGGGTAGGGTGGGAGGAGAGGGGAAGCAGTGGTACAGAACCCATATCTGGGATTTTAGTTGAAAGAGCTGGGGAGGCTAATTTAGACAAAGACAATGTTGATTCTCTCTGGAGAGAACAGTACAGATATGATCATTGATGTTAAGCTCTGTTAATTACTAAGTGTAAACCCAATTAATCATTTCTTCTCACTCATGCTGGGTATCTTACACAATCCATTTGCAGAAGAAACAGTTGGTTAAGTATGCTTAATTTTGTTTGGATAATTGGATAAATATTACTTGATAATTTTCCATGGTTAACTGTGTTTACAAGGATGCCAGTATTTCAAAAACAAATCCATTATAAACTGGTTTTCCATCTAGAGCACAGCATAACTGCAAACGAATATAGTTTAAAATGTTGCTAACTTCAAAAGAGCCACATATATAATTTCTATCTTGGGAAATTCCAATACTCATTTTATTTATAAATCCTTCTCTTCTGCTCAGAACATAAATGGATGTTGAATAATAATTCAAGAGAAATTTCAGAATAAAGAGAAATACATACATGAAGAATAAGAAAGTAAGAGAAAATAATGTTTGACGAGGTAATAACAATTGTGAACACCAAACAATAGGAGGATTGGGGGAGGAGGTGCAATAAAGCTTATTGAAATTTCATCATTTTTAGGGAGTTCTATGTGGCTGAAATTTTATGTCAGTTCCAGAGGTCAGTATTTTTTGTTTCTTTTTTACTCACCCAGTGTTATTGGGGGGAAAGAGTTCACAGACACGAGTGATCATGTTAGAGGGAATATTTCAAAATGGCCCTTATACATGTGAAAGTAATTCTGATTTCAGACATAATTGGCATTTAACTCCTACCCCGCAGTGTTTTAAGTGGGAATACTCCATAATCTAAAAACAATAACAGACTGTTTGGATGGGGCAAAGAGTTTCTAATTCCACTTAAATTTCACACATGCAGATATAATTTTATCTTTTTAGTGTTGATTGCCTCACAGTTGTAATATGTGGTTATTACAATGAATTATTTATAGGGATCTCCTTGGATACTATCCTGAGGTATCAATTCTATTGAATAATTTGGCCCAGTGACTAAACAATGCTAGAATCATAGATCTTGTTCAATGTGCTGTATTCTGGGATGTACATGAATTTCACATGGATTTCTCCCTTTTCTGACCTTTTTAAAGTGTCCATATAAATACTCAAATGTTACCTATCCATATGACCTTCCCTGAATATTCCAACTGGAAATGAACTCTATTCTTTCATCTATTGTTCTATCTATCCATCTGCACATCTATCTACCCTTTTATCTACTCATCTACCCATCTATCGATCTACCCATCTATCACCTATTTATCTACCCATCTACTTTCCTACCTATATGCCTGCCTATCTATCTATCTATCTGTCTGTCTGTCTGTCTGTCTGTCTTTCTATCTAGATAAACACAGTAACTGCCAACTTTCATCAGAAGAGAGGATTTTCATACCAAGAGTTCTACCAGGAATGGATTCATAGCTCCAGAACAAATATCAAGCCTATGTACCAATCCATTCATGTACATATTTATCTAAATAGATAAATGAAGGAGACAGACACACACAGAAATAGACAGTTTTGTTTGAACTTGTGAATCCATTTATGTAGCAAACTTCTGTTGTGAAAATCCTCTCTATTGATTGAGGTCAGCAATTACTCTGTAACATTTAGTCTTAAAGAGTGGTCTAGGACACTAAAAGATTGTGACTTGCGCAGGGCCACAGAGCTAGTATATGCTTTTTCCATTACAGCATCTTATTTTATGTCACTGTTTATCATATCCTGGGGCTATCATTGTTATTTGTGTATATTTTCTTCCACCATTTAAATTAAATTATTGGAATCTTAAATTTTTAGTGGGTTTCTATGGAGCTGAAATTTTCTTTTGGTCAATTCCTGATCCTGTCATAGCAGGTTCCACATTTTACTCAAAGTTTTAGCTTCTACAGTGCCTAAGACAGTTCCCTTTACAAAGCAGGTGCTCAATAAATAATTCATTAGGGATAGAAGAGACCACAGAGGTTTATTGCCCCCTCCTCACTTTACAGAAGTTACTCTATTTATATATGTATGTATATATATGCAAATATATACATGTTTAGAGAGATTGATAGATAGATAAGATGCCAAATGGGTTGTGACTTGATTAAGATAATACAATAAGTGAAAGAGACAAGATTTGAACCTACATCCTCTGACTCCAGCACCATTACTTTTTCCACTCTACCACACTTGCTGAATGAATGGGCAAAACCAGATTTTGAAACACAATAAAAATCAATAAGAACTTAGCATTTGAAAGCATTTCTTTTCAGAATCCAGGATCATTTCTACACCTTGATAAAGCATTAGAGCAGGGCTCTGTGGAGGCACATTTCTATCTACATTATTAAATGTCTTATTAAAATTCAAACTGTGTATGTCTTACCATTCCCTTATTACCACACAGAAATCACTTTTTGGCCTGGATAAAACCAATGAAGAGAACTTTATGATAGGCTATTCACCTATTCTTATCTCTGAAAAAACAGCTCAGTCTTTTAGGCTCAATATTCCATAGAAGACATAATGTAGGAAAATTAGATCAATGTAATAGAAGCACTTAGTGAAGATGAAAAAGTTTTCAAAAAAAGCAAAACTAATGACTTTAGGAGAATCAGATGGTCTGAGTCCCAATGCTCCTGAATGCTAATTGCAGCTCTGCTTGCCCGCATGTTTCTAATATCAGTGGGAAAATAACAAGTCATTTTCCCCTCGCTATAGTTTAGATAAAATCTGTGATATATACATTTAACTCCCAAAAAATGTGCATGCTGAGAGTATAAAACCAGTTAATTTCCCACGAGAGTCCTATTTCAGTATTTTTAATAGCATTCCCAAGATGTTCTACAGAGAGCATGCTCAGGCTTGCCCCTACCCCAGCTATCTTCATATCCTATGATTATTCTCTTCTAAAACTATTGTCCTTGTTTTATATTTGTCAGCTCTAGATAGCTGAAAAAAATCTTTTGCTGGATACTTTCTTTAATCTTCCCTTCTTTTTTCCTCCTGTCTATCTCTCTAACTCTCCTTCCTCCTTTCCCTCCTTCCTTCCTTCCTTTCTTCCTTCCTTCTTTTCTCCCTTCTTTCTTTCCATCTTTCCTTCCTTAATTTTGTTAATATTATCCCCTAGTTAGTAGTCAGGACAGTTGGTCAATCTTCTGTTTAATAATACTAACTCTAATTAGAGTTAGCAAAACCTCTGCCTAAAATAACCATACTCCACACCTCCGCCAATTTAGGAAGAAATCCAAAATATATTTCAAATATAACATTATTCAAAAGGGCACAATGATCACATTAAAGTACAAGTATGTTTACTCCAAACTTTTAGTGTATTCCCACTTCCTACAGCATTAAATAGAAGCTCCTTTGTTTAGCATTTAACATTGTAGCTCTGATCTTCCTTTCATAGTCTTACTTCAGTCTACTCCCCTTCATGCACGCCATTCCATCCAAAATGGAATATTAACTATTTCCAGACTTTAACCCTCAATGCTCTTTGTTCACTGGTACAAACTGTTCCCTCATGCACTTCCCTATTTCTCAGGATCCTTGTTTTCCTTTAGAACTCAGCGCAAGTGTTACCTGCTCTGTGAAAACTTCTTCTGTGTCATTACCTCCCTCCCAACTCCAACCCAGAGAAAAGTCTTCAAAGCCAATGACTGTGTCACAGTGTCCGTCTCACTTAGTATAGTGACTTGAACATATATAAGTACCTATTAGATACTGGCTGAGTTGGATTGCACTGCTTCTGAGCTTTATTGTTGGCTTTTATTTGCATTTCTAAGAAATGTTAGATAACCAGGCTTGTTGCATTGTCATTATGAATCAGGCTTTTTCTTAATATGATGTTTTCTTATATCCAAAATAGTGAAAGACTCTTCAATGGATGCTCAGTGGCACATAAGAATATTTGGAGCATTCCACAGGGAGTAGTTCTAATTGGATATAATAACCACGAAGTATAGTATATTTTAAATTGCCTTCCACAAATTGAGATTTTGCCACGTAAGCAAAAGCTGGTGATAATTTGAATTAATCACTTATCTTTGTTCCAAAGAACCTCCAACTAAAGTAACTACTGCTAGTCTTTCTTCCTAAAATGTCTTCCTTTTCATATTTAGAAAAAGAATCATTTCCTATGTTTTCTGTGGAAAGTAGCAAATGTAGCAAATGCAGGTAAAGGATATATTTTCCATTACCTCTATTACTTTTTCTTTATCAAGGTGGCAGAGTTAGATAAATCATATCAGAAGCAAGAAATGGATTTTAGGAATTCAGGGAGAAAAGTATAAGCAGTGCTTTCCTTTGTCATCAGTTGATTAGCATGTTTGTTAGGAAAGATGGATACAACCAAGGTTCTTATCTGTCTATTCTCAAGTGGGAAAATATTATTACAAGACAACTTAAAGTGGTGAGTGATTACTTTAACACAATGCATTTATTAGTATTCTGTATTCATGTATTCTCCATACTAAATATTTCTGTATAATTTAATTTATCATCATAAAATGGAAGAAAGCTTTGTGTTGAACAAGGAGAAAGATGGATTTCTCTCTAGCCTGTTAGAGTATACAAGTCATTTAACTGAGCATACTCAGTACCAACTCTAAGCCTTTGCTTAAACGAGTTCAGTTTTAGGATGACACATGGGGCCATCTCTGAGTATCTGCTCCTTCCATTGAGTCATTAAAAATAACATGGGTGAGAGTTTATCAATATCCTGAACTCCAAAAATAAAAATGGTCTTGTATCCACCTAACAGCTCACTTAATCCTGTACCACTTTGAATATTACTTCCATGAAAAGTATCCATCCATCTATCTCTCCCACTCACCTATTCATACTTGAAGGAGAATTCCGAATCTTTTAATCATTATATCAACATTTTAGTGTCTTCACAGGAGGTACTTATATTCTCAGCAGTCACTATGAAGGTGACACAATACTCTTATTATCAGCATACAAACAACTTGGTCTTAAAACTCTGTAGCTCTTTGGGCACTAGGCAAGAAACACTACATATCTCAGAATTGGAATAGATATGAAAGCTACCCTGAAACATCATCTCAGGATGCTGGGCTGGATGTCTGCAATAGTCCTGTCATAGGTACTTTCATTTACTGCTATAAGATATATTAATTATAATAGACAGAATTATCTTAATAGATTAATCATTTATTAAGAGCTTTAAAGTTTTAAAAGCACTATACAAAAATCTCATTTTATCTGTACAACCTTGGGAAGTAAGTGCTATTAGTATCTCATTTGGCAGATGAGGAAACTGAAACAAACAGACATTAAGTGACTTGCCCAGGGTCACATAGCTGATAAGTGTTTGAAACCAGATTTGAAGTTAGGCCTTCCTGATTCCATGTCCAATGCTCTATCCACTGTGCCACCTAGTTGCCCATTTTGGGGAGATTTTTTGAGGCTCTAGTGGGGATTATTTTTTGACCATGGCTTGGCCTGTATGACCACTGTGGTCCCTTACAACTTAAAATTCTGCTAGTAAGTGTCTCAGGTCAAATTTGAACTCAGGGCTATCTGACTCCAGGTCGAGCACTCTAAGCTCTGAAACTCTCAAGTCATTCCCCCATGAGATACTAAGCTATATATACTTTCAAGGTTGACACAAGGATTGGAACATATCAGCATATTTTTGTTGGACTAGAACCAATTGCAATATTTTACATAATTATGATTTCAAATAGTGTGGATTTGAACACATGTGACCCCTTCATAAGATCTGTTATTTGTATTAATTAAGACCTGGTTATGGGGAAGGGATACTCTGGATAACCATAATGATGTAAGAAGCAGAAGACATCAATAAAAGTATTTTTTTTAAAAAAGATCTGGTTGGAAATAGTAAATTTTTCTATTCAAAGAATCAGAAAAAATAAGAAAAAAAGTACAAGAAGTATATTCCAAATAGGAAGCAAGAGATAATGTCTCAGGGTCCTTCATAGAGAAATAGACTCATGCAAGTAATCCACTGGGGCAATGAGTATCGTTTGACTGAATCTATTTGGTCTGCTTCTTTTATGCCATGCTAGGTGTTGATGAACATTGGTTGGCAGATGTATGTGCTGGTAGCCCAGAAAGTTTACTTTGAAGCTCACCATCAGGTGACTGAAGAAGCTGAGGGGAGAGGTCTACTTAATAGTTCCCCCAATTAGTATTTCTGATGTGACTATAAATATTTGGCAAGTGCTTAAATCAATAATCAAAATCCACAATAATTAATGAAATGCCTACCATATGCCAGGCACTATGCTAGATGCTCAGGGGACAAAGAGAAAAGACAAAAAGGTCCTCAAATGCCATTCTTCCTACAACAACACATGCACATTAAAGTAAACACAAAAAACATGCAGACTACATATAAAACATTTGGGGGTGGGGAAGGGCTAACAACTAGAGGAAATCAGCAAAGATCTCTTGTAGGAGGTAGCACTTAAGTTGGGCCTTGAAGGGAGCCAGGTGAATCAAGAGGCATAGAGATAAAGGTAGGGACCATTATAGACAGAGAGTGGAGGCAGCCTGTCCAAAGACTCAGCCACGAAACAATGAGCACGGTGCAATGGAAAGGATGCCAAATTTGGCATCAGAGGACTAGGGTTGAAATTTGACTCTGCTACTTATCACATATGTGACAAGGGGCAAATCATTTAGCATCTCTTGGACCCAATTTCCTCACTTGCAAGATAGAGGTTTGAACTAAATGTACTCTAAGGTTCCTTCTTGTTCTAAGTCTATGATCCTATGATTCCATCAGGAAAATATGTCTTCCCAGATTCCCCCATAGTCATGGGTAACAATTGGTTAAACTGATATCATCTATTGGTCCACAAAAGTCAATTGAGCACCTACCATGTTCAAAACACCGTGTTAACAATGTCCAAGCCAATGGGTGGTGGTTCTGTCACTGCCTTCAAATACAGAAGGGAGTACTACTATGTGGAGCCACAGAATTCAAGAGAAGAATGTTATCTGTATAACCATTAATTTTCAACTGTTTTGCTGAAACATTATCCATATCACACCCCCAATTGTTGCGTATCTCAAGGCTCTTTCCTGGGACATCTCTTTTCTCTCTATACATTGCTGGTTCAATTACACCTTTTTTTCCAGATCCTTATAATTAGCCCTAATCTCTCTTTTGTACTCCAGTCCCATACAACTAATTGCCTATTGGACATTTAAAGCTTTCTGTCCCACAGGCATCTCAAACTCAACACGTCCAATACGGAACACATTATATTTCCCCAAAATATGATCCTAGTTTGGAATTTTCCTTTTACTGTCAAAGTTCCCCACCCCCATTATTCTACTTACACAGGTTCGAAACCAGTGTTATCCTCTCAACTTCTCCCTCATCCTTTTTTATCCCACATATCTAATCAGCTGCCAAATCTTATCTTTTCTGTCTCCTTGGCATTTCTTGCTTAGGTTCCCTTGTTTGGTTTAATGGAAAACCTCCTAATTGGTGTTCCTGCCCCAAGTCTCTACCCACTTCAATCTGTCTTCTATACAGCTGCTAAAGTGAGAAAGCAAAGGTCAGACCATTTAACCCTCCTACTCAATAAACTCCAATTACTTCCTTTTACTTCTAGGGTCAAATATAAACTTCTGTTATTTAAAGCCATTCACAACTGACATCAACCAACCTTTGCAGCTTTTTTCCCACCTTACTCTCCTTCCTGAACTCTAACAGCCAATTAATCTGGCCTTTTTTTTACTTGTCTTCATACTTGACACTCCATTTCCTGTCTCCAGAGGTATTTTTCCACTGGACTATACTCCCCTCTTACCTCTCTCTCTCTTAGGATCTCTAGTTTTATCAAGTAGCACATTGTATAGGAAGCCTTTCTCGATCCCCCAGTTGAGAGAACCCTCCCATTACCTTGTCTCTATTTTGTATGTAAATATATATGTATATGTATGTGTGTGTATAAAGAGAGAAAGAGAGAGAGAGAGCAATACATATATATATACATATATATATATATGTTTGTCTTCTCTGACAAAAATGTAAGGTCTCTCATTTTATATTTTGCATTCTCAGTGACTTGTACAGTGCCTAGTTACATAGTGGGTGCTAAATATATACTCACTGATTCTTTTCTACATTGGACTTAAATTCAATCTGGACCTGTAACTTCCTCAATGTGGTGAATTCCCAATATGGGAACTCCTACCCCCAATGCAGATTAGTAAGCCTTTTGTAATACTTTAAATAACTTGCCTATATTCAAACAGATAACCTATGGTGGAGGTAGGATTTGAGTCCATGTCTTTCTCAATCCAAGGCCAGCCCTCTAGCCCCTAAATGACACTCTACATTTTTTACATGACAAGGGAATGATTCTAATCCAAAATTATTTTAATATTTCAAATAATTTAATGAATAGAGTTGCCTGTTGCACACTTCTGAAATTCATTTTAAAAAGACTTCAGACTCATTCCTTAAGATTGTAATGGAGAAGACTGACTATTAAGTAATTTTGAAATATATTCTGAGACCCCACTGCAAAATAAGGTGATAGGTTAAAAATTAGAAAGGGTCTGAGAAGTCATCTAGTCTGGCCACCTCTTTTTACAGATGAGTAAACTGAGGTGCAAAGTAGTTAAGTGATTTGCCCAAGGTCATACTGGAAGCAAAGGAAAGGATCAGAGTTCAAACTCAGGCCCTCTGGCTTCCAAATCCAGTATTTTTTCCACTGTATTACACTGTCCTCCAAGTTAGTAAGGACAAGGGTATGATGGTATGAGTACTTAGAAAGCATTAATAACCATATTATTCATCTTAATCATGAATGGGAAGCACAAATAAGTCAACTCGGCTGACATAAATATGCCTCTAGTTGGATATCTGAGAACACTTTAGCTCCCCCATTAGTATGCACCTGCAGGAGAACGTATGAATTAGCCCAATCATTTCTTAATAGGTCTTTGACCACCAGCCGTTCCTAAGGAGACTGACAAATTGTGCTGAGATTGCAGCTGTTCTGGAAATGACCAGAATTATCTCCTCTTAGTCCTGCTCCTAGCAATTATTCCTTGCTGACACAACCTATTATTTACTTAACATATTTGCTTCCTTTCTTCCCCAAATCTCCTCTTTTTCCCCTGTGAAATTTTCACAGAATTACTTTTGCAAAGCAAAAGATGTCTAATGGCAAATTTCCCCCGTTAACACTCACAGCAAGTGGCTAAAATTGTATTTATCTATTTAAAGTATTAGAGGCTTGACCAAGGCCATGGGTAATTTTGCATTTTTCGTGCTGAGAAAGAGCTCATTGATGGCAAATAATAATATCAATAAATGACTATATGACTGACTGAGCCCCATTACTTCCCTCACCCCCAATTTTTCCAGATCTTCATTCTATTGGAATATGTTGTTTTGCCAGCCAGCTTGGGCAAGTGAATTTCTCTATCCCCTCCGTTGGAGAATTAACACATTGAAATTGCCTTCAGGCTAGAGAAATTCGAGGGTGTCTCTCCATAATAGAGGAGTTTTTTAACCTCTCTGTATGCATGAAAAACGTCCTGAAATAGATTAGTAAGATGGTATAAATATTTTGTGCACACTCCAATTATATTTGTAAAGTTTAATGTAGTTCAATGACCATTTATTAAACATTCACTACATGCAAGGCTGTGAAAGCAAAAACACAAACCACCATGAGGCTCCCTCTTCTTCTTTACTCTTTATCTCAGAATCCTTTGCCAATACCTCCACTTTCTCCTCCTTTCTCCCTTTCCTGATAATAAAGTTGGCCTCCTTGCCAATGTCAACCCTTCTACATATGCTCTTGATATGATCCTTTTCAGTCTTATAGAAAATTTCCCATTCAGACATGCCTTCTGTCTCTAACCTTCAACCTCTCCTATCTACTGGTTCTTCTCTACTACCTTCAACCATGCCCAAGTCTCCCCCATGTTCAATAAATATTTACCAGACCATACCATATTCTCAAGCTATTATCCTACCTCTCTACTCCTATTGTCAGAGAACTCAGAAAAAAGTGATGACACTTGGAACTTCTACTTCCTCTCCTCTTCTTCTTCCTCACTCACTTATCCTTTTGCAGTTTGACTTCCAATCTCATTATTCAACTGGAATGGAACTGTTCTCTTGAAAATTACCAATGATCTCTCAATTGTTTCATTTCATGGTCTTGTTTCAGTACTCAATATTTTCAACAAATCTTCAGCACTTGACACTGTTGGTCATCTTCTCTTGCTGGTTACATTCCTCTCTGGAATTTTGTGACTGCACTCTCTCCTGGTGTTTCCTTCTATCCAACTCACCACTCCTCATCAGCCTTCTTTCCTACAACTGGGGGAGTACCTGCTTTGCAGGAGGTAGCTATTCTCTTGCTATAGAAATCACGGATCCTTATGTCTTCATATATTAATGTATAATAATAAAAATAGGAAAGGTGCTCTTAAATATCTGGGAGTGACATTGTGATACAATGGTATGGACTCTAGAGTTAAAAAACTCAGAACCAAATTCTACATCTGAAGCATACTACCTGTGTGACTTTGGAGAAGTCACTTTACTGTTCTGGGCCTCTCTTTTCTTATCTGTGAAATGGAGAGGTTAGAATAAATGGCCTCAAAGGTACCTTCTACCTCTAGATCTATGATCTTATAATTTCTAATCTCATCTCATGAAACTCTTCTTTTGTCAAAAGCTGAGAAATCTAACCTGATCGGCAAAAGGTCTCTCTTTTCTATTTCTCATCTGCTGATCATGAAGAAAACTACCTATGGACAATGATGCCATCATTTCTTCAGAGAAATGCTTACATGCACGTGATGACACCACATTTCCAGACTGCCTAAAAGGTATGATAGGCTGTCTCCAGGGGTATCAATCAAGGCTCACCTAAAAACATACAATGAGAAACACTGAGGCCAACTGAGAAATTGTATTCTATGAAATAAACTAATCTCTAAAAAGCTTACTTCTGACAGAATGTAAGCTCATTGAGGGCAAGAAATATTTTGTGTTTCTCTGCAGAGCCATTGCCTAGCCAGAGTACACTCTAAATAAATATCTGATGAATTAAAAATAGAAACTTTCATAGTTATATTAGATCAATAGTGGCAGAAATAGAAATTCAGTATGTATATTGAGAAAGATAGGGGATGATGGTGGCCTCTGACTAGCAGCAATATGAGAGAGTAGAAAAAGCAATGGACTTATAATTGCAAGGGCTAAGTTCTAAACCCAACTCTGCTCCTTAGTACAAAAAGGCAGTGTGGCATTGTAGAGAGAATGTGGGGCTTGGAATCCACTCTGATTCTGATATTTATTATCTATTTAATCATGGAAAATTAGTCTGCCATCTCTTAGGCTCTTAGTAGTTTTCTAGGTTCTCCCAAGGCTAGTACTTTTCTCCTTTGTAAAAAGGGGATGAAACTTGCAATAAATACCTATGTCACAGAGCCGTTGGCAGGTCAAATAAGATCATGAATGTAAAGTGTATAAAGCTTAGTGTTCTCCCCTACCCTCAATTCAGTTACCAGGATATTCCGCACCCTGATACTTTCACCAAGTCTGAGTGTCTCTTAGATTTATAGAATCAATCAATAAATCAATGCATGTGATATGTAAACAAGCTTTCTACACACTGAAATGTAATTCTAGGGATGCTGGTCTCTTTTTTGTTCCCTACTCCATCTTCCAACTATGCCTTTTACTGGCTTGTCTTCCATGCCTGAAATGTTCCCCCTCCTCATCTCTCCCTCCTGGATTCCTTCAAGTCTTGGCTAAAATTCCTCCTTCTGCAAGAAGCCTTTCCCGGTATGCTTTAATGTTAGTACTGTCCCTGGGGCAGGTGGGTAGCACAGTGAGTACAGCACTGGTCCTGAAGTCAGGAGGACCTGAGGTCAAATCCAGCCTCAGACACTTGACATACTTACTAGCTGTGAGACCTTGGACAAGTCACTTAACCCCAATTGCCTTGCCTTCCCCCCTCCAAATTAAAATAAAATAAAAATGTTAGTACTGTCCCTCTGAGATTATCTACTATATATATTATCTATTATATATGTATTGTCTATTATGTATATATATATACCTTTTTCTACATGATTATTTCTCTCGTCTCCATAATTACATTGTGTGCTCTCTAAGGTCAAGGATTGTTGTTGTCTTTCTTTGTAGCCCTAGTACTTAACACAGTGCTTGACACATAGTAGGTGCTTGACAAATGCTCATTGCTTTGACTTGACTTGAGAAAGGGAAAATAAGATTTGCTAACCAAACAAGCTAACCATACCTCTGGGAGCATTACAACAGTAAAAGAATTTCAGCATTTCCTCTTTCCCTCTAGAGGGGCCAAGCAGTCTAATAGTGGAAGATTTCATTTTGGGAGTTAAGAATTCTTCTTTGAGCCAAACCCATGAGAGAGAACTAATCTCTAAAAGAGCAAGACAAAGAAAGGAGAGACACTTTCTCTTTGTCCCCTTCTCCTCCCTTTATCTGCCCCTAAGCACTAATCATCTTTTTTTAGAGAGAATGGACCAGTAGGGGACCACACATACAATCATGATCAGAGTGAGACACACCAAAGGTAAACATAAAAAAGACCGAAATAGATAGATGTAAAGGGTTAGCCACACTAGGAAGGAAGGAGTTTCAGGGAATTTGACCTCTTTGTGGTAAAGAATATGTCACCTACGGGTTTAAGAAAGAATTCCTAATAACCAGTACTTGTGTATTTATTCTTTGGCCATACCTACATTTTCTATACTTATGCCTCACTACTATTATACTCTAAATTTAAGGCCATCCTGCCCCCTGGATCCTCTACATAGCTATGGCAGAGCATATCCCTATGCTTTAGGGATTTTTAAAAATCAACCGTACTTATAATACCACCTTAATAAATACTTTTGTAAAAGATAATAATCTAGGATCAGTGGCAGAGACAAAATAGCAGTAACTCCCAATTGGGAATTCTCCCAATGTTTCCCTCTAAATAGCTTTAAAATAATGCCTTAAATAAAATTTTGGGGTGACAGAGCCAACAAAAGGTTGGGGTGAGAGCTTTTTCCAGACTAAGACAACTTGGGAGGTTCACAGAAGAGATGTGTGACACCAGGGCAGATGATGGCCTGAAGTTCAGCACACATGGTGGCAACACCAGCAGTGAGTCATGGTAGCAGATTCCACAGCAGCAGTACCAGCAGCTGTGGAAGCTCTCAGCCCAGATATGGTAAAGGGGCCAAACAACTGGTCAGAAAAAGAATGAAGGGGACCATTTTCTGGCACTGGATGCAGGACGCTGTTGCATTGCTTGCAGCCACAGGAAAGCAGGGGTAATGAGCATAGTTCCAGGGTGGAGAAGAGTGGTTGTGTTCTCCCTCAAAAGGGATTAGGAGTCTTGGTCTCTGTTCCAAGGTAGAAGGCAACAATAGAGCTTGCAGCTACAAAAAGCAGAGGCCTTGGTCAAGAGAAGCACTAGAACTTGAGACTGCAGGACAGCAAGGTCCTTTCCTGGGTAAAGACCAGAGAACAGCCCAGGAGAGCACCTGTCATTGGATCATACCACTTTTGGAAGCACCAGAAAGCTATAGAGGCCCAGAACTAGCTCTGAAAATAGGAATCCAAAATACTTGAAGCTTGAGAAAGTTCTCCCTACACACTGGGAGCAGAACCCAATTTAACATAAAGTTAAGGGTCAATAAATAGGTGAGAAAAATAAGCAAATAATAACAACAACAAAAAAGCCTGATCACAAAAAGCTCCTATGTAGAAAAGAAAATACAAGACACAAGCTCAGAAGACACCAAACAGCTACAAGCAAAGCATTAAAGAAATGTGTGAACTGGACACAATATCAACAAGAATTCCTGAAAGTCCTCCAAAAGGATTTTAAGAATCAAATAAGGGAAGTAGAGGAAATATTGGGAATAGAAAAGCCTGATGCAAGAAAATTATGAAAAGAGAGTCAACAGCTTGGTATAAGAGACACAAAAACAAGAAAATAAATTTAAAAACAGAATTGGCCAAATGTTAAAAAGAGGCCCAAAAATTCACTGAAGAGAACTAATTAAAAAGTAGAATTACCCAAATGGAAAAAAGAGGTACAAAGGCTCACTGAAGAAAATAACTCCTGAAAAATTAGAATTGAGCATAATACATCAAGAAACAACAAAACAAAGTCAAAAGCATGAAAGAATAGAAGAAAATATGAAATATCACATTGGAAAAACAACTGAGCTAAATAATTTAAGAGTTATTGGACTACTTGAATCCATGATCAAAAAAAAAGAGTCTAGAAATCATATTTCAGGAAAACTACCCTGATATCCTAGAACCAGAGGGTAAAATAAAAATGGAAATCCATCAATCACTTGCTGAGAGAAATCACAAAATGAAAACTCTCAGGAATATTATAGCCACATTCCAGAATTCTCAGGTCAAGGGGAATATATTGCAAGCAGCCAGAGAGAAACAATTCAGGTATCAGGGAGTCACAGTCAGGATGACACAAGACTTAGCAGCTTCCACATTTAAAAAGTAGAAGGCTTGGAATATGATATTCTGGAAGGCAAATGATCTAGGATTACAAGCAAGAATCATACCCAGCAAAACTGAATATAACCATTGGGGTGGGATAAATGAATATTCAATGAAATAGAGGACTTTTGAGCATTTCTAATAAAAAGATCAGAGCTAAATGGAAAAACTGACATTCAAACACAAGTCTCAAGAGAAGCATAAAGAACATGAAAGAGAAATCATGAGGGATTTAACATGGTTAAATTGTTAATATTCCTGTATGGAAAGATGACACTTGTAACTCCTAAGCAGTCAGGAGTAATACACATGGACTGTGGGCATGAGTGCAAATCGATTATTATGGGATGGTTATCTAAAAAAATTAAAGAGTGAGACAGAGAGATGCATTAGGAGAAGGAGGTAGGGAGAGGAAGAATGGGGGAAATTTGCTTACATAAAAGAAGTGTACAAGGAAGAGCTTTTACAGCAGAACAGAAAATGGGGAAAGGAGGCAGCAGGCAACATATGAAAATTCACTCTCATTCGAATT
>CM053623.1:200298630-200310415 GCA_028646595.1 Phalanger gymnotis
AAAAAAAAGGCAAGGATAACAATCACGATCTCAGACAAAGCAAAAGCAAAAATATACCTAATTAAAAGAGATAAGCAGGAAACTACATCTTGCTAAGAGGTACCATGGAAAATGAAGTATTACCATTACTAAACATATATGTACCAAATGGCATAGTATCCAAATTCTTATAGGAAAAGTTAAATGAGTTACAGGAAGAAATAGTATAAGTACACTAGTGGGGGACCTCAAATTTCTGCTCTCAGAACTAGATAAGTCTAAACATAAAATAAATGAGAAAGATGTTACGTAGGTGAATAAAGTTGTGTAATTTAGATATGATAGACCACTGGAGAAAACTGAATGGGAACAGAAAGGAGTAAACCTTTTTCTCATCAGTATATGACATCTTCACAAAAACAAATCATGTATAAGGGCATAAAAACCTCACAAATATGTAAGAAAACAGGAATATTAAATACATCCTTTTTGAATCATAATGCAATAAAATTATATTCATTAAAGGGCCATGGAAACATAAATTAAAAATTAATTGAAAACTAAATAATCTAATCCTAAAGAGTGAACGTGTCAAAGAACAAATCATAAAAATAATGCATAATTTCATTTAAGAGAATGACAATAATGTGACAATATACCAAAATTTATGAAATGCTGCCAAGTAGTACGAAGGGGAAAATTTATATCTCTAAATGCTTACTTTAATAAAATGGAGAAAGAGCAGATCAATGAATTGGGCATGCAATTTAAAAAAAAATTAGAAAAAGAACAAATTGAAAAATCCCCAACTAAACTCCAAAATGGAAATCTTGAAAATCAAATAGATTAATAATTAAAGTTTAAAAAATAAACTAATTTAAAAAAACTAGGAGCTGGTTTTATGGGGAAAAAAACAAAATATACCATTGGTTAATTTGTTTTTTTTTAAAACAAAAGAAAAAGACAGCATAAAAAATGAAAAAGGTGAATGTACTACCATTGAAGAGTAAATTAAAGCAATTACTAATTGCCTAATTATATGCCAATAAATCTGACAAAATAAATGAAATGGATGAATATTTACAAAAATACAAATTGCTCAGACTTACATAAGAGGAAATAGAAAACTTAAATGACACTATCTTAAAAAAGAAATTGAACAAGGCGTCAATGAGCTCCCTGAAAACAAATCATGAGGACCAGATGGATTCACAAGTCAATTCTACCAAATATTTAGAGAACAATTAATTCCAATAGTATAGAAACTATTTGGAAAAACAGGCAGAGAAGGAGTCCTACTAGCTTCCTTTTATGACAAAAACATACCGATACCTAAACCACAAAGGGCAAAAACAAAGAAAGAAAATTATGGACCAATTTCCCAAGTGAATATTGATACAAAACTTTTAAATAAAATACTAGCAAGATTATAGCAATATATATCACAAAGATCATGTACTATGACCAGGTGAAATTTTTGCCAAGAATTCACAGCTGGTTCAATATTAGGAAATATCAGTATAACTGACCATACCAATTACAAAACTAACAAAAATTATATGATTATCTCAATAAATATAGAAAAGGCTTTTGACAAAATACAACACTCATTTCTATCACAAACACTAGAAAACTTAGGAATAAAGGATCTTTCCTTAAAATGATAAGTAATATCTATCTGAAACCATCAACAAGCATTTATCTATAATGGAAATAAGGTAGGGGCCTTCCCAATGAGATCAGGATAAAGTAAAGGTGTTCATTATCACCACGATTATTTAATGTTGTACTAGAAATGTAAGCCACAGCAATAAAACAAGAAAAAGAAATTGAAGGAATAAAAGTAGGCAACAAGGAAACAAAACTATCACTCTTTGCAGATGATACGATGGTATACTTAGAAAATCCTAGAGAATCAACTAAAAAACTAGATAAAATAATTAACAAATTTAACAAAGTTGTAGGATGTAAAATAAACCTACATAAATCATCAGCATTTCTACATATTACCAACAGAGTCCAGTAGCAAGAGATAGAAAAAGAAATTCCATTTAAAATCACTGCAGACAATATAAAATACTTGGGAGTCTACTTGCCAAGACAAACCCAAGAACTACATGAACACAATTACAAAGCACTTTTCACACAGAGTTAATAATTGGATAAATATTAATTGCTTATGAGTAGGTCAAGCCAATATTAAAAAATGATAATTCTACCTAAGTTAATTTACTTATTTGGTGCCATACCAATCAAACTTCCAAAGAATTATTTTATGGAGTTAGAAAAAATAATAATAAAATTAATGTGGCAGAACAAAAGGTCAATCTGATACTTGCTAAGAAATAGAGTGGTGGAACTCTGGAATAGATTAGGAATAGAATAAACAGTAGTAAATTACCATAGTAATTTAATGTTTGATAAAACCAAAGATCCAGGCCTTGAGGACAAGAACTCCCTTTTTATAAAAAATTGCCAGGAAAATTAAAAATCAGTCTGGCAGAAGCTAGGTATAGATCAACATCTCACATCATATGCCAAGATAAGTTCAAAATAGGCAAAAGATTTAGATAGGGTGATATCATGAGCAAATTAGGAGAATATGGGATATTTTACTTGTCAGATTTATAGATAATGGGAGAATTTATGATAGAAAAGATCATGGGAAGTAAAATGGATAATTTTGATTACATTAAATAAAAAAAAGTTCTTACACAAACAAAGCAAATGCATCTAAAACTAGAAGGAAAACAGAAAACTGGGAGAAAATATTCATAGCCACTTTCTTTAATAAAGACATCATTTTTCAAATACATAGAGAACTGAGTCAAATTTCTAAAAATTCAGGTCATTCCCTAATTGATAAGTGGTCAAAGGATATGAACGGGCAGTTTTTGGAAGCTATCTGTAGTCATTTGGAAAAAAATGCTCTAAATCAAAATTGACTAGAGAATTGCTAATTAAAACTCTGAGGTACTACCTCACACCTATCTGATTGGCTAATATGACAGAAAAGGAAAATGACAAATGTTGGAGTGGATGTGGAAAAACTGGAACAATAATACACTATTGGTAGAGTTGCGAACCAGTCCAACCATTCTGGAGAACAATTTGGAACTATGCTCAGGGGTCTATAAAACTATGCACAGTTAGACCCAGCAATACTACTACTACATCTGTATCCTAAAGATATGAAACAAAAAGGAAAAAGACCTATATGTACAAAAATATTGATAGTAATCCTTTTTGCGGTGACAAAGAATTGGAAATTGAGAGGATGTCCAGCAATTGGGGAAAGGCTGAATAAGTTGTGGTAAATAATTGTGATGGAATAATATTGAGTTATAAGAAATAATGAGCAGAACCACTTCAGAAAAACCTGGAAAAACATATATGAATTCCTGAAAAGTGTAATGAGGAGAACCAAGAAAATATCATGTAGCAATCTTGTAAGCAATATTGTAAGGATGATCAACTGTGAAAGACTTAGCTACTCTAAACAAGACAATGAACCAAGATAATTCTGAAAGCCCCAAGATGAAAATTGCTATCCACCTCCAGAGACAGATAACTGATAAACGCTGAACACAGAAGGAAGCATAACTTTTTCCACTCTACTTTTTCTTGCTTTTTTTGCAACATGGCTAATATGTTAATATGTTTTTCATAATTTCACATGTATAATTGATTTAACATTTCTTGTCTTCTCAGTGGGTAGAAGAGGGCCAGGAGGGAGGAGAGAATTTGAAATTCACACTAAACATGACTGTTAAAATATATACATATATATGCATATATATACATATTAAAATTTTAAAGAGACAGAAAGCTCACATAGCACTTTGTACCTCACTTATGTACCAATATAATAATTTATTTTTATCTTAATTTATATAAGACAGATAGTTACTTAACTATAAGTTTTGTAAGGCAGAAACCAGGCCTTATTTAGCATTTATCTCTCTTCCATTAGTGCTCTGCACTCAACAGGGGCTTAATGTTTGTTGAATCTTTTTTTAAAAAAAAGGTGATAATCTGACTAGAAATTTATTTTTGTTTCTTTGGGGCTCTTTGGTTGTCATTGTCGTTTTTATTTTGTGGAGGATGCGGGGGGAGGGTAGGAGGGGGATTTCCTATTTCTCCTAGACTTGAAGAGCAATGGACATTCATTGGCCCAATACTATTGCTAATTAACATGGAAGTTTTAGCCTACTCTGTTTCTGATATGGGATAATTTATTCCACTTCCTTAGGCAGCTTGGTACTCTTCCACTACTCCCAGAGGCTCACCAAAATGGTGCTACACTTAGCATGGACACTCAATCAACTTTATCCCTGGTACAACTCAGAACTCCCCAAATCAATTGATCCATAGCCTTACCCTTCCCCCGGTGCAGTTAGGCTGGTAAATTCTTACTGGGAAATATAGCAGTCGGTATTTGCAAGCAACAGTACTAGAAACCCAGCTTCTCAAAATTATCCAATAGAACTTTGAATTTACTTGACCCTCTGAGATATGCAGCTTGCATATGGGAATGAAGCTTGAGTGCATGACACCAGATCAGGTTCTATAAGTGCTTTGTAAATATGTAATATATATATATAAAAATATCATTTTTAATCATTAACTATATGACCTTGGATAAGTCATTTTATATTTCTTGGCCTTAGTTTCTCCTGTAAAATGAGTGTGATGGACTAAATCAGGGGTTCTTAACCTGGGACATAAGAACTTTAAAAAAAATCATAATAAATGTATTTCAATAAAATTGGTTTCATTTAAGTCATATATTTTTTATTTTATGTAATTAAAATGTTATGCTGTGAAGAATTTCATAAGTTCACACTACCATAGGTTCATACACAGGCATACACATAAGATTAAGAACTGCTGGACTAGATGGGCTTCTAAGGTTCCTTCTAGCTCTGGATTTGATTTAAATAATTTAAATTATTTGTAATCTAAATGGTTTGACTCCATTTGCAGCACAGAGATCACTGGATTTTACAGCTAGAATAGACAAGGCTAGAGATGAATTAAACTCAGACCTTTTAAAGTAAAGGAATTTTTAAAAATACCAAATTCTTCTTTAAAATGGCAAGACTATACTAAACATAATAAGACTTTTTAAAATATTTCGAGGTATGAAAAAATGCCAGACTGCATTAAACACACATACATTTTTCAAATAATTCTCATATACATTTAGAATGTTTATTTTCAAAAGGAACAATTCATGCAAATCCACATAATGTGCAAACATAATCCACTAATCCACACTTTTGCAGCTCAAAGCTCAGGCTGTTTGCTCTGCCAATGGATCAAACCTTCAGAATGATGTCAAAATATTGCTCAATTACATTCTACTCAACATTCTAAGTCGTTATGTATTAATATTAAACATTTTAGCCTATATAGATCAAACATAAGCTTTGGCACAGAGTGTTTATAAATTTGTTTTCAATTTAATGCTATACAATTTAAAACAGTCTCTAAGAAGGGCTGCTCTCCTTAAGAGCCACAAAACTATTGAGACTATCTCTGATTCCTTTGGGGATCAGTACTTCTCAGAAGTACCTGGTATCCTAGCTATCCATAAGCCCTCATCACAAGGACAAAATCTGTGATTCCATCCACAACAAAAGTCTATATATAGCTCACAGGCATGTGTTAAGTCACTTTTCTAACCCTGAGAAAGCCAGAGAATGCTAGAAGAATTAAAATGTAACTACAGAGCAAGGAAACCAGGGAAAAAAAGGTATAAATATTTTAATTGTTACCAGACAATTGCTACAAAGAAAGAGGAGAAAGCTTAGATCCTCATAATGAATTTACCTTAAAATAGTTCAGAATATTTTTGATTCCCTTACTTGTGATAGAATTCCTAGTATCAATTCTGAAAATTGTTGCAAACAAAAAGAATCATAAAGCTGAAAATGATTCCAGAGATTTCCTAGTTTTCTCATTTTACAGGAGAAGATAACGGGACTTAGAAAAGTCAAATGACTTGCTTAAAGTCATATGAGTAGTGGGAAGCCCAGCAACAATTAGCCAGGTCCCCTAACTGCTAATTCTCTATTAAAGGCATAGATATTTTCTCTATGTTTCTGTGGAGGCAAACTGAAGATAATAAAGATCTGAAGACTTGGGCTAGAGAAAAAATAGTTAAAAATCCCTTGACTCATTGATCCGAGGAGTTCTGTTGCCCTTTGTATCATCTGAAATAAAAAAGACTGACTTCTTTTTCATACCAATATCCTTCTGGTGTTGTTGTATAGCTATGAATCATGGAGAACCACAGTCTCCAAAGAAACAAAACTGAGAATCATCTAAAGGGCAATGGACAGTCATATGGTAAGCATGAGTAGGTTGCAATATATTATAAAAAAGGAACTTTGAAACAGAAGGAGGACAAAAGATGCTCTAAAAGAAATGGACAAGTGGAAAAGAAGATGGGATGTTCCTCAAGTGATACTGAAGAATAACTGTTGGATGGATAATGTGATCCACTTGTACCCTCTTCGTGTCAGAAGAAAACAAGGAAGCCCCTCAGTGTCCTGGGGAGAAACCTTGCAGGGAGTTAATGAGAGAACATACACATGAGTTAGACAGGATAGATAAAAATGATTACAAACTCTATCAAGAGAAGGTATACCCATATTGATGAGATAATACATTCATTTGATTTTTTGAAAATCTGAACCCCCTGAATAGGGCACTATCTGCAAGTTGCTGTTTCTGGTACTAAATACTTTGTATCTTTGCAGATGAGTTTGAGAAAACATGTGATTTCTATCACATTCAGTTAATAGAAGACTGGAAACAGTCAATGATGGATCTTATTTTGAAACTGTTTTATTATTTTCAAAATTCCATAAATAATTGTAATTATTTTGCACAAAGATTCTGATGGCCTCACGAAAGATGACTAAGATAAGTATGCAAGCATCCATGGACTCTTTCCTCAAAACGAGAAAGAGAATAAACACTAATCTCCCAGCTCAATGAACAGGAGTATACAATACATTGCAATCTATGCTTTATTAATCACGACTACAATATTAAGTAATTATATGACAAAATGTTATCAGAGATTGCGAAATATCTTTTTGATTAGTCTGGGATGCTATAGATCAACAGATTGATCGATAGGTAGATAGAAATATAGATAGCATAAAAAAGAGAGGAATGTTCAGTCATAGGTTCCTTTTTAGCAAAAATAATTCCACATTCATAAAGCATTATAGTCCTTAATCAGATTATATTGTTTTGTTTTTCTCATGCAGTGAGTCAATTCTATCGTCTCCATTTTTAATAGTGAATTAGCCTAAAAAGTATGTTCATATTGTCTGGGTATTGCCCAGGACTGTATTCCTTTTGTGAATTTCATCAAAGAAAGATAAACCAGTTACACATTAAGAGAATGCATCTAGTTATCAAAACAGGCCAAGTCTAACTTATCCGGACTACATAACTGGATTTTGAGGCACACCATGATATTTCTTCAATAATGAAAGTTTATAAATGACTGGCAAGGCAATAATTTATTAGTATGCCTTAAAGAGAGAATTTTCTCTAAAAAGGACCACACCTGGAAAAAGTTATAATTGTTGTTGTCACTGTTGCAGAACTAGTTAGGTCTCAGAAATGAACATTTATAAAGTTATAATTTAATTTACATTTCTCAGTAACTATGATATTGATTCCTGGCAATAATTCTAGAATATACTATTAAAGGGATGGTTAGTAAACAATTAGAAAAGGAAACCATGATCTCAAAATGTCAGAAATGTCTTCTCAAGAACGGATCACGTTACACTAACTTTTTTTTCCTATTTTTGTCATGTTTACTAAATTGGTAGTCTAGGAGAGAGGAACCAAACTCAAGCAGTAATGGCGGCCACTAATCTATATATACATGGAGTCAGAGAGAACTGAGTTCAAATGTGGCTTCAGACACTAGCCATGATACACTCGGCAAGTCATTTAATATGTTTGCTTAGTTTCCCCAACTGTAAAATGGGGAAACTAAGCAAACATCTACCTCACAGGGTGGTTGTGAAGATCAAATGAGATAATATTTGTAAAGCACTCAACATGGTACATAGCACATGGTAGGTGCTAAATAAGGGTTCTGTCCTGGACCACCTTCTCCTCTTCATCTGTATTACTTCACTCAGTGATCTCATTAGCTCCCATAGATTTAATTAACATCTCTCTGCTATTGATTCTCAAATCTACCTATTCTTTTCCAACCTTTCTGCTGACTTCCAATCTTTTATCTCCCATTATCTTTCAAACATCTCAAATTGTCTGTCTAGTAGAGGTTTTGTATTCAATATGTCCAAAACTGAATTCGTTTTCTTTCCCCCTAAGCCGAGCTCTCCCCAGCCCCCTCTTACCTTCTCTATTACTGTCAAGATCAAAGCCATCATCCCAGTTCCTCAGGTTCACAACCTAGATGTCATCAACTTTTCACTCTTTCATCTCCTCCTTATCCAATATGTTGTTAATGTCTGTTAATTCCTCCATTGAGACATTTCGTGAATGTCCTTCTCTCCTCTGACACTGCCACCAATAACCTTTCTATAGGCTCTCATCACCTCACACCTGAACTACAATAATAGCCTGCTGGTGGGTCTGCCTGCCTCAAGTCTCTCTCCATTACAATTCATCTTCCATTCAGCCACCTAAGTGATTTTCCTAAAGCATAAGTGTAGCTATGTCACTCCTCCCCACTATTCAATAAACTCAATGGTTCCCTAAGGCTTTCAGGATCCAATACAAAATGCTCAGTTTGATCATCAAAACTCTTCACAATCTAGCCCCCTCCTACCTTTCGGGTCTTCCCTTATCCAATGACGCAGATCTCCTGGTTGTTCCACAAACAAGGAACTTCATCTCTCTGCTTTGGGCATTTTCTCTGGCTGTCCTCCATGCTTGGAATGCTTTCCCTTCACATATTAAGCTGCTAGCTTCTCTGACTTCTTTTAAATCCCAACTAAAATCTTATCTTTTATATATCTTCTATAGGAAACCTTCCCCAACCCCTCTTAATTCTAGTGTCTCCTTTTCAATCTTTTTCTTGTTTATTCTGATTATAGTTTATTTGTATTTATTTGTTTTCTTGTCTTCCCCAATAGATTATAAACTCCTTAAAGGCAAGGATTATCTTTTGTCTCTTTTTGTATCCCCAGCACTTAGCACATTGTCTGGCACATAGAAAGTTCGTAAATATCTCTCAACTGACTGAATAAATGCTTGGTGTCCTTCCCTCCTCCCAAAAGTGACTAAAATGTCCACAGCCTTTGACCCAGGTAGCTCAACATTGAGCATAAACCCAGAAGAGATCTAAGATCAAAAGAAGCTCTTCTTTATATACTAAATATTGAGTAGCATTTTTTTGGTAGAAAAGAGGAAACAAATTAGGTCCCCAGTAATAGGGGAAGAGATAAACAAATTGTATTATACAGATAGGTATTTCTTGAATAAGAAGGGAGTTGGAGTTCAGCTGGAAATAGATGTTGATGGGACAGGAGAATGAAGAAAGAACCAAAAGACACTTCCACCCCATGTCCAAAAAGGAGAGAGAAGCTCAAACTTCTTGAGAGGTAAGAAGCAAGAACATTGAATGGAGGAAGTTATGGTCCTCCATGGAGCAAGGGAGAGAAAGTCATGATTAAAGAGAGAAAGGAAACACCAATGGTAGGATCTGGAGCTGCCCTACACAGAGAGCATAAATTTAACAGCGTGATATAGTCTAGCCTAGAGAATGGGGAGATTGCAACAATAACCCATACAGTGGGTCAAACTTCACTTCTACCCTCTTTCTCTTGCCTTTTGCCTCTTCCTTTTTCAGGGGACAGGTATGCTTTACCAATTCCTGAATAAAAATTCGTTGTTCTCTATGTCTCACCATCTGTTTTAAGAAACTGATTCTCCAAACTAATATGATTGCTTCTCTAATTGGTAGCTTATATGTATGCGGGTGTGTATATTTATGCATGTGCATTCACATGTTCCATTAGGGGTTAATGATAACTGAAAGGAAAGCTCTTAATCTACCACACCATTCTGCCTTTCCAAGCTAAAGTAATAATACAAAATGTAACTAGGAGATGTTCACCCACCTGCAACAAAATTAAAACTAAATTCCAGATCCATGAAGAATTCTTCCCTGTGTACCTTTCTGATTTAACCTTTGTATTTCTTCACTTCACTGATAATGTCTTAATGGCTTCCCTGCCAATAGAGCAAATTAGTAAGGTACTTAATCTATTTAGAATGAGATACACTTTAGCAAAGATGGGCACAAATAGCAAATATATGAGCACTTGTTTATTTTCAACTCTTCAGTCTTCCAAATTAGAATTTCCAGCTCTACTTTGCCCCAGACCACAAGCAAACTTAATTTATAAATGTTATTCATCCAGTTCAATCGAGCTAAATATACCTTTCATGACATCCACCACCTGAATGCTGATGACTCAAAAATCTCTCTGCTTCTCCTTTTATTGTGACCACTCACTATTTTCAGGACATTTCTGCTTAGATTTCTTGTCATCACCTTAAACTCATAATGATTCAAATGAGACTATTTTCTTAAAGTCCACATTTACCAGTACCCAGCTATTCCAGTACAGAAGCAAATCAACTACTCTACCCACTCCCAAAGGTTACTCCAGAGTTAAGCTTCATATTGCCCCCTTTCCCATTATTTCTGTTTTCCTCCCTCAATATTAAAGGTGGTGCCAAATTCAACAATTCAACAGGCATTTGCTACCCACTTAACTATGTTCTAGGAACTGCACTAAGTGCTGGAGATGAAAACAAACAAAAAACAGTCTTTGATTTCAAGGAATTTAATGTTCTATTGAGGAAAGCAAGTACACTGATGAATAAATAAAAATACGTACAAAGCAAATGAAAATTTGTTTCTGGGGTAGGGAATGAGTTCAATAACTGGAATGATCTTATGGGGGAGATGGTCACAAAGTGGAGTTTTTTTTTAAATTTAAATCATTATTTATTTATTTAATATTTTTAGTTTTCAGTGTGAATTTTCACAACAGTTTGAATTACAAATTTCTCCCCATTTCTACCCTCCCACCCACTCCAAGATAGCATATATTCTGATTGCCCCATTCCCCAGTCAACCTTCCCTACTGTCACCCCACTCCCCACCATTCCCTTCCCTACTCTGCTTCTTGCAGGGCAAGATAGATTTCTATGCCCCATTGCCCATACATCTTATTTCCCAGTTGCATGCAAAACCTTTTTTTTTGAACATCTGCTTTTAAAACTTTGTGTTCCAAATTCTCTCCCCTCTTCCCTCCCCACCCACCCTCCCTAAGAAGGCAAGCAATTCAACATAGGCCACATGTGTATCATTATGTAACACCCTTCCACAACACTCATGTTGTGAAAGACTAACTATATTTTGCACCCTCCTAACCTATCCCCCTTTATCCAATTTTCTCCCTTGACCCGGAACCTTTTCAAAAGTGTTTGCTTTTGATTACCTCCTCCCCCTATCTGCCCTCCCTTCTATTATCTCCCCTTTTTTATCTCCTTCCTCCTTCTTTCCTGTGGGGTAAGATACCCAACTGAGCGTGTATGTTATTCCCTCCCTCAGGTCAAATCTGATGAGAGCAAGATTCACTCATTCCCCCTCACCTGCCCCCTCTTCCCTCCCAACAGAACTGCTTTTTCTCACCACTTTTATGTGAGATAATTTACCGCATTCAATCTCTCCCTTTCTCCTTCTCTCAATATATTTCTCTCTCATCCCTTAATTTGATTTTAT
>CM053623.1:200310915-200399905 GCA_028646595.1 Phalanger gymnotis
TTTTTGGGGTCTCCTTTAGCAAGTCATTGACTAGTTTTTCATAGTTTTCTTGCATTGCTCTCACTTCTCTTCCCAATTTTTCCTCTCCTTCTCTAACCTGCTTTTCCAAATCCTTTTTGAGCTCTTCCATGCCCTGAGACCAGTTCATGTTTTTCTTGGAGGCTTTTGATGTAGGCTCTTTCATTTTGTTGACTTCTTCTGGCTGTATGTTTTGGTCTTCTTGTCACCAAAGAAAGATTCCAAAGTCTGAGTCTGAATCTGAGTCCATTTTTGCTGCCTGGCCAAGTTCCTAGCCAACTACTTGACTTTTGAGTTTTTGCTTCAGGATATGACTTCTTGTAGAGTAGACAGTACTTTGTTCCAAGCCTGAGGGGTTGCGCTGTTGTTTTCAGAGCTATTTCTATACAACAAGCTTTGCCACACCAGTGCTCCTCCTCCCCCAAGAATCACAGACCAGGACCAGACTCAGATCTTGAGCAGGCTCAGCACTCCTGCTCTGATCTGTCACTTAATTCCTCCTACCAGGTAGGCCTTGGGCCAGAAGCAACTGCAGCTGTAGTTCTGTAGCTGCACCACCTCTGTTGCCCCTGGGGTGGTGGCTGAACTGAGAACTCCTTTCACTCTGTCCCCACAGCTTTTTCCACTAACTTTCTCTGTTGTCTTTGGTGTTTGTGGGTTGAGAAGTCTGGTAATTGCCACAGCTCACTGATTCAGTGCACTAGGGCCTGTTCTGCCTGGCTCCCAATCTGGTTGGTCCTGGCGACACCCATGCCGGGCTCTGCTCTGCTCCGCTCCCAGCTCCATAGGATAAACCTTATCCAGTGACCATCCAGGCTGTCCTGGGCTGGAGACCTGCTTCCTTCTGCTATTCTGTGGGTTCTGCAGCTTTAGAATTTGTTCAGAACCATTTTTGTAGGTGTTTGGAGGGACCTGGGGGGTAGCTCATGCAAGTCCCTGGTTTCCAGCTGCCATCTTGGCTGCACTCTCAAAGTGGAGCTTTGAAGAAAGCTAGGCATTCAGGGAGTAGAGGAAGAATATTCCTAATCTTGTCATCCCAGACCAAATGACCTTCTATCCATATCACTTTTATAATTTGACTACTCTAACTGGCCCCTTCCCATCACATACTCTATCACTTCTTACGGAGAGCAAATGAAAGCTTGTCATGATTTTCAAAGTTCTCTACCAACTATCTTTATAATCCCTCACATGCTCCTATCTGAATCACTTCTGGATGTTCAACCAAACATTAAAGTATTAGAGATTTAGAGGGAGAAAGGTCCTAAAGAGTTATTTAATCCAACTTTTTCATCTTACAGATGAGAAACCTAAGGCTTAGGGAAGACAAATGACTTCTCCAATGTCAAACAGGTAGCAAGTGGCAGAGCCTAAGTAGGTCCTTTGATATCTCTCATTCTGTTATATCATGCTGCCCCACTATTTCCTTCTATTAAATCAAAGCTTTTCCTTTGAATGGGAACCACGAGCCCACTGTCTTACCCCAATCACTATAAAAATCATTGTTGTGTTGGTGCAGTTTCCACAGTAGCATGACATAGTGAATGGATATGAGTTTGGGTCTCAGGAAATACCTCTGATACTTACTGACTGTGTGGTAATAGGCAATTTTCAACACATCATCTCTCTAAGACTTCAGTTTCGTGATTTTGGTTTTTGTTGTTGTTTGTCTTCTCTGCAGCACAAGACTTTGTGCCAAATCTTTTTTTTTATCCTTGTATATAAGTTTAGTGCTCCACTTTGACAAAGCTGGATATATATGCATGTCACTTAAATACTCTCCAAATTATAGAACATCCGAGCCCCAACACATAGTAGTGCTAATAGTCACAGGTCTGTTTGAAAAGAGAATTCCCTGCTTTTTGAAAATTTCCTTGATGTGACAAAGAGGGGCTACTGGACCTGTTTATTTTCCTCTTCTATAAAGTGTTGAGGGCTCCTAATACTGAGACTGTATATACATATGTATATGTTATATAGGAATTATGTGTGTATTGTGTATGTATGCATAAGTATACATATGTGTATGCATATTTCTGCATGGGATAACATATATACATATGTAGGTTCATACATATATGAATAACAATATATGTAAATGTGTATATATGTGGGTGTATATACATGTATAAAAATTTATAATAATATATGTAACTTCTTTATTACTACCTAAGATGTTTTATCTCCCATTCCCAATCAGCCAACCTATTCTGAACCACAGTACTAAAGCTTTAACGATACTGTGTCATACTTTTATTTCTTTAGTTTAATTTGGCTTAGATCAAAGTAATTAATAGACTTCATTTTTTTTTGGCTCACCAATGATGACGAATACATCCTTTACAAGGCACAATATGCTTTTTAGTACAAAGAGAAGAATTGAAATTTGATTTAATACAGTAAAACTCATAAAGCAACCCCAAACCCCTGAACATTGCAATGTTCTTTTCATAGAGTAAAATCTGTTTTCCTATTTGCAAAGACAGATTTCACTAGTTTCACGTAACTTCACAAGGACAAGAATAATGGACAGGGATAAGTTTTGGCACAGAGAATAGCAGTATATTAATCTATAATTCACATACAATATTTCCTAAGATTAAAAACATTAAAACATGAAATAATTCAAATATGGAAAAGGACTAATAGATATACTTACAGTAACTCTACAAATTGAGTGCCTTTTGAAATTTATAATTGAAAATTTTTCATGTAATCAAGGTTTAGGAGAATAATTCATTCACCTTAATAAGCCTAATTATATGACCATAGAAAATTCTAGTACTACACTCACAATTACTAAAACTTTATACTACTAATAACTTCAATAATTATTATATAGAGAAGTTTCCTTTCTCTGTGGAATACTTAGTGCTTAGGTGCAGAAAATACTTTTCAAAATGTATCACACACAATAAAAACACATAAAATGATCACATTCTGTAGGTCAGACATTAACAATTGTTAATATCTGAAGGCACTGTCCATAAAAATAGAGAGGATCATTTTGTCAAGTTCATTGGTAAAAATGCAAAGAGATTTCTAATAAACAAAGTATAAAATTAATCTTGGGAAAAATCGATCAACTTTTTCCAGACTTAGGGCTATCCTGTGGATTGTCTTGATCTAAAATGGTCCAAGTTAGAAATAGTGATTAGATTATAGTGATACTCCAAATAAAGTGAACTACAGAGGAAAGTTTTTGAAAAAGTTTTCTTACATATGAAATACATACATAGGATAACTCCATGCCAAAAAGTTATAGTTACATACATTTATTTTGGAGGGCCTTCAAAAACATACCTGGCTAGGCTGAAGGCATCATCGATCAAACCTGCGCGATTACTGACAGAGAGAACCTATGAGAGCCAACCAGAAAGATGGAACCATTTAGGATTGAAGAAAGAAGTATACCATATCAAAACTGATCTCTGAGGAGCATATCTGGAGTTTACCTCATGGTTCTGTATTAGTTGGTCAATTAATAATCTCCAGTTCCTTAGGTCATAGTTGACCCTAAAATAGCCAGTTTGATTGATATTCCCCAGCAACCAGCTTCCTTTGTCCAAAGTTATTCTGTGATGTTCTAGAAAGGATAGTTTTAAGGGAAAAACAGATCTTAAGCATGTTTTAAATCTCAAAATGGCACTAGGCAGATTTTTCCCCCTAACTGGTAAATACTAGACATCTAAAATTACACATAAGCATTACCAATAATTCTTTCTCAAAGCCCATCAATTTATCAAATTAATAATTTTCCAACAAAGATAGTTAAAATCAAATAATTACTTATATCTAAGCAGTCCTAGAAGACCTTGGGTTATTTTTCATCTTGGTTGCTCCAACTAATTGGTTTTTGTAATTAACCTGTTTCTCCATGATAAAGCCTATCCCCTAAATATCATTTTTCTCTCTCAAATTTAAAAATAACTAGAAAGCTACAAGTATTTTTACCTGACTTCTAATTAGAGCCTATATGGATGCAGAGAAATTAATGAAATGGTGTAATGCAAAGGAAGTTAATAAGGTCTGATAAGCCACCCATATCATTCAATATTAAAGACACTTTCAAAACTCAGGAGACTCAATTCTGGGAAACTCAATATTACCCTCTCTTGCTTTTTCTTTAGATCTCTTCAAAGCAATATTAAATAAGTGACATCACTGTCTATAAATATTGACAACTGGGAATTTAGTTGTTTAAGCTAATTCTATTTCTAAGTATACTTAGAATGAATATATACATCAGAGTCTGCTTAAAGCAATCATTTCAGGAAACTATTTTGGCTGGTATTTAGGAAGCTGGTTGTTATTCATTGAGTGTTTCAATTAAAAGGCGACCTAAGGAAAACATTTTAGGGAAGGTTGCTTATACAGTTTGAATTTCAGACCTGCTCAATAGTGTAAGGATCAACCAAATTGAGGAAAATACATGTAAAAGCCAGCATGATAAAGAAAAAAAACTAATCTGACAGTCAGGACACCTAGGTTCAAATCCCAAATATGTCACTTATAACTGCAGGTGAATCATTTAACCCCTCTGAAAATCAGCTTCTTCCATTCTAATAAGGGGATAATGATATGTGTGTATGTGTGTGTATGTATATACATATATATGGATAATAAGGATTATAGATTTTTTATGCTACATAATTGCGAGCTATTTTTAAAAGATACATCTGATCACTTTAAAAAATGATTCTTGGTCAATTAGCAAAACCACCTTTTATCAGAATTCCTGGTTAGTGTCTTTGGAACCCAAGATTGGAGCTGAAGTGTGTGTTGAATTCTATATATAATGTGGTGGTTCAAAGAGGCAGCAATGGAGTTTCAAGGGTAAAGGGCCAACTTCCACGACAAAGGCAGAGACCAGGAAGCAATGATGCTGTTTCTGTAGAAAACCATTTCTACAGTTATCCCTTTGCATTAAGGAGGATTATATTTTTTGCAAATGTTAGGACCTTCCCACCACAGGCTCCAATGTGGATCTCCTAGAGCTTCCTTAAGGCATTACACTTACATACATACAGTCATTTTTAAATTTTCTTTATTTATTCAATTAAGTAATTCATTCATTTATTTATTGATTGATTGATTGATTTTGGTTAGGCTTCGAAAACAGGAAAAATTGTCAAAAGTCTCATATCTGTCAGTATTCTGAAGAGGTCAACCTTGGCCTATAAATTATGGAGTAATGTATATCTCAGCTTCAGACATCCCTTCTCCTTTCCTTGACCTTTTTTTTCACGCACCTCCAATAACCCCTTTCAAAAGCCCAAATGAGTACTCTATTATTTCCAGTTATGAAACAATGGCCATTTTCTATGTTTTAGCCTGCAAATTTTATTTTGTTTCCATTTTGTTCACCACAAGTCATTAAACAACATTTTTTCTAGCTTTTTTCAATTGAAAGTTGATTTAAGATAAAATACTCGAAAAACTTCAAAACTATCTAATTTTCGCCCCTCCTCGATTTTTTCCATTAAAGCCCTGAAGATCACGTTTTAGAAAAAGACAACAACACAGTATCACCCTATGGCTAAAGAGCTTACACAGCAAATACCTATAAAGAAAATATGCAGGAGCTACGTGGCACAGTAGATAGAGCATTGTTCTTTAGAGTCAGGAAGACCTGAATTTAAATTCTGCCTTAGATACTCTATGTAATTTTTGGTGTTCAGTTAACACTTCAGCCTCTGTTTCCTCATCTATAACATGAAAGGATGGATTCAATTGCCTTTCCAAATCTAAATCTATGCTTCTACTATCCACTGACATGGTTATTAGAGTGTTAACTAGCCATAGTTATTCATGGCATTGAATGAAGTGTTCCAATTGCTTCAAATGTTTTGTTCTCCTCTATACATGGATGACTCATTTTCAAAGAATCAGAATATAATGACTTCACATTAAAATTGTGCTGAATTAATTATATTTGTCTTTGGTGATTTCATAACCACCTCCCACATTTTAGGGCTCAGGGGTATCATTCTGAACCTTAGTCATCATTCCAATGTAGATACTTGGATAAAATTGTCAGTAGTAATTTCCAGTTGGCCGAATTCAGATCTACCTGGATTTTAGGCTGGCTATCCACTTTTCCATGCTCTTAGATTAACACATAGTAATATTTCATAACTGATTGTTAATTAATATAGTTATTGAAATTATATGCAAATTATTTTTTTTAACCAAAAGAGGAGGAAAAAGAGCAGGAGAGGCTACTAAGCACAAGAGAATTATGAACCATGTCATCTGGATTCCCCAATAAATTCCCCAAGATGTATTGCTGATGGGATAAAGATTTTTATTACTAAATTGGAGAGAATATATAGGACATATCTTTCTGAAGCCTCCCCAAAAGTAGAGACACATAAGGGTAAATACCTGGGGAACCCTTTGACCATATGGGCCCTTGTCTTATTCTCAAACAATTTTTTGTTGTTGTTCAGTCATTTCTTCTGTCATTTTTCAATCATGTCTATCTTTGTGACCACATTTGGGTTTTTCTTGGCAAAGATACTGGAGTGCTTTGCCATTTCTTTCTCCAGCTCATTTTACAGATGAGAAAACTGAGGCAAACAAGGTAAAGTGACTCACCCAGGGTCAGAAGCTAGTAAGTGTCTGAGGTTAGATTAGAATTCAGGTCTTCCTGACTCTAGACCCAGTGGTCTATCCCCCCACCACCAGAATTAAGGAAATGAATTTACAATGCTGAAGGACCAAAACCGAATAAAGCTGATAACTCCTTGCTTTTCAACTATGCAGGTTGACTGAAGCTATGGCAAAAATGAAAGTACTGGGAAGTAGCTCACAGAAAATGCCCACATAAATTCCCCTCTAGCGTGTTTACTAAACTTTTTTTTTATTTTTGAACTAACATTCTCCTTCAGAAGAATACAAAAGTGATATAATGTTAAACATACATTTATTAAGTGGCTACCATGTACAAAACACTATGCTAGGAACTAGATCTATAAAGACAAAAATGGTACAACTGCCTGTCCTCGGAAAGCTTAGATTCTACTGGGAGGAGGGATGATATAGAGTGAGGATATAACATGCACTCAAGTAAGATTAATGGAGGTCTATCCAGAGAGTTATGTCATCATTTTCATGAGCTCCTTGATTGGCAATGGGCTTATATGTCATGCAGAATTACTATATTGGTGGTATTGGATTTCAGGTACTGATGACACCCCAAGAGGGTTAGCTGGCTGGGACTCAAAAGGATGAACTCTTTTCATGGGAATTATCCATAAAACTGAGCCAGAAGATAGATATGCTCAGACCGTTTTCACCACCTCTTTGTTCAGGGCATAGACCACAACATAGTATATTTGGCCTGAATCCTGCAGGTTGGAGATGTGTAGGAGAAGGAGCCTCTGCTTGATAGTTTTGGGGGAAAGAACATATTAGGTTAACAATATAAATTTTAGGGCCTGTGTCCAGGCCTAGAGTCGGCGAACTTTCCAAGTCAAAAAGATAGCAGCCAGGACAATAACACAGTTCTGGCAGAATCTACATGGCAGAAGCACACATTTGGTCGCCCATTCTACCTGATAAGGTAACTCATAGTCAGTTTTGTTTTTGTTTTTACAAAATTAACCTCCTGAAAAGAGGCAGGGTTGTTTTTTGTTTGTTTGTTTGTTTTGTTATATTTTGTTTTGTTTTTTATTCCCTAGGCTATATATTCCCAGACTTTGAGAAAATAACATTGATTTCAGAACCAGCCTTGGGAGTTGTTTTGAAAGTAATCCTGGCCTTAGGAATTAGATGTTCTAGATACCGAAGGTTATTTCATGTGTGGCATCACTTTTACAGAAAGAAGAGTAATGGTCATATGATTTTTACCACAAAAGGAAAAGGGTCAAAACAATGAAACTGAAGCTAAGAAGAAAATAATTGATTTTTCAGTGAGTTTTATAAATAACATACATCTGAAAGAAAAGTGGATTGTTCACTTAGCATAAACAAAACATGTTTTCTTTCTGAGGGGGGAAAATTCTAAACCAGAGTCTTGGGGAAACTGGTTAGAATCATATGGCGGGCACTAAAGATTCATCGCAATGTGAGAATATTGTCACTGTGGAAATTTGAATTCAAAACCTTCCAGGGGAACATCTATAAGTGTTTTATGTATTTTTCTCTCTATGTTTTTATAGGTTCCTGTGAGTCCTTTGCATTTTCTTCATTTTCTGAAAGGTGAAATAAAGATTTTTGTCTGTTGTCATTCCGTCATTTTTCAGTCATGTGCAGATCTTTGTGACCCCTATTTGGGGCTTTCTTGCAAAGATAGTGGTTTGCCATTTCCTTCTCCAGCTCATTTTACAATGAGGAAATTGAGGCAAATGGGATTAAATTATTTGTCCAGGGTCACACAGTTAGTAAGTATCTCAGAATAGACTTGAACTCACAAAGATGAGTCTTCCAAACATAAGATCCGATCTTTTAGCCACTGCACCATTTATCTGCCCTGTCTACTCATATGTAAGTATTTCCTCATATAAATAAAGGCTGTATCATCTACCTATATGCAGCTGTTTCCTTTAATGCTTAGACAGTAACTGGGAACCTTATTGTCCACATTTGGGGTAAACAGACAACTTTGGATAGTCACGTTGAGCCAAAAGAAAAATCATCCTTTTAGGTCAACTTTCACAATCAGACCCAGTTCATATGAACCCAAAGTCTTGGAGGTGGAAGAAAGGCAGAAGGAGGGCATGTGCTATTGATTTATAGGTAAAAAAAAGATTATATAAAATTAATACAAAATATTTTCAAGAGAAAGAACTTCTGGGAAATAGAAAGCATTAATTCTAGATCCAGCATTCTAAAAATTGAAAAATAATAATATAGGACTTCGCGAACCTCAAAGTGCTATATGAATGCTGTTGCTATTATTTATATCAGTTGTAACATGAGAAAGTTGACCTACTTGTCACCACAAAGGTGACCCAATGAGTCTTTATAGCATCATAAAATGTGTCAAAGTAAATATAAATTATTATCTCAATTTCTGTAGTAATGATTACTGTAAGAATAGTTTATCTTCTCAAGAACAATATTAAATTTAATTTAATAATTAATAGAAACCACAGGAAACAACCATAGATTGTACAACCTCATTTATTTAAAAAAAATGAGGCAGGGCATAGAAAAAGCAAACAAAATGCCCACTCTTGGACAGATATGTCCAAGCTGGCTATTCCCCTCATGGCACAGATCATAACCCATCCATACCTTATAAATAATGGATTACAGATTTAGAGACAGGCATTAAAAAAAGCATACTCTAACCTCCTTCATTTTACAGATGAGTGAACTGACACCCAGAGAATGAAAATTATTTGCCCATGATTGCATAGGGGCATATTGAGGTCCTTTGACTACAGATCTAGTGGTCTTTCCATTGAATCCCACAATAGAAAAAGCAGTAAATTATAAACATAAGACGATCTACTCAATATAATAGAAATCTTCCCTTCATTCTGGGTCTTTTAATTCTTCCAGTTTTAATAGTGTGTGACTGGATCCATCATACTCATTGGATGGCTATTTCTCCTCTTTTCCACTCTTATGTGTTTGTGATTATGTCTTTTACGCCACTTCTTTTGTACAAATCATCATTATTAAAATGATACAGTCTCCCTACACACATCATCTGCCTTGTCATTGTCCTTTAGGGGGGCTGCCATTTTGACTTTTCTTAGACTGTAGTGTTCTATGATTTACAGCCCTACAACATCACTGAAAAAAAAATTAGACTTAATGTGAGAATAACAATCTCAGTTTCAAGGTATTCACTGGGCCCACACTAAAACTCTAACTCTAACTCATAAGCTCCAAATCAATGGGTTGATCTTGAAAAGTTAGGTAGCTAGAGTAGTCATTTCAAAGCAAAGATATTTACTGAAATAACATAGTAAGAAGCTCAGTTACTGCTAGGTCACATAGCTAATAAAACTCAAATTGAGAGACAGCATATTTTCTATGGCCCTACACAGCATAACTTGTCTGTCTTACTGTGAGAATACAATTGACTTCTCCCTTCCATACAAATGGACTCTTTAAAATCAGAGGATTTTAGACCTTGGATTTCCTAATTCTATACAGAAGGGAACTGAAGCAAAGAGGGTTAAATTGAATTGTTCAGGGTCACATGGGAAGTGTCACATAGCAGCATTGTACCTCCTAAATTCCAAATATATTCCCTTTCGATTCTTCCCAATCTCTTAACTTTTCCAATCCCTTTAACTCATTTACAGAGGTAACGTAACTAAATAGTCAGTCAAGAAATTAGACACTGCATATATTAATATATATATTTCACTTCCCATCAACTTTACGGTAAGAAGGCAATAATGAAGCATTTTTAAATGGTTTGACCTAAATCTACACTTAAGCTTGAAAAAGAAAATTTCCTTTGGAGCTAAAATTATCCACATTTTACCCAACCTGGATTTTCTTTTAAAAGGTTTTTTTTTAATTCTTCTACCCAATAAGGATGATTTATTTATTATCTTAAAAATCCCACTGTCCAAAAATATAATTCTTCAAATCAAATCTACATCTTAGATAAGTTTTTTAAATAATAGCTTGGTCTTATTGATTTTCTTAATGAATTCTCACTATCAGAAATGGCCACAATAGATTAAATTTGTTTTTGTCATTGTAATTGACATATATAATTTTTCTTTTTCTTTGAATGAGATCTGAAGAATACACAATAATAAAGGAGCTTTAAAAACAACATACCTGCCTTCATCTTGACTGAGGAAATATCTTCCCACCTTTCTTTTTAAGGAATTTCCCCGTGGCTTTAATTTTGCCTTTTGTGAGTCAATTAAAACCATTATTTGTATAAATGACCTGCTTTGTTCTTTTCAGAGAATTTAAGGAGGAGGTAAAAAAAATACAAGGTGCAAAGTTTTCAAATCCTTGCTGTAGATTGTTTTTGTTGCTAGCTGTGTGTGTGTGTGTGTGTGTGTGTGTGTGTGTGTGCGCGTGTGTGTGTGTGTGTGTGTGAGAGAGAGACAGAGAGAGACAGAGAGAGACAGAGAGAGACAGAGAGAGCCAGAGACAGAGAGATAAGGTTTGTGTGTATGTGTGTGTTTGTTGCAATCATAACTATGCCTCTTAAAACAGGTGAACCTACAGGCAAGACAGGATTTCTTCACATTTTTCTTCCGCATTCCCTCCACCTTTAGCCACCAGATCTGGACAGTTTTGGTTATTATAATTTGAATTTACACCTAAAAGCAGTATCCATTTTCCTTTGCACTATATGGAAAGAGCATTGAACTTGAAATCAGAATGACCCAGGTTCAAATCCTTCCTAAAACACTTCCTAGCTAAGGGAACTCAGCACTAACCTCATTTAACCTCATATATTAGTTTCCTCATCTGTAAATTAAGGATAATAATACCTCTAGTAACTATACCATACAGGTTTGTGGTGAGAATAAAAACGAATATTAAGTAAAGCACATGACAAACCTCAAAGCAATATATAATTATTAGCTACATCAGGAATTATGATTCTGGCAGCGTAGGTAACTTCCATTGTAGAAACTCCCTTTCACCAAGATAAGGTTGAAGACTTAATAGATGGGTCCTAAGGAAGTTGTCTGAGGTGCACGTAAATTAAATTACTAGCCCAGGGCCACAAAGCTAGTAAGTGTCAGAGGTAGGCTTTGAATGAAGGTCATCTTGAATCCAGCATTGTATAGATTGAGTCATACTGTCTTTAAAAAAAAATTAATGACAGTGATAATGTTATGCCTCCTGCTAGGTAATTTTTAAAAAAGCAAAACTAATTCTTCTTAGGTAGCATATTTCAAAGAAGTACACATTTTTGACACTACATTTCAAAGATGAGTCAGGGAACTATTTGTGATATTTTTCTTCAAACGTATTTCTCCACATTCTCAAATAAAATGTAACATATGCTATATAACATAATATATAATGACCATGAAAGGGAAATAACCATTGTTGATGATTCAGAACAACAACCTAAGTCAAGTTCTGAGGCTAGTAAAAGTTCTCTAGACCAGATACTAGAGGAACGCAACGAGCATATGATTTTATACCAAAAATGGATCTAAAAGTCATTAGTGCTATAAAGCAGTAGGAACAGCCGGACTAGAGTCAAAATTTTTAGATTGAAATCCCAGCTGTGCCATTTAGTAGTTTTGTGACCATGGACAAGTTTCTTAACCTCTCTGGGAATCAGTTTATGTATTTATAACAGAGGTATAATACTTGCCTTCTGTACCTAGCAGGGTTGCTGTAGCAATCCACTATGATAATACATCTAAGGAACTTTGTAAACCATCAACATAGCCACTATTGTTATTAAAGAGGCAACATGGCATAGTGAATGTAGGGCCAGCCTTACAGTTACTTTTACCTAGGCTCAAGATCTGCCTTTTATACATACTTGATTATGGACAAATTCCTTAATCTCCAAGGCAACAATGTGAGATGATAAGTAACAGAAAAACTGTCAATCTGCATCAATGGATGGAGTTTACACATTGGAAGGTCCACATACCAATGGCGTCAGAGGCCCAAACCCCTCCCTCAAGTGAAATGAAACAGACAAAATCATTATTCTTGAAAAGGAATTCCTTGAGAGTTTGATTCTCAGAATCAAAAGGAAAGGAAAATAAGAAATAACAAGTAAAAGAATCCAACTCTTTTAGGGGTTGCTGACTCTTTTCAGGTCAAGGCTTCGTGCTGGACATGTCAGAACTTTTGCAGCCCTCTTCCTCCTTATGCCCCTCATCAATTTTCCAATGGGAAAAGTCTCCTTTATTTTCAACTATTGACCTTATTCAAGCTGTTTGGGGGAATTTATACTAAGAGATATCTTTCAAAGGCCTTTGATCTGTTAAAAAAATAACTTCTTGTTGGGCATTTCAGTACAAACCAAGAAAACTACCCAGAAAACACTCAAAGAAAACACTCAGTTTTGACTGATAATCACAGAATACATTCCAGCTTACAACCTATAGTTTCATGGCAAGCTCTAAAAAAAATCAATGAAAGATAATAATCTAATAAATACTCTTTAATAGAAATAATATTAAATATGTGTATATGTACGTATGTATATATACATATATTCACACATACGTATATGTATATGGCATAGAAAAGCATACTTACAGGACTGCTATTAGAGACCTAAGTTCAAGACCTGCCTCTTGACATATATTGATTTTGTGTCCCTGGATGCTTAAACTCTCAGTATTCCAGGCAACTCACTAAGACTAGAAGTTACTAATTAGCTGCCTATCTACCCTGGTAGATGGAATGGCCCTATAAGATTAATAAAATCTTGTGTGATTAAGTGATTTACAAATCACTTTATACACAAGGTAGCATTTAATCCTCAAACAATACTTTGAAGAAATTCTATATGCCTATATAAGGGGAAACTGAGGGTCAAGATTTTCATCACAGTAATCTATCCTGGTTCTACTTAATCTAACCTGAGAAAGTAAGGAGGAACTTTGCACTGGACCAGTCCTCTCTTGATTCTTGAGAATAGGTATTTCCATACTTTTAATAGAATATATGCTCAATATTTATTGAGTAAATGTAACATTTATTGGTATCTCTACCAAAAATCCACTCCTCAGTCTTCTTGCTACAACATTATCCACAAAATATCCTCTAATTGTATGTATTCCCCAAGATTCTATCCTAGGTCCTCTTCTCTTTTCCCTCTTTCTTCTCTCTTAGTGATCTCATCAGTTCCCATGAGTTTAACAATCATTACTGTGAAAATGAGTCACTGTCACTCCTCTAAGCTCCAGTCCTGAAACACTAATGGACATTTCAATCTAGACATTTAAAGGCATCTCAAACTCAACCACTCAAAAACTAAATACATTATAGTTTTCTCAAAAGCTCACTTCTTCCAAACATCACTATTTTTTTCAAGGGCTCCATTACCTTCTCAGTATCCAAGATTTAAAACTCTAGAATTAACCCAATCTTCTCACTCTCTCTCACCATATATATTTCATTGTCAAACCTTGCCTTTTAACCAACTACATCCAGTGTATCCAACCCTTTCTGATCAATCACACAACTACCAGCCTAGTCCAAGTCCTCCTCACCTCTCACTTAGATCATTGCTACAAGGTTCTGAATTGGTTTACACGGCTTTCCTCACTTTACTCCATCCTTCATAATGCTGCCAAAGTAATTTACCTTAATGCCTGATCTGACCATGTCCCTCCTCTCCTCAGTAAACTCCATTGTTTTTTATTTTCTTTAGGATGAAATATAATCCCTCTGTTTAATTGTTAAAACCCAAAACTATCTGGACCCAATCTATCTTTCCAGTCTCACTGAACATTACTCCCCTTCTTGAATTCTGCCACCTAACCAAACTGGCCTTTTCTCTGTAAATCAAAAACAATACTCCTTTTCTAAATCTGTGTCTGTGCACTGTTGGCTGATCCCCTATGCCTGGAAAGTGCTCCTTTTACCTCAGTGAGTCCTTCTCCCCCTTTAAGGCACAATTCAGTGAACATTTTCTACATGAAACCTTTCTAGATTCCCCTAACTACTAGTAGCCTCCCTCCCAAAGTACCTTGAATATAACTAAAATTTATAAATGTGTATTGATTCACTTTATATTTATGCTGTACAAACTGGCATGTGTCCTCATCTCTCACATTAGAATATAAGTTCTTTCTGAATAGGGATTGTTTCGTTCTCTGCGTATAACTAGTATATATAACCACCTTGTCTGGCACATAGTCAGCGTTTAATAAAAACCAATCGATTGAATGGAATGTGGTCATACAGCTAGTATCAGAGGTCTAGTTTGAAATTGTACTTCCTGACTTTCAGGCAAGCATGCTTTCCACTTGATCATATTACTATCTAAAAGCACAAATCCGAAAAGGCAAATAGATTTAACAACTAACATGGTGTATGTAAGAATTTCATACAGCATGTATATTTTATAATACATGACCACCTGTGGAAAATATAGCAAGAAGCTAAATACAGTTGGATTACAAGAGTTTATGCTTTAGGTAGCAGGTAGAAACATTGATTTTTCTTTAAACTTCCCCTTCAATTTTTTTTTCTTTTTAGCACTTACTTTCTTCCCTTTCATAGACAATGGCAAATTTGAACAGCATGTACTAAGAGGTACAGCGAAGATGACTGGCTTTTTTCCATCTGAACTGAACACTGAAATATATCAAGGCAGGTTCATGCTACAGTGTGCAAGACTTTGGTTAAACACAAGAACAGCTTTGTCATAGTGAATTGGAATGGTTTGTTATTAGGTTTTGCCATTACCTCTAAAATATTAAAACAGAGAATCAATTCTTATCTTTCTAGGAGATATGGTTTAAGTCTATCTAAAAGGAGGATATTGGACTAAATTATTTCTCCAAGTCCCTCAGGTTGCTATGAAGACCTGACTGTATGAGTGACATTCCCTATCTCATATTTAAACAGATGGCCTGAGAATACTAGAATAGCAGGAAATTGCTTAGGATGGAGCAAGTGCATTCCAGTTTTTAGGACATTATTACATTGATAATGACCACAGTGACAGTAGAGCTGTAATTTTAAATTGAACTTGGAATCGTGGAATTAATACATTTTAAAAATCATGTTTGAATGCTACAAATATTTTTATTTGGTCTTCACCTAAAAATTAAGTTTACTTTACAATCACAGGAAGGGGAAGAATGGACTTGTGATTTAAATGATATAGAGAACTCCCCTTCCAGTAGAAAAATTCCCTCATCCTTGCAAACTAGCAAGGGAAAACTCTGAAGCCTCAGGCCACCTATCTTGTATTCTTCAGAAGAAGGACTTGAACCTAGCTCTTCCTGATACCAAGGTCCACATTCTATCTCACTACCTGATGCTGTCTCTCATGCACATTCAACACATTTATTGATTTAAAAAGTCTTTCTTTAAGGAGATTTTTCATTATTCCCTCTAATTTAGTGGACAAACATGGTTTCCTTCCTTCCTCTCCCCTTTTCAAACTTGTTGTCATAATCTTATTTTTCTGATGCTTAGGCCCACATTCCTAGCACCTAAATTGTTATGCACAATCAAACCGAGAGGAACAGTTCACACAGAAACCCACGGAGGAAGGATATCTTTACCTGATTTGTTAGACACCCATATAATTGTCTCTGATGAGATATGGCTCCTATTTCCTACCACAATAGTTAATGGGATCTGCCATAGGTAACTGCAAAATAAAGGATACATGTTAAGAACACAACAGCAACAACAATATACATTTTCTGAGGGCCTATTTCATATAGAATTTGTATAAAAACAGAAGACACAAAAGGAATTCACATACGTTACAGGAACTAAGTCTAAAAGATCAAAAGACTATTTCTGAAAGATTAATATAAAAGTCTCTGCTGGAGGCCTCAATGTGGCATGCATCTGTGGCCTCAAAGATAAGTTATGCTAGTACATGACAGGTGATTAGCCAGGTTCTAGTGAGTTGAAAAAGCCTTGAAAGGGCCCAGGGATGGATTGTGTATGTTGCTAAATTTGGAAAAGTTAGGGATTTATTTTTATCTTGTGTTCTTTGGGTTTTGTTTGTTTGTATTAACAACAACTTCAGAAATGTTCACTCTAAGTCAAGCCTTAGCATGACAGATAGTGTGTGGTGTAATGGAATGGCCGTTCATCTTAGAGGTGAGGGATGCATAGGCTCAATCCCTACTCTGCCATTTGTGAATATCAACTCACTTATTTGTACCTCAGTTTTCTCCTCTGTGGAATGGGTACCTTCCTCAGAGGATTACAGTGAAGCTCAAATGAGATCAGGTTTTACAAGGTTCTTTGTAAGTCTAAAGCATACATCAGTCAAGAGTATATTGATATATGCCTAACCAGTTCTCTGAATATACATGTGATACTCTTAAGTATTCTTCATCACTTTCTGAAGCTTAGATAATCAGCAAAACCAGAAATCAAGCCCTACTTTATATAATTTGCTGATTTCCAAGGTATTCTGAAAATCCAACAACTGATGTCCCAACCCACTCCTTCATGGAGGTAGGAGACCCACAGATGTTACACATCACACATTTACAGACTTTTTCTATGTATTGATCAGTTGTGTTGATTTTTTTCTCTCTCTAAAAAATACTATTTATTATATGGGATAGCTCTCTAGAAAACAGACAAGGGATACTGGGGATAACTATGATGATGTAAAAATCGGAAGAACAAAAACTTTTTTATTTTAAAAAAATAATGATTAATTCTTATGAACTGGTATAAACTGGCTCCAGCATATCCCAAACATCAGAGTCAGCTATTATTACAATCTGAATTGATGGGGACTATCTCCACAATGATGAAACTATGAACCCTTCAGGTAGGCAATAAAACATGACAGTAATGTGCTGATTTTCAAATTAAGGCTAATTTTTAAGAAGTAATAATAACATAAAATGAAGACCATCTGCCTTGTGAATGATAAATTTACTTTTTTACAACAGCAGAAATGAACTAACTTCAGTTCCATGAGCTTGATCAACACCATGTATCACTCAGTTCCATTCAAATATTGGAATAAACCAGAAATGAGTTCCTCATCCAGATTGCTATTTAGAATTCACTTATTGTCTCTCAGTATCAAGAGATTAATTAACACTGATTCTATAAAGTTTCAATACTCCTTATTAATTATTGCTCATAACAATTTGGTGAGAAGGGCATTATCTCTATTTTACAGATGAATAGTGGCATAGAAGTTAAAGTCACTTACATAATGTTACTTAATACAGATGAATATAAAACGTTAAGGTTCATTTTCCCCACTTATTGGATCAGTAATCCATTTGCCCTATTTTGTCCCTTGTCTTGAGGCCCAGCCATATCACTTTTGTGGGAAATCATAGCAACTCAATGAAATACATTGGTAGTCTAGATAATGATGCATATTGGTTTATAACATATATTAACCATGATCATTTTTCCATACATTTGTTTGCTTCTTCCTTAGACTTCATTAGACCATTAATCTTCCATATTGAAATATCTTAGCATCATTAGGCCAACTCCTGGTAGTGGTTTGGGGGAAAAATAGATTTCAGAAATAGAGAATCACACTATATTCTCAATATTAGAAAAAGCCTTTAGAAAATTAAGTTGTGTAGAAAAAGCCTAGAGTAAGTAGGTCAAATCCTTTTATGATGAATATGGGTAAGGCAAAATGAAAATTTTGTTTTGTTTTGTTTTGTTTTGCTTTTAAATGGGGCTTTCTAGCCACCCTGCCCCTAAAGGGCCACTTTTTAAAAGTCATATATAATACAATGATATCTCAGTACAATGAAAAAAATTGGGCCATATCTTTAGAACAATTTTTAGAGGTACAGCCTAGGGCAAGGGTGGGGAACCTGGGACCTTCAGGTCACATGTGGCCTTCTAGGTCCTCAAGTATGGCCCTTTGACCAAATCCAAACTAGGGCAATACAATCTGACCCATGCTACCATTCAGTATCCCATTTTCCTAACAAAAAAATGAGTTTCTGTAATGTAAAAGGCTCAAACAGAAAACTGTAGGAAGAGTCATCATAATCCTCCACCCCTGCTTTAACTATTGCAGAAAGTCAAAATGGAAAGTTTAAAAGTCAGGATTCTAAAATAATGTCCTTTATTAGCAAACATTTATTGAATGCCTGGGGCGGCTAGGTGACCCAGTAGATAGAGGACTGGACCTGGAGTCAGGAAGATTCATCTTCCTGAGTTCAAATATGACCTCAGAGACATACTAGCTGTGTGACCTTGGGCAAGTCATTAACTCTATTTGCTTAAGTTCTTCATCTGTAAAATGAGCTGGAGAAGTAAATGGCAAACCACTGCAGTGTCTTTGACAAGAAAACTCCAAATGGGGTCATGAAGAGTCCAACATGACTTAAAAATGACTTAACACCAACAGTGAGTGCCAATTATTTATAGGACATTGGACAAAATAAAAGCAGGGTTAAGAATGAAATAGGGTCATGCTTAATGCTTCACACTGTGATGCAACAACGACTGCTATTGATCCTAAAACTCCTTGTCCTTTGTCTAGAGGCCCAGCTACATCACCTTTATGGGAAACTATAGCAAGGGTCATGCCTCTTCTTCAGTGTGTTTCCCTGAGCACCTTAGATAGTAGAGTACCCTCTGGATACCCAGTAAGTATCAGGGACTAATTGTAAGGAAAATAAGAGAAAAGATACCTCAGAAGTGTTATGTTTAAGATTTGTTTGACCTCTGTCTTTTTCTAAAAATAATACTTTCTCTAAAATATATTTAATTTTTTTCTTAATTAAATAACCAGTTAATTGAACAATTGAATAAGAGTCATGAAAGAATTCCCAAAGCAACAACTCTCAGCAGGATTAGAGGCTAAGGCAAAATGGTGGTAACTTGTAGTCAAAGTTAATTTTTTTTTTCATGGGGGAGATGGGGAAAGGAGTAAAACCTGTGATTTTATCTATGTATGGAACTCCTGATGTGGAAACTTGCTATCTAATGAAAATAATAAGTCAATGGTACATAACATACTCACAGAGAATTGTCTGGGGGCATTCAGAGGTTAAATGATCACAAAACAGTATGGAAACGGAGGGTATAAAAATTAGTGCTAGAATTTGTTTCTTGGCTTTGAGACTATGTTATTTTGTGTTCAAGGTAGGCATCTTGGGAGCTATGATAAGAACTTAAATTTTCAATCCAGCACAATTTTGGTCAGTAAGATCACAGCTAAAAATATACTTCTGTACTCATTGTCCGCCTTACTAACACCAAGTCTCTCTCAAACCTTAGAGGAAATTGTTAGTGTAAAGAAGCAGTGGAAAGATAAAGTCTACTCAAAGTTCCTACACAAAGAAGAGCAGAGTTATTTTTGAAGTGCCCTGCAAATGACTCATAGGTTCATGGGCCTAGAAGGGACCTAACATAGATCTTCTAGCTTGACCAATTCATTCTGCAAAGAAGGAAACTGAATTTCATGAAAGGAATAAACTGGTCCAAGGCTACACGGGTGGTAAATGATGGGGCCAGGATGCCAGTACATGTCTTCAGTGGCTGAATGCTGGTTGCACCGCACCATGCCATATTGCCTCCAAAAGGCTTTTATTTCATAGCAGAACTGCAATTACCATTCATGTAATAAGGCCATGAAGGAAATGTCATTGGGTCTTTTCATTCTGTGTCCACATAAGTTGTTATTCCAATAAATAACTAAATTAAAGAGATTATAATAAAAATTGGCAGGTTCCTCTCTTCTAGGTTACAACAGCACTGCCTAAATCACAGAGGGAAAACGAGATCCTTAACCATACCTGCGTGTTGTTACAGCAACTACCTTATAATTTAAAGACACTTTCTAAAAAGGAGACATTGCATCAAGTAGCTGTTCAGATGCAAATCTGTTAATTATACAGCATTTGGATTATATAAATTCAGGGACTGTAAGTATCTTAAAGTACACATTTTGTATTATATGATTTCTAGTATTAACACTGTATGGGTTCTATGGGCACATGTAGGCCATTCTATGCTTTCCTCAAAGCCAGATTTCAAGATTGTAAATTAGCAAGCATAACCAGATTCTGCATGCATATGTTCTTGAAGGGCTGAATGTTTCAGGGACATAAAATTGCATTTTTCTAAATTTTTCATGTAACAATTATTTTTAGTTTTTTTTGTAAAATCCATTAAAAAAATCAATGACTACATAGCAATTATGTCCTTTGTTTTCACAGCTTAAAAGGCTGGAAGACCCTGAAGACAATTGAGTGAAGATGCCTGGGTAGTGTGCAGTAAAAATCAGCCTAAGACAACACTGGATTATGTTGAAAAGGAGATTAACTTCTGTAAATGGATTATATTTTTGCATCTTCGATCCTGCACGAATATTAGTGGCTCCATTTTATGTGTTAAATAAAGAAATTCAAAAAATCCAAAGATTTGTTTTTAATTTACTGTTCTACCTGAAAAATCACTAGATGATTATATTCATGCATGTCTTAGACTTTGATCTAGACAACAGATCAATGCATGTGTCATTGAAGATTTTTTAACAAAATACACTCTGACAACAGTCTGAAATTTCTTGAATGTAAGCACAAAGCCTTTAAAAAAAGTGAGGTAGATCTGAATGAACCTCATGAAAGACTTGGTGAAAATGGCCCAGAAATTTCAGCTGTCTATGACCCATACTATAGTGTTTGGATAGAAAGAAAATCCAAGGCACCTGATGAGTAGAATTCTTAGACTACAGGACTCAAAGAAGTCCTTCCAGTAATCTTGCAGCTATATGACTTAATAGCCTGCTGTTTGTATCACTACCTCCATTTTAAAGAAAGAAGCCTAAAACAAAGAACTCAACGTCCCAAATGTTTGTTTCACATTCATGCATCAATTGCCTACATCCCATAATTGAACCATCCTTTCCAGACTTGTCTTAGCACAGGCTTCACCCTATGCTCATGATGCACATCTTTCTCACTTCTCTCTCTAGGAATCCATTGTTTCCTGAACAGACTTAAATCACTTGCTAGTGCTTTTGGTGAACCTTCCCTGATCTTCCAGTCATTGGTCATCAGGTTTTCTTTTATTTCCTTTTCTTTTTACATAGCATATCTTCTCTATTGAATGGGATTTCCCAGAGGTCAGGGACTATCTTTTACTTTTGTCACTGTATCTTCAGCACATTGGACATTGCCTTGTTGGAAAATAAATGTGTATTGTATTGGAATGTCTCACATGTGGAAGCTCTAAATCTCAAAGATTTAGAGCTAGAAGGGATATCAGAGGCCACCAAATGTAACTCCCTCATTTTACAGATGAGGAAACCAAGGCCAAAGGACAGAAAGTGATTTGTTGGATGAAACACAGCTAATCAATGTCTGCAGCAGGATTTGAACGAGGGTTTTCCTGATTTTTAAGCCCCTAGTTCTATCCACTATGACATCTGTTCGTTGCCGATCATAAATAATAGATGTTTGTTGAAGTGAATTAAATAACTCCATCGATTTTTGTTTTTATTTTGCAGAAGTGGGGGATTACAGACATTGCATATAATGCTAGGTATAGATGAGGTACTGGTCTGTTTTGCTGGCCTTTTTTTTGTCACAAGCGATAAATTAGAAAATTATGGCAATGGAAAAACAAAATATGATAATAAAATGAAAAAAGAAAATACAATTAAATCTATCATAGAAAAAGTTAATGCTGTGCACTATTTTGATATAAGACATACCTTGTTAATAAGCTTATCCCCATTAGGGGGGGAAGTAAGAAGATAGAATGAATTATACTACTTGGTTCAAGATGCATACACAATTTGCAGTATTTCTGGAAGATAGGGGAAGTTAATTTTAGTGCAAAATCAATTGCTTACATTGTATATTAAAGATCCAGGAGATTATACAAAGAGGGGAAAAATTGATTGTGAGTCATAACTAATCATGTATATTGTTAGAATGTTAGCAGACTGTTTGCTAAATATCCAGTGTGTCCATGAAAGGAACTACATAATCTCATGCTGAATTTCTGACTGCAGGATACAGGAATTAAAGCACTGGTCTTGGAGTCAAAAGGTCTGGTTCTAGCATTAACTATTTGATTCCAGAAGTCTTCTATCAGTTTATAGATCTGAAGGTATTTCTTTCATGTAAATGTATCTATGTATCTGTATCTCCTCTTTGATTAGAAGTTTTGTTTTTGTCTTTTTATTTCTAGTGCCTACCTAGCACAATGTTTGGCACATAGTAGGGTCTTTAAAAAATACTTGTTGATTGGTTGTATGTGCAAGTAACTTTCTAGAGCATACCAGATGCTGCATGCACTCTAGGAGCACATCACCTACTGGGGAAGTCCATTACATTTTACGATAGCTCTAATTGTTAGGAAGTCCTCTCCCCTTCTCCACCCCACCCTCCCCAGGCCTTCACTCACTGTTCCTGGTTCTTCCTCGTAGGCACAATTTAGAGAGAAAGTCTAATGTATGTTCCCTAAGACAGCCCTTCTAATGCTGGAATATTATAGATAGTTTGAAAACTGTACTGTTCAGAAACTACATACAGAAAACTGTGTGTTCAGATGTAGGTGGGAATGTGATGGGGATAATTAACAATGGGGAGGAAGGGAGTTTTCAACTGTTATTTAAATGCCAAGTAGTTTAGTCCCACCTTACCAACAAGAGCTGCTAACCTAATCCAGGCTCTAAATAGCAGAGATTTGACAAAGCTGGTCATTATTTTGGGTAACTTCTTTCAAGTTGTCTAAATATAAAAGTTATTTTTTTAATTTTTAATTTGTGGAATTCATTATTAATTTATGGAATAAAACAAACATTTCCATAACATGGTATAATAAAAAAATTATTGCACATGAAACTGCAAATCTATTATAAATTGTTATTTAGAAAATATAAAAATGCAAAATTTTCTTCTTAAGTCGATGACATCAGGAATTTCAACTATAGTTCTTTCTCCTTTCTAGTGAATGGTATCCAGTCAACAAAGAAGGAACACCATTTATGTGCAGACTCAACACAGTATCTGCCTTCAAAGATCTCAGGAAGGAAAGGAAAATAATAAAGAAGGATTCACAAAATCATGATACAAAAGACAGCAAGATAATTACAAAAGACAGATTCGAAATTTTCAATAGTGATAACTTCCAGTTGGGACAGTAGAGCACTGAGACATGAGCACACGGACATGCTGTCTTCCAACTCCATGGCTTTTCACTGGCTGTCCTCCACTCTTCCTTGTAGCTTCCTCGTTTTCCTTTAAGCCTCAGATCAAATCTATCTTCTGCAAGATGCCATTCTCTCTGCTCCCCCTCCGATCTCTATCTCAACCACTAGAACTATAGTGCCTTCCCTTTGAGATTAATCCCTATTTACATTGTATTAAATGTATATGTTTAGGTGTTTTCACATTGACTTCCTCATTGGAATGTAAGCTCCTTGAGGACAGAGAAAGTATACTTGCCATTCTTTGCGCCATGCTTAACAGAGAACCTGGAACAAAAGGAATGGCTTAATAAATGCTAGGTGATTTAACAATGAAAGACTTCTTGAAAGACATTATCTGAGTCAGGTCTTGAAGGAGTCCAGTGTCTGGAAATTGGTAAAAAGTCTATTCCGGAGATGGAGGAATGGGTAAGAAAGCACATGGAAATATTCTCTTCTACATGTAGTCCTTCCTGATCCTTCCAAGTGCTAGTTTCCTCCTTCAAAACTATCTTACATTTAAATGCTGTGTATTTATTTAAATTTATTCTCTGTATGCTTATGTATATGGACATGTTGTCCCTCCCATTCGAAATAAGCTCCTTGAGAGTAAGGGTTGTTTCATTCATTATATTTGGATAAAGTTCGCCAGAACAAAAAATAATTGCAATAGACAGTAACTGCAAATTTTATCTAATTTTATACACTAGGAGTTTTTACACGATGCATAGAGAACTCAGCAACATTATCGAAGAGATTGCAAACCATTTGATCAAATATGACCCAGAAGCTGCATTCCTACTCCTTAGGATGATTCTCATAAGCCAAACCCAGACTGTGGAAACAGGCAAGCAGTCTAGAGAAGGGACATCCAGGAAAAGAAGGTCAAAGGAAAGTACTGAATTTTTAAGCCTGAGTTCAGGCTACACACCAGTGACAATGATCAGGGTAAATAATAAGTCGGGAATATAGGCAGTCAGGAAAGATTGAAGGATTAAGCAGGTATCAAAGTTCAGAGCTGGCAAAAGCTCAAAGATAAAGGGGGGCAATTAGAGTAATATTAGATCAGAATGCAAGCAGAGATTCTGGGTGACATATCTCTACATAGAGGATTGCTGGCCAGAAATTCCTTGGTCCTGAACTAAACCTTTTGTCTCAGCAAGAGAACTGGTCTGCTTTTTCTTCAGGGTAGAGACCAATTTCCAAGCACAGTGGCTCTGATTGCTACAGATGAGAATAGATAGAAGAACCTGCCTAACAGATACTCGCAGTGAAAGAATTAAGAAAGCCTTGTATATAAGCATGTCTAATTTGCACAGTTTGCTTCCTGTGAACAACTTGTTGAAGTTTGATCTATTTGGGCAATGATTTAAGACTGGTTTCTTTCATAAGCCTTCCTCCAAATTCAGACACAAGAAAACAACCATGAATTTCTTGATTGCTTGCCCTTATACAGCCAATCTTGGAACTAGCCTACTGGGAATGATTTTCATTTTTCTTATAGATAATAAATTATATTTAATGTGTACTCCAAGTCTCCAAGCTACTGGTAGCTCTTAATTTTCAAAGAAAAATGGAACAAGCATGGATAATCTAATACAAGCACTTTATTTTATACCTAAATTTCAATCATTTTTCTCATCAAATCTGTTTGCCAGGACTATTTAGAAGTAGCAGAATTGAGTGGTCTGACTGTTACCTTATCTTTCCTTTCAAATACTGACTTTTAAAATTATCACTGGACCAAATGGCTTAAGGGGTAAAGAGGTGAATTAAACAACAGGACTACCTACAAACTAAATAATCAATCCTCAAATAATCCAGAGTGTCACATTTTAAAAGGTAAGGGAAAGTAACACGCATTTATTAAGCACCTATTACACATCAGGCATTATGCTAAACACTTTACAATTATCATCTCATTTTATCCTCACAACAACCCAGGGAGGTAATGCTATTTTTATCCCTATTTTACAATTGAGGAAACTGAGGTAGATAGATATTAAGTGACTTGCCTAGATTCATAAAGGTAGTAAGTATCTGGGGCTAGATTTGAACTCAGGTCTTCTGGTCTCCAGGCCCAGTGCTCTAAGCACTGTGCCACCTAGTTGACTTTTAAATTAAAATCATTTAAGTGCATCACCACATTATTGTATATTCAATTTCCATTAACAACAAAAGTGGAGAAAAATAGCATCATTCAATACAAAACAGTTATATTATGGGTGTCATTTTGAAAGTAGCCTGACATAATTAGAAAGGAAACCTTTTTGTTCAATGTGATTTGTTTGATGTTCGGTTTTAAAGGTCTTTTCTTCTTTACTTTTTTAATTTGTGGTATAATTTTAAATTCAACAAACTTATTTGCATCGAGGAAAAGCTAAATTTCTGTGCTATTATAAATAATAATAATAATAAGCATTTATGTAGTGCATTAAGGTTCATAAAGCACTTTACAAATGTTAATTTTATATTTGAAAAGTCACATATACTGAATTGCTGGCTCTGGAATATGGTAATTGGATTCCACTATTCATTGGTCAGATGACCAACTGAAGTGAGAAACAAAGCTAAACAAAACTAAAAATGAAATCATTATATATATGTATATGTATACATATATATATGGAAATGAAATTATACAAAATTATAACTCCAGTGATAAGATCCTAGGGCTGCCATATTGATTCTTCTAAAAGAATCATTTTCAACAGTGATGGTAAAAGACAAGCAAAAAAGAAAGCAAGACACAGATTCAACTTTCAAAATGTTCAATTCTTTCAAAAAGACTTAATACCTGTTGTTTCCAAACTCAGTGGTCTTGACTCTAGCCCTGCTGTCATAAATAAAATGTTGCTGGGTAATGGCTATCACATTGTGAACTGTTCCATTTCCCAAGATGGTGATGACAGGATAACCCATCTGGAGAGTCCACTGATCCATTACTTCTTGAATATTTACATATTTTCCATTCTTTCTTAAAGCCTATAAAAACCAAGATTAAAAAAGCTAATTTATTAAAGTACTATTAACAATTAGCCATTGTTAAATGTTTACCTCTACAAAGCACATTTTAAATTCAAAATCAGTGATGCCAACATGTACAAGTAAAATTAATTTCCTTTAACCTAAGGGAAGGCTTTCTGCCCATCTCAGGCATAAAATGACTTTGTGAACATTAATGTTTTAAAGTAATGGAAGATAAAACAGAAATTTTACTGTTGGAGCAAGGAGGATGTAGAGTACCATTGTTTAATAACTTCAGTTTGTCTAATAGAGCATGAAACATTTGCCATTCACACATAAGATCATGTCTGATTTTGAAATTTCCAACAGCTCTGCCTTTAATATGTCAGGTACTTCCATACCAAAATCCCATTTCAATGGAAGTATGGTCACCCCGATGGAAAAGGCAATTCTATTACTGTGGGTATTTTGAATACAGAGGGCACTGGTGGCATTAGGTGTCCAGGCCAGAGGTCATTTACACGGCAAATAAAAATAAAGGCGGCTTGAGCAAAAGGGAAGCAGAAATGCTATAGGAGTCCAATTACAGTTATATAGCATAGTCTCTCCTTAACATCACACACACACACACACACACACACACACACACACACACGCACACACACACGCGCACACGCACACACACACACACACACACACACACACACACACACACACACACACATACAAAATACAAAGGTAAGGCTCCCCAAAAGCAAACTATACTTTACCTCTGACAGCGTATTCCACAGATCATTTCTGGCCGCATTGCCATATTTATGAATGGTTAAATAATCCTAAAAGAATATAAATCAGTAATTACAATTTGCAGTCCAAATAATTACTGCCTCAACTGAAACTTATTTCTGAATTTGATTAACTATCTCCATTTGTAGGAATTTCATTAAGACAAAGAGGGAGACACTGAGGTACTGATGATACTTTCTAAAGAGACTGAAATTACCAATTAAAATGTTACTGAGATTCACCTATAGCATGTTTTTAAGTAATTCGTGAAATAATAATAATTGTTTAAAAAATGTGGGCGAGGGAGACCATAACTCCTTCTAGACACATTGGCCTACTTACTACTTTCCACATATCACATTTCATTTGCCATTTCCTCTCTTTGTACAGGCTGTTCCCTGTTTGCTGGCATGCATGCTTTCTTCACTTGGAATTCATAGAATCTCTATTTTCCTTCAAAGCCCAAATCAAGGGCCACCTCCTATAGGAAACTTACCAAAACGTGTGCAATATGCACTTTCTTACATCCCAGGCACTGTACCAATCTATCCTGATCTTCCAAGCTGCTAATATCTTTCTGTCAGAAATTAGCTTTGTATATATTTTTTATTTAATCATCCATATATATGCACTCATCCCTCCACTTCCCCAAATAGACTGTAAGCAACTTAAGGGCAGGGATTTCTTAGGTTTGGTTTTGTTTTTTACTTCCCGACACCTAATAGAATGCCTGGGATGTGACAGTTACCTCATAAATGCTTCTGGAATTAAAGGCAATTTAATTTTAATTTTCCTGAGCTTATTATAGTGCCTGGCACATAGTAGGCACTTAAGAAATGTTTATTGACTAATTTCTAAAAGAAAAAAAAATCCCTAGTGAACTCTCTTCCTTTATTGTAGCAGGTCAACCTATAGCTGATGTAAGGGACCTGTTGGCTCTGTAGAAAGCTGCATCTGCTCTGAAATCCTTAAGGGAGAAATAAAGAGCCCATCTGCCTCTCATCTTGAAGCCTCAAAGTAAAGTATTTTCCTTAGTAGAAAGGAGAAGAGAGAACTCAATCAGCTGCAATATGTTAAAATATTTTTCTTTATGAGTCATTAACAGATATCTATATTCCCAGGAAATGGGGGAGCTAAGATGAAATAGCATGTCTTTCTTGGGTGTGTGTGTGTGTGTGTGTGTGTGTGTGGTTTACTCTTAGAATACCTGGGTCACAGGCTTTGTCCAGCTGTGACCTGGTTGGAAGTTTATTCAGCTTTAGATTACATGGCTGATTCTCCATTGCTCTCCTTTCAGCCACCAAAACACAGAAGAACTGGAAGGGAGAGGGAGGAGGGGACTTTCCCAAAGGTGTGAGTACTATCTCTACATTGGCTTTGAAGTCTGAGCCTTTCTGCAGAGGACAGTCTGCCTATTATAAAAATGATGCATATTTGCTTCCACAGCTATGACCTACAAACCAATATCCAATAAAGAGACTCAGTGCTGAGTTTGTTTTATATGCAGCCCTAGTTTGGGGCTGGGACCTCCCAGCCCTCATTTTTAACCATTAAGCCTACACTCTGCAATATCAGTACCATCTCTCCCCACTCCTTTTTTGCAGAGCCACCATTTCTATCATTACAAATCTGGCATTTAGTTGTGGCTATTGGATATACAATTCTTTGACTTCAAAGGGAAGAAGGAAATTGGAAATAGCATGTTTGATTGTAAATCAGAGGTCTTTGCTTCCATGGGAATGTTCATCATTTCCCTCTACCAACTGGCAGTAGACAAAGCCCTCATTTACATGAAACGAGAGGAATTTCCTCTTAGTGGGGATTTGTGTAGCATGGGATATTTCTGGCACAATTCACATTTGCTAAGTACATTTTCTGTTGTACAAACTCTAGCACAAGGGACAGATTCATTCTTTGTCAATCACTCATAGCATCACAAGGAGTAGCTCTCATTTCATCACAGGCTAGAGAAACCAACTCCCAATGCTGACTTGGGCAACTGCCCATGTCTTGGCTGAGCAATGTCAGAAAAATAATATTGTGGGGGAAAAGACAATGCCATAGAAAAGATCCAAGTCTCTATTTAGGATATAGAAATAACACATGAAAAGAATTTAACACAAAAGCCAAAAGTTGCATTTAATATTCCTGAATTATTTATTAGTCCCCTTTCTTTCTACTTTATTTTGCCATTTACATAGTCAGAGCTTAAGAAATAATGGGTTCATGGAGTATTCACTTATAGTAGGGGTTTTAAACATGGCCCCTTTGGCAAGGGTGGGAAGGGGAGGGGAGGAGAGGAAAATAAAAGAGGGGAGATGAGAAGGCAGATGAGGGGAGAGGAGAGCCAAAATTCACAGGTAACTGCTAACTCTTTAAGAAAAAGACACAGATTTAACATTTTTCATAGTGGAGATCAGAATCCTTGATTATCAAATCCAGAGAGGTTATTTCCATTAATTTAAATTTAATCTTTCCTTGCAAATGCACTAATTAATTTTAACTCTATAGTCATTTCTTGATTAAATCAAACTCTATCTAAAAATAAAACTTGAAATGAATATGTGAACGGTTTTTTTTAAGGAAATAACCTAGAACATGGCAATGGATGGTACTCACTATAGTGATGACAATGAACTATTCTGAATTGTTAAGTAATACCGATGGCAACAAATACTATTTTATATAATGTTATATACTTGAAGGTGAAATATACAAATACTAAGCAGAGCTGGTGTGGAATGATGGACTTGGATAGAGAAATGGCTTTAAAGTTAGGATGACCCTGGTTCAAGTACCACCTCTGACATGTACTGAATTTGTGACCCTGGGCAAGTTACAACTTCCCAGTGCACCAAGTGACTCTCTAAAACTGTAGGCTATAGAGAATGTGCTAATGGGAATTGGTAAAAGATGTTTCTTCACCTGGGAATTCTCTATAATAGTGAAAAAACAGGTCCAGTCCCCATATCTCTTTAAGGTAATTTACTTCACTAGTTTGAGCTGTAGCTACAGTACGGGGCCTGGAGTCAGGAAGAACGAAGTTCAAATACAGTCTATTTACTATGTGACCCTAGACAAGTTAGTTTACCTCTCTGTGCCTCAGAGTAGGAATAACAGTAGCACCTACATGGCAGGCTTGTTGTGAGGATAAAATTATATAATACATGTAAAAGTTCATAGCACAATGCCTGGCACATAGTAAGTACTAAATAAATGCTTATTCTTTCCCATCTCTCCCACATGTGTCATAAAGGGCCACCATTTAGGTTAAACATTGGAAGAAAAAAACCCATAGGAATTAATTTAGTATTGGGTTATTGATTCAGAGCCAGAAGGTATTTCAGAGATTATCTAACCCCCTTATTTTCCAGAACTGAGAGGTGAAGTGACTTGCCCAAGTCATATGTAGAAAAAAGCAGCAGACATGGGATTTGAATAAGGCTCCTCTAACTCATAATCTATTGTTCTTTCCCAGAACACCATGCTGCTTCCTGTCGTGGACTTCAAGCAGATGGTTTTTCTCATTTATATGTCCAATATATCATTACAAATTTGAAAACCCACTGGCCATGACAAAGTACATAACACCCATACATATTCATGTGTAAATATATATGAGTGTATATATGTGTAAGTATGTAAAATACATGTATGTGTATATTTATAATATGAATGGAGGCCTGTAGCTGCCACATCAGGAGTGGAGCCCATGTTAACATAGGATCCTTGTATTCTAACGCAGGTAACTGAACATTTTCATTGTTAATAATCCCTCTCTTGGTTTGACTGTCATTAACTTCAGGTCATCAGAATTTCATGAGCACCAACCAATAATAATGATATCCTCTCCACACCTCATTGCCTTGCATTGATTTGCATAAGCAATTTCTACCCTGATAATTGGAGCCAAACATATCATGTTGTAGGTTACCTTATGGAAAATAGCAGTTAAATAGTAATCAAGCAAAGTTTATCTTTATCCAACTCTAATCCTAACTGATCTTGAATTTACAGCACTGGGTGATCAGGGGGGTGACTCACTCCATCACTTTCAAATGTGGACTTAATTGTTTGAGTTTACAGTAGATGTTAAGAATAGTCTTTTTTTCATAATTTCATTTCCCTGCTGTTGACTCATAACAACATGAATAATGTTACTAGGTTCAAATCATTAAAACAATATTGTTTTGTTTTAAAAAGAAAAGGCAATAGTCCTACATACTAATTATTGTTTTAATAGCTACTGAACCAATCAATGTTATCTGAAGGATTCATAATTGTAGCTTTATATTATTATTGCAGGAATAATAAGTGGAAAGGAAAAAGGTAATTACCAGGCATATAATATGTCTAAGCTATTAAAAAATTTCAATCCAAGAGACTGAGTATTTGAGTTATTTTTACGAATAAGTTTAGTATTTGAAAAACCCAAAGATCCCAGCTCCTGGGGTAGATTCCTGGGAAAACTGGATAGTAGTGTGAAAGAAATGGGATTTAGACCAACACCTCATATCTTATACTAAGATTAGCTCCAAATAACATGACCTAGACATAAATTATTACATTATTTTAAAAAATGGAGGAACAAAGAAGAAATTCCCTTTTAGATTTATGAATAGGAAGAAAGTTCATGATCAAACAAGAGAGACAATATCAAAGAAGATAAAATGGAAATTTTTGAATATATGAAATTAATGTTTTTAAATAAGCTAATCCAATATAACTAAAGTTAGGAGAAAATCAGGTAAGTTGCAACAACTTTCCTTGATGAAAGTATCATTCCCAAGATATCTGAGGAGCTGATCAGAATTTTTTTAAAAATGAGCATCATGTCCCAACTGATAAGGATATGAACAACCAGCTCTCTAGGGAAAAAAAAGTTAGCATAGCCATATGAAAAAAAATGTTCCAAATTACTAATAATTAGAGAAATATGAATTGAAGCAACTCTAAGGTCCACCTCACATCCATCAGGTTGACAAACCTAACCAAAAAAAAATGTAAAATGTGGGAGAGGCTGCAGGAAAACGTTGATATTTTGTTGGAGCCATGAATTAGTTCAGCCATTCCAGAAAGCAATTTGAAACCAGGCCTCCCCCACTCCAAAGTTTTAAAATTGTGAATGCCTTTTTACCTGTCAATGCTACTTCTGGTCAATGCCAGGATAAAAAAAAATATCATAGCAGCTCTTTACATATTAACAAAGAAATGGAAACTAAGGAAGCAGCCGGTGAATGGTTGAATAAATTACAATATATAAATGTAATTGAGTATTATTGTGCTCTAAGAAATGAAGAGATGATTTCAGAGAGAGTTGAGAAGATTATATGAACTAATTCACAGTGAAATGAGAAGAATCAGAAGAACACTTTATACTATAGCATCAATATTATAAAATAATTCCATATGATTTAAAATATCTGATTAGTACAATGATCAGTTGTGATTCCAGAGGACTGAATAATTCTGTCCCCTAGGTGACAGAGAGATGATGAACTAATATACAAAACAACGACACATTTTTGGATATTGCTAACATAAGAATTAGTTTTGTTTCACTAAGCTTATACGAGACAAGATTTCTATTTTTTTATTTCTTTGGTTTTTTTAAGGGTCCTGATGCTGTACAGGCTTGAGTAAGAGTCCTTCCTCCTGCGCCCTTTACTGTGCTAATAAAACCCGCTCTATTCTTGATGCCTTTTGAGAACAAGTGTTAATAAGGGAAGCTGGCACTATCATAATTAAAGTGAGAATACTAAAGTAGCATCTAGGGAAATGACCCAGAACCAGAAGTCCCCATGTTCTATTTAGGGAGGGGCAAATGACTTTAAGGAGCTGAGAGTTCCATGGAGTGTATGTTATGCAGAGAGTTTTTGTTCAAAGGGTCACATATATGCGTAGGTGTGGGAAGGGACGATATGGCAGGGTTTGCATGTGTGAAACAACACAGCATAGAAGATCCAGGGATGGTCTGAAAATCAGGGAGATTGTGGGTTCAAGTCCCACTTCTGACACATACCAACAATGTGACCAAGGAGAAGCCATTTAACCTCCTAATGCCCAAGGCAATTCTGGAAGGTTGTAAATTACAGAGGAGTTGCCAATATATCTCAGTGGAGGGAGACTCCATACCATGAGTTCTCTAAATAAATTAAATCACTAGACTGCACAAAATCCATGCATATACATATATACACATAAGCAGACACACATAGATATTTTGGACAGGTGGTGTATCTGAATAGTGCACTGGGCCCATAAGAATATAGGAGACTATTGTTGTTGCTACCACTTCTGCTGCTGTTGTTGTTGTTCAGTGATTTCAGTCATGTCCAACACTTCATGACCCCATCTGCAGTTTTCTTGGCAAAGATACTCAAGTGGTTCACCATTTCCTTCTCCAGCTCATTTTACAGATAAGGAGACCAAGGCAGAGTTAAGTGATTTGCCCAGGGTCACACAGCTAGTAAGTGTTTGAGGTCACATTTGAACTCAGGTCTTCCAGACTCTAGGCTTGGGTGCTCCATACACTGTGTCACCTAACTGCTCTGGGAGAAGTTTAGGCTCATGAGATTTGCAAGGGTACAGTTCCTTCTGCTGCCCCAAACTACTCACTGCTGTAAAACATATTTTCATGAAAATTCCTCTGATGAGGCTGGCTGGCTGGTAATCCAGGAACACCACTACCAAAAGAATCAAACCTACAGATAACCCAGAGGGCAAAGGAAAGATGAATGATGGGTGAAAGTAAACTATAGGATACTGAACTGAAACAGACATACTCCCTTCCTTTTGACATCCACGACACTACTGCTCCATTTCTTGTCAATCATTTGCTTCTTCTTCCTTTCTCCAAGTATAAGAAGCCCATGGGGCTCTGTTTATAGGATCATAATACTGAAATTTATTAGGGACTTTAGAGATCATTTTGTAAAACTATCTCATAGATGAAAGAAAAAAGGCTTAGAAGCGATCAAGCAGTAGAAAGAGGGCTGAATTTCGGGTCAACAGAGACCTACACTGGACTCCACCACTGATATTTACTAGCTACCTGACAGCAGGAAAGTCACTAAACCTCTTTAAGCCTCAGTTTTATCATCTGTAAAATGGCAACAACAACATATACTATTGTGTGATAATATGATATAAAGTACTATGCCAACCATAAAGGACTAAGTAAGTGCCAGCTGGTCATTTGTATTAGCGAGGCAATAAACACAATAGAGACGATAATTGTCAAAATACTTATGTGGTTCTGTATCACAAAATATAAGAGATTCTCCATATACAGGGTATTCCTAAAGTCTGGACATATAGACAAAAACGCATATTTTCAAGAAATGAAATTATTGACATCTTCAAAATTTTATTTAATTGGAATATTAACAAATAACATCTTCAACTTTAAATAACCTCATATGATTTCATATTCATATTCCAAGAGTGAATGTGCTAAAATTGATGGCAATGTGGAGTAATTGAGTTATTGCATCGAGTTCACGTGAGTCTTGCAAAGTGCATCAACCTTTGCAACACAAATGATGGAAATCATATTGAAGATGTTATTTGTTAATATTCCAATTAAATAAAATGTTGTTGAGTATTTCAATCATTTCATTTCTTGAAAATATGCATTTTTGCCTATGTGTCCAGAATTGAAAAACACCCTGTAGAAGTTCATAGAAGTAAACTATTTATTCAGACACCAAAGGACCAGATCCCAAAACTAGTAAGCCCAATCCAGCACAGCAGCACAGAATTCAATACACAATATCACAGCAGAGAACCACTCCATCTCAAAGCCATCTGTGCCCCTGCTGGGGACTTGCCACCAGCAATCACTCACAACGCGGCCATGTCTGCTCTTTCCCTCAGCTCTATTTCTTGTGATACACTTTCCTTTTCCTCTCAACAAGCTCCTCCCACCACATATGACTTACACTTCCTATGACATATGCAGGTCACATGTCCTATTAATGGGTGGGAAAGATCTTCAAATCTAAACTGTCATTACATCATTATTGTCTAGTTCTAAACTTTTTCAACGGAATTCAGACATTAACAGTCGGGTCAATTCACTCTCCTGCTATTATTCCTTTTTCATATTTAATGTTCTATGGACTAGTGCACGGGTGGATAAAAGAACTTTCATTAGTTAAATAAAGATAATGGGACATATGCTCATCCTCGGTAGACTCGATGAAAGTAGACTGTCTAATAGCAAGTAAGACATTGGGGGTCACAGATATCTCCTTCTACTCTAACATGATTTTTATACCTTCTGCTCCTTGTCTTTCTATTTTGAAAGCATTCTGTTCCATGTAGCCTGGAGATTATGGATTTGTTTTTGTTCAGTAGTTTCAGTCATGCCTGACCCATTGTGACACTGGGTCACAAAAATGCTAGAGGGGTTTGCATTTCCTTCTCCAGTGGATTCAGTTCAGATTGTCAGGTAATCAGATGTTAAGTGACTTGCCCAAGGTCATGCAGCTAGGAAATGTCTGAGGCTGGATTTAAACTCGGGTCTTGCTAACTCCAGGACTAATGCTCTATCCACTAAGCTACTAGCTTCCTCTTATGAATATTAAGATTATTGCATTATTGTATTATATATAACATTACTATAATATTATATATCATGTGTATTATATTATGCATACATATTATAATTACGTATCATATACTTTATATGGTATTTGTTATATTTATGTATTATATATTATATATAAGTATAATATCATATCTATAAGGATTATTGTTAACATTACGAATATTTGGCACTAAATAGTGTTTTTAGGGATCAATGCTATATCTGGGAAATTGCAGGTCTATGACAAAGGCTCCATTTTAATAGTTTATTGGTTTAGTTCTGCAAGACTTTTTAAGATCTGTATCTGCTGATGTATAAAACAAGCTACCACGTCATATCTTAGTAGGCTCTTGATAATTACTAATTTTTTACAGCTTGCAGTGTATTCTGGAGATAGTGGAGGACAGGAGGGCCTGAAATGCTTTGGTCCAGGAGGTCAGGAAGAGTTGGACACAACTGAACAAAAACAATAACAATAATGTTGAATGGTTTTCCTCTTCAGACTCATCCTAGCCCATGATGCCCCAGACTACAATTCCACTTCTGTCTTCCAGCAGCATTCTGCTCGCTCTAGCATCTCCTCTACTCCCTATGGTCTCTTGCTCTGGTTGACAACTTCCTTTCTGAACATCCATTCGAGGAAGCACTCACACTAGCCATCGTGCTGCCTTCAAACTCTAATCAGCCCACGGTGGCTCTTTCAGATAGCTAGTTTGCCTATCATCCAATAAATACTAAGTTGCTCTTTACATCAATACTTTGCATATCCTTCATATTTACTTCCTGGTATATATTGATATTATATACTGCAGTAGAATGTAAGGTCCTTGTATGCCCACTTACATACTACACATTAAGAATTTCTTGAATTTACTTATTTCACACGTAGTATTATTTCCAGCCAAAATGAACTGTGTGGTGTTATATTGCCCTATTCCACCTCCACACATTTGTACATGCTGCCCTCCTGACCTAGAATAGCCTTACTTGTATATCTCTATAGGTAAAATCTAACTCTTCCACCAAAGCCAAGATCAGGTGCCCCCTTTTCCATGAAACTCTCCCTGACTCTCCAGCTAAAAGTCATTCCTCTCTAAATCTCTTACTTTCTCTGCTCTTCTGGGCAGTTAGAACATTCTAATTTGTAATATAGTTATTTGTGTCCACATGTTACTGATTCTGCTAAATTTTAATAAGCTCCTTGAGGGCAGAGACTATCTTCTTAACAAAAAATCTTTTCCAAGTGCCTTGCACACAGTAGGTATCTAATATTTTTGCTGGATTTTAATTTTGCATCCATAACATTTATATTATGCATTCCCCTTAATTTATCAAGCTATTAAGTATAGTTCTGTTAAAGCTAATCAGATTTTCCAATGGATTTTCCCTATAGATTTGGATTTGTACTGCCTCCTGTCAGTGTAAACCCCAAGGAACACTTCATTTAGGCTAGATGCCGGTTCGTAGTCTTCTTTTATTTCTTTTCCATAGTCCCAGCGATTCAGCTCACCTACTCTCTTCCACCTGAGGCCATTGCAGAATGATGAGTAGGCTTCCAATTCTCCTCCCTGTCCTAGTTGTCTTTGCAACAATCAAAGAAACTATCTTGAAGTTTTCTAAAGGATTTACCACTACAACTAGGTCCAATGAGTGCACTATTCAAAGTTAAAATTTTGTAAAAAAAAAAAATTAACTGGTTCCAGAATTTGAATAATGAGACCACTTCACAGGATTCATTATTGGCACTTAATTGATATTATTGGCATATTGTTGGGACTAATTGGTGACACATTATTTGGACTTAAGTATATTATATTAACAAGAGAGTGCCTCCAAAGCTCTACTCAGGCTGTGGGCTATGATCTGCATATGAAAGACCAAGAAATTGCATCTGTACAGCCTCCTATACAGAAGGAAGACAGAAGGCAGAAGAAACAATGACCTCTTTCCTTGGACTTCCCTTTTTCTCCATCGATTTATCTACCTGGGGAATGGTAGAGGCTGAGGCTCAAAAAAAGAACACTGAACCTCATTATTTGGTAGTTTTTAGGAAAATAACTATTATCTTACAGTCTAACCTTCAAAGATTAAAAGTAAGAATTATATGGAATTTCCAACATAAGCTAGGGTGGGATTGTTATCCTTTTTGTATCATGGGATCCCTTGGAAGTCTGGTGAAACCTATGGGACCTTTCTCAGAATGATTTTTTTAAATGCATAAAATAAAATACATAAGATTACCAAAAAGTCCAATCATATCAAAATACAATTATCAAGACATTTCCCCATTCAAGTTCACAGACTCCTTGGAATATATCCACATACCCCTGGACTAGGGGGAGGTTTCTGACAGAAGGACCTAAGACCCAAGAACAGGAATTGGAGTCTAAAGAAAAGAATTAGACCGAGGGCATTAGCTAACTGGGAGGACTCTGTTTTTTGTTTTGTTTTGTTTTGTTTTTGTTCCAAAGATCTTGGCACCTGGAGCTGAGGAGGATCTCTTAATGGAGAGTTGAGAGGTTTATGAGTCAAGATTATGAGTTAACAAGGCAGGACAGCTCAAACGATGGGGAAGGCATTTTTGCTGGTTTTAGCAATGCTTTCTGCTTTTCTAAGTAGGAGGGGGGGAAAACAAACAAAAAAAAGGATCTGTTCCCCTGAAAAGCATGGTGGCAGAGAAAGAAGGGTATTGATTTTTCCATTTCTTCACATCAGTAAGCCTATTTTGAAGTAGCCTCCAGTTCACATCAATTTTCTTATGTTTTGCCTTCCTTTATCCCAGTTCTAGAGCCAAGGACAACCAAAAGATAAAATACACCTTGTCTTGGACCACCTGAGGGCAACGCTGAACTAATCAAGTAGAAAGTCTCTTTATCCCATCTTGAAATACTATAAACTACCCCCAAGGCCAGTGACTGACCAGTTATGATCCCAGCATAATTGTGTTTTCCACATACTGTAAGTATTTGTGGAAAATGCTTCACATTGAGAAGCCCATTTCCCCTATAGAGATGCCCTTCTCCACACACCAACAGTTACTTCTCTCTGCCTTGGCTTGTGACAATGTAAGGAATAAAGCCTTTTACAGATCTGCATTCTAGATCATTATTAAGAGGGTTTACTAGCCAGAACGAGAAGTGAGAAACAAAAGAGGGAATTCTGTTTCCACAAGATTAAAACTACTACTAGCTTTGCAGGAGAGATAACAGGATGTAAGCCAGAGGTGACTGGTTCTAATCAGAGCTGTGACCTAGCAGAACCAGACTTCTGATCAAGTAAAAGTTCAGAAGCTTATATGCATACTTAACAGCTGTTTAATATTATTGAACACAGGCCTTCCCCGCCCCCTACCCCTAAGGGTACAGCAAGGCAACTTAAATGCATATGTGATGCATGACAAGGGAGGGGGAACATACCAAGGAGGAGAATATGAAATACGTGGTTCAGGAAGTTGCATCTAGCCAATGGGGAACAAAGGGGGAAATTTGAATCAGGAACAGCAAATAAATAACCTTGGCATTTGTTTGAGCAGGTGTGCTCCTTTCGGGAGTTACCAATTCACAATGAATGTAAAATAAAATAAGAACTTTCCTGGCTTCATGACTGTTGTTCTTTCTAAAGTGAGCACGTTTCTCACAAAGAGATACTGACAGATTTCAAATGAGCCAGAAGCTTAAGAAGACTCATTCAGCAGAGCAACGTCTAATAGGACAGCATTCAGCAGAATAGGGTCCAGAAGAGTCTATGAGAAAGTAGCAAGAAGTAGGCTCAGGAGGGGTAAGATAAGATACCTCCAGAAGATACCAATTTCTCTGCAGCATCAGAGACTTCAAGTGTCCCCTTTACAGATGCACTCTGGCCATATATGCTCCCTATACATGTGTCCCTTCCCACAGGTACCTTGATAGGCATTTTTCCTGCTTGCCTAGCTTTCCCTACATGCTCCCTACATATGTGCCCCTCAGAATTCATCCTGGCCACTTGTATTTCCTATATGTGTATCTTTCCACGAGTCCTAATGGGTCCTCTTCTCATAGATGTTGGGCACAATTGTGGAAGAGTCTGCTACAGGTCCATGAGGGAAACATTTTGTTGCTACTTACTTTTCTCATTATATTATTTCATTCAATGCTCTCATTTTGAACTGATTGCACCATCTCACTCTTAATGGTGAAGCACACTGTTCAGGGCTTATAGTTATGGTTTTAAGGAATGTGGATGCACAAAGTACCTTGAATCTGAGTAGCGGTCCATGAGGGATCCACTGTGTAAGTTTAAGGGGGCTCCTAGCTGCCACTTAGGGAACCAGACAAAAATAGATTAGACTGAGAAATCTAAAGACTGTGGTTCTTGTCCTAAACTCTGCCATTAGTTTATTAGGTAGCCTTGGGGAAGTCACTTCTCTGGGCATCAGATTCTTCATCTATAAAATGAGAGTATTTGACTAGATAACCTCTAAGATTTTTTTCTAGCTCTCAATTTTTAGGATTCTCTTAGTCTCAAAAGCCTAATAGTTACCTAACAGTCATAAAATCATAGATGTTTAGTCATAAAATCATAGATCATAGAAGGGACTCCAAAGGTCACTGAGCCCATCTCCCATCTAGTTTTACATAGAAGAGAGGCAAAGAAAGGTTATGTAATTCATCCAGAATCACAAAGCTTCTAGCTCCAAGTCTAATGCCCTACCCACTCTGCCATGTTGCTTCTTATAGCCTAGGCTTCATGCTTGTTACTTCCTGGTCATCGCCTGGTCATCACCTATTTGTAGACCTATTCCCGGGTTGTGCTCATTAGCTCCCCTTTCCCTTTGTTAAGGAAATCCTATCCTTAGCTCAAGCCACTCCTTCCATAATCTTCTCTCTTATTCCAGTAAATGGACAATGAATGACAATTGGTACAGAATCTTTTGGTCCAAAAACTAAAGATAATTCATTTACATCTCCATGGGAACTCCCAGTCTGGTTGCTATCAACTCTGGCTTCACAAATAAAAATCATCTGATGTCATTCCCTGACAGCCCCTCCTGCTATGGGAATTGCTTCAGCCAAACCAGAATATATTTTTGCACAGAAAAAGTAACGAATGGTAGTCTGGTACAGACTGAACTAGTATGATTAGTACTGTACTTCAGGAATATTAAAAGTTTAAGATGCTTTTGTTGCCTGGTCTGGGAGCTTAAACATAATTTACACCATCTTTCTAAAGGGAAATTAGTTCTGAGCACTCAAAAACTGCCTTAAAAATTAATTTACCATTTCTATAGTACTTTAAGGATTGCAAAGCACTTCAAAAATATTGTCTCATTTTATCCTCACAACAACCCTAGGAGGTAAGGGCTATTATCATTTCCATTTTACAAATAGGGAAACTGAAGCCAATAGAAGTTAGCTGACTTGCCCAGGATCCCACAGCTTAGAAATGACTGAGGCTGGATTTGAACTCAGATCTTCCTGACTCAATGTCCAGAACTCCCTTCACTGTACCACCTAGCTGCCTCCTTAGACTACCTTCATAAATGAGGTCTGCCTGCACCCACACTTATATCCTCTAGTCTGATTTCAAGTAATAAACTTTGATTTGTTGGCATGCAAAACAACCTTAATGAACATGGGAACAATTGGGGAGGTTTTCTGGAGGTGGTAATTTTGACAAGCTAAATTAGCTCTTTCAACAACTTGTAAGCCAAGACTCCCCAGAGCCCTCTTAAGATAAGAAAGCTTGTAATTTCCCACCCTGTGACCACTCAGCTCCCTGACACAAAGTGTCTGTTCAGGAGGTCAACTCCAGAATGTACGCCATACATCTTCATGCAGGAGATATGCTAATTCATCACCCAGTCACAGAGGCTTACTGTAAACTAATCCAAACTGCTGATGATGCACTAAATCAGGTTGAGGGATGAGCATAAATACAGTGGCAAGTGAAGTTCAGAAGGATACAGATCTGCCTGATCAATGAGATGTCAGGGAGCAAATGAAATGGAATGTTGACAAACATATGGCACCACACGCCAAGTTCAAAATTAACCAATTCATGTACTACAAGACAAATGTGAGTGTGCATCCAGGCTCCAACGAGAGGCGGCTACAACAGAAGCCAAGGAGCAAATGTAAGCTATCTTAGATAAATTATGACTTCAATGATTTTCTGGAAAAATAAATGTCTATTAACAACATGCATTGCATGGAAAGGAGATAAATGATAAAAAACAAGTTCTGAAGAAATAAACATTTTGCAAGGAAAATTGTTTTATCTGCTCACTCTACTGAGAGATGTATAAAAACTTTTGTGGACAAACAATAGAAATCTTATATAACAGGAAATTTGAGATTATTGGGATAGGGACTTTCACCTGTGATTTTGCTCATATAAGGAATAGATGAGTGAGAAAATCTCCTCCACCCATGTCCCTTTCCTGAAATTTATAATTTTGGAGATTTCCCCAGAACACTGAGTAGTTAAATGACTTGCCCAGGCTTACATATCTAGTATGTGTCAGAAACAGGACTTGATCCCAAGTCTTCCAAACTTTGCACCCAGTTCTCTATCTGCTACACCATACTACCTCTCTAGATAAATCAATTGCTAGTAAATAAAATCCCATTTGTGTTGCCCTAAGTAAAGCCCAGATCATTTCTGGACCCACCATACTTTGAGCTTCACAGAGGAATAGTGATTAGAAGAATTTGGGGGACAGGAATGACTTGTATGTCCAGATCAGATCTGTAGTTCCCAGAGATTCTGTAAATTTCGAGGACTCTGGTCCCAAACTTTCTCTACATGCTCCATATATACAATTTCTTTTTTTCCTTTTGTAAAAATATTATTTAATAATATAAATATATGACATAACAATTTAAATAATACGTAAATATAATAAATAAATAAAATATTTAAAATATTTTACTTGACATATACAATTTCTTAAAGGAGAAATCTGTAGGAAAGTGATTTCCCCAATAAACTTGTAAACATAATAGTCTGTTCACCATAGAGTAAGGAAAGAAACTGGCAAAAACCCACCCTACAGATTGATAAATCACAATATAAGAAGAATTGATTAGATCCCACTGGAATACATATTCCAGCTCTTGTTAGTACAAAGCTTCAAAGGGATCTGGGGAGCTGGCAGGAAAGGAAGCAGGAAGTAACTCCTCCTTACGAGGTACTTCCCCTCCCTTTTGTTCTATATATCTATAGTTGACATAACATATTTAACTTTTACTTTATATTTTACCTCTCAGTAAGTTTTGGTTAAAGGTAGAATTATAGTACTAAAATATGACCTGATCCCAGATGTAGTTTATTTAAATTTCAAAATGAAAAGCTTACCAAGAGCAGATAAGATTGATTGCTCTCTCTGTCTTAGTATAATTGTATTTCAGGTGAACATCAATTTACTTTAAAGGACACTTCTAAGTAGCAGAATGCATCATAAATAATTCATCAATCACAGCTGCTGGTAACCTGATTTACTCAAACAGATTCCAACAGAATAAAGGAATTGTATTGTTTTCAATATTTGTGTTTGTTTTCAAAGAGTTTAAGAGACTGGCTTTACCATGAATCACTGCGTAGACTTCATTCTCCATATTCAGCCTGGAAAAGTGTGTTTCTAGTTATATAGACTTATTAATTAGAAAAAAATAGTTATTGAGATATTTTCAGAACCAATCTCTGTGTATCTAAGTCAGAAGCAATGGTAAATGTATTTGGGGGAGAAGCGGTGGAGTGCAATTAGCTTTTCTCACATATGTCATTCTAGCAAGGTTAATATTATTCATTTCTATCTCCATATCAACTTTTAAACATAATTGAAGTGAAGCACATTTTTCTTCAGCAAATCCAAACCAGGTTATTCTAGCTCTTGAACATTTGAAAATTACTTCAGCTTGGCAGGGCACATTAAATGGAGGCAAAATCATATACTTGTTCAAGTTCAGTCAGTTGACGCGGTGAGAATTGTATCTACAACTTCATCTATCATACTGAAAGACACTGCTTACCTTTACAAGTCTTCATGTTTTCAATCAAATTCAGCCACCCTATATTGGTGATTTCCTAAATCTTGAGATATGCTTTGAAAAGAATATACTGACAAGAAGAAAAAAGGGAGAGAAAGAGAGAATAGAAACAGGCTACTTACTTGTAAACCCCTCTGAAATACTGAGTGGCCCATAAAATTAGCCAACATTCGAATTAAAGCTGCACCCTGTAGGAAAGAGATGGAGAGATTCTGTTTCAACAGGGATAAGAAAAGCATACTTTTACACACACACACACACACACACACACACACAATGTAATAACTAAAAGTACGAGCCCTATTTTTATTAGTCACTTCTATCAAGTGAATTTCAGAAAAAATAGAATGGTCAAACAAATACCACAGGCCTACAGGGCTCCAGAATTTCTTAAGTGTCGGTAGACCCTGTAGCGATAGTACACAACCCTTCTCTGTAAACACTAAAGATCGTCTTCCAAATAAGTTTTTTAAATGCTGTCCTGCAATCTACTTGGTAACAAGATTGTCTGGTCTTCAGATGACAAACATTATTAATCACGGGTTCTATATTCAAAACCTTTCCATCCTGGCAAAATGTAGTAAAATTTGCACTCTACTGGTATAGCCTTAAAGAAACCAGGATCACTCACCGGTACGTGAAGATGAGACATGATGTCTAGAAATATCTCCCTCTGGTATAGCTATTTGTTGGTAACAGTTTTCTCTTTCATCTAACAACACTGGCTTAAAAATAAAGCAACATATGACAACAGAAAGGCAGTTTTCTGTGTATGGTGATTGGCGCTTAGAGCTTTAGAAATCATTTCTAGAATCTGCTTGCCCACAATAATTTTTGCAGAATGCAACATTCCCCCTAGTTCTGTCTCCACCTAAAGCCATATTGGGTGTATGATAAACCTCTCAATTTTCTGTAGATGCTGCAGAGAAAGTGCTGAGCTTCATTGGTCAAGGGAAAGGGCTTGCTCCTCAGGGAGTTCCCTGAACCGATGAAATGACAAGTCCAGTCGTTATCCTTCACAACAAGAGGCCCTACAGTGAATAGGAAGCCAGGCTAGGAGGAGTCAGGAAGGTCTCATCACAAGTGCTACCTCCACTAATTCATTCCACAGTTAAGTCCATGCTGTCTGTGTGGCCCTGGCCAAATCACAATCTTTTAGTGCCCTGAGCAACTCTATAAATAGCCTACAAGTAGCAGATGATTATATAATGTCAGATCAAAAGCTCAGAGGGTCCTTGGAGCAATCTAGTCCAACCCTTCTTTTTACAGGTGAGTTCTGTGACCCTGGTCAAGTCACTCTCAGTGCCAACAACTCTTTAAGACTAGAAGTTGATGATGACTGTAAGATCCTGGGTCTAGAGATGGAAGGGATCTCAGAAGCCATCTAGTACAATGCTCTCATTTTACAGGTGAGGAAACTCAGACCTACACAAGTTAAATGAACATAGGTTCACACAGTTATTAAGCATCAATGGAAAGACTTGAACTTGGGTGTTTTGACTCCTCAGCCTTTCCACTGTACATGCTCCATGGACAGAGGGAATTTCCACCTGGCGGAGTTCCGAATACCATTGAAAATGGAATCACAGATCTCAACTAGGATAAATAACAAATGACTAATCACAGCAATAATAAAACAATAAAAATGTCTGAAGCACTGTCGTATCATGACAGCTAACAGAATGAGCAGCAAGCAAAGCTCAAAGCTAATTGTCTGGGCTTTATTCTCCAATGCGCGATTTGGCCCAGAACTTATACTAAGTCCTATAGATGTATTCAATTGCCATATTCACGGAATGAGGGGGTTCATTAAAGGCATTAGTAGTTATTTAGATTAATATTTTACCTTAATTTTCTTTCATCAAATGCTTTCCTCCCCAAAATTCTGCCCAGTCCCAGTATCATTATCTGCATTTTAGCTGAAGAAACTAAACTTCAAAGAGGCTGAGACTTCTCTAAGTTCACTCTGTGAGTAAATGGTAGAGCCCAGAACCCCCTAACTCCTGGTGCAATCATGGGCTGACAGGCTTTGAGCTGGAAATGTCCTTAGGGGCCATAGAACATAGGCCTCTGCTCTTATTTTATTATTTTATAATACTAAAGATGGGATTTGTTAGCCACTTTATTTTGTGTGTGTTTTTTCTTTATTCTTTCCCTTTTTTCTACCACCTCCATCAACCAAAAGGAAATAATATAAGAATAAACAACAGAGGAAAGTTTATTAGGAAGTATTTTTAAAGGAAATAAAAATATAACCAAATCATATTTTCTTTTTTTGTCAAAAAGGAAGTTGCATAAGCAGGGGATTTAAGAAATATATTAGTAGAGTTCAGGAATATGCAATTTTGCTGCTAAAATGGTTCCAAGTACCCTTCTTCCTGCAAATTAACACTTCATTAAGCAAACCACTTTGAATCCCTTTTCTCTATTCTTTCTCTCCCCCCAACCCCGGCCGGGCCCATAAGCCAGAACTGTTAGATAGTCAAACTAGGAACCACCCTCCAGGAAAGAATTTATCACATTGCTATCCCCTGAATCTAAAGCCAACAACTTTTAAAAAGCAAAGAAATAGTGAAGAAAATCACACTAGGCTCTCAATTTTAGCTCACCATATGCCCCAAAGGGCATGGACCAATTTAAATATGTACTGCTGGCCTGTAAAAAACAAGGTACCATAATTAAGAATCTACATGATTATTTCTAATACTGTCTTTTCTTAATCTCTCCAGTTTAAGCTATTTAAAGACATGATACTGACAACAACAATGATGATGATGGTGATGGTGGTGGTAGTGGTGGCGGTGGTGGTTGTGGTGGCAGTGGCGGCAATGGTGGTAGGCAACATTTAAAAGATGCTTTATTGTTTTCAAATAGTTCCATGCACATCGTCCCATTTGATCCTCTCACGGGAAGCAAAATGAAGCACAGAGAGGATAGGTGCATAGAGGGTATACGTGTACTAAGTGGAAAAACTAGCATTGGTGGCATAGTGGATAAAGTGCCAGGTCTGGAGATGAGAAGATCTGATTTCAAATCCAACCTCAGACACTTAACTGCATGACCCTGGGCGAGTAACTTAACCTCTGTCTACACCAGTTTCCTCAGTTTTTATAAAAGCACCTTTGACTATTATAAATGCCCAAATTAATTACAAAGGACCTATGAAGGAAGACCCTATCTGCTGATAAACAGAAGTATGTAAAGAATGATTTTACATATACATAGATATAGATACAGATATAGATATGAAGATATAGATAAAGATATAGATATTTGTGTCTAATAGTAGCCATTTATAGGGCAGGGGCAGGGAGGGAAGGAAAAAAACTTGTATGATAACTTTATTATATATTTCAAAGAAATAGCAAGTTTTACATAATAGATTTGCAGTTTTATGTGTAACCATCTTTTTTTTTATTCTACTGGGTTATAAAAATGCTTGTTATTTCATAAATTAAAAATACAATTTAAAAAACAAAGTTTGACACATAGAAGAGCCTACATGAATGCTTACGCCCTTCCTCCTCAAGCTATCTGACTGCAAACCCAGAACTTTTTCCATTCCCATACTGCACTGTCTCAGCCCTTACACAATTTTGTTTCTCTATAAAATAAGTATTATGGCTATAAACTGTGGTGATAATGGAAAAGGTAATATTTAAAAGTTCTACCTAGCCATAGGAACTATCATTAGACTGCAAGAAAATCCTAGAGATGAAAAAATATATATTCACTATTTAACATTCAGAGGAATAGGAATGCATGGGCCCATCTTACCTCCCCATTCAACTCCCTTCCAGTCACAAATAATTAACTCCAAATGCAAATAGGGTTGTTGGGATAAAATGTGAAAACAGATATGAAAGCACTTTGGATTTCTAAAGTGCTTCCCAAAATGAGACTGAAAATATAAGATTAACAGAGGAGAAGCCCTCAAAATAAATGTCATCACAAGGAAAGTCTCCATGTTAGTAGCGATTTCCATATTATGGCACGGACTACAGAAACAATCCTTCACTGATTCAGGTTCATTGAATTCTGTGTAACAAATCTTCATGTAAAGCAAGTGCTTTCTCTGATTTTTATTTAAGTAATAATTCATGTTACAGATAGAGAGAAGAAACCTAGGCTTTATTCCTTTCAGTCTTCTAGTAATTACCTTTCAGCTTCCTTCTCTCCTCACTTCATTCTACCCAAATGTCTGACCCATTAAGTTGTGAACTTCTTGAGGGCAAAAACTGTCTTTTGCCTCTCTTTTATATCTCAAATGCTTAGCATGTGCCTGGCACACAGTAGGTGTTTAAGTAATGCTGATTGGTTGATTAATAGAACCAGAAAATCACAGAATCTCAGAGCAGGAAAGAACCTCAGAGACCAACTAGCCCAATCGATGTACCACTGCTTCAACATTCCCAACAAACAAATGATCACCCAAGCTTTCACTTTAAAACATTCAAGGAGGAGAAACCCACTGCCCTCTGAGGCATCTCAGGATTCTCTGGAGTCAATTCTCATCTTAAAAGGTATTTTGCTTTAAATCGAGCTTAAATTTCCCTCCAACCATCCATCATAACATAAACAAGTAAAAAATATCCAGGATCTAAAAGGAAACAAGGGCCAACTGGGTCATGCCAGAGGATGACAGTGCAGTTTCTTCTGGACCATGTTTTATAACAAGCAAACATAAACAAAAATCTCCAGTTCCCCGATCTCCTAAAGGAGTAGAATCTAAACTCTTTTTTATCACATTTCCATCAGTTTTTAAAAATGGTCTTGTACCCCGATATGTATATATTTACTTATTTATAAATCATAATAATGGTGCTAATAACTTTTAATATTATAAAATTATGTTATACGAAAATATTAATAGGATAAGAAAAAGGTGAAATAATATTTGAACCTTTAATCAATAGAGAGCCATTGAAATTTACTAAACAAGGGAGTTGCACGTTCCTACCTGTGATTCAAGAGAATCCCTTTGACAGCTCCCTTCCCAAATACCTAGATTTGCCAACTTTGTATTAATTCTGTTTAGATTTATTCTCTGTATAATAATATATGCACTTTGTTTCCCATATTAGAATGTAACCTCTTTGAGAACTTGGGGTTGTTTCATTCATTGCATTCATCTCCCCAAAGTCTAGCACAGTGTCTAGAACATAGTAACTTAAAAGATGTTTGTTTGATTTCTTGATAACTTGGGAGAATGGAGCAGAATGTCCAGTGCAGAAGCAGGGAAGGAAGGAATTTACACAGCACTAGTGCTGAAGACAAGCTCCATGACTGGTTATGACAGGGAGAGTTGGATGCGACCCACCTTCGCAAGCCCTAATTGATCTTGTACTCCTTGAGGTGAGACAACAGCCCCCTTGGGATAAAACCTTGCCCTTGGTTTGGAGAGCACTTCCCTGGAGCATAAGTATATTACCAGAGAACTAGAAATCAACTTAGTGCATCTGTCTGGTTTCTTTCTATCCCTTCTGCCTTTTCTTCATCATAATTGCATGTGCGTTTGTCTTATTTTCTCCCAGCTATTTTCTCCATCAAATCTCCCTTTCTAACGAGATTTCACTTACTGGCTTAGGGAAGGGCCCACAAGGATTACCTTGGTGGTGGCAAATACTTCTCTTCTTCTACAGATAGAGCCACTCTATTCATTTCTAGGTCTGGAAGTACTGGAATGTAATTTCTAGCCCTGTTTTATTCAATTATAGAATTCAGAATTCCATTTTGACAAAGCAGTTAGAACTGTCCCTAGAGCAGCTCTTTAACTGAATTCCTTGAAGTGTGAGTGTTAGGCAAGGGAGTATCTAATAAAAGATTATTTTTCATAAGTCTAGGTTTCAAGGACTTTTCATGGTGGCAACTTAGTCTATTGTGAATCTGTCTTATGACTCTAACGAAAACCAAAGCAATTCTCATTGGAAAGTCAAAGCTACTACATTTATGGAATGAAAATATGTGTCTGCCAATATTCCTGGCAGGAACCATTGTACTGGGGGATACATATGGGGACCATATTTTCTGAACCAAAAGACATGGCCTGACAAATATTTCTTTTAAAAAGTCTCATGGAAAGTAGTTTATTTTCTAGAAATTAGTGCACTCCCAGAGAATCCATGATGAAGGGTGGCTGGAGGCAAAAGGTGCAGAGAGTTTTCTATAGTCTATGTTCATGGAGACTGAAATTGTTTCATCTTAAAGAAAGCAAAAAGAGAATAAAATTTTATTATCTATGCCCTAGTTTTAGTTGTTAAGATAAATGACAACAATGTGGTAAAAATATATTTATTTGAATATATACATATGACTACAAAATTATAAATAGAAAGACTAAAACAATCAAAACAAAATGTGAAATTATAATGTTCAAGCTTGATAAAAATGAAGAGATATGGAAGACAATTTCCCAATGCTTTTCTGCCAAAGCCTATGAGTGTGGAATATTGAATGTAACATCAGAGTGTTTAGAAATGGTGGTTAGTTTTACTGAAACTTTTTTCTTTCTCTTCATTTTTTTTAATAAGAAATGCCTCTCTTAGCAGGAAAGAGAAGAATAATACATTGGGAAAAAAGATGACATGAAATCCAAAAATATCATTAAATTATTAAAAAAGAAAAATAATACCATAGGTATGTCCCTAAGCTCAGACAAATCTCAAGAATCAAACTGTCACGGCATTGATGAATTTCATCATTGAAATTACAATTTTTGGTCCGCTTTGCCTCAGATACACTTTGTTCTTTCTACTCCTATAAATTTACATTTTGCTATAATGCTCAACTGAAAATAGTAGTTCTCAGTATAAGACGATGTCAATCGTCAAGGTGTACCCAGTCCAGCGAGCTATGTCTATGGGCTTCCGAATCATGAGCTCCATCATAACCACTATTCCCTACTGGATGGGAGAAAAGATGGCCAAGAAAGGAAGAGAGACTTTACTGACTACTAGGATTTCCTCTGGCCATATTTAGAGTTCAGAAAGTACCTAACTAATATACTCAGGTCTTTCTTTGAGTCTTTTCCGAGGTTCCTTGGTGATAGCAATTTGATATTCTGATGATGTTGGAAGCCAACACTTTTCACTTTTTTCCCATTTCCCATTGAAAGCTGAAAAATTCAACAGGCTCCTAAGTGTGAATCTGACTCATAGAGCTGAAGTAAAAATTGTTAAGTACTTCAGTCCTTCAAGGATTGCAATTTCACAGAGCAGACTGTTACCCAGCCCAAGCCTTGGTCTTCAACAAGAAAAAAATGCAACATCCCGTGGCAAGCCCTTTGGTACTTACTCCCTTCAAACTCAGCAGGATTTGGTCAGTCAGTCAATTAACATTTAGGTGCCTACAGTGAGCTAGCCATGTTTTTGACAAGAAAGGTAAGCTCTCAAAGGAGCTTACAGTCTAATCGGAAGAACAACATACAAATAACTAAGTACAAACAAGCTATGTCCAGGGTGAATTGGAAATAATCAACAGTCAATAGAGATACATTCTGCCCATGGGCTCATCCTTAAAAGATTTTTCCACCTGGTACAACTTTCAAGAATTTCTAATCCACTGGTATAGCCTTAGAAAAGCTGAAGTCACACTCAGATCATGATCAGGAATTAAAGTAGCACTTTAAACCTTCTATCATCGGATGTTTTGTTTTTCATTGGCTTTTTCTCTTGTGTATGAGATAACTGGTTCCCCAAGACCTTACTCACCAAGACACACAGAGAATTAAAGACTGAAAGTTATTTTAATGGTGCTAGGAGTATCATAAATAATAATCCGTCCTCGCTAAATCTATTAGGTGGTTACACTAGAGTAATCCCTACCAATTTAGTCTATTACATCCTAACATTTGTTGTAATCCCTCTTGAGGCAGAAAAAAATAATATAAATTAATTCCACAGTAATTAATGCCAGGGAGCTATTTGATAGATGGGATTATGTAAAAATTGTATTTAATTGTTGGTACCCAGATGAGAAAGGCCATTTTTTTTCTTTTTGCAATGGTCTTACTGAACTTACAAGTACTGGTTATCATATATGACATAGGGGTATATACATCCATGATGAGGAAAAGCTTGACAGCCGGAGGTCAGCTGCTAAACTGGGGTGGTGGTGGCACATGGAGGGGAGCTCAACAGGGGTCTAATTAGATCTGAACAGGCCCTTGGGCTTCTATGGAGTAGTGCTGCTAAAGGGACAGTTTGATGTATAGATCTAGTATTTGAGAGGTTGTTAGGCCACCACCTAAAGGCTTGTGACCTTGTACTAATCTTTTACTTCTTCTGATTGTTTCCATTTTGGAAAATGGAATAGCCTTCTTTAGCAGGTTGAAACATTTATTTCAAATTGAAGGCAAGTTCCAACACCTTTCTGAGCTTGTTTCCTCATCTACAGAACAAAGTGTTTGCACTAGAACTGGGGTCCCAAGGTCAAATTATATTTGCTTTAAGTTTCTATCATCAATAGATCTGCAGCTCTGTGAGCTTGTTATTCCTCTTTGTAAGTCTTCCTAACTCACATGAATAAATACAGGATGTCCCAAAAGTCTTAGTGAAATTATAAGTTTTAATACCTTTAAACTGCACTAAGACTTTTAGGACACCCTGCACAGCCATCTATGAGGATAAGAATCTCTCATATATGGAGGGGGGAATTATATGTAGGCTAAAGCTGCAGGCTGAGAGTTGAAGATCCCTAAAAAGACAATCAATCAATAAACCTTTAGTAGGTACCTACCACATGCAGGGCACTGTGTTCAAGACTAATTTATGACAATTATCAAAATACCTTTTGTAATGACAAGCTGAAGATGGAAGTAAAGAGGTCTGGTGTAGAGGTTAGGGGTGCTGGGACCCCGAGAGTGCCAAGGTAAAGTCGCCTAGAATGAATTCATACACTCAAACTGTCGCTCAGTGAAGAGACAGTTTGTTATAATGCCAACAGAAGCAGGCAAAGTCCCTTTGGGGGACTTGCACCCTAATGGGAGGGTGAATATAAAACTCATCTAGAAAAAGCTGTTAATTAGGTAATCTAAGGGTCCAGGAGTCTTTGGGGAGCTATGGATGGGAAAATGACGGGCGTATACCAGACATTAAGGGAGAATAGACAAGTTTTTTTAGCTTAGCTGCCAGAGGCATGGACCTTGGGCAAGCACCAGATCCTTGGGCAGGCACCCTGGGAAAGAGTCCTTGGGTCACTATCCTGGTCTCTGTCCTGATAAGGGAATTACAGCGTCAGGCCTGCAACAAGGGAAAATTTTCTCACAGGCCAGAGGTGGGAGTGGGAGGGGCTGGGTTATAAAGACTTGGTCTTAGGGTTTTTTGGGGTCCAGGTCCTGCCACCCCATCAGAAGCATACTAGTTTCACTTTATCTTTTTCGTATTTATTTTTCCTTTTGTTCTTTTTCCTCTTTCACAACATGACTAATATGGAAATACGTTTTACATAATTATACATATATAGCCAATATCAAATTGTTTACTGACTTAGTGATTGGGGAGGGGGAGGGGGGATGGAAGGAGAAAATCTGGAACTCAAAATTTTGTAAAAATAAATAATAAAAATTGTCATTACATGTAAAAGGAAAAAATAAAATACTATTTAAAAGGGGGAAAATGACAAGCTAAAGGTTTTTTATGCATAGAGAATTAACATTTGTTTAAATATTTATGTTAGTATCATAGTTGCCACTGTGGCCATCACTGCTGTTACCTTTCTGGTACCAAAGGTAAGGAATAGAGCACTGGTCTCAAAGTCAAGGTCAGGGTTCAAGTCTGACTCCTATTATATATCAGTTCTGTTATTCTGGACTCTGGACACTTAATTTCTCAGTCTCCTAGGTAACTCTCTGAGACCATTAGTTGCAAAGAAAATAGCTAGTTATAAATTGGCAGAAGTTTCCTGACTCTGGAGTCCCTATACCAAAAAAAAAACCTCAAAGGTCCAGTCCTTTTTCTTATTTTTCTTCCTTATGATTCCATTTTATTGGTATAGGCAGTTCCCTGGCAGGAATTAACCCTACCAGTGCAGACCAGCACCTTCTCTTCAATGCAGAGACTTAAAGAGTTGTCTAAAGCCCTGAGACTAAGTGACTTGCTTAGGGTCTCACAACATTAAATGGCAGAGACAGGACTTTAATGCAAATGCTCCCAGTTCTGGAGTCAGCTATTTGTCATCTAAGCCACATAGCCTTTATTCTTGTTTTAATTAGAACTCCTTATAGCTCAAGAACTATCCGGGTGTACAAAGGGCAGGATTATGCAGAGAGAGCAGGGTGATGCAGAAAGAACTACTGCATGATGGAACTATGGCATTTAAAAGGGAGGTCTAAGAGCTCTTCATTTTTAAACAAGGTAGCATAGGCTATTGTAACCCTCTGAACTTACAAGCTGTGAGAAATTATAACATAAGTTATAACTATATAGTTTTATATATATATAGCTATATATGTAGTTATATATAACTATGTAATTATAAATACACAATATGTGTCAGATTCAGAACTTGTTATTGTATAAATTATTGACACATGTGCATAATAAAGGTGTGTGATAATGTGGATAATTCCTTGATTTCCTCTCTGCAGGTTTTCATTGTTAACTATTTCACTGCAAACTATCATTTCCACCAGAGGACAAGGAAAGCAAAGGGGGAGCAAAAGGTAGCCAGATTACATGTTGAGCTAGGTAGCACAGTATATCTAGTGTTGGAATTAGAGACAGAAAGACCTGAATTCAAATGTGGTCTAAAGCACTTACTGGCTGGGCAAATCACTTAACCGCCTCCTGCCTCAGTTTCTTCAACTGTAAAGTAGAGACAATAATAGTATCTAGTTTCCAGAATTGTTATGAAGATCAACATTTTCCCTTCCCTTAAGAATGTGATATAATGGTGACAGTACATGAATAACAATTATATCCATTCAATATCAAAAGATATAGAAGGCCGCCATTACATTATCAACTGCTGTTTTCCTTTATTTTTGTCACCTTTGCTAATCTGATGAGAATGAAGTTAAACCTCAGAGATGTCTTAACTTGCTTTAATTATTAATAATGTAAAGCATTTTTTTCCTTGGATTTCTTCCTTAGAAAACTCCCTAATATTTTTAGAGAATAAAAAAAAAGAAAACTCTCTGATCATAGCCTTTGATCATTTTTCAATTGGGGAATGGCTCGTAATCTTACAATTTGAATTATTTTCTTATACATCTGGGAAATAAAACCTTTATCAGAGACTTGATATAAAGAATTTCCCCTCTAATACTGACTGCATTGTTTTTTTTATCTGTGCAAAAACTTATTTTATGTAATCAGAATGGCACATTTTGTCTTCTGTGACCCTCTCTATGTTTTGTTTGTTCATGAATTCTTGTTCTTGGTAGCTACTGGTAATTGGTATGAGAAAGGTAATTTCTCCTTTGCTCCTCTAATTTGTTTATGATGTGACTTTACATAATTTTGTCACGTATACATTTGGAGCTTGCCTTGGCATACAGAGTGAAGTGTTGGTCTAAAACTAATTTCTGCCAGATTACTTTCCAGTTTCCCAGCCAGTTGTTTTCAAATAGTGAGTACTTAAACTTTTATCTGAGGTTTTGGGGTTTATTGACCATGCTGGCTACTAGTTTACACAGTGGATACAGCCTTAGGCCCAGAGTAAGGAAAATTCAACTTCAAATCTAGCCTCAGACACTTATCATGTGACCCTGGACAAGTTACTTAACCTCTTTCTGCTTCTCTAACTGTAAAAAGTTTCTTTACCTGTAAAAAGAAGACAATTATAGTACTTATTTCCCAAAGATGTTATGACAGTCAAATAGGGCAAAATTTGTAAAGCACTTTAAATACAGTGCCCAGCACATATTTAAATGCTTGTTTCCTTCTCCTCCTCCACTCTGTAAACCTAATTTGTTCCACTGGGAAACCTATCTTCAAATGAAATAAAGCTGTTTTAACCATTTTGTTGCTGTTCTGTTGTTTATAGTCATGTCTGACTCTTTGTGTCCCCATTTGATGTTTTCTTGGCAAAGATACTGGAGCAATTTATAATTTCCTTCTCCACCTCATTTTACAGATGAGGAAACTGAAGCAAATGGGGTTATTGACTTGCCCAAGGCCACACAGCTAATAAGTGTCTTTGTCAAATCTGAGGCTGGATTTGAACTCACAAAGAGGAATCTTCCTGACTACAGGGCCAGGATTCTGTCCACTGTTCCATCTAGCTACCTCTGCTTTGACCATTACTGCTTTGTAATATAATTTAAGATATAGTGCTACAAAGTTTCCTTCTTTCCTACTTTTTTGCTCATTATTTCCCTTGAGATTTTTTATTTCTTTTTCTTCTAAACAATTTTTTTTCTTGATATTGTGACTAGTATGATACTGAATAACTAAATTTAGGTAGTGCTGCTATTTTATTATGTTGGATCAACCTACCCATGATCCATTAAAAATCTCAAATTATTTAGGTCTTTAGTTCTATGAAGAATGTATTTAATTGCATTTATATAACTTCTAGTCGTGTTTTAATAGACTTACGAATATTTTCTGCATTCTGCAGTTATCTTTAATGCAATTTCTCTTTCTGTCTCCACGCTAGTTTCTATTGGTAGAATACAGGAATACTGGTGATTTATGTGGATTTATTTTATATCCTGAAATTTGCTGAGTTAACTAATTGTTTTGATTAATTTTAGTTCAAGTTCTCTAGAAAGATTTTAATGTCATTTGCAAAAAAAAAAATTTGTTTTCTGTCTTTACTTTCTGACCCAGTTAGTTGGCCACCATTCTTTATGATACTCTTTTTTTCTTGACTTCTGTGACCTTCTCTCCAGGTTCTCTATCTATTTGATCTCCCCTTTTCCATCTCCTTTGTTATGTCATCATCCAGCTCTCAATTTCCTAAACATTATGGTCCCCCAAGTTTCAGTCTTTATTCTATTTTACTCTATAAACCTTCTCACTTGGTAATCTTATTGGTTCTCATGAGTTTCATTAACAATCAGATATAGTTACCAATCAAATCTACCTACTCAGCAGTTACCAATGCCACCAAGTGTCTGCTGGATATTACCACCTGAATATCTCTCAGGAGCTCAAACTCAATATGCTTAAAGTGGAATATATTATTTTTTCCCACTTAAACCCACTCACCACTAAAGTTTCCTATTCTGTTGACATCACCACCAAAGTTTCCTATTCTGTTGACATCACCACCATCCTTTTGATAATCTAGATTTAAAATCTTAGAGACATCTTTGACCCTTCTCTCTCTCTCTCTCTCTCTCTCTCTCTCTCTCTCTCTCTCTCTCTCTCTCTCTCTCTCTCTCTCCATATCCAATACATTTCTAAGTCTTATCAATTCTACTTGCTCAATATCTCTCACTTCTCTCTTTACTCACATGACTCTTGCATTAGCTGAGGACCCTCATTTTTCCTCCTAATAGCTTCCTAAATGGTCTCCTACTTCCAGATTCTCCTTTTTCTAATAAAACCTCTACAAAACACCAAGATCATCTCCCTAAAAAATAAATCTGGATATGTTACTCCCCTGTTAAAGAATCTCCTTATTTCACTAAAACTTCTAGGATAAAATACTAATCTGTTATATTAGCATTTAAAGCCATGTATACAATTTGGCCTTAGTATATTTGGCTTCCTGATTTACTTAACATCACTCCTATTCATGTAATCTAAATTACAGTCAAAATGGCCACCTTTTCTCCCTCGATTTAGCAACCCATCTCCCTTCATAATTTTGAACAGATATGTCCGCCATGTTTGGAATATACTACCTCCTAATTTCTACCTTTTAAATCTCAGTTATTTCAATGCTCATTTCAAGTTCCACATTCTATGGGAAGTCCTTCTTACCCTAGTTGTCATCTCTCTCTAACTCCTCTAATGAGCTTGTATTTTATGTTTTTACATGCTATGCTGCCTACTAGAATATAAGCTCTTTGAGGACAGGTAATTTAAAAAGTTTTGTCTTCACCACCTAGCAGAGTGTCTTACACATAGTGAATATTTAATAAATGATTTGGTGAATTGAGTTAGATCCATGTATTTTGCAATGGCAATTAGGAGATGGTAAGAAGGAAAGGGAGGCTAGAGACTGATTGGAAACAGGCAAGAAAATCATACTCAATATTCATATTCCTTAACAAATCCCAGTTGTATTCCCATTGAGTAGCAATTTGGCTTAGCAAATTGCTCTTTTGGGACACATGTGCCCCCCCCCCCCGCCGCCTCAGGAAAGAGGCTTATTTATGCAACAGTCCCATTAGTATATTGGTTTGAATAATTTTGACCAGATATCAAAGAATCTCAGCACCTAAATGAATGAGTAAATGAATAAATGCATTTATTGAACACTTACTATATGCAAAGCACTGTGATAAGTGCTAGGAATACAAATAGAAAAGTAAGATAGACCCCCTGCTCTCAAGAAGCTTACATTCTGTTCATTTGTTTTTGTTTTTTTTTTTTTGAGGAGAGAAGGGAAGGCAATTGGGGTTAATTGACTTGCCCAAGGTCACATAGCTAGTAAGTATGTCAAGTATCTGAGATCGAATTTGAACTCAGGTCCTCCTGACTCCAGGGTCGGTACTCTACTCACTGCACCACCTAGCTGCCCCATGAGAAGCTTACATTCTAATGAGTGAGACAACATATATGGAAGTTTCAGTTGCAAGTCAGGTAGAAAGGTCCCACATAGTGTAGTGGCAAAGCAGATGGCAATGTCTCTTCGTTAGTTTCATTTCCACTGATAAAATCATATCAGTTTCTGATGTTAAACCTTTTGACAGTGTCATAGAGTTTGGTAAGAAGACATTTCTTTTCTGAATCTTCAGTAGCTGTGACTATAACACCTGCAGAAGCAGTTACCAGATTGCATCTCCTCAGGGGTTGCTTCCCATAGATATAGTAAGGGCACTCAGCTAGAAATGTTGTTATTACAAAGTCTCAAGTCCAGGGTCTTAGATTATCTCCCTCAAGATCTGAGAGGAAATGGTGGTCAGAGTGGTAGTGGTGGTGGTAATGGGGGTGGAGGGTGTTACTACCGCCTATCTCTCATTCAGAGTACCTTGCTGCAACAGCTAGGCTGGCTTGCCTTCCTTGGGGATGGCAGTGGGTGGACTATTGGTGGAACAGCTAGTTTGTCCATAGATGTTTCTTTCCTGTGGCTGGGATGACCAAGCTGGAAGCAGGGCTGGTGATCTGGAAGAGAGGGCAAACTTCCAACCCCAGGGCACCTGAACCTTCCACCTCTTGGTGACAGCTGAACAACAGGAGGAAGGTGGGCCCCTTCTCCATAATACTTTCTCCCCTCAATGATGGTTATGGGCACTGGGCTGGAAGCAGGTGGGACAACGTAGTGGATACTTCTATTCCCAAGACTGTTAGATTCAGGGTCCTAGGCCACCTCCATCAGGGTCTGGAGATAGGCAGTAATCAAGGTGGTGGTACTCCAGCTCACTCAGAACATCTGTCCCCTATCTCTTGCACTAGGATGCTTTGCTAGTCAAAAGAGACCTCAGAAGTTTTTTGATTCTCACATACATGTGAACAGAAATTCTCTCAGCATCATTGACAAAGTGTTCATACCTTCTACCCCTGAAGCTCTCTAGTAATGAGGAATTCACTATTTCAGAAGGCAATCATTCCATTTTTGGACAAGTCTAATTATTAGGAAATTATTCCTTCTATCAAACCAAAATCTGTTTTACCTATTGTTCCTAGATCAGTTCTAACTTAAGCATCTACCTGAAGTTTAAGAAGTACAGTTTTAACTGAGAGAACACAGATAGAGGTAGAAGCAAAGAGAGAGAGATAATCTAAATTTCAATATCCATAGATATTATTCTGAAAAATCACCTCTTTTCCACTCCCTCAACTGGCAAATAGTCAAAGGAAAACCAAATTAATAATAACTAGAGAAATTTAAATTAAAACAACTCAGGTTCCACCTCATACACATCAACTTGTCAAAGTTGATAATAAAGGAAAATTACAAATGTTGGAAGAGTTGTGCAAAGACAGGTACACTAATGCACTGTTGGTGAAGCAGTGAATTAGTCCAGGCTCATATGAATTTATATAGCTCATTTTATAGCAGCAAAGAACTGGACACTAAAAGGTTACCTATAAATTGGAAAATAGCTAAACAAATTATGGTATATAAATGTAATGAAATCCTATTTTACTGTAATAAACAAGAAAATGGCTTCAAAGAAAACCAGGAAGATTTGTATGAATTTAGGCTAAATGAAGTGAGCAGAACCAGAAGAAACAATTAAATAGTAACAACACAGTTGTAAAGACAAAACCACTTTGAAAAATGTAAGAATTTTGACTAACGTCCTAAGCTACAATGATTATCGAGGAACGATGACGAAGATGCTACCCAACTCCTGATAGGAACTCAATAAACTTATGGTATGGAATAAGAAATGTTTATTTGGACATGGCTAAAGTGAGAATTTGTTTTGTTTGGGAGGTAGTTAGGTGGCACAGTGGATGGGACCTAGAGTCAGGAAAACATGAGTTCAAATCCAGCCTCAGAACTTCATAGTTATATAACCCTGGGCAAATCATTTAACCTCTATGGCCTCAGTTTCGTCATCTGTAAAATACAGACAGCACCCATCTCCAAGGATTATTGTGAAGACAAAAAGAGGTAATACTTTTAAATCACTTTGTAAACCTTAAAGCACCCTATAATCACTAGCCATTATTACTAATGTATATCACAAGAGTGTTGTTTTGCATTTTTCTTAAATAGGGTGGGAGTGGGAAGATGGGAGATGAAGAAAATAAAATTGTGATAATTTTTAAAAAAGAGATTTTTTTAAATCACCTCTTTCCTGGCAATAAATGACCAAGGAGGAAATTAGAAAATGAAAACTGGCAACTTTAGCCTCTTGGGTCTAGTTCAGCTCAATCTTCCCAATGCAAGCTATTTCAGTTTCTATCATTTAGCTGTCTTCTCCTATCCAGTGCTCTCCACTCCCTGTCTGGGAAGTAAAAGTGAAAAAAGGAAACAAAAGTATAGAAGAAAGAAAAACAGGAAAACAAGAGGAGACCAAAATCAACCTCCTCCTACAGTCTTCCTTTTCATCTTTACTATGGGTATTTCATATTCCCTTATTCATACAAACCACTAGAATACATCCTCCATGTCAAAAAACATGGACAATTCTACATTTATTTATTAAAGGCCTTTTAGCTAAATATGCACAAATAAATTTAAAATATACCTGAGTTACATTTAAGATGGTTTGTATCATCAAACACCAAAAAAGAAATCCTGTTTTAGATTGAAAAAAAACTTTTATTTTGAGACATTAATGATAGTCTAGCAGGGGGAAAAGTCCTCCTTTTATGACCACATATCCTATTGGAAGTACATTACAGATTCACACTACCCAATAACTCACTTCTTATTAAAAGTGTTACTGTTTCACAGGATAGATAGCTTTCTTGCCCAGCCTAAAGGGAAGGGCATGAAGTCCATTAGTGTGCTTCTTGCTTCATGGTTTTGGAATTATACCAAAGTGAGAAACAGCATGGCCAAGTGGATAGAGTCAACCCAAAAGCCATGACATGACTTGGCAAAGTCATTCAACTTCTCGTGGCTAATCTGCTTTGGAAAAGAGAATTTCCTCCCCTTGGAGTTCCCCATATCAATGATGTCTTAGCTTCAGGTCCTATCCCGTGCCCTAATGAACCAAGACTTAAAGGCAGTGTCCCAGAAAAATTCAATGGATGAAGCGAGATAAAATCTTTTCACAATTTCCCTCAATACAAAACAGACCTAGAAGAGCTAGGTAAACCAACATGCTGCTTTAATCTCTCTTTCAATTATTTTTCCTTCTGTCCCAATCTGAGCTCTTTCCCCTTTCCCTTTCTTCCTCTTTTCATCTTTTTCTTAAATGTAATTGTCCAAGTCCTTCAAATGTAACTATTTCTGATTCAGTCTGAAGGACAGGCTAGAATTCCCTTTAGAATCAATCAATTCTGCTCCTTGAATTTCCCTGACAAGCTCACCTTCTGTACACCTCTCAGCCTGGTCTACCCAGCCCCAGGGTTGAACCTGTCACTTGTAGAGTACCACTATCCCCTGCCATCTGGGGAGTAGAGCTAAGAGTGCTAGGCAGTCAAGTCAGCTTTCTTGGTGAATAGAATAGCCATCTTCTGATGATTTAAGTGTTTTCCTCCAGGCAGTGATGACTTGCTCTCTTGTCAAGCTGTAAAACTCATCAATTTAGCACGGTCTAACGGCAAGAGAGTCCTCTCTAATCATAAAGAATGTATCCGCTTTATTTGTCCGTGTTAAGTCTGAGCGGTGTGGTATCAGGGAGCAAGGTCTAGAAAGATAATCAATATTTTAGAAGTTATATAACTGTACTTCTTACATGATGGGGGATTAATTGTCCATTAGAAAATATTTCTGAATCTGTCCATTTTAAACATATTTAATTCTATTAAGTACTATGAGTCTTGCTTTATTAAGGATGACCTTTTTTCTTGGGGGAAGTAGTTGGCAATCTTTGAACTCAAGAAAAAAAGAAAACATTCATTTTGAGAAAGTTTGTGCAACATAATTTTTATGTATTAAAATTTCATAGACCAAGTATCAGGTCATCAGGGCTACTTCACTGCTTTCAAGAAAGACACTATTTAAATGAACTTGGACATATAAGCATCTAGCCTAATAGGCCTCCATAAAGAATATTTAAAAATACCCTCACTCATTCACTCAATATTCAATTACTTTACATTAAGAAAACTCTTTTTCATGGGTAACAAATGTCTTACAAAAATCCCACCTCATTGGAATTAGAGATGAACACATAACATATCAACTATATGCTGCATATGGTACCTTGGTATATTTAGACTCCATTTCTTATTTCCCAACCTCCTCTGCTCTCAGATAAAGAATACCCCCTTATTTTATTGCTGGGACGGACCAAGGGCATCATTATTCAAACAGTAAGAAATTCCAGAGTCCATTTGTTCAATGAGTATTTGTTGAAGGTGATGCATAAGGCTGCCTGACGTAGTGGAGAGAAGACTGGCCTTGGAATCAGGAAGTGAATTTGATACTTGTCTCTGACACATCTTAGATATCTGGCCATAGTTCAACCCCCTCACCATTCAGTGCCCCAAACAATTCTCTAAAACTCTAAGCTAGAGAGGAGTTACCAATCTAGATGGTACTATCATCCTGCCAGCCATCCAGGCTCACAACCTAAATGTCATCCTCAACTCTTAAATCTCCCTTTGCCCCCCCACATCCACTTTGCTGCCGGGTCCTGCTGCCAACTCCACTTTTGCAACACTTCCGATAAAAGTTCCCTTCTCTCCTCTGACACCACCACCCGCCACCTTGATGTAAGCCCTTAGTACATAATGCCCAGACTATCAAAGTATCCAGATGGTTGCTCTCCCTGCCTCAAGTCTACTCCCCATTCCAGCCCATTCTTCATTCAGTTATCAAAGTAATCTTAAAGCCCAGGTCTGGCCAAATCAGCCCCCTAGTCAACAAACTCCAGTACCTCCCTAGAGGATCAACTATAAAATCCTCTGTTTCACTTTTAAAGACCATAACCCGGCCCATTCCCACCTTCCCGGTGGCTCTGCCTCTTTGCTACTCCTCACAAAACTTATTTTCCATTACATGGTAACATTCACCCTCAGCTCTGGTTAAGCTGAGCTCCCCAGTGTTTTATAAATGTATCTTATTCAATACATTTTAAAAAATAATATGCCATGGTGCCTTCCATTTATCAGTTACTTCTTGAAGCAACTCCACCCTCATCTGTACCAGAGAAAAGCAATTAAGCAAAAGCATTTGGTGCAACGGCCAAAGAGGACAATATTCAGCATTCTGCCTCTGTTATCTACCACCATTCTACCAAGTGGAGAATAAGATTTTTCATTAACCTGTTCACTGAGATAAAGACTGGTCAGTGAAGTTATTCAAGATTTTAATGTTATTTTTATTTATATTACCGTTCTTCTGGTTATCTTTACTTTATTCCATATTAGTCCATACAAATGTCTCCTTAATTCTTCATATTTGTAATTTCTTACTATATAATAACATTCTAATATACTCATATATCACATTTTTCAACCATTCTTTAATTACTAGTCATTTTCCCCTAGTTCTTTGCTAAAATGAAGACTATTACTATATTTTAGTATATATTGGGTCTTTTTTTCCTTTACTCACCTTGGGGCATATACCCAGTAGTGAGATTTTAGCCTCAACCATTTTGGTAACTTTTCTCACATAATTCTACATTGTTTACCAAAACAGTCAGATGAATTCATATTTCCATCAAGATTATAATCGAGTAGTACTCTGTTCATCACTCCTTCAACTTTGATTATGTCCATGTTTGTCATCTTTGACAGTTTGTTGGGTGTGAAAGAAAACCTCAGCATTCTTTTAATTTAAATTTATCTTATTATAAGTGATTTAGACCATGCTTTGCTCTAGTAGTCATTGATTGTTCTTTGAATTTTAATCTTTGTGCCTTCAGTTATATTGTTCCCTTCCCCAGAAAGCCCTCTCTCTTCCCTTTCATTTTTAAAGTCTCTACCCATCCTGTGAGCCCTAGATCAAATCACTAATCTCCTCCATAGATTTCTTGGTTTTTTTTTCAGTCTTGCCTGACTTTTCCTGACCCTTTTTGGAGTTTTCTTGGCAAAGATCCTGGAGTAGTTTGCCATTTCCTTCTCCAGCTCATTTTTACAAATGAGGAAACTGAGGCAAACAAGGTTAAGTGACTTGCCCAGAGTCACAAAGTGACTAAGGCCAGATTTGAACTCAGATCTTCCTGACTTCATGTCCAGCCACCTAAATGCCTTTCAAATTTCTTACTAAATTTTTAATCTGCCTCAATCAATCAACGAGTATTTATTAGGAGACTCCTACTCTGTTAGGTGCTTGGGAAACAAAGACAGAAAAATCTTTGCATCCCTGTTTCAAAGAACTTAACTCTTTTCTCTTTGGAGGGGAAAGGAGATAATTTGCACATATATAAGTACGTGCAAAATAAATACAAGGCAGTTTTGGGAGGGAAGGCATTAATTGGAGCAAACAGGAAGAGATTCATATGGAAGAAAGTGCTGCAGATAATTCTTGAAGTAAACAAGGGGTTCAGGAGGCAGAGGTCAACAGGGAGTACATCCTGCCTATGGGGGACAGCCAGAACTAAGGCATGGAAGATACATTAGATTCTAGATCTAACTGAGAGCCCCTTAAGTTCAATGAGTAGGATTTATTGAGTGACATGATCACGCTACTTGGAAGCAATATAGAAGGTGGATCAGAGGATTACAACAGGAAGGGCAATTAGGAAGCTACTGCAGAAGTCCTGGCAATAGGTGATAATAGCCTGCATCAGAATCGTGGCTGTGTGGGTAGAAAAGGCATGGATGAAAGACATTTTAAAGGTATAAATGGCAAGATTTGATAGGTGGGTTGAGGGGGAGCAGGGAATCTAAGATAAGCCAAGGTCGTAAAACTGGGAGTATAGAAAAGTGGTGATTCAACAAAAACAGGGAAATTCAGAAAAGAGGCAGGTTTGAGGAGAAGGTAAGGAGGTCTGTTTTAGGTATGTTAAGTTTGCAATGTCTATGGAACATCTAGTATCAAATATCCAACAAGCTTTGGGTGATGCAAGACTAGATTTCAAGAGAACAACTATTATTGGATATGTAGATACTGCTGCTGCTGCTGCTGCTGCTGCTGCTGCTGCTGCTGCTGCTGCTGCTGCTGCTGCTGCTGCTGCTGCTACACTATTGTTTCTACTACTACTGCTACTGCTGCTGCTGCTGCTGCTATACTATTGCTACTTCTACTACTGCTGCTGCTGCTGCAGCTCCTACTACTACTAATAACAATAGTAATAACAATATAGCTGACATTTATATAGAGCCTAGTATTGCCAGGAATTAAGCATTTTACCAATTATTAAGCATTTTACCAATATTATTTCACCAACATTATTTCACAACACTGGGAGGTGGGTGCTATTATTATTCTCATTTTACAGATGAGGAAACTGAGGCAAGCAAAAGTTAAGTGATGATCAAGATCACACAACTAGTTTCTAAGCTCAAATCTGAACTCGAGCAGGCCTGGAATCGTATCTACTGCTCCTACATAGCTGCTCCCGCATCTGTGAGTCATCTTCCTAGAAACAATTTAACCCATGGGAACTGATGACATCACCAAATGAGAGAGTATAGAAACAGAAGAGAAAAGGAGTGAGGATAGAGCCTTGGGTTACATCTATCGATAGGGGACATGCATGATACAGACAGTGAACCAGTAAAACAGAGTGAGAAGTGGCTAGCTGGGTAGGAGAAGAACCAGAAAAGGACAGTGTCACAAAAAACAGAGACTCACTCAATCAATAAGTATGGATTATATGTTTACTATATGTCAGACATTGTGCTAGAAAAGAGAGTATCCAAGAACAGAGGGGTGATCAACGGTGTCAAATATTAAACAGAAGTTAAGGATCATGAGGCTTAAGAAATATGCATTTGAATTAAGAATTCATAGATAACTTTGGAGAAAGAAGCTTTATTTGAGTGATAATGTCAGAAACAAGACTATAGAGGGTTGGGAAGTGCATAAGAAGAGAGGAAGTAAAAGCAATGACTGTAAAAACATGGTTTTTTTTTCTGGAAGTGTGCTTGTGAATGGGAGGAGAGACAAAGGACAAAGTGCATAGCACACAAATTAGAATTTAATTATAAACAGCCTTAGGATAATCTAATCAAAGATTTCAAACTGGAAGGGACAATAAGAGACTATCAAGCCCAATTATTTCATTTTACACATAAAGAAACTGAGTTCCAAAAATGTTAAATGACTTGGCCAGGTTTACATAACTAATACATGTCAAGGGCAGGATTAGAACTGAGATCTTGGAGGCCAGCTAGTTGGCACAGTGAGTAGAGCACCAGCCCTGGAGTCAGGAGGACCTGAGTTCAAATTCAGCCTCAGACACCTGACTCACTAGCTGTGTGACCTTGAGCAAGTCACTTAACCCCAATTGCCCTGTCTTCCCCCCTCAAAAAAAACCTGAGGTCTTGAATCCAAGTCCAGCACTGCAACCACTGTGCTACCTATCTGTTATTATATTAACTAAATATTTCATAGTTATTAGACCTAACTCTACAAATAGATTTTAAATGTGCCAAAGATGGTAGTCAGTCTTTGACATGCAGTGGATTGGTTGGAAGCATTTTCCCCTTTCAATATTCTATCTTCTGTTCACCCACTCCTTTTACCACACTTCCCATGAATAAGTGGTAAAACTTTCCCAATTCAAAATTCTTAAGCCTACCTCAACACACTTCTCCACTTCTAAGTAGGGATTACTCAGAAGCACATGCCTTCATACTCCTGCTATGTACAACACTGTCCCAAGTTAATGAATCAGCCTTTGACCAGACATTGCCCCCCCATAAAATACACTTAGTATGGCTGATGAAGAAATGTTTTACCTGGGCCCATTCTTTTAAAAAAAAAAGTTGTTTATCTGCGTTATGTCAATTACTTTTAAGCCTCAAATTCATTAATTAATCCATGAAGAAACCAGGGTGCAGGTTCTAGATTATAGTCAAGAGAGGGAAGAATGGAGAGTTTTGAGGGGATTTCTAATATCATGCATATGAAAATCAATCTCTTTCCTACAGTACATCTTCTATGATATTCCCAAATTAGTGAGTCAGTCTTCATGAATTTATCTATCCTAGTCCATATATGTCAGTCTTGGTGCTGAAAAGGCATAGTCCTAGGATTAGATCAGTCAAGTAGTCATGTTATCTATGAAACTGTCTGAAAGCATGTTAATGTTCAAGTTAATTATGTTCAAATATACTCCATTTCCAGAGTCATTGCTGATGAGAAAAAAAAATAACCAGAAGAAAAGTAAAAAATATTTATGTGGACATATTTTGTATAAGCTTTTTCACTATATTAAAATTAAGTTTAGGTTTTCCAAAGTTGATTATACTGAAAAATATGCATTAAATTCCCAATATATTATGAAGACATGTAAATTTAAAGGAGTTTTATGGATAAATAAAAATAATAAATTAAAATTAGTTTTCTATGGCTAAAGAAAATGAAAACTGGTAACGCCCCAAACCAAGCATAATTTCAAATTAATGTACCTAATTTAATTTTGTTTTAAGGAGTTCAGGAAACACTACTTTTTTGAGATTTGAATATTCTATAACCTCATATCCATTTTAAATAGGAAAATAACATGCTGTACATAATTGCAAAGTGCCATTTTTCATTTGAATATCAGCCAACAGGCAATGTCCTCATCACTTTCATTGAACTTTTTCCTTGTTACAGCTATACAATCACAATTGGAAATCCACATGAAATTCAACTTATTAGGAAAATTGTTGCATAAATTAATGTCTGAGAACAAAGCATGTTGAGCATGTAACATAAATCTGATTTTTAAAAGATACTTCACACAATTTGTGATTTTTGAAATCCACTCAGAAAATTTCATAATTTAAACACTTAAGATCACTACAAATTGCGTTTTGAATGCAAAATTCTTCCCCAAATTCTGATAAATATATAAAAAATAAAACAGTCAGTATTTGGGGTGGAGAGCAATTCTGTATTTGTTCAAGCCTCAACATCTTAAGCTTATTATGCAGAACAGCCAACATATGTCAAACATGATGAAAATTGGAGAGGGCTTAATGCCAACAAATTTGGGTTCTAATTTTTACTGAATCACAAATTTTCCTGAACAGTCCTAGGAAATATGTTGTATTTCATATATCCCAGCTCAAAACACTGAAAATGATCCACAACCTGATTTTCATAAATAAAAATAAATTATGTTGCTTAGTTCATGTTTACTTTACGGATTTTACATATTGATTTACTATATATACACACACATATATATGTATATATATATATATATATTCAAGAAAAGCACAGTTAAATATGATAATACAGTTATCCTTTCCATATCACAAGTTTCCCCATCATGATTCAGATATAGTGCAGGTCAGCATAAGAAATTAAATGAAACTTTTGGGAAGTTTTATAGAAGTTGCTGACATATGAAGGCCAGCAGACAACACAGGGCCTATCACCAAATACTTAACCCCAATTTTACAATAAGGTACTGTAAACACCCCATAAAAGAAAAAGAAAAAAATCAGATTTCTTTCCTTGTACAAAGAGAGGGCCAAAATTTTAATACATATTTTCTAGATCATGGGAGTGCCGCACCCCTAACCCTTACAATGTAGAAGTGATATTGTATATAACAAAGATAAATGAAATAAAAATCAAGATTTCAGAATATAGCTAGGTATCTTGTAGACCGAAGATACATTCTTATTAACATTCCCTGCAGTAAGATCAAAGGCTACTTCACCAAGTGAGACTATGTAGTTGATATGATCCTTCCCCCTCTCCTGATGCTACCACACTAACTCATAATTTACTGTCAATTTTTAAGAAATCGACAGCAGTAACCTGATTATCCATGTTTCTATTAGGCCATTTGAGTTTAAACAGTCTTAACAAAAATTTTCATTCTAACTATGATCACTTGTCCACAATTTCAAAGACACTTTGGAAGCCATCAAAGGCTCAGATCCATATCTAACTGCACTCTTCCTAGTTTTGTTCCCCTAGAAGTGAAATCTGAAATAGGACAAACCTATAGTGAAAGCTCTAAATGAATGAGAGGCCTCCCTTTGGGATTCCAAGAGGAGCCCTAGATTATCTCTCTACAGGTAATTTATAGTTGACTCTATAAATCCTTTCAGGTCTATAGATTTATAATGTAACCATTGCTTATTAGCTTTTAAACAGCACCTTGAAATCTTTGGAAACTAGCTATATAAATCCAAAAATTGAAGTTTAAGAAGCATAGGGTGGTGTTCCAAAATGCAAGAGCCAAGGCAGATAAAATATTAACTCGAAATGCCTCCCAACCAAGGCACAAGGAAATATCTGAATGTCACAGTTGTAGGAGAGAGCTTTGAGGTAATGCCTCTGAACCTGCCAATAGCTGACAGAAGGTAAGCAACTTTTATTGTCTGAATTGCTAAGAGGATTTAAGCAATGCTTTATTGGGTAAAATGTAAAGAAACCCATCTAGGGAAAGTAAAAAAAAAATAATGAATATGTGGATCTGTGCTCCTGAGCATCTGGATGAGATATTGAAAGCAGGCAGAGGAGATCCAAAGAAATAATCCCTTATATACATTTAAGGGAAGGCTATTCTGAAAAATACAAGATTATGTATTGATTTAGTTATGGCCTTTAGACAGCTAAACTGTAATTCAAATTCAATGACAAATACTGGTTAAATACTTGCTGTGTGTGTATCACTAGTAGCTGAGAATGTTTAGATAAGATATCATCCTTACTCTCATGGAACTTACATTCTAATAGGATGATGATGATGATGATGATGATGATGATGATGATGATGATGATGATGACGATGATGATGATGATGATGATGATGAAGATGACAGCTAGCATTTATATAGCATTGGAAGGTTTCCAAATTGTTTTACAAATATTACGTTATTTTATCCTCACAACAACCTAGAGATAGGTACCATTATTATCTCCATTTTAAAGATAAGGAAGCTGAGGCAGACAGACTGATCAAATATAGATAGATGGATAGACAGACAGACAGATAAATAGATAGATATGTATTATATGTAGATAGCTAGATATGTGTTATATGTAGATAGCTAGATATGTGTTATATGTAGATAGCTAGATATGTGTTATATGTAGATAGCTAGATATGTGTTATATTATGTAGATAGATGATAGATATGTGTTATATGTAAATATATAGATAGACATGGGTTATATGTAGATAGATTGATAGATAGACAGACAGATAGGTGTTATATGTAGATAGATAGATAGACAGATAGATAGACAGATAGATAGATAGATAGATAGATAGATAGATAGATAGATAGATAGATAAACAGATAGATAGAAAGTGGAGGTTTGTTGGATGAGCACAAACATATAGGTAGAAATGTTTTTCAAAGAGATGCAGACCCAAGGTTCAGAAACAGAGTCAAGCCTGGAGATATATTTGGGATTCATTGACATAGATATAGTTATATGTGATAGTTTTTAAGCCCTGATTTTCCCAAGGTAGTAATGTAAGTATTATTATGCCCAATTTATAGATGAGAATTTTGTGGTACATAAAGACAAAATCACTTAACAGCCTATAGTAAGTACTAGATGTATGATTCAAACTCAAGTTTTCTGATTTCTAATGCAGGGCTCTTCCAATTAGACTGTAGCTAATCCTCTTCTTTAGACGATTTGTGGAATATCATGAACGAGAATAATATAGTATGAGAAGTTTTATAGGGATATTAATATAAATAAGTGGAAGGAACATCCTTATGGATCCAAAGGCTATCAACAAGAATTTAAAAGTGCTTACTAGGTGCCAGGCATTGTGAAAGACACCAGTGATACAAAGAAAAAACTGGCGGTCTGTGCCCCCAAGGAGCTAATATTCTATTAGACAATGTGTAAACATAACAACGTATACTAAAATATATGCAAAATAAATATGAGGCAAGACCTAAATAAGTGAGAAAACAATTTAATGACAAATATGTACTAGTAGAGCATTGTTTTGCACAGATTTTAAAGGATGAGTGTTAAGGAAGTAGAAAGTGAGGCTAATGGGAGCATATGGTTTGTCAGGGAAGACTCTTTAAGAGTTCAATTTCGAGTCTAGCATAACAAAGTGTAGGATTATTGGGGGAGAAAAGTACAGATCATGCCAAAGTAAGCTCATTTCCTCTTTCCTTGTGGGGGGAGAGACAGCGGTTAGATCAGCACCTCTAAAGCAGCTAGGTTTAAATGAGGAATCTGACAACCTCCCACTATAACTCTGTGGACAAGATGAAGATGTATGGACTAGATGACATCCTGAAAGGAGTTATCTAGTGATATGCCCTCCCACAAATAGTCCTCAACCCTTTCTGTAAAATACTTTTATCAATGATTTGGATGAAAGCATGTATGGCATGAAGACAGTGTGGTCCAGTGGAAAAAGCACTAGTTCTGGAATCAGAGGAACTGGGTTCAAATCCTACCTCAGAAGCTTATCACCTGTGTGACTTTGGGCAAGTTACTTTACTTTGTTGGATCCCAGTTTCCTCATCTCTAAGTGATGGGGTTGGACTAGATGCAAGTTGGCATGGTGGACAGAAAATTGGCTTTAGAACCAGGAAGACTTGAGCCTCAGTCCTGCTTCTGACATATACTCACTCTGTAATTTCAGGAAGTCACTGACCCCGTCAGTGATCTAGTTGACTCTCAAAGATTATATATTGCAGAGAAAGTGCCCACTTGCCACATTGGTAGGTTTCCTCATTGGAGAGCTCCATAGACCAGGGAAATCACAGGTTTGGTCCCTATCCTTATGGAGGGCATGTTTATCACCTTTGTGGATATTACAAAACTGGATAGAATAACATGCATTTTCAATGATGAAATCCAGATCTTTTTAGATCATACAGGCTGAAAGAGTTAAATTTATTGAGATGAAGTGAATGGGAATGAATCAACTCTGAAATTTATGATGAAGTGAACTATAAAATCACAGGAGGAAAAGTACGCCTAGACAACATTTCATATGAAGAAGACACAAAGGTTTTAGCATATCACAAGTTCAATGGGAGGCGATAGTTTAATTTGACATTTGAAAAAGTTCACAGAAAGAGTATCTAGATTGAGATGTATGGTAAACCCACTATATTCCTCCCCAGTCTGAATAAAGTATATTGTGTCTGAATCTGAATATCATATTTTCTGTTAGACATCCTCAACATGGTGTACACCTAAAAGATGGTGACCAGGATAAGGAGAGAATGAAAGAGAAAGCCATGCATAGATCAGCTAAAAGAATAAAGTTTAGACATTAGGGACAGAAGGAATGCTACCTGTTTTCAATAATAATAATAATAATAATAATAGCTAGCATTTATATGGGCAGCTAGGTAGCACAGTGGGTAGAGTGCAAGACCTGGAGTTGGGAAGACTCATCTTCCTGAGTTTAAATCTGGCCTCAGACACTCACTAGCTGTGTGATCGTGGGCAAGTCAGTTAACCTTGGTTGCCTCAGTTTCCTCATCTGTAAAATGAACTGGAGAAGGAAATGGCAAACTGCTCTAGTATCTTTGCCAAGAAAACCCCAAATAGGGTCATGAAGAGTTGGGCATGACAGCAAAACAACTAAACAACAACAAAGGCATTTATATAGTGCTTTCAGACTTGCAAATTGCTTTACATAATAAGAATAGTAGCTAACATTTATAGAGTGCTTACTATGTGCCAGGCATTGTGCTCAGCATTTTACAATTATTAGAGCCTTACAATCATTAGATCTTTACAACAACTCTGGCAGGTAAGTACTATTATTATTTCCATTCTGCACACTGAGGCAGGCAGAGAGTGACTTGCCCACAGTGACACATCCAGTGTCTGAGGTAAGATTTGAACTTAGGTCTTCCTGACTCCAGGGCCACAGTTCTATCTGTTGCACCATATAACATAGGTTCATCTCATTTAACCCTTACAACAATCCTGGGAAGTAGGTGCTATTATTATCTTTATTTTACAGATGAGGAAACTAAGTCACAGAGAAAATAAATATCTCACCCAGGATCACACAGGTAGTCTGAGGCAGGATTCAAATTCAGGTCTTCCTGACTCCAAGTCTAGCATTGTATCTAATATACCACCTAGATATCTTAAAGAGATTTCATATGGAAGGCATACTGCACTTGCTCTGTTTAATGCTGGAAGGCACAGCAAGGAAAAATGCACAGGATCTACACAAAGCAGATTTAGACTGTCTGTCTCTCTGTCTCTTTATATATACATATATATATGTATGTACATGCATACATACATATATATATATATACACACAATTCCCACCAATTATTTTGACTATTATAAATAACCCAAATTAACCATAAACGACATATGAAGAAAGACACTATCTGCATCCAGAGAAAGAACTGGTAAATAGAAGAATACATAGAATAATTTTATATGTGTGTGTCTGCGTTTGTGTGTACATTTATTTGTGTCTAACGGTAGCAATCTATTTCTAGGGCAGGATAGGGAGGAGGGAAGAAAAAAAGAAATTTATATTATAATTTGTTGTATGTTTGAAAGGAACAGCAAGTTGTGCATAGTAGATTTACAGTTTCATGTGCAATCACCTCTTTATTGTATTACATCATAGAAATGCTTGTTTTATTCTATAAATTGAAAATTAAATTAAACAATAGTAAAATAAAATCACATTTTGAAACTCAAAAAAAATCCAAACACTTAGACCTGTCCTCAAATGGAATGCTTCTTTCTGGGAGCAGTGAGTCCCCTATCACTGAAGATCCAGGAAACAAAAGGTAAGTAATCTCTATGCTGAAGAGATAGAGGGGATTCCTGTCTAGGGAGTGATTACACTAGATACCCACTGAAATCACTACTCAGAGATTCTGGGCCAGGGGTTCTTAGCATTTTTGGGTCATGAAGCTGTCTGGCTTTACTTATAAAATAAAATACAGAGGACTCCTGAGGAAACTAATTATATTGAAATTTAGTTGTCAACACATTTAAAAATACATGCACAAACAAAAGCAAGTAAAAAAGGGTAAAATATCCTAGGTTAAAAACCTTTGGTCTAGGATTTTTTTTTAATTTAGAATGACTTGACCAAAGATATTAAATTATCCCTCAATAGATATATTTTATATAGAGCAGATTTTCACTTCTCTATAATTAAATATGATGCTACCTGAAAAATGATGGTTTCCTGTCAGGTCAATCAAAATTAATGAGCTTATTTTGAAGATTTATTTGGTCAATCTTCAAGTTGGCTGCCTATATCATGGAGATTTTTTCCCTTCCAGAAACTCCAAAGGAATCATAGGGGAATATAATTTGTTCTTACCTCCCAGGACTTCCTTCAAGGACATGGACTTCAGGAAAACACGTATTCAAGTTTGGCTCAGATACGTACTGTGTGACACTGAAAACTCAGTAAAACTCTCAGTGCTTCTGTTTCCTCTCTGTAAAATAAAGGTGCTGGACTTGATGGCCTTTAGGGTCCCTTCCAGTCTTACATTTCTGATCCAATGATCACATGACTTCCATTATCACTATTCTGCTATCCCCATCTTCACCTCTCTACAAATACCTCAGTAGTAATACTACTTACAAAAATCTAAGTTAACACTTCCAAGATTCTTTCTGATTATTAAGCAAAACAGAGGCCCAATATTCATCAATAAAACCACAAAATATAGCTGACACCAGCTTCTATTTTTATTTATCTGCCTAATCTGGTTTTAAATGTTTCTTTCTTCACCTGGTTACTCTAGGTACAATAAAAACTCACAAAAAATATGTCATCAAAGCTTTTTGCCTGGTTATTATATAATCATTTCACATAAAAATAATTTATTTAAAAATCAACTTTAGACAAAAGTACATGAAAATAAAGGATCCTAACAATATGACCCATTTGTCAATTACATACTTTTAACAGCAAAATTTCCCAAATGCATACAAAGCATGTATGTGTACACATGCATATGTGTGTATATACACATTATATCTTGAGAGAGAGAGAGACAGAAGTAGAAAGAGACAGAGACAAACACAGCCAGAGCCAGAGAGAAAAAAAAACATAGGGGAAAAAGTCTGTTTACTTTTACATCAAAAGAAAATGCCAGGTTTTCAAATCACCTGTTTTAAAATATGTTCAAGTGCTAATGAATTATTCAGATGACATTTAAAGTAAAATATAGAAAAAAGTTTAGAAGCTGATAAGTTTCGATATTTCAAAGGCTAAATTTATGGCCAATTTAGAACCCCAACATTCCAAATGTAGAATCATTATGTGGGAGACAGCATTCAGTTTATGATTACCCTCAACCAACCCAGTGAGATTGCAGGGTGAGGACTTTTGTAGGAAGGTCATTTTCAACAGGGAAAGCATGCACTTCAATCTCAAGTTATTAAATTAACTTGTGGGTGGTTCCCCTGATCACAACCTCTACTAGTAAAATTGAACCTTCAAAGGTCTTAGTCTTCTCTTGCTTCATATAAACACCACAGATCTAGGGACAGGTGACTGAAATGTTCACAGATGAAGCTCCTCATGGAAGTAATGTCTACATAGGATAAGATTCAAAGGTCAACTCTATTTCAGAATTTCATGAATATGTCAAAGTGAACAGGATAAAGGAACAATAACCATAAATCACCATGTCCTTCAGATGGACATGGCATCATCTTTTCTCTATGACTATCAAAAGAGATGCATGTGCTGCTTACTCTTCCAGACAAAATGTTGCCAGGGCTCTACTCATAGTGACTGCGTTATTTAGCAGCTACATCAAACCTCTCTTATGTGTTCTGACACCAGTGACAAGGACAAAAGCATAGTATATTTTTTCATTAAGCATCCATATGAGGAAATCTTCAAGGATGGGCAAACACAAGGGGTTGATGAGATTATTTACACAGATGGGCCATCACCAAAGTTCAAGAACGGAATCAAATAAAGCAGGGCTTCTGAAAATCCATTGCCCTATAAAACTGATTTCACTATCTCTGGTATCATCCTAGGTCTATAATAAATAAAACATACATTACAAGTGAATACCAATATAACTAATGCTTTGATGGCTGCGATTAATTTGCAGAGGAAATGGACCACTTGAGGAGAATGGTTCATCATCTTATCCCTCATAGCTATAAAAAGAAAGACAAAGAAGAAAAAAGCACCTGGTATAGGACATGGGCTTAATCAGATACTTTTCAAGCTCTACTCTCTCTGATTCATTCAAACATGAGATAACTACGTTACCAGAACTCAATTTAAAAAATCTCTTTTTTTTATTCCACTGCTACATTACTATTGAGGTCTTTTGTGTCTTCCTTCCTGTTACCCTATGTTCGGAAATGTTATGCTAGGGATTTTTATCTAGATACAAATTCTATCAAGCTGCCTTCAGCTGTCAGTAAGAAAATAAATTGGCAATTGCAGTATTTCATTTTTAAAAAAGATTTTCTTTTACTTCTAGATCTCCTCCCCAGAGAAGTAAAAGTCATAACTTCACGTTGGGTCCATGAGGAGAACAATGGAGTGATGGTTACCAGGTTGGTATTTGATAATCCCTAGCAGAAGTCAGTCAATAAAATTAATGTTTCAGGGCAGCTACTTCTGTCTTGAAACATATGGAGGTTTCTAGCTTTTGATTTTTTTTTAAGTAAGGCAATGCACAGATGCATCTTGTCCCTAGAGAGAATCAGAAGTGCATTTCAAAACTCAAAACACATCTTCCAGAGAGCCAGAACAGCAAGCCATTTATCACCTGCAAACTCATCTGACAGTGGTGGGTCAGGAGCAGGGAGAAACATCTCCTGTTTTTAACTCAACTCAAGCCAATACAATTGTGCCCTAGCATAACCCAGGTAAACCTCTGAAAGAAAGGTTTCTTGAATATTGTTTTGAAATAAAAAAAAACTTAGTGTGATGTCATCAAATTTTGACGAAATTTAAAGTACCAATAACTACATGAAAAGGTGGATCTATTTCCTCCTCCTCTATTATGAAACATAAAATAATACTTAAAAGTTACAAAATAAACACTTCGATCCACATTTTCCTAAGGAATTTTTAAAAGACTTGCCCTTATCAAAGAGTTACCGGATTATTTTATTTATAAAGAAACCTTCTCCTTTCATAGCCCTTCCCTTTCTCTGTACAACATAAGCTCCTGATGTCACCATCAGATTTACTTTTGTCTTTGTAGCCACAGCACCAATTACAGTGCCCTTCTCATGGTAGGCACTTAAAATGCTTGTTGACTGATTGCATTAACACATAACCAGACATCCTTTTCATGTCTCTCTAGCTTTCGCTGATTGGCCAATAATAGGTCCCAGCCCAAGTCTCACTTTCTCATTGTTTGGGTTTTGATGGCTCAGAGTGAATGTAAATGGTAAATGTTTCTATTCTGGCCAGAAACTCTGAGGGTCTTCCCCTCCCTGATTGATTTGTGAAGGCAACCTAGGCCATCCTTTGCTTCAATTCTTACCTAGCCTTTAATGAATGAAATGGCATTGCCTTAAACAAACTTACACCTAGGAAAGACTTTAAGAAGACCGACATCTCCCACTACATCTGGGGCCATCACCAGTCACACTGACCTGTCTTCCCACCAGGACTCTGATGACTCTGGAGGAGAGAGTGAGGCCGATGTCTTTGCATGGCTCTGCCTCACTTAAATCCAATTCACTTGCAAGTCAAGGCATCACCCTCCTGATGTCATTGGTCCTCTTCAAGAACAAAGGATGAACAACAACAGGAAGAATTAATTGTCTGACTACAAACATTCAAACACAGTGAGTCATCTCAGGACTCTGCTTTGAAGGCACCAAGGGATATGAGTGGTCACCTTATCCAACCTCCTCATTTTGCAGATGAAGAAACAGATGTCTTGCCTAAGGCCACACAGGACAAAGAAGAGATTAAAACCCAAGTCACCTTACTTAAAATCCAGTACCATACCATACTCTTTTATCAGTAGAGACATCCCTAGTATCCAGTTCATAGCAACAAAATTATCACCCAAGTTAAAAGAGGCTTTAAAAAATTATTGATAGAGTCCATTTACCTTTAATGCTATAATTACTAGGTTTTTCTTTTCTCTTATTCTTTTCTGAACTGTAATTTATCAGAAGGGTACAAAAATTTTAGCATTACTGCTATTTATTTATTTATTGGGAAATTAATTTTTTTTAAAAAAGCCTCTCATATGCTCAGTAGAAAAGAGAATTACAAATGAAAATGTGAATCTCCTTTTCATACCTCTTGCTGTTCATTCATTACATTTTCTTCCCACATACTATTCTGTTCAACAGTAGATATGAGATCCAAATGCTCATTTATTCATTCAATAAACATTGATTAAATGCTTATTTTCCTGGGCACTGAGAAAACCCTTGACCTTGTAGAACTGTATACAAATGATTGATTTTCAAGCCAAAATTCTTACTGTTTAAGATGATGGATTTTTTTAAAAGCAAATTTCCGTCACTAAAGTAATAATGTTATACCTCATTGAAGCATGGGGTTGATACTGGTTTCCAAAAGCCTATGGCACTGGAGCAAATTCTACCAAGTTGTAAATGTATGGCTTTAAGATTGGGTATATGCTTGTTATCTCAAGGTTGGTCTAGCTAAGAAAGGTCTATCAGTAGGTTAGCAGTAGAAAAAAATTTTATTTTAATTTGATTACAATCTTAATATCATTTAATATGCAACAAAAGATTTTCCAGGGGGGCTTGGTGAAGAGAACATACACACTGATAAAGTTACACACTTTTTATATGGTGATAGGCTTTTAGGCAAAATTTTAAGCATAAAAATCTTATTACTTCTTTTGTTCCAGCAAACCTCATGGGGAATGAGGGGAGGGAGTTGTTATGCTTCAATTATTAACAAATTTCTCACATACTCCATTGGCCACATCATTGCTGCAGCTGGCAAGAAGGTCATTGAAAAAGAGATACCAGAAAAAACTTACAGAAACAATTGGTCCCAAAGCTATAAAAATGTTTCTTTAAGTATAATGAGAAAATGAATGGGAGATTTAGCTTCTAAAGAAAACAAGAGTGCAATTAGAAACTAAAATGTCACACTGGGCCAAATCAATGGTCCATTCAGTCTTTTTTTCTTTCTCTTGAAGTAGCATCAAGGGATGTTTTGAGGGGAGAATGGTACATATCTGAAGTCATGACTCGCTTTGAAAAGTTAAGTAAGATACATGCCCTGAACATGTTTAATTTCCCTAACAGAATGGTAGGTCTAAGTAGGCATCCCTCAAAGGCCGAAGGAAGTAATTTTATGATAAGCATTAAAAAATGCAATTTTTAAAATTGAATCATAAACATATGGGATTTTTTTTTGTTTAACAGGAAAGCTATCTGGTGCTAAGTAAAGAATACAAAATACTTTTAAAAGGCTTAAATTCATGGATGAGCAACCTGTATACACTCTTCATGATTAGTTTTCATATTTCAAGACTTAAAGAATTCCAAACCAAACCAAGTTTTGGGGAAGCCATTTGAGGAAGTTTGATTAACATCAGAATACCACACATAAATGTACATGGAGTATGGGGCAGTCACACCCACAGACGATGCCAGATCACTCCTCAACTTCATCTTTTTGTTGGCAATGGGGTTTTTTGTTTGGTGTTGTTTGTTTTTATTTTTGTTTTTCTTATTTAAAGTTATGCTTGCCCCCAAGAAATGTATTGCTAATAGATTTAATCTACATTTCAAGCATGTAAGATTTTGAGGGGGGATTTGGACTTAAAATCTTATAAAAGTGAATGCTGAAAACTAAAAATAAATAATTTTTTTAAAAATAATACTACTTCCTTTGACTTTCAGAAAACATGGTCATTCATATTTTTTCACTGCTCAGACCTAGACTTCAGGCTCCTGTTGACAACCAAAGTACCCTTCAAGGATGTGAATTATATACAGGGCTGGAGAGTGGAGAGAAACCCCAGTATACCTCTCAAAATTTCTCTGGGTAAATATTTCTGGTGGTCTCAATATGCAAGTAAAATAAAGTAATCCAACTGCCTATTTATAGTTTCTCTTTAATTCTCAACACTCATCATACAGTCAGATTTAAATGGGACCCAAGCAGCCATCTTTCCCAACCTCTCCTTGAAGTATATACATCCTTTTACAATATCACTGACAAGTGATAAGTTAATCCCTGCTTGAACACTTTGAGTGAGTGGGAACTCACTTCCTAAAAAGGCACTCCTATCCATGTTTTGACAGTTTTGACAATCAGAAAGTTTTTTCTTCTACCAAACCAAAACTTGCCTCCCTATATCTTTCTGAAATAACTATATAGGTTGTCCTTGACTTTTGGAAATTTGATTTACGGCATTCAACGCAATCTGCATCTGGTACTTAGAGCAGATGAGCTACCTGATATGTTGGATGTAAGACTTTCCTTGGAACTGATTCTAATTCTGCCTTCATAGCCAGCTCCCCAGAGGATCTCATTGTTTGGTTAGGCTCAGTAGAGTCCCTCATCTAGGTTCCTTGGGCTATACCTTGGACTTTACCACATACAAAAAGTGGTAAAGAGGAAAGTGTGCTGGCGAAGAGGAAGGAAGGAGGAGTGCAGGAAAGCAATAAAGAGATAAAAATGCATTAGACAAAGGGAAAAGGTACAATATGCAACTTGTGATTAAATATTCATGCAATGAAATTTAAACTATTTCTGAAGCAGTTCCGAAAGAGAAACTCCAGAAATGATGCAAGGGTAATCTCACTGAATAAGTGTACAGATTCCCCAGAGTACTACTTGAAAGTATGAGATTTATTGGCAATTAGATACAACATTTGTGGATTTACATGTTGGCATTGACTTAGAAATAGTCTTCATTAAATATATAGATTCCCCCCTCTCTGCCCCTGGGAAATATTTTATGTTGTATTAAGATTCCACTTCAGACAATATAATTCTTAACAAGGACTACTACTGGTGCTTAAACAAAACCTTTGGGCTTATGGCTGGGGACTCCTGAGAAACTCTGTGACCTTCATACCTTAATATCCAAAAATGACCAAAAATGTATAGTGTCTTGTTTTGCATACAGTTTATATTGAGAAAAGTTTGCATTGCATTTTTGTAGATGGTTTGGAATAATTCCTACAATTTTACTTTACAATGATAGGAGTTTAAAAAAATCTCTGTTTATATTAATTGTAAGAATCTCTTGTTGTGATGTAAGATTCCAAAGAGCTTCAGAATAAAACCTTGGCAATGAAAAAAAAAAAGATTTTAGCCCAGAATCCTGTTATTATCCACTTGCTAAAAGATCCCAAAAGTTACTAGGAGAAGCTTGAGAATGAGAAGTTGGAATGTTAGCTTTTTATTTATTTTATCTTCATCCAGATTTGATTCGCCTACTTTATTTTTAATCTGGATTTGTGATTTCATCAATGCATAGGGTTTCTTTTTGAGGAAACTCCCCCTTCCAATGCAGGTACGCAACTCTTCTACAGCTTAAAAGCTTAGAAAGTTGCCTGGGATGCTAAAAGGTGAGTTAAGTAACTTACCCAAAGTCATGCATTCAATACATGTCAGAGGGAGGATTTGAACCCAGATCATTCTGACTTCAAACCAGCTCTTTAACCATTATTGCAGACTGTTTCCTTAATCTTTAAAAACCTTGAAAGTGTCTGGTAAAAGGGGAAGAATGTTCTGTTATAGAGATGGTAAGAGCTGACTGAAAGCACAGGGCTCGATTTCACAGATTTGGGAAAAAAATCTTGTGCTGTATTTTTTTGAATTCGGTCACCATTCAGTCCAATCACTTAAGGCTTTTAACATAGCTATGATGCAACGGTATTTTCCAAATTTGGAAAATTCATTGGAAATAGGTGTTGGTTCATGCATTTAAAGACAAAAGTCCTATCAAATTAGAGTGCAATGGAAAATTATTAGAGGACATGATAGCAGATAAAGAAGTAAGAAAAATTTTGTTATTCCAGCAGCTGAATGACCAACAACTTTATTTCTAAGGCCTATGTTTAACAATGTGAAAATCTGGAACAAGAAAAAGAAGGCCGCAGCGAAAGAGATATTTCTTGATGTTTCTCAGAAAATCATAATCAAAGGGTTCTTAATCTCTCCAAAAGTATCCTCAAAGATGTTTGTGAAAAATCTTGGATCCATCTTTCTGAATTCCTAATAAAGATTTTCATTTAGCTCTTGATTTATTACAGTAAAAATATGGCAAGAATTCTGACAATGACCATTTTGTTCAGAACACTATTGTATCCCATCATGGGAACTGCAATGTTCCATAATTGGTTGGTGTATTATACTACCAATACTCCAATCTTTTAAAATTGTATGCTGGCATTCTCCACCATCTGTTATGAACATTTACTCTTCCATTCTCCACCATCTGTTAGCAACAAGAGAGGTACATGTACAAACAATGTTCTAGGAAAAAAAATTCAGGGCTCAAAGCTTCTCCTAGGAAATTTTGAGATCTTTTAGCAAGTGGACAAGAACAGGACTCTGGGCTGGAGTCATAATACAACAGAAACTATTTCCCAGGGACTTGGAGGTGAGACCTATATATTTAATGAAGGCTTGCAAGCATATGGGTTTGCAAAGGAATTTCTAGGTCAATATCAACATGTAAATTGATAAAAGTAACACATAAATTGATAATACAATTCTTAACAATGGCTTTATAGACACATAAGCATTCCTCTAAATTGGATGGAATTAGGTTACAAATTACTACCTCTCCAGGTATCCTGATGGTCTCATTTATTTGACATGAGGTTTCACAGTCTATCAACTCAAGACCAACCAAAGGTTTGGGAAAGAAGAAGAGTTTTAGGAGCTGTTGTGTAACCGCCATTCTGCCTGTCATTGAATGAGATTCCTGTCCCCACAAAAAGGAACATTACTTTCTAGCACAAAACTACAGAAAAAGAGATGAAGAAAAAATTGCAAGAAGAATTGAGCCACTGAACTACCAACAGGGTGCTGTTCTGCTAGAAAGGACAGAGATCTGCATAGGGGGAAAAGTGGCCAAAAAGAAAGGGAAGGGTCTTTCCTATATTCTTTCCCCTACTTCTGATCTAGTTAGTTCATAAATGATTACTTTCTCCCTTTTGAGAGTTTCTATATACTGTTTCTCATTGACCTCACATAATGGAGGCAAAACCACGCCTTCTGCAATCCTTCTGCAAATTTGGCAGCCAATAGAATGCAACTTGCTGAAAAAAATCTATCAACTGTATACTGAGGTGATCCAATAGCAACCGAGATTCTATAGAATTTCAACTTACTGCTCCTTTTCTGTCATAAGTGTTGGTACACAGCCTATATTCCATACCAAGCCCTCCCTGCTGTGCACCATAGCTCTTGGTTTTCCATTGCTTTGTATGTATTGTCATCCCAATAGAATATAAGCTCCTTGAAGAGGAGACTTTCTTTTTACTTATATTTGTATTCCTAGCATTTAGTGCATACCTATATTTGTATTCCTGGCATTTAGCACACAGTAGGTGAATGATGACTGATGGACTGCCCACTATGATCATGAATGTAAGAATATAACGTTATTTTACTTTGATTACTCACTCCAAATCATTTTCTTGATTTTGGAGCATTTCATTTACTTCCTACTTCTCCACATTTGTCAAAGCACCATTCCTTTCATTCCAACTGCCTGATGAAAATAATTCATTAAATTTCTATATGCTGGTGTGTGTATGTGACCTCATTTTCTTAAACATCTCAGTTCTGGCAAGTCTATCTAGAAAGTCCCAATTAAATCTTTTTTTTAACCTTTCCCCATGGAGTGCTTTTCGTATAGATATTTTTCTTTATTCCTCTTTTTTGGGGTTGTTTTTGTAAATTATTTCTTCTTTGATTATCTGCATAAAAACTCTTCAACTCTTTGCTACCTAACAATTCCCCAGCTGTGTGACTGTTTAACATCTGTGAGCCTCAGTTCTATCACCTATAAAATGGGGATAATACTATGGAAACCACCTAATAGAAATGTGAGGAAAGCTCTCTGTAAATCATAAAACACTCCTCAAGTATGCAAAATCACTTATAAAACTCCATTTAACACTACCTACTATGACAGATAGGCTCTCAACCACTCTCCAAAGCAGGCAGATTCACACGCTTCATTGCAATGTCATCAAGTCACAACAAGGCAATATGTGTTGAATATTATTACTTATGTAAATGCAATTATACCATTTCATTGTTTTTGATGGGTGTTTGTGATATCGGTCAATGGATAAAATTTGCATTTTTAAATTTATGTGTGAGAGAAAGAGCCAGAATTTTCAGCAATTCCTACTAAGAAAACATTTCCTCATACACTATAGTTGAAACTTATTTGAGTAACTCCATCAAATCCCTAGCTCTTACGCTGTTTGTGTAGAATGATCGATGCTTTCACTTGCACAGAGACACCATAAGAAGGAGCACAGTAGTGAAACTCAAGTCACCAGTGCACTATTGGTTTCAAAGAACTTTCCCAAAAAGCATGGAAGGCAGAAATAAGTTGTTACAGAGGAATTAATAAAAAATACATCCCAATCATTTGTTGCTAACAAAACAATGTGCTCCTGGGGGGGGGGGGAAGGATAGGTAACAAAAATAGGAATTTTTCCACAAATAGAAATTACTCCTCAAGTTATTATATGATCTAATGCCCCTATTATTAAGGAAATTTATTTTATCTATGTCTAGTAAATACTGGAGTAAAGAGGGATATACATGGAGGAAACAAGAAATCCTAACTCAGAAAAAAAATCAAATTCCAATTGAGTAAAAAAATTGAGCAAGGAAGGGAACAGGAATAGTTTCTAGAACAAACTCATCAAATATACAAAAATATATATCATCAAACATATGAAAATACATAGTTGTATGTGTCTATAGATAGAACTCATCAAATTATAGAGCTATATAGTTGTAGTTCTATATATCTGATGAGTTCCAAAGATACAGAGAGATACATACACATATGTACACATATACATATACACATGTACCTATACATACACACGTATGTATATTCTAGTACAAACTCATCAAATATTATATATGTATATATATATATGTCTCAGTATAAAATCATCAAAGATATATTTCTATATATCCTACTACAAACTCATCAAATATTAATATGTAGAAAGATAAATATCTATATTCTTGTATAAATTCATCAAATACGTAGAAATATATGTATCTGTATGTTTATATACATATGCACACACATGTATATATATACATAGATATATCTATGTCTATGTCTATCTAAAATCTCCTACTATAAACTTATTCTTAAAATAGATAAAATGAAAATCACTTCCATAAGCAGAATTCTCAGTTAATAATTCAGTAGTAAGTGGCAGAACCACTTATCACAGAAATGTCAAAAGCATTCTTTCCCCCACTGTATGAATTAGTTCACAGGGATAGAGAAGATCTCCCTACTAGCATCTCTTAAATCTCAAAATCATCATCTGTCTGATATAATGGTGATTCAGGACCAAAGTCAAAGGTAAGCATCCAAGATAATGAAAAGGAAGACTTACTAAGAATGCATTTCATCCTACAAATCCTTTTGATGTATTTTCAAAGATATTGACATTAACTACAAAGATGGATGAGGGATATTTTACAATTTGCATTTGGCCAAAGTAATCTGAGACTTTCTGCCCCTTGCCATTCCAGCCACTGAATAAATGGCCAAGGTAGATAAGAATAGCACATATATAAATGTGCATACACAAAAAGAAGGACCAAAATGATTTACCTTTTGGCTATTTAAATCTTTCCTGTTGGAAAAACAAGGGAGTTCAGAAGATGATTTTCATGCATTCAACAAATATTTGATCACATGTTATGTGCAAAGAATATCCTGTGCACAAAGGAGGAAAAGATAGTAGGTACCTCCCTTTTTAGAGCTTACTAAATGAGTTCATTTGGAGGAATAATACAGTACATGTATCCAAATAATCATTGACATGCCACCTGTCGGTTATGAAAGTGCTTATAAGAGAGGCATTCAGAGGGAATGACTCTTTTGGGCTGAGTAATGGGAATGATAAAAAACTCCATGAAGACTGAATTTGAAGATGAAGAGGGACTAGATAAATAAGTGTGAAGGTAGCAGACTAGGTGAGGTCCTCTGTTTATTGGATGTTCAATTCATTTTTAAAGGATGTCTATACCTCTTAATTTTTGGTGTTTTTAATTGCCTTCAGTAAAGAATCCCTTGTTTCTATTGAACTACATTGCTGAAAAAATAAGTTTATTTATGTTAACCTAAAGAAGAGATCTGCATCCTTCTTTTAATGATTCTTCATACATTAAAAACACAGCTTCATACATTAAAAACATACATTAAAAACAACACAGAACCTTCTCTTCTCCGAGCTGAACAAATCTAACTCCTTTAACCTTTTCTCATAACTTATCTTCCAATTCTACAATTTTTTGTTCTTGACAGTACTTTTGTTCTTTCCTGTAACTTCTCAAGTTAACTGACCATTGTCATATAAGTCTGGAAAATTATTGCCTTAAATCTTAAACCTTATATGACATGATGTTATGTAAGTATTTTAGGATAGCATTAATATTTTTAGAAGATATGGAAACACAGTTTTATTTTTCATTCATAAAGGCAATATGAGCACTTCAATTATTTTTAACTTCCTGAAAAAAACACTATAAATTGAAACATAAATCAAATCCAATCTCTCCACAGAAACGGTAATATATTTTGTTTGTGACCAAGGAACTAATATACAAGTTCTTAGGTTAACATCCACAAATGCTATGTTTAGTCATCTACAAATTATCTACCTAAAACCCTGAAAAAAATAAAAAATTTCCTAATTTTTTATAAATCAATGAAATGTAGCAAGGCAGTGATTAATGCAATACACTTATTTTATTTCCTTATTAGATACCTGAAACTGGGATTGTCCAAGGTAATGGAGGAGACAACACATAAATAAACACATACAAAGCAAGCTTCATACAGGAAACAGGAATAGAAAATAAACAGGGAAGGCACTGGAATTAAGTGAGGTTAGGGAAGGCTTCTTGTAGGAGGTAAGATTTTAGTTGGAATTTGGAAGAAGCTAGGGAAATCAGCAATCTGAGCAGAGGAGAGAGAACATTCCAGACATGGGGAACTGCCAGAGGCTGTTGTCACTGGATACATAACGTCTCAGCCACAGTTTTCTCATCTGTAAAACGGGAATAATGGTAGTACCCACCTCACAGTTGTTATAAAGATCAAATGAGTTAACATACATAAAGTTCTTTGTAAGCCATAAAGCATTATACAATTGCTATCTAATAACAGTGATAGAATAACCACAAAAATAATAACAATAATGTTCAGATAGAACCAGAACCATAGAGAACAGCTGGTTACGCAGATAGTTTTTCATGGGACGTATATCAAATGCAGCAGATTATTTTGGATGAAATCTGCATGTTTTCAAGGAACTGTGACTCTAAAGACAGAGAGGAAAAATGAACCTAGATGAGTAGTGAGACAAAGGAAACAAGAGGAAGTTCCTTAAAATTGTCCAAGCGTAATAAGATATAACACAGTTGGGGGACAGAGCCAAGATGGAGGCTGGAAAGCAGGGACTAGTGTGAGCTCCCCACCAAGTCCCTCCAAAAACCTATAAAAATGGCTCTGAACCAATTCTAGAACTGCAGAACCCACAAAACAGCATACGGAAACAGGGCTCTAGCCCAGGACAGCCTGGATGGTCTCTAGGTGAGGTCTATCCCACACAGAGCTGGGAACAGAGGGGAGCAAATGGAAGCAGAGCTGAGCAGAGCAGAGCCCAGCGTGGGTGGCGTGTACCAACCAGACCAGGAGCCGGGTGGAGCATGCCCTAGCGCCCTGAATCAGTGAGCTGCGACAGTTACCAGACTTCTCAACCAACAAACACCAAAGACAACAGAGAAGGTTAGTGGGAAAAGCTGCTGGGGACAGACTGAAAAGAGTTTGCAGTTCAGCCACCACCCCGGGGGCATCAGAGGTGGGGCAGCTACAGAACTATAGCTGCAGTTACTTCTGGCCCCAG